>CM067490.1:24265444-24297439 GCA_034552555.1 Semaprochilodus insignis | reverse complement strand
ATACCCTGCATCTCTCATCTACCTCAGCCTTACCATAGCGCTATATGGAAATGTGTACATCTGAATATATCATAGGTTTTATTCATAGCTTTATATTACTGTTATATAAATATATATAATTTATAATGTATATTAGGATAAGAGATTTTGTGCTTAGTATTGTATATATATATTGTCTAATGTATATTTTTTGTAACTAAGTACTGTAAGGGGCATCACACCTAAGTTTTTCACTCACCTTCACACCTGTGAAAATGTGACGTGACAATAAAAGTGATTTGATTTGATTTGATATGAGAGGTGTGGCTGTTCTGACAGTGTGCAGTACAGTACAGGAAGTGTAGAGGGCGATATGGCTTCTGTTGTTTTGTTGTACCATATAAAGGTTGAGTCTGCTCGCTGCACAGACAGTATGTTGAATGATTCCAGCGCTAGAACTGGAAAAGCGAGAGGAAATGGAGGACAGAATAGCTGATTATTCAATTAATAATTAATAGATTCACCGATATTAATCCATACAGAAATAATCATGAGTTAATCCCAGTTTTAAGGAAAAGCACTGACATATTATTCCTCCACAGCACATGTAACCAGTCTTCACATAGCCGATAGCTGTGACAGGTCTGGGGAAACGCTGCACTGATGACTTACAGCTTACACCGACTCATTAGAGCCATTCAGTTTTAATGGCCCTCCTGCACAGACGGCTTGTATTCTCATGACCGTGGCAGAACTTTATAAGGCTACCCAGAGCTAAATTAGCCAAAGGCAGGCATAAATATTCAGGTCACTGTTCTATTTTTCAAATATAGATGCTCAGGCGCTTATAGATCCCAGAATGTAATCTGGCTCCTCAGATCCTCCGGATCACCAGCCCAAGGCTACATGGAGGAATGCTGATGTATAAAGCATTCATTCTTTAATAAAACAGGAGTTTTCCATCATGATGTCTGAGATGTGGGCCTACGAGGACTGGCCATGACCAGGTATTCTTTTTGTCAACCAAAAACCCTGATTATTATTAGTAAAAGACTAATAAATAAATTGCTTTATAAAACCTTATGTCTTCATTTTTGCTGTTTTCCAGGTTTTGGCATAATTTGAAACTGTCTGTTGTCCTTGTCCTCTGTCACATTGTGTGTAAATTTCATGATGAATGGACCAAAAGAAATGACCCAGAAGTACTTGGGAAAATCTCAAAAGACCACTTTCCTATTCTCATATGTGTAAATCACAAGTGGAGACCCTCAAGGCCTTCGTACGTTTCACTGTACGGACGGGTTAAATGCGGAGGACAAAGGCTGAACAAGATCTTTACTATTCCCAGCAATATCTCTCAAAATATGGAAGACAAACTTACAGACTTGTGAAGTTATAACAGCGGTTCATATTTTAAACTAAATGGCAATACACATACTATATACCACAAGAGTGGTCTTGAGCCCATCCACAAGAAGCAAACTTGAGGCGACATTAGTGACTTGTCACCCACTAGTGTGGACATGCATATCATCTGATTTAGACCAATACTGGGAGAAAGAAGTATGCCATTCTAGGCCATCCGGAAGTTCTAAACATGTCACAGGCCTGGAGTAAGAGCCTGACCACTGAGCAGCAGCAGCAGGTCTCCATCAGGATTCCTGACTGTAGGATTCACTGTAAAACTGCTGCACTTGTATGTTAATATGCCTGTTACAAGCTTCAAACGTCCACATTTAATCAGTAACAGACAGATATTCACCTGCATCTCTGTTCTTTTAACACCAAAGTACTCCTAGAATCCCATAGAAGCTCTCGCCAAAATGATGAAGGTGTTTATTCCTCATTTTTGACATTTACAGCCCAACACGGCCCAAACAAGGCTCATGTAGTCACATCTGGCCAGTCACAGATGATGAGTTTTGCATTCACTTAACTCAGCAAATTGAACTCACTTGGGCCATAATAGTGCACGTCAGCATGTTTAACATCTTACATCATGGCTTTGTCTATGTATTTTAATGTATTTTAATGTATTGTAAGGTGTTCAAATGTATTTTGTTGGTTTTAATGTATTGCTGGTGAATTGGTTCAAACTACAGTCCTACAGTGAAAAAATATTGAGATTTTTGGATATTTATTTAATTATGTTATGGTCTGTTTGAACCCAAGGTATTAATAGAAACAGCAGTGAGGCGTCATTTATAGGCTATTTTCTATGGGGAAGCATCTGTCTTAAACCCTAACGTCTAAATTTACCTTACACAAAAAATAAAATACTTACATTTTTTGTGTTCCTTAAATAATTTTTATATAAATTTTAGTACAAATTTAGATTTTGATTTTTAATATTTAAATTTAGAAAGTCTTTTAAAAATGCTGTTCGGTGTGTTTATGTAAGAACTGAAACAGTCTGAATCTGTGCCCTGTTTACTATATTGTGCACTCATTAGGAGTGGTGTCAGGAAACATAGTGCTGTACACTCAAACAATCCCACAGTGCATTGCTTAAGTAGTATATAACCAGTTTAGTCTAGAGGATGGTGGGTACCCATGATACATTGCGTTGTTTGTAAGTAGCCTAATGAGCAAGCTGTTTACAATCGTTTACTTGTATCACAAATCCTGTTCCCTATGATAATGTTGCATATAGCAGTCCAGATATGTAAGTGTAGGGTATAAAGATTCAGGGACTATGACTGTAGGCGGAGCCTTATTTTGGCCACACCCCTGCATTTTAAAGCAGGAAGTGAGACTGCTTCCCTGTCCCTCTTGGCCACATGGTGGGCAGTTGGATCTCATTGTTTTGAAGTAAAGTCTGCAAATCCTTGTGGAATATTGAGAATTGGCACTTCTGAAACAGATTTAGCAAATTTTGCAAAAATGTTTTTTGTATTTTAATTACATTTTCATATGTGTACATGTTCAAAGCTTCGTTTGTTAGCCAACAAAGCTAGCATTTTGTAGTTCTGCCTAAAACGAGCTAAAACTGTCACTATCTAAACTTTTCAGGAATGTCAGGATTGTACAGGTAGTGACAAAACGGAACGTCCAGTCTTAGGGTCACTTAAAGCAAAGGAGTTTTGTTCAGCTAAAACAGACTTTGAGCCAGTTCCGTGTGATGATCCGTATATAAAGCATTATAATGAGCAATATGGAGGTTTGTTCATAGGGTACTGGCCTAGTTCTACATAACGGGCTGAGTTTTCCCGTGTGCATGTGTTTGCCGGGATGGGCGTGCTCTCCTTCTCCTGTGTCTTGTGACTCAGATTAGCCCCATTATGCATGTCATACAGCTCATTATTAGCTTTTACCACGAGCATTAATTGCACACTGCTGGCATGCAGAGAGGAGGCGTCTGCTAAGGCGGGGAAGAGAATGAACCTCCTGGATGCTCCAGTAATGTCTCATCATCATTGCTCCTGTCTCCTCTCTTCCTTTCTCTCCTTCTTCACTCTCTCTCTCTCTCTCTCTCTCTCTTTCCTCAGTTCCTCTCAGCTGAAGCAGGTCAGAAAAAGGGGCATTATCTGAGGCCAGTGTGCTAACAACTCTTGGTTCTGGTGGCGGATGGAAACAGATCCTCACCTCTTTCAGTAAAAGAGATAATCTCGCTTCAAAAGAATTTAATTTAGTTTCCAGTGTCCCCTCACAGCGGCCTGCGGCAACACAGCGCTCTCTCTTCTGCCTTCAGTTTAATATCTAAGTTTAAACAGCCAAACTTTGGTCACAGCTAGCGGGATAGCGCCTCGGGGAAGGGAAGGGACCTTTTCTCTTTCTTTGTTTGTCGACTTCTTTGGCTGGAGTGCTTTAGTGGCTTCGCAGACAGAAGAGAACTGTGCTCCGTGAAGCTGCCCCCTGATTGAGGTCCAGGGTTCAAAGTGGTCAAGGGCATTCATAGATAGATTTGGGCTTTGATGCTAACGTCAAAAACACGTGAGCATGTCCCTTCTCGGATTCGTAGGCCCATCTTTGCCATACAGTCAGTTAGGCCTGACGCTGGTCCTGAGATATTTGTATAGTCGAATAATCTATTGGTTGTTGAAGCAAATAATCGATTATTCTGTTTATGAATCGCTCGATTACCATGTAACTCTTATGTAGCTACCAACTGTAGCTTGAGGCTGTTTATGCATTTGCTAACCAACAATGAGGGCAATGCAAATAATCACATGTTCTACAATTCACTGGATTAATGAACTTCCCTGCAAATACAGAAGATAAATAAATTCTCACAAAAAAATGTAAAACTAAGGATTTGGAAAGTAGAAGCATTCAAATATAGCAATACTAACTTAGTTTTAAAAAATCTGATTTAGTTTTTATTTTACGATTAAACAGCGCATTTATTTGTGCTTAGTCTATTCTCCAATCACAGGTCTTTTTTGAAATGAAGGAAGGTCAGCATCTCTCTTTATTGCTCTTGTGACGTCATCACCTAATCAACTATTGAATTGATTGGTTGTCGATTTTAGTCAACTAAGTCGATTAATCGTTGCACCCCGAATTAATTGCTCACTGTATTCTGTACCCGTATACAAAAGTTTGGAGCCCTGGTCAGGTTACCTGTTTTGTTGGCTGTCTGTGTTAAAGTAAGCTAATTCATTTGCTTAATGTGTTGGGCCGAATGCAAGAAACACCTTTGGCCAGGTCACGGGGTAGACAAGCAGACATACACACACATAATGGCCATTTAGCAACTCTAAATGGCCTGGCTGCATCAGTGTGAGTACATGCAAACTCCATACAGAACGGAGTCTCCCTGCCTCCCTCCCTACGTTGCTACCCACTGCACCACAACCATGGCGCCCCAAGTTTAACATACTCGATGAAAATAAAACTGTGAAAAATAAAATGTGCCTTAACGTTGGTACTTCTGTCGTTGATGTGTTTCCTTTTATTTACATGTGTTTGCCTCAAACGGGTGGATGAAGGCGCACCCACTTCATATTCTGCTGTATACTGTGACAGCTAGCAGTTCCATTTGTTCCATTTTGTTGGAACGAAGAAATAAGCTCCAGTAGTGCCACAAAAGTGGTGACTTCCAGTGACTCCTGTATTCATAATGCTCTCTAAATGCATTTATAAGGTGTTCTATGGCTTACACAGTACCTTATAACACCAGGCATAAGCTTGTATAATTGTACCAGCTTGTATAATGTAGAATAATAACTACAGTAGTTATAATGACATGCATACCACTTTACAAAACAAGAGAGTGCAACTATATAATGTCTGGTTTCATAACCAGTAATTATTACATCTGTTCATTATAAGCATAAATATTATTACTAGTACTAGATCAGCTGTTCCTTTGAACAAGCTTTGTTTATAAGTCTTAAAAAAATCAGCAGAGCAACATATTCTCACTGTATGTCCCACAATACCAGTTAGACAATCTCACTTCACTTGGAGCCTGTAAAGACCACTTATAATGCTCTATAAGGTATAATGCACTGAAATTACATTTATTAAACATAAAAAACTAATTTGATTTAATGCCTGTAATGCACTGGCATAGAACTCTGTGTTGCATTACATGTTTATTTACAGAATTAGTGTCTACAGTGTTCTTATGAGCAGGTGTTATAAGGTGTTATGAAACCTGACAGTAGAAAGTTGCATTCTCTAGCATTATTAAGTATTATGCGTGTCATTATAACTACTTAAGAGACATTACACAAGCTTATGCCAAGTATTATAAGGTGTTATGTATGCAATATTATGCATCATATATGCATTTATACTGCGTTAGGAATACAGGCTTCATAGGGAGTGTTGGAAATAACGACTACAGTTATTAAATCAAATTAACCTAAATAAACTGGACTTTTAATTATTGTCTCTTTGTAATAAAACTTGCAGTTGGTCAGTGTCCTTTAAGATCTGACAATATCATAAGTTACCCTCTACAGTAGAGGTGGGCAATATGCCATTATTGTATTATCAAGATACATCTTCTTATACTGATTGTATCTGTGCATGTGGTGGAAACTGGCATTACTGCAAAAACTGCATGTCTCGTTACAAATGGAGCTTTATTGGTCCTGTTTATTCGGATTTCATGCAGTGCAGTATGGGAAACATTTAGGAAAGATTATTGAGTGCGTGTACATGAATGAAATAATTGGAGCATAATCATATTTTAGCAGTTATCTGATTATTCCAGTAGTCCTGTAAACAGCAAACTAACATTTCTTAGATCAGATATGGATGAAAGAGAGAAGGATTTTAGCCCAGTAATCGTTTCCCTTACTCTGATTTCTTTCAGAAGCAATGTCGCCTCATAGTAACAAAGGCCTGGGTCAATTCCCACACCCCCTAATTTCACACCCCTCCCCCAATTTCCATCAATAAGCGGTTCAGGAGATGAATGAATGAATTAACGATTTCTTTCGGAATTCTCAGTCTGTGCATACACAAAAACAGCGGAGCTTGCCTCTGGAAACAGCAAAATACGTTAAACACAGTGACCGCAAGATGCAACAGAACAGAACTGTTCTGGAGTGATGCTTAAACAGATTACATGCTTAACGAAATTAAGAACTTCAGTATTCTTAAGGCTACTTAAGTCGTCTTATGTGAGTTTATTGGCCGGTTGCAAGCAGAAATCTGATTACTTCCTGATACATGTGGACCCGGAGTTTCCCCATTATTCCCCATTATTAATTTCCCAAACACATGTAAACGCAGTGAACAGATTCCTGATAAAATCTGATTTCCTGTCGTTATCAAATTATTATAACTATGGCATTTAGCTGACGCTCTTATCAAAGAGCAGCTTACAAGGTTCATCATGTTACAGGTAGATCAACGTAGTGTTAGGAGTCTTGCCCTAGGACTCTTATTGGTGTAGCACAACTTGGTTACCCAAACCAGGAATCGAACCCCAGTCTCCTACTTAGGGGGTAGCTTCCTGGCAGGTAGTGGTGTTATCCGCTGCTCCGCACCAGCCATTAAGTGCATGCAAATCCACTTAACGTATTCATAGTTTTTGACTATGAAAACTAGTATTGTGATCTGATGTTTTTGCCTTATCGCCCTCCCCTAGTCTACAGGGAACGGACGTAAAGATCTCATTTTCCCTGCAGATTTATGTGCGCGATTTCTATTTGTTTATAATAATAATATAATAATCTCAGAAAATCATGTTGTGACCTAAAGTGAAGTTATTAAACACAATAGCGATAAATATTGCCACATTGCTCAGCCCTGCGGTTAAAAACCCTTGCGTTCTGGTTCAGATAGACTAGCATTACTTGGGAGAACCTGGCAGCTGAGAGGCATCAGGGACTTTAGTGGGCCTGTCATGATTATGTAACAATAATTAAGACAATAACATCATTAATCTCAGTGATCTATATGACAGTAAGTCATCAGCTAAAATTCTGTGATCGTGACAGCCTTTGATAATGGACCTGAGATGCGCTCTGCTCGCGTGGCGATACAGCTATTACTTCAGCTGTCAGACACCACAGTCTGTTCTGTTGGATCACCACGCTCTCTTGGCCCCACTTTCATGTGATAATGCGGCGCCAGTTTGAAAGGCATCCGCTTTTGGCAGGAGCACTCTTCACATTTTGCCTAATTATGCTGACTGAAAGTATTTTGTTTACGGTAGTTTGTTAATAGCGGCCCTGCCGATTGCTTCGTGCCAGCTTGCCACTTCCATCCCATGCCAAGGGAGACGATTACTTCTGCCAGCTAATAGCTGCTGTTTGGCTGGTCGTTATTGCTTTTGCGGAATCTACTGACCCTTCATTCGCTCCTTATTCCCTGATCATTACACTATTAATTACGGTGCTGGTAAAGGACAACACTGAAATTCTTAAACCTTCTTCTTCTTATTATTAATATTATCTCCAGTTTTCTTCAATGAATTCAGCCCAAACCATTACAGACTCCATTCAAACTGTGCTTCGATCTCGACAGTGAGAGGCTTATCATCAAAAGAATAGCTGCACCCGGAAGGAAGTGTGGGGTTGCAGTGCTATTGGGAAGGAAGATAAAGGTTACCAGGAACAATAAATGATGATAAATTTAAACTGATATGGGTAATATTTATTGAGCTACACATACAGAAGTAGTGCCTCTCAGTATGGCGTCGGGCCACCATGTTTGCTCATGCAACATCCCAGACGTCTCAACATAGAGTTGTAGAGGTTCCTAATGGTGTCCTGTGATGATCCATCCCATGCAGCTTGAATATTCTCACACAGTTCCTGCAGATTGTGCGGTAGGGGTGGAGATGGAGTGACACCAGGCCTTCTGGACGTTCATTTTGGCACTGACCACAGTGCCTCCACACACGGATTCGTTGGTCATCTCAACCAAGACAAAAGTGGGACTTGTCACTGAAGATGACCCGCTGCCATTCTGAGTCACTCCATGACAGTCTGGCACGACACCATTGGAGTCTTTGGTCACGTTGATGTGGTGTTAAGGGCAGTCGTCATAACGGTCTATGTGCATGTAGTCCTGCGTCGTGCAGACGTCTGCCAGTGGTGCTGGCACTAACAGGATGACTCATGTAGAGCATCACTGCTCGCTCAATGTCCGCAACCGTGGCTGTTGGGTCAGTCAGGTACAGTGATAAGACCCGTCCTTGCTGACGTCACATTCGTCACAACTTGAATCATTTGCATGTCTCACAATGTCAAATCTACTCACCAAGTTTCATTCCTGTCGGTTGATTCCTTCTGGGTGCAACTATTTGTTCAACTATTCTTTTGATGATGAGTGTATTTTTGGAGTCGATCAGATTTGTTATTTTTAATAAATATCAGTTTAATAATTTTAAATCTCCCACAGAAATGAATAGTAAAATGTTCAGAAATTCAAATGAACGGCCACAAGTTACAGTACTCTAACACAGACACTCATTAAAACAGTACACACACACTCATACTAATGCACAACAATAACATCAAACAATGGATTCATTTAGCACTGGATTTAAGGTGGAAGTGGTTTTAACGCAAGAGTAAATTTAAGGTAGCACTGGATTTAAAGAAGCAGGAAATTTAAGGTGTCTGAATATAAGGTAGCAGTGAACCTATGGTGGCCGTGGATTTAAGGTATCAGTGGATTTAAAGTGGTAGTGGATTTGAGGTGGCAGTGAATTTAATGTAGCAGTGGATGTAAGGTAACAGTAAATTTAAGGTTTCAATGGATTTAAGGTAGCAGGAAATTTAAGGTGGCAGTAAAACATACACATACACACACAATTTTAGCTTTTTTCATGAAATGCAAATCTAGTTAGGGCGGTGTAACACCTTTTTGTTGTATTATCTCAGTCTTCCCGCTCCAGTCGATCGGCTTTGCGGTGGTATTATAAGATTAAGGAACCCTGGGTTAAGTTATTAATTGGATTCAGCTCTATCAGCAGTGCTAGTTTGCGTGGTGGGCTAAGCGGCACGCTGTTCAGTAGCGCTCTATAAAGCGCTCTCTAAATCAGTTTTGCCCTAAATCCTGGTTTTATGCCGCATTCCCTGAACAGGGGGGCTTCCTCAAGGCCTGTAATCCTTAATGAATCAATTAGTCCGCGAGTCAGCGCTGAGGATCAGGCCGGCATCTCAGCTGACAAGACGGGGAGGGGTTACCATGGCGACATGGGGTGGCCAGACTCTGATTACATTTGCTCGGACGAGCACGGCGGAGGCGGCGTCGTAATCGGAAGCTTCCTGGCTGATGAAGGATCGGACAACATGCGCAAGGACATCAAGTGCAACGGTTTTGTTGTTGTGACTGCTTTTCATTTAGCAGGAGGACAAACAGTCTGTCTTCTTACTCCCCTTGTTCTGTCAGCTCCAGCCATCCTCCTCATCTTTTTAAATCCCCCCATTGTAGTCGGAGTTGTGCTGTGTTGTATTTGTCGGCTGCTGACTTTGATCTCCACTCAGCTGGAAGGAATAGCCCCCCTGCTTATCAGCCTCTGGGCCCTATCAGCAGGCATTAACTGTGGGTGACGTCAGTATGCATGCAGTCTGTTATTCGCAAGGGCACAGCCATCCTCCTCCGGCTCCCGCGGTGGTAAGCACGCTCTGTAATGGGCTCGCAGGCAGAGAGTAGTGTGGATTCCGCAGCTAAATTTAGCCCTTTGGTTTTAGGTGCAGATTAATATGGTGTGCTGGAAATGACGGTGAGGGATGATGGCTCTGCTGGGAGCTGCATGGCTTTTAGGTGATTGATTTAATGGAGATTGTGCGCTCTGGCACCAAAGTGTTCGAAAGGTTATGAACCCCTGCGCGTGTGACGGGCAGAAAAGGCTGGTTTTCGATATGTGGACGATTGGCAGATGCACAGGGTCAGCTTGTCAGGCCAGTTGTTATACATGAGCACCCGAATTCAAGCATTGGCTTGAATTCATGGCATTGATGCCGTTAAACTGGCGGCTCATTTTTTACTTAATGAGAAGACTTGTCCAGTTGCTGCTACAAAGTATTGGGAAGCTGCTATGAAGCTAGCAGACGGCACTGTGCAGAAGCCAGAGACCACCCTTCATATATACCCATATATTTGATATATAAGAAAATCCATTTAGAAATAAGCTGGTAATTAAGCAAACACAGGAAGACTTAGAACTGTTACACAGTACTCAGCACTTCCCCCTTTCCCTTTAACACTTGCATAATTCAGTTGTTGAGGTCTAAACAAAGTCATATGTGTCAAGGTATCTATGTGTACAGAAACCCACTAGCTAATATTGCTATACAGTGGTGGTGCTTTCCTCTTTTACAGTTATGCATTAGGTACACTATGTGTATGATACATGTAGTCTATATTTGGCTGCTATTGCACAGTTCTGTCATTTGCACTAATATTGCATACTGGACAAACGTTCTGCTCCTGTGCCTTTCAAACTTGCATTAGATACAGACACACATGGACTGTATAGTACTATATCATATATGCGGTTTTTAAAAAAAAAAAATATATATATATATATATATGCTCATCAAAAGAATAGCTGCACCCAGAAGGAGGAGTGGGTTTGCAGTGCTGTTGGGAAGGAAGATAAAGGTTACCAGGAACAATAAATGATGATAATTTTAGACTGATATGGGCAATATTTATTCAGCTACACGTACAGAAGTAGTGTCTCTCAGTATGGATAATGCAACAAGCCAGACGTCTCGGCATGGAGTTGCAGAGGTTCCTAATGGTGTCCCGTGATAATCCATCCCATGCAGCTTGAATATTCTCACACAGTTCTTGTGGATTGTGCGGTAGGGGTGGAGGTGGAGTGACACCAGGTCTTCTGGACGTGTGGCACGTGAACAACAAACCGTTCATCTTGGCGCTGACCACGGTGCCTCCACACATGGATCCGTTGGTCATCTCCACCAAGACAAAAGCGGGACTCGTCACTGAAGATGACCAGCTGCCATTCTGAGTCACTCCATGACAGTCTGGCACGACACCATTGCAGTTTTTGGTGACGTTGATGTGGTGTTAAGGACAGTCGTCGTAACAGTCTATGTGCATGTAGTCCTGTGTTCTGCAGCCGTCTGCCAATGGTGCTGGCACTAACAGGATGACTCATGGAGGACATCACTGCTCACTGAGTGTCTGCAATCGTGGCTGTGGTCGGTCAGGTACAGCGATAAGGCCCGTCCTTGCTTACGCCACGTGCAACCGCAGTGCGGTACTTGAATCATTTGCATGTCTCACGATGTCAAAACTACCCACCAAGTTTCATTCCTGTGGGTTGATTCCTTCTGGGAGCAGCTATTTGTGCAACTATGTTTTGATGATGAGTGTACATATAAATATATATACACGTCACTGCATCACATGGATGTAACTTCCAGTCGTCCCGACCATAAGGTTGCTTGTTACTATTAAAAAAACAGTGCTATGTGTGTATTGCATTTCACATTTCAATTCAGCATGAATTCCTCTCCAGTAGGTCTGCACAATATTGGAAAAACTGACATTGCAATTACTTCCCTGTGATATATATATTGCCAAAGAATAAAGATTCAGGAATATTCACCAGATGAAAATGTTTCTAAACATCAATATTTAGGAAACATTATTCTCTGTAAAATGATTGGGGGGTGAACATAATACTACTAATAAAAAGCTGAGAAATTACTTTTTAACGCTCTTATGAGTGTGAACCATCTGTTCTGGACCTTCTGGAACTAATGCTCTATAATTGGTATAATTGGTGGAAGTCTTAAATCCGAGAATCCAGGAATAGGGCAAGCTTTTCTTTGGTACCAAGCAGCAAAGAAGTTGTAGCATGACATGTTTCATTTCATTTGTCTTACTTAACACCGCATGTCCTGTGATGTGAGTATTGCACATGCACACATTGCGATGACGATGTTGAAACGATATATTGTGCGGCTCAACTCGCTGTATGTTTGTGGCTTTGTTAGCCAGAATTGAAGGCGTTCTCTGGTCAGCATAGCTGTTATAATCCCAGCATAGCTAATGCTAATCAGCGCCTTCCTCCTAGTTAGCAGCTCTGTTTAAGAAGACTAATTGAAGATAGATGGTTTGACATTAATTGAATGGTGGCTTGTGCATCCCTTTATTAGGTCACCATGTGAGGCAGTTGAACTTCTTGTATCTGATTGATCTTAGTTGTTAGTTGTGCATGATTGTTGATCATGAATGCTGTGATTGATTAGTTGTTAATCAATTATGAATTATTGAGCCCCCAGGGATCATGACCGTTTAAGGAGTCCATCCAGAACGATGCTTTCCTTCCCGGGGATCATCAGTGAGCTACTGATAACCCCCCTCTCGGAAGAGCTGTTATTCATTTCCAGCCCACGTGTGAGCATTCATTTTCTTGTTCCCTCATTTAGATTCGGAATGTCACAACAGAGTACCGCTCCGTGAGGCTCGGTGCCAGATGAAACCTGACAGGCAGCGTGCGGACTGGGGCTTGAGTGCGATCGGTGTGGCAGCCTCTCGCTCGCAGTGTCTCGCTCCGCGCAGCCGGCCTGGTGCCCAGCTCTTTTCCCAGTCAGGTCACTGCCAGATGCTCGCTTGAATCATTTATCTTTGTGGCAGTGTGAAGCCCCTGGGCGGCCGCTGTGCCAGCTAGCCAGAGAAGAAAGGCACGTAGAAGAGAACGTTCAAAAACACAGCACAAGTTTGCTTCCGTTAACTTTGGGGGGTGTGACCATGCAGGTAAAATGTGGTCACCTTGATGTTAACAGAGCTTGACTGCACCAGCGTCAGCCCACGTGGCACATGGCTTTCGTTTGGTCCTTCTATCTCCTTATGGACAGCGCGGAGCAATAATCTGGATTGTCTGCAGCTGCTGAGGGGGCAGGTGGGACTTGAATGTGGCCATAAGCCGCGGCAGATGAGCCCCTAAAGCGGCATTACTGAGTCCTTCAGTGGCTGCAAGGCTGGAAAACCAACCTTTGTTGGTGTTGCACCCAAATGCACTCTCTCAGCTGACACGGGGACGTAAGCCAGAGTTGTAAAAAAGGCAGAGATAGAATTAATATTGTCCCAGTGCGGAGAGGACAGGAGCCAGGAAGCTTGTTTGTGTGTGGGGAAGTGGGCCAAATGAAATCCTACAAGCTCCCTTGGCATCAGTTAAAGCTTATTGCTGTGTGTCTGGTGGGGGGAAATGGGTCTGTAATTGCTGCTGTGTTGAGTATCATGATACGATATGATGACAGTATTTGTTGGAATAATTGTTTGGTGGCTGAGATCTTTTCTTTGGCTTCTACCAGACAAACCACATGACTATCCTGCTGAAAAGACCAGTGCAGACCTCTGGTCTAGTGCTGGTCTGGTGCTGTAGTGCAAAATCTAAATTTAGTTTAATGTGAAAGTATGAAGCCAGCATAATGCTTGCGGGAAAGTAGACCTGTGCCTACTTTGTTCAGTATTAGGGACTTTCTCAAAATTACCGAAAGTACTGGGTCTTCTGGAGACATGATATTCCAGGTTGTCACATACTTACAGAGATGACAATATTAAAAGTAACAACTCACATACACAGAAATGAACACAGAATTGGTCTCCCAAGTTTTGTCATGAGTACAAAGGTATATGTTTAGGGATACGCAATTATATTGGATATTGGTAACACTTTACATTACGTATTGACTAACTAACTAACACGAAGTAATACATTAACAATGGTTACAATGCTTAACTAATGTTAAATAAACATGTAACAACTACATGTTTACATATTAAGTAAAACAGTAACGGTTAACATTAGCTTAACAGTAGCTAACCATTGTAACCATTGTTACTGTATTACCTCATGTTAACTAATGTATTACTTCATGTTAGTTAGTTAACACGTAATGTAAAGTGTTACCCGGATATCATATCGGTATTGGCCGACGTGTGCTTTTTTAAACATTATTGGCATCTTTGGGACAAAACTGATATTTGTAATATACACTACCAGTCAAAATTTTAGACACAGCCTCCTTATGTTTATCCTAATGCTTTATTTAGAATAAAAGTGAGGACATCAAACTATAAAATAGCACTCATGGAATTATACAGTCCACCTTAAACACCTCCAAAGTGGAACTTTACAGGAGGCTGAAACAGCTTTCTTAACCTGCAGTGGAGACTGATAGAACAATGTTTCTTTCTAAGCAGTTTTGGAGCAATTTTATTGGTCTGTCCATCATGAATATTCACTGAACTGAAAGGAGAGCTAGAGCTTTTACACTGTGCAGAAAAAGAGATCAACGTTTTTACACCACTAAATATATATTAGAGGTGGAGATATGGAGAAATATGATAGTGTGGTACATCAAGAGTGTATGTGGTATATCAGGATATGTACTGTTTCAGACTCTCATCAGTTGGAGCTGTTTAGTGTAAGACTGTAGAGTCTTTAAGATCAACAACAACATCCATTTAGATGGGTGTGTCTAAACATTTGACTGGTACTGTAGATTTGATGACGCATTTCTTGTATGCCGGAAGACATAATTGGGACGGGACGTCGTGGTTGTATGTAAATGCTTGGGGTGTAAATATTAATGAGTGTTATGTAACAGTTCAGGATTTGGGAATCTGGCCCATTTTACTGTCCTCTTTTGAAAATGCAGGATTTGTGTTTGAAGGAGGAACAACAGTGTTTGAGGTTCAGGGTATGTACTGAGGTTCAGTTCTATGTACTAAACTCTCCTCATTCAACTACAACAGTATCAGTACAGTTTTCCATTCTCTGGCACCTTGGAAGTAGTACACAGTTACAATCGTTAAGGTATTTTTCCACCCCTGGTAGCTTTAATCTGAATTTCCAGACTTCAGGAGACATCCAGATGGCCTTCTAACAGTATGTGCTTCTAGTGTTGAGTCCTTTGTTAAACGGCTGCCTGTTTATTGCCTGCAAAGTTTCAGAACTGCAGGGGATGCAACATAGTGTGAAAGTACTTTGCCATGTCTTCCACTGAAACCTAGTTCTCCAGTAGCCTGGAAGCAAGTAATGGGATAACGTGCATAGCAGAAGCCCCCCAGCTCACTCTACAGATACCACCAGAGTGATGTTTAAAGGGCGTTTTTGTTTGACTGAGTGTGCAGCATCTGTTTCCCATTGTATTGCATTCAGTATTAATGGAATTTGATGGCTGGTTAGAGAGTTGGGCATGATAGCTGGAGATGAACGGAATCTCACCTCAGGTAATCTTTATGGAAAGCAGTCTTTACCAGCGTGCAGCCAAGGACAGCTGTCAGCGTCAACTTTCTGGTGGTGGGGGTCTGTGCTTATGTGGGAGCTTCATCCTTTCTAGATTCAATAAAACTAACACTTCTCCTCGTAGAAGAGCAGTTTTACACCTGGCGCTTTGGCAGTAGAGCTGCCTCTTGTCAGATTTGCTTTGTGCCTGAGGAAAGAAAAGCTCTGGTTTGGGAGCCATTTCATTTTAATGAGGGCACCTGTTAAGCGTTGTTGTTTTCGGCTGGAAGGAGGAAGAGCTTGTTAGAGGGCCAGAAATAAGGCAAAATATGTTTGTCACTGTTGGGCTGCCACCAGATCCTTACTGGAGTCAGCAAACAGCTCCGAATCACTGTCGTGTTGAACTAGAGTTCGGCTTGAGTGGGTTAATTGAGTTGGCGTTGTCCTTCTAGTCCTATAGCTCTGGGATTATTGGGGAAGTGAATGAGTTCCCTCTTCCTGCAGCAGAACTGTGTGCGCTTTCCGCAGTTATAACTTTGCTAAATTTAGATCATTCCGGCTATTTTTTCTTTCCCGTGCTGTAGTCCGAGGAGCTGTTTGTCTTTGCAAGGTCTTCACACTTTTTAAGATCTCCTGTGTCCAGTTTTTATGGGATTTCTGATGGTTTTTCTGGGACACTGGTGCACAAAGCGTGGACCTACCCCCAAGGCTACGCGCAATGGCGTTGTGGGTACGTCAGGAAATTAGCAGGCCACACAGTTACGCAGTTCATTCTCTGAAATGGACAATGCAAAAAACTTATCAACCCCTGTACTCCAGTCAAGAGACCCTGGGCAGGAGATCCTCACTGAAGTCTACGAGCAAATCCTAAATCTGAGTATGATCGAAAGCCAGTGCCATGCAGTCTGGCATGCAGTCCAATCCCAGCAAAACCCACTGTTGAGATGTTAATTCAACCTTAACCTTTTGCCCTGCTACCATTGGCAGACCTGAACAACTGGATTCCATCTACAGTGGTCACGACTGACAATGACCGTCTTGCCTTTAGTCGGCTTCTTTGTTGTGTCACCTTTATTAAGTGCACTTTTCATAGGGGTGGCCATCTGACTGTCTAAAGCAAGAGTCAGGAGCTAAGAGCCAAAGTCTAAAGCGGTCTTGCACTAGCACTATCCGAGGGCCACCAGGAGCCAAGTCCGCCACACTGCAAACAATGATATCTTGGCAAGTAAAATGGTCTTATTTTAATGATCTATTTTATATTTCCCATTTTGAGAAGCTTACTGTAAGATTAGTTTACCTCATTTCCAGGCAGTTTTTATTTGTTGTAAGTGACTTTACTAAGCCAAATTTTCTCATTATATTGGCAGATAATATTCCTTGTTTTAAGAAATATGCTTGAAACGAGCCAAATTATCTGCCGGTATAGTGAGTAAATTTGCCATCTGCAAGTTACTACCATCTTAAACACACAAGGTGACTAATTTATTGTCTGGTGAGCTTATGGTTGAATGAAAATAACTAATTTACAGATCACACATATTTGCAGAGACCAGACCACTTGCGTGTACATACTACCATAAACTAAACTCCACTGGAGGACCACTGGTCCTGGTGGGTGCTGTGTGTGAAGTATGAAGTGTAGTTCAGGGTTCAGCTCATGCTATGAAGAAGGAAGTTGTCCCGCTGTGCTGTATCATCAGTTTGCTTACAGATTGCACGAGGCCCCCAACAACAGCTGTGCAGAACAGGGACGAGCCCGCCTTTTTGTTCTCGGCCTGAGGGTTCAGTTACACCAGCTGTTACTGGTCTCAGACCATTAGGCATTCGCACACTGTATCTGGCGCCTTTTCTTAGGCTGTACTGGTCCTAATGGAGCTGCTGGAACTGTGAGGCGGGCAAGGCTGAGCTTCACATTGAACTGCTGCAGTGTGGCCACTGTAGGCCTAAGTGAAGTTCAGCCCCAGTGGCGGACTTAAGGAGGTGATTTGGTTTAATATTAGGTTTAAAATCTAACTTTTAGTTTTACACTGACGCTGCCCAGGAGAAAAAAGTACACTGAAGTTTACTTAATTTAAGGATACTTTGTTCCTTGGACTCAATGACTTAATATACTGAAAATGTGCTATTCTCAATATACTATGTACTTATGTACTTGCTATTAATATATACTTAAATAGAGCTAATTTTACTTAACTGTACTACACCATTAAGATTCATTTAAATATACATAAATACATTTTAAGTACATATTAAAGTACATTTCTAATACCTTAAAATATACTTAATTTTAATTAAGTACACTGAAGTACTAATGAGTTCAAATGTACTTGGAATTTTATATAGATATATATAGATATATATAGAATATATATATTAAAATATACTTAATTTTACCTGGGTAGAAGCATTTTTCTTGTACATAATTTAAAAAAAGAACGTTCTGTTCTTCTGGAGCACAATAAATACATAATTAAATATCACTTTGAAACATTTGTAAGGTCAATACATCTTTCATTTCTTCCATTTTCTTTTCATTTCTTTCGTTTCATATATTGATGCCAAACTTGTCTGAAGTCCAGGCTCCACCTGGTTGCATGATGACTAAGAACTGACTGACACTGCATAACTAAAACTACTGGAGTATACACTTAAAATCTGAAGGGAAACCTACATCAGATTATATTAGCAATTATTAGAAATGTTAGAATCTTAAAATTGCACATACTACAAAAAACTACACCTTGTTAAGTGAAGTTATTATTATCATTATGTAAGTTTATTATTTTGCTTAAAGGTAAATTATCCAACTACATTGGAAGATAATATTGTTTGTTAATATATAATAATTTGACTTACTAAAATAACTTAACAACAAACAAGTAAAAAATCTCTAGAAATAAGTTGCATAATCTTATTATAATCTTACAACAATCCCAAAGTAAGAAATATGAGATATATTGAAAAGATTTAAGATACTTTCGCTTGGCAAGAAAAAATATTTTTTGCAGTGCAGACTCATTCGAGCAGTTTGAGCCGTAGTGGATCAACAGCGAAACATTCACTGATTGGATTCTGATGAATCTGTGTAGCTCAATATCTTTTGGTAATAAACTTTTTGAATGTTTTGAAATATGATACTGCAAAGGCTTTCGGGAGATTTATGGCTGTTTCTTCTGTAAATGGCATACGTTAAAGCCGTTTGTGTGCTAATAGCGCTCCTACTGGAGACACTTCAGACTGCAGGCGGAGGTCCCAAGTTCTTTACATAGGAAAAAGTATGATTTTTGGTTGTTTTAGCACTCAGAAGTTAAGCTCCAGAGGTTTTGTAAGGCATTAATTATTATATTTTCATGATTTTCAGCTTTTCTCAATGTCCAGTATTATTCATCAAGCTGTTTAAAATTAAAGTAGTCCTCTAGTTTTCTCAGTTCTTTTTCCCATCATGGTGATTTTTGGCTTTGAAAGTATAAATAAACAGCAAATACATACATAAAACATTTCATAGAGTGTTTGGGTTTCTGTTTTCAGCCAACTCACTGGTTACATTGCTAGTTCAGCTTGCTGCTTTTGCCAAACCTTCGCTTTAAAGGCTGCAGGCAGGTGCCGGTCACGGTGCCGTTGGCAGTGAGCACTTCCATGCCTCCGTCCTCCACTGGCGGTGGCCCATGCCACCCTCTCCAGGGATGCCCAGAGGGTTGAGCTTGTGGGAGTGCAGGAAGTGGCAACACTGAGATGGAATCAGAACCGACAGAGTGAACCTCCCTCCGCTAATTGCTTCACACCCCTTAAAGTGTGTCTGTGTGAGCGTTTGTCATGTGCATGATGGAACTTGTCCGTTCCGTACTTTAATTCAGCTCTTGCTGCCAGCTGGAGATGAGCTTTGTGCTCTTTTTATGGGTTTTAGTAACTTCCAAAAAGAAGCACGCTTTGAAGAATCCGAAATATAACAGCTTAACAAACTATTAATTATCTGCATCATTCCCGACGCGTTGCTTCTAGAGTTGGGAATCTTTAAGCATCTCATAGTTCAATTTGCTTTCAATTTTGCTTTCAGTCACTGCCAAGAAGTGATTACACTGCAGAAAATGTATGTATTGTATTGAAAATACAGCATATTGTATTGAAAATTACATTATATGTTGAGGTTTCCTTTAGTTATTGATCTTTGATTGTTTTTGGAATAAAGCAGGGATGTCCCCGAATGTTCCACAACCGTAATAATTCAGCTGAAAACGGCAAAAAAAACACTTTCAGAGTTCGACCGTATAATTGGAAAGACCGAGTACTTTATACCATTATGACGTTTTTACTGATGCCGTTAGCTTTTCCTAGTTCCCACATGTAGACGGGAACCAGAGTGTAATTCAGCTTCAAGCATTCGAGCCAAATGGAACACCAGACAGAGTGAACAACACAACCGAGCTGTTACAGCGAGACACACAGACAGCAGCTTCTCATCTCAGTAGCAAGAGAAGGGCCACATACGTGCCAGATTAGGGCCACACCTCAGCCAAACGTAGCTAACGCTGCCGTATCTGTGCCAGAAGTGGACCAGATCTGTTTTGGGACAAGTTTTGGTGCATCCCTAGTATAAATGCTAAGTATGCAACCCAGTTGACAGTAACTTGCAAAGACTGAGGACAAACAAAGGAGTACATATACAGACATGTGTAATGAGCAACAAGTGAAAACAATCAGGGGAAGAGGATCAGGAAGGCAGTTTATGATTAGTGGATTGAGAGCGTGTGGTAATGACATCATGACAGGGTGCATGGTGGGAAATGTAGTCTGTGGAGTTGACAGTGGCAGAGGAGAGCCCGGAAGGGTGACAGTAATGTTATGATAGATCTGGTTGTTTTAACTAGTTTGAAGCTAATTTTAGGAATATTTAGCTTATGGTGATTTTATTGAGCCAAATTTGTCCCACTATATTGGCAGATAAGTTTGCCGATTTTAAGAAACACGCTTGGAACCAATCAAATTATATGCCAGTATAAGGAGAACAATTTGCTTATAAAATACAGTATGGCATCTTTCATTTTTAATATTAAACCTAGCTTAAAACAATCTCAAAATGAGACTTTTAAGATATGTTAACTAGATATAAGATGATTTGCCAGGATGTGAATTTTCGTAGTGTATAAAATGATTCGGTGTTCATTTCTACAGCATATCCTACATATAATATCGTAGGCTGTAGACATGCATGTTTAAGCTTTAATGAAACCAGATGTTAAGTGATGTAATGCTGTTACTAAAGTCCTCTTGGAGCTGAATTAGTTTTATATGGGAAGGTGCTGTAATGTGGGTGATTACTGACCAGATCTGTGCATTCACTCCAGAAGAAGTCTGCTTAGTCTGTAAAGCATTAATCTTCAAAAATGATTAGCACATAATGGAGCTTGAGTTATCACAGTTTCTTTATCTTTGAGTTCGATATAGGATTACTGTCGTTTATAGCATTTTGCTAATGGACTCTACAGAAAGAGTATCACAGTTACGGTATCGGAGATGGAGGTACCGGTACTTATGGTCAACACCATAAAGCAGTTTCTGATGCGTACATGCACGCCAGTAGATAAAACCTAATAGCTCAATGGCGGGGTGGGGTCCAAATATCTCCTTTATACAGTCTCTGGGTGCACACGAGTTGCAGTCAAAGGTTTGGGTGTGCCTGGTCGAATGCCAGGGGAGTCATAAATAAGTGAACACATCCTCCACAGAGTACACACATTCTAATCCACAGTTCCTGTTTATGTGCTGAGTTGATCATATGTGGCTTGTGTGAAAGTTATGGTGCATTTTATGAGCTCCCCAGACAAACAACGAGTCCCCTCTGTGATGTTCTGGGGGTGTTCTAATAATGTGGAAATGGGTTCTTTGGTTGAGGTGACAGTAAATCCCCAGATGTGAATCCTAAAAATCTGTGGGACCACCTGGAACAACCAGTAAAACGCCAGGGAAGGCACCCACCAAATCTGGCCCAAACACACAATTCATTTATACAGGAGTGTCTGAACATTCATGTGGGCTACACCAGAAACTCGTCCAGTCCATGCCAAATCCAGTCACAGCTGTTATTGGTGGTTGTGGAGGTATTACACACTATTAGGTACATTTTAGTCACAGGTGACTCTTTTTTTGTCCGATGAGCTTATTTTATGTTTATACGAAATATGTTAAACTCAATTGCATTAAAATTGGCCACATTTAAGGTCCTTAAACTCTACGGTCAGAAACATTTTGCAGGTTTTCAGTATTTCAGTACGAGACTGACCCTTTCATGGTCTGAGAGGGCATTAAGTACAGATTATACATACAGTATATATTAGAATATATTCACTATATATTGTGTCCATTCTTTACCTTTATTACAGCTTCCATTCTTTTCAGGAGACCCACAGAATATGTTCAGTCTTAGAAGTTGGTTATGTTTCTCATCATCCAAATAACCATAAACACTTTCAGTAATTTGGGGGTTCTGGACTCTGTGGTGGTCAGTCCATTGTTCTGAGAACACCAGCAGCTTCTTTGTTGGCTGTGTCTATCGCCTTTTCTCAGTGAGGAGCTTCTTGAACAGCTACACATCCTTTCAGACCCATGGTGTTGATGTGTCTTCTCACAGTGGGAGGATGGACAGAAGTACGTATGGATGTTTTCAGATCTGAAGAGAGAGTGGAGCTTGAATAGTAGAAACTGTGCATTAAAATTGGCCACATTTGAGCTTGTTCGAAGTCGATGCTGTGCGTGTCACGTAGAAACGTGCATGTGACTTTATATAGAAATTCGATTATCACATTTTGTGATCTGGAAAGTGGTACGGTATCAGTCAGTTTCCAATACTGCAGCTACCTGTATTAAATATGAGGTATAGTAATCATATTTCTCCCACTGTTTTGCAGATCCTGAGGAGATGCCTGAACAGGAGCCTCTGGATCAGTGTTAGACTCTCTCCCGGAGTCTGAGTGGGCGGGTTTAGAGAAGGTCACCCTTTAGAAGTGTGTTACATGCGGCTGGTGGTCAGCAACAGACGCCAAACTCAGTCGATGTTGCGGCCCTGCGCCCTGCTCTCTAGCTCTCTAGCTGCGTGCGCCATGAAAGGATAACGGGGGGTGTTGTCAGGGGGGCGGACGCAGAGCTAGAGGGGGTGGGGCTTAGCCTTGGAGAGCAGGTAGGACTTGGGACGGGTCCAGAAGGCACAATTTCGTTGCCGGTGGGGAGGAGGAGTGCGGTCAGGCGGTTGGCGGCCCTTTGGATGATGACCAGCCTGTTCCGCCGCAGCAATGGCAGCCATGGCAGCGGCTCACGAGGGAGTGGCGGCTCTGGTGGCCCGTCCGAGCTCAACAACAGCAGACCGCCGCGACAAGTGCGCCGGCTGGAGTTTAACCAAGCCATGGACGACTTCAAGACCATGTTCCCCAGCATGGACCACGAGGTGATCGAGTGTGTCCTGCGGGCCAACAACGGCGCCGTGGACTCCACCATCGATCAGCTGCTGCAAATGAGCCTGGACGGACAGGAGACGGATGACAGCTCAGATTCTGATGACACCATCCCCCCTGAGGTTAGCTCCTTAAACTCTAAGGCCAGAGCCTGTCCAGTGCGGTGAAAGCGTACGGTCTTACTGTATGTACGATGCTAAAGTAATATACAGCGCTGTTCATAAGTCAGACCACTCTTTCATGGTCTGAGATGACATTAAGTACAGATTATCCCTAAAGTATGTATTAGAATATATTCACTATGTATTGTGTCCATTCTTTACTTTTATAACAGCTTCCACTTGTTTCAGGAGACCCACAGAATCTGCAGACACACTGTCAAAGTTCAGTCTTAGAAGTTGGTTGCATTTCTCACACTCCAAATAACCCCAAACACATTCAGTGGTGTTAAGGTTCTGGACTCTGGGGTGGTCAGTCCATTGTTCTGAGAACACCAGCAGCTTCTTTGTTGGATGTGTCTGTCTCCTTTTCTCAGTGAGGAGCCTCTTAAACAGCTACACCTCCTTTCAGACCCATAGTGCTGAGGTGTCTTCTCACAGAGGAAGGATGGACAGAAACACCTGTGGATGTTTTCAGATCTGAAGGAAGAGTGGAGCTTGATGATCTTCTCTCTCTCAAAGATGATAGCTTTAAGAGCTGTGGATCTAGACAGTTTTGATGTGCTACCAGGTCTTCTAGGTGGTTGTTAGGAGCCATATTTACTCTGCAGCTTTTAATAACCCAGTTTTGGAAAGTTGAGGCAACTAAGATGAGTATGGGTGGTTGCCTACATTACTGCTAATTGGTTACATTTAAATGGGCTACAGATGTAGAACTGTAACTGTAGAACTACTTTATGGTAAGTGGAACTGACAAAATGGACGAAGAGTGTAGACACAAGAAGGTGATTTTAATATTCTGATATATGCGTGTATATATGCGAATGGCGTTATGATGTATGTTTGGGCACCACAAAGCATTTTCATTCGTATTTCTGGCTTGTTGAGAGCTGTTGTTGGGTCATTCCTCACCATCAGATCTACATACTTGACAAAGTAGCTTCCTAGGGGTCACTGAATCATTCATAGTAAATAAATGAATAATAAGCCTGCAGGTTAAATCGGTTAGGCAGGGAAAAGGGCAGTGATTTAGAGTGAAACAGGACCCTGCACTTTGTGGAGGAGAGGAGTATTCGGCTGTAGAGGACGGAAAGGATAGCAGGGTCGATTAAATCGATAACATCAATAATAGAAAACATTTGATAGCAAATCATGTTATGAGTTTGTTGTTACGTGGCTTCATTAAAAGACAATGCAGACATTGGAGACTGCAGTGCAGGGTTGAAGGGTTGTGTATGAGTCCTCAGACTTTCACACTGATTATAGTACTGCTGTAGAGAATAACGTGACTGTCATAAAATGAATGAGTTATTATGTTTTGTATTTCATTTTGTACAACCTTTTACATTAACTCTGCTTTATTTACTTTAGTTTAGTGATCCCTTTATTTTAAATACAGGGCATCAAGCAATGCCTTAGCATGGCCATATGATTTGTACCAAGTGTCACATACAGTGTTGTTAATTGCAAGGGCTCAGTTATTGGTAATACAGTGGAAAACATTAAAAATGAAAAACATAACCAGTTTAATTCAAGCACCTTCGTCTCCTCACTTTCACTCTTTGTAGCTCAGCTATGGCTAGGTATGCGTGCCACCCTCACTCCAGCTTTCCTGCTTTGTTACACTCTTAGCATCTACTGCAGTATTGGGACAAAAGTATTGGGACACCTCCGCATTACACCTATACGAGCTTTTATGACATCCCATACTAAATCCTGGGTCATGAATATGAAGTTGGTTCCCCCCTTTGCAGCTATAACAGCTTCCACTCTTCTGGGAAGCCCGTTTCTACAAGATTTTGAGTGTGTCTGTGGGACTGTTTGCCCATTCATCCAGAAGAGCATTTGTGATCTCAGACACTGATGTTGGATGAGAGGGCCGGACTCGTGATCTCCCAAGGTGTTGAATGGGGTTTTGTGTGGGCCAGGGCTCTGTGTGGGCCAGTTCTTCCACACCAAACTGACAATTCTTCCATGCTGGAACAATAAAGGGTCGTTCCCAAACTGTTTCCACAAAGCTGGAACGTCTTGGTCTGCTGGAGCATTAAGATTTCCCTTCACTGGAACTAAAAGGGGCTCTAGCCTGACCCCTGGAAAACAACCACATAGCATTATCCCTCCTCCACCAAACTTTACAGTGGGCACAGTCAGGTTAGGCAGGTAATGTTCTCCTGCCATTCTCCAAACACAGTCTCGTCCATCAGACTGCTACATAGAGAAGCATGATTGGTCAATCCACAGAACACATTTCCACTGCTCCACTGAGTCCAGTGGCGGTACTGTACACCAACCCATCCAATGCTTGCCATTTAGGTGCTTGGTGAAGGCTTGCATGCAGCTGCTCAGGCATTAGAAGCCATGCCATAAAGGTGTTGCTACAAAGTGTTTGGGATGATGTTAATGCCAGAGGAGGTTTGAAACTCTGCAGTTATTGAGTCAGCAGAGCCTTGGCATCTTTTGACCGCTCAGTGACCCTGCAACTTCACATGGTCTGACGCTTCATGTCTGAGTTGCTGTGGTTCATAAACGAATCCACTTTTCAGTAATACCAATCACAGTCCATCATGAAATATCTAGGAGGGAGGAGATTTCCTGAACTGACTTGTTGCAACAGTGGCATCCTATTATAGTACCACGTTCAGTAAGCTCTCTGGAATAACCCATTCTTAATGTGTATAAAGGCAGACTGCATGACTAGGACTAGGCTTGATTGTATACCCCCGTGGCAACAGGAATGAGTGAAACACCCAAATTCAATAATAAAGAAGTGTGTTCCAATACTTTTGTCCATGTAGTGTATGTGACTCATAAAAGCTGTAATTAAATGAGAGGACGGCTTCTATAGCAACATACTGCACAACCAGCTGACTAATTATACCCTGTTATTACAGGATGTATTATGAGCTCCAATAATGAACATACTTATAATCATAGTTAATTCACTCACTCATCTTCTAAGCAGCTTATCCTTCCAGGTCACAGGGGGTCCGTCCCAGCCCATCCTTGCATTCGTTGAAGCAGGCAATCCATCACAGGGCAGACACAAATATATACACATTCACATACTCAGAGCTAGGGGGCAGTTCAGCATCTCCACTTCACCTGACAGCATGTCTTTAGACTGTGGGAGGAAACCGGAGCCCCTGGAGGAAACCCACGCAGACACGGGAAGAATGTGCCAACTCCACACAGAAACAATCCTGTACATCCTAGGAATCAAACCCAGGCCCTTCTTGCCGTCAGGCAACAGTGCTACCCACTGTGCCACCATGCCTATGGTTCTGTATGTGGTTTGTTTGTTTGTTCGTCTAAGCTGCTTATCCTTCTGCATCTCCGGTTCACCCAGCATCTCCAGTTCACTTGCCGTCAGGCAGCAGTGCTACTTACTGTGCCACAAAGCCTATGGTTCTGTATGTGGCTCATTCATTCATTCATTCATTCATTTGAACATCTAAGCTGCCTATCCTTCTGGGTTGTGGGGGTGCTGGAGCCTATCCCAGTGCTCCCTGGGCGGAAGGCAGGAAACACCCTGGACAGGCTGCCAGTCCATCACAGGGCAGATACACAAACATATATATTCCCACACACATTCACACCTAGGGGGCAATTTCATTAATTTGTTCATTCGTTCATTCATTCATTCATTCATTCATTTATTTTGTGAGCCACTTTTCCTTCTTGGTTGTGGGGGTTGCTGGAGCCTATCTCAGTGCTCATTGGGTGGCGGGCAGGAAACACCCTGGACAGGCTCCCAGTCCATCACAGGGCTGTACATGGATCATTCTAAATGACTCAAAGACTTAAAAGCCTTGGACTTTATACTAGTGACATTGATTATGCCTACATCATGTAGTTTGGGCAGTCACAGGTCTGGCTCAGAGTTGCAGGGGTGTGGCTAAAATAAGGCTCCACCTACAGCCTAAAACTCTTCACGTGAAAACATGGAACATACATTCAGTTTACTTCACTTTAAAAACCGCTGAAATCATACAAAAACAATGTTCAGAAGTTTTCACAAGCTGAAATATAGAGGCTAGAGCTTGGAACAGACACTATGGAAAGTGGCCATAAATATCTAATGTCGGAATAGTTAATTGTGTTTTTAAGTAGCGTTTTTACTGTGGGGCCGCGGTTCCATCTCATTCGGTGAAGTGCTTCATATACGGCTGAGTATGGCGCTTCACTGAGGCTTTGCATTGCTAAGCTGCCCTCTCTCCAATCCCAATACACAGTGGACCACATGAGTCTAAATGCTTTACGAGCTCCATCCGCGAATACTGTTTGATCTCTCCGGAGCAGTGGAAGTCTTCATGTCGAGAAGCAGAGATGATGCATTTTTAATGTGGAGTCTTCCTCATCCATACGTCTCATTAGCTATCAATTGTGGAGCCCGAAGCAGTCGAGCCCATCAGACCAGGCAGCTCATGGGGGTTTGGATGCGTTTGAACTGTGGCTTGATGGAGCAGGACTTTGCTCCGGCACTCTTGTGTGCTTGCATCAGCGATGAGCCCGAACCCCTTCTGTCTGCCAGGAGCCCGGCACTTGACACGGCAATGGCTTCAAAGCTTTTGTGGTGTGCTGCACTCTCCAGGACCTCGCTCCGCAAGTAGGTCAAGCAGTTCTCTCACACAATAGAAGCTGCTGCCCTGTGGTAAACTGGTGCAAGCTCAGCGCAGCCAGGCTCGTGTCACCAGGGCTGTTTATTCCTTATCCAGGACAGAGGCTGAACAGCTGCAGCCGAGACTCGACAGCTCTTTATTAGCACATATTGCAAATATGCTTTGCAATATACAGTATGAACCTCTTCTGCTGACCGCCTTGTGGTGGGATGGAGATCGACTTGGATGTTTTAAGCAATATAATCTAATACGTTTCCCCCCGTAATTATGGTTGCACATCGATTTGAACACATTGTCCCCTAACTAATCCCACAGTTCACGAGATATCGACTCCATTCCAACTCCAAAGTGTTCGGTCAGATCGGGAATGGTGCGCTGTATAACCACAGTGCCTCCACACACGTCAAAACAAAACAAGCTTATTCATGGGTTTTTGGCATCCATGGAAATGTCCATTTCAGGCCTGGACTACATCAAGGAGCACCTGGAGGAAGGCAGGTGAAGCAGGATGGGGTTCATAAACAGGTGAAACTTATTGCTCCTGACTTTGTGGGTAAATAGACCACAGTATAGAAATATGTACACATGCAATTGTGACTGGCGAGTGTCTTTTTCTGAATGTACACAAACACTATTTCCTTTTATAATAAATTTGTTTTGGCTAGTTTATGTTTATGAACAGAGACCTGCAGATGCAATATAGTAATGGAAAGCTCATTAGTGGACCTGTTTAAAGCTGTTTAAAGCAAGATTTCATTAAACTTTAACTTGTAACTAAGTTGCAAATAAATCTTAAACTGAAAGTTCTACCTACAAAAATCTGTTCTCCTTCAGTGTTCCTTGCTTATGATCATTTGAATAGGCATCAGTGTCAGACTAATTAATGAGCTTCTATTAAAGACTGGTGAACTGAGAGACACTAGAGTCTCTTCACCTAAACTGAGCTGATTAAGAGTCTTGTTCCAGAAATGATAATAGGACATTAGAGCCATAATAAATCATGCTACTGTTACTCTCCATACTTAAGCCGTCTGCCAATGGTCCTGGCACTAATGGATGACTCATGGAGGGCATGTGGCAATGTCAACAGTCGTGGCTGTTGGGTCAGTCAGGTACAGTGATAAGGCCAGTCCTTGCTTACGTCACATGCACTGCTGAGCGTGAAACCTTGAATCAGTTGCATGTCTCACGATGCCAAACCTACCCACCAAGTTTCATTCCTGTCGGTTGATTCCTTCTGGATGCAGCTGTTTGTGGAACTATTCTTTTGATGATGAGTATTTTTGAGGAATTAATCAAATGTTTAATTCCATATTTTATTAGTAACATAGTAAATTACACATGTTACCTGTGAGTAAGTTATGGTTCCTTTTATGCTTATGTTTTATTTTTCATCCAATATGTAATAATCAGCAAATAAATTTCTATTGCAGAAAACATGCCCTATTTGAAGTGTGTTCCCTGTAACATGTTATTTAGCCAGGGGTGTTTAAAATGTGTATACTGTTTATATAAACTATATACTGTTTTCTTAGGAGAATGGGATATGGAATATATACCAGTATCTGCGCTTACCATACATTCATACATAATCTGGATTTGCGTGTCTGTGTTGTGGTCGGTGATTCTCTTTGCAGATCCTGGAGAGGACGTTAGAGCCAGACAGCTCAGATGAGGAACCTCCTCCTGTGTACTCGCCACCCTCCTATGACATGCACATCTATGACAGGAAACACCCAGCAGACCTGCCGTCCATTCCACCACCCAGGCAAGAGATCGGCAGCGGGGGTTAGGGGGATTGGGGTCTCCACTCTGACCTTATTCTTATTAGCATCTCTGGGCAGGGGCACTAAGCACTCCACACAAGTGACTTTTGCGGTTGCAGGAGCAAGTTAATAAAGACCATGATCTGTAATGTTTATATATACACTCATCATCAAAAGAACAGTTGCACCCAGAAGGAAGTGTGGGATTGCAGTGCTATTGGGAAGGAAGATAAAGGTTACCAGGAACAATAAATGATGATACATTTAGACTGATATGGGGAATATTTATTGAGCTACACATACAGAAGTAGTGTCTCTATTTATGGTGTTGGGCCGCCATGTTTGCTAACTCAACACGCCAGACGTCTCGGCCTGGAGTTGTAGAGGTTCCTAATGGTGTCCTGTGATAATCCATCCCATGCAGCTTGAATATTCTCACACAGTTCCTGCAGATTGTGCGGTAGGGATGGAGGTGGAGTGACACCAGGCCTTCTGGATGTGTGACACGTGACAACAAACCATTCATCTTGATGCTGACCACGGTACCTCCACACACGGATTCGTTGGTTGTCTTCACCAAGACAAAAGCGGGACTCATCACTGAAGATGACCCGCTGCTATTCTGAGTCACTCCATGACAGCCTGGCACGACACCATTGCAGTCTTTGGTGACGTTGACATGGTGTTAAGGGCAGTCGTTGTAGCGGTCTGCGTGCGTGTAGTCCTGCATTGTGCAGCTGTCTGCCAATGGTGCTGTCATCAACAGGATGCCTCATGGAGGACATCACTCAGTCAGTACAACAATAAGGCCAGTCCTTGCTTACGTCACATGCGTGGCTGAGCCTGAAACTTGAATCATTGGCATGTCTCACAGTGTCAACCCTTCCCACCAAGTTTCATTCCTGTTGGTTGACTCCTTCTGGGTGCAGCTATTCTTTTTGAGGATGAGTGTCATTGAGATGATGGCTGGCGAGGGAAAAGGTGCACTGTTCGGCCAAAAGTATGTGGACACCTGTCAATGTAGCACTTGGTAGCATCCTATGACAGTATCATGTTTAGAGTCACTGGGCTCTACAGTATGACCCATTCTAATGCTTGTTTATTGGGATTGCATTGATTTAGTACTTGATTTAATACACCTGCTAGCAATAGGAGTAGCTGAAACTTTGTCATTAGGATGGGCGTCCACATACTTTTGACCATATAGTGTACATAATGAAACTGATCCAATGTTTACATACTCTATTAAACTCTTTTCTTTTGAGAAAGTGATGAATTTGTTAGGCTCTGTAGGAGCTTTAAACTCATTCAACAATTGTGGTCCCTCAGCCAGTGCTCCACCTGGTGGTGGTCCAATGTTACTGCGGTTCCTGTGGGTAGTGTAGTGTGCCAGAAGTGCTGCTGTTCCTGCTGTAAGGATGCCATTAATTCTCAACACACAATATCAGCCCCCCACACTCTGTGTAGCTGAGTGAATAAACCTATATCCCCCAGAGGACCAGAGTTCACAAACAAAGGGAGAGTGGAAGAGCGTCATTGAGTTTAACGTACAGTGATGGATCTCTGCGCCCACGGAGTGACCTTGATTTTGTGTGCCCACGCTAATGCCAGGTTTGATGCCCATCCCCCTCCCGGGCATCGACAGGTCGGTGGCTACAGAAACTGGAACCCGCCGTTACTAGGCAACCTCCCTGATGACTTCTTGCGGATTCTGCCCCAGCAGCTGGACAGCCTGCAGGTAGATTTATGGTGCTGTTCCTGACCGATAATGGATCGTTAACTTGGGCCATGCCTCTCCCAGATCCCTCAGGAATTCTAATCACATATCCACATAGGGCTGCGCAACAGAGCCTGCTGGGATTTGTAGAGACATGCAGAGCCAAAAGGGGTAACATCACTGTTTCAGCGGGTCATAGGAATATTCTAGACCAATGATAGAAATGAGAGAGACTGAAAGAGACTGGAATGAAAGTATGAAGGCTGGGTGAGTGGGTGTGGTTATACAGTGACAGGAAGGCTGGGTTAGTGGGTGTGGTTATACAGTGACAGAATGAAGGTTGGGTGAGTGGGTGTGGTTATACAGTGACAGTATGAGGGCTGGGTTAGTGGGTGTGGTTATACAGTGACAGAATGAAGGCTGGGTGAGTGGGTGTGGTTATACAGTGACAGTATGAGGGCTGGGTGAGTGTGTGTGGTTATACAGTGGTAGTATGAGGGCTGGGTGAGTGTGTGTGGTTATACAGTGGTAGTATGAAGGCTGGGTGAGTAGTTGTGGTTATACAGTGGTAGTATGAAGGCTGGGTGAGTGGGTTTGGTTATACAGTGACAGTATGAAAGCTGGGTGAGTGGGTGTGGTTATACAGTGACAGTATGAGGGCTGGCTGAGTGGGTGTGGTTATACAGTGA
>CM067490.1:24240249-24260759 GCA_034552555.1 Semaprochilodus insignis | reverse complement strand
ATGATGATACATTTAGACTGATATGGGGAATATTTATTGAGCTACACATACAGAAGTAGTGTCTCTCAGTATGGTGTCGGGCCGTCATGTTTGCTAACCCAACATGCCAGACGTCTCAGCATGGAGTTATAGAGGTTCCTAATGGTGTCCTGTGATAATCCATCCCATGCAGCTTGAATATTCTCACACAGTTTCAGCAGATTGTGCGGTAGGGGTGGAGGTGGAGTGACCCCAGGCCTGGACGTGTGACAACAAAGCTTTCATCTTATTGCTGACCACGGTGCCTCCACACACAGATTTGTTGGTCGTCTCCACCAAGACAAAAGCGGGACTCATCACTGATGACCCGCTGCCATTCTAAGTAACCCCATGACAGTCTGGCACAACACCATTGCAGTCTTTGGTGGCATTCACGTGGTGTTAAGGGCAGTCGTTGAAACAGTCTGCGTGCATGTAGGCCTGCATGCACTAACAGGATGACTCATGAAGGGCATCACTGCTCGGTGAATGTCTACAATCGTGGCTGTTGGGTCAGTCAGGTACAGAGATAAGACCCGTCCTTGTTACGTCACGTGTGTAACCGAGCGTGAAACTTGAATCATTGGCATGTCTCACAATGTCAAACTTACCCACCATGTTTCATTCCTGTGAGTTGATTCCTTCTGGGTGCAGCTATTTGTTTGTATGGGCTATTTGTGTGGACCCCCACAGAGCAGGTATTATTTGGGTGCTGGATCATCCTCAGCACCGCAGTGTTAGTGTGTGTTGTGCTCTTACGAGTGGATTAGACACAGCAGTGCTGCTGGAGTTTTTTCTCTGGAGCCTTGGAACTTAAATGATCTTATATAATTATGTATGCATAATGTTGTATTTACATTTATTATTAAAACATCAGGTTCTCATGGGCCCTTAAAAAGCTGCTGGGCTACAGCAGAGTAAATTCCCCGCTGTCTCTGCTGCACATTTCCCAGAGCCTGATTTAGCATCCCAGTTTTGTGATTTTGGAGTTTTTTCCATCCAGCTTAACTGCCCAAGTGGTTTAGATGAGTTTGATTATTAAGATATTGAAAATACCATATAATACTACAAGGCCATCTATAGAGAGTGACTCCTTGCACATACAGTATGTGCAGTAACATCGATTAAAACCACATTGGTGACTGAGTGCATGTCAATGGGAGGAAACCAGAGCACCCAGTGGAAACCCACTCAGACACAGGGAGAACATGCAAACCGAAAGGACCCTGGCCAGGAACCCAGGCCCTTCTCGCAGTTAGGCGACAGCAGTACCACTGCGCCACTGTGCCGCCTGTTATAATGCACAAAGGATTTCTATTTCCTTCATGTGCTATTACTTAATATGGCTTCTAAGCCCCAGCGCAGTGCTAGCCAGGAAGGGTGTCTGTTAGTTAATATAACAGAACTGGCTTTTAGTGTTCTCCTCCAAGCGTGTTGAGCTCCAGTGGTGTTCTGTTAGCAGCAGCAGTTCGAAAATGATCCAGTATTGGGAGGAGGGGTTCAAACTGTATAATGTGCAGTATAATGACTGTCTACCTGAAATTTGAATATTGCCTTATTGTTCTGTACCTGAATACACTAATGTTTGTACATTTTTTGTTTTGATATATTATTATCATAAGAATAGCTGCACAAATACAGTAGTTGCACCCAGAATGAATCATCTGACAGGAATGAAACTCGGTGGTTTGACATCATGAGACATGCAAATGAAAAGAAGTTTCACGCTTGGCCGCCCATGTGACATAAGCAAGGACAGACCTTGTCGCTGTACCTGACTGACCCAACAGCCACGATTGCGGACATTCAGTGAGCAGTGATGCCCTCCATGAGTCATCCTCTTAGTGCCAGCACCATTGGCAAATGGCTGCACGACGCAGGACTACATGCACGCAGATCGCTATGACTACTGCTCTTAACACCACGTCAACCTCACCAAAGACTGCAATTGTGTTGTGCCAGACTGTCATGGAGAGACTCAGAATGGCAGCGGGTCATCTTCAGTGACGAGTCCTGCTTTTGTCTTGGTGGAGACGACCAATGAATCCGTGTGTGGAGGCACCGTGGTCAGCACCAAGATGAACTGTTTGTTGTTACGTGTCACACATCCAGAAGGCCTGGTGTCACTCCATCTCCAACCTCCCGCACAATCTGCAGGAACTGTGTGAGAATATTCAAGCTGCATGGGATGGATTATCACGGGACACCATTATGAACCTCTACAAATCCACACCAAGACATCTGGCATGTTGCATTAGCCATACTGAGAGACACTACTTCCGTATGTGTAGCTCAATAAATATTACCCATATCAGTCTAAATTGATCATCATTTATTGTTCCTGGTAACCTTTATCTTCCTTCCCGATAGCACTGCAACCCCACACTTCCTTCTGGGTGCACCTATATTGTGTATTAATATCTTGTATATTCATTAAAACTACATGGAGCTTTAGTATAAAGCGCTTTACAACATCAGTAGCAGCTGATCCCTATTTTTGTACTGCCAGTGTACAAAAACAAACACTCCTGTGCACTCTACTGTAACCCCGTCGCCAGTCACCCGCTGCTCCCATAACTAGATAATGATCACTGTAACAGACGGACACCTGGCTCCCCCTTTGTCTGCTCGCTGCCCCCCTATTTGTTTTGCTGCATTGAATTGCAAATCAGAAAGACACTGTGCAGGATATAATCACCATGGCTGATTCAGATATAAGCCCTCGCCCGGCTGCATGCCTTGTCTGTCCCGTATGGGATTATACTCTCGTTCTTTCTCTTCAGGCCCTGAAATGTTTGCCTGGCTGCAGTTGGAGCCACGTAATTTCTAAAATTGGTAACAGGAGATGAAGGATGGCTCTGATATACAGTGCAGTTAGGTCATACAGCGTGACATCAGCAGTTATCAGGACATGGCCTGCTTTCAAATGTGCCTGAGAAAATCTAGGTGCATCAGCTGCATGGACCTTTTGAAGGCGCCTGTATTTTTTATTTTAGCTTTTTGTCTTTTATTCTTCATACAGTTCAGTGTATAAATGCCACAGTGTGCCTTAGAAAATGAGATTAAATGAAATACACTCATCATCGAAAAACTAGCTGCACCCAGAAAGAAGGAAGTGTGGGGTTGCAGTGCTATTGGGAAGGAAGATAAAGGTTACCAGGAACAATAAATGATGATAAATTTAGACTGATATGGGTAATATTTATTGAGCTACACATACAGAAGTAGTGTCTCTCAGTATGGCTAACGCAACATGCCAGACTTCTCGGTATGGAGTTGTAGAGGTTCCTAATGGTGTCCTGTGATACTCCATCCCATGCAGCTTGAATATTCTCACACAGTTCCTGCAGATTGTGTGGTAGGGTTGAAGGTGGAGTGACACCAGGCCTTCTGGACGTGTGTCGCGTGACAACAAACTGTTCATCTTGGTGCTGACCACGGTGCCTCCACACACAGATTCATTGGTCGTCTCCACCAAGACAAAAGTGGGACTCGTCACTGAAGATGACCTGCTGCCGTTCTGAGTCACTCCATGACAGTCACGATACCATTGCAGTCTTTGGTGATGTTGACGTGGTGTTAAGGCCAGTCGTTGTAGCGGTCTGTGTGCATGTAGTCCTGCGCCGTGCAGCCGTCTGCCAATGGTCTTGCCACTAACAAGATGACTCATGGAGGACTCGCTGAATGTCTGCAATCGTGGCTGTTGGGTCAGTCAGGTACAGCGATAAGGCCCGTCCTTGCTTATGTCACATGCGTGGTCGAGCATGAAACTTGAATCATTAGCATGTCTCAGGATGTCAAACCTACCCACCAAGTTTCATTCCTGTCGGTTGATTCCTTCTGGGTGCAGCTATTCTTTTATTGATGAGTGTGCTGTACATTACTGAATAATACAAAATATGGTTTAGCATGCTTTATGGATGTGTCCTATTGTGCAGATAATTCTTCTTGTTGATGAATATGTAATGTGGCAGTTTTTAAACTGTTTTTTTTGTCTTTATTTTGCAGCTACGAGGAAGAAGCTTTTCGAAATTGCCAGATCTTTCTCAGAGAAAACACGGCGGAGAAAGTCCAAAAAGAGGGCTCTCCTCAAGCATCATTCGTATCCTGCTAAAACATTTTAGCACTGAGCTTCCGGCTCACAGTAGAGGGATGAAGCATCTGTGGCTTGATCATCTTCTCCTCTCTCTCTCAAAGATGAAAGCTTCATCTGAGATGCTTTTCTGACAGGGCTGAAGAAGCTCTTGCGCTGGCGGCTGGAAACCTTTAGAGCTGTAGATCAGAATCGGTCTCTATGATGATGAAAAACACAAAATGAACCAGGTTTTGATTGGTTTTGTTTTAATGGTTATGTATATTAATAAAATACTTATTTTTCATGTATTAATGAATCCTAGAAAGCAGTATATATATCCTAGAAAGTAGTACAAATGGAATTCATTACATATTCTAATGGACAGATTTCTTTGATTGCACTGAACAGTAAAAATCATCTCATTCACAACAGTTACCAGCAAAACATGCAACATTATTGTCATTCATATGATAAAAGTCTGTATGATTAAAAAACAAATTCAGACATTTCTGAAAATATTTACCTGGAAAATTAGTAAAATGTACACAACTGAGATCTAAAATGCACTCTTTAGAATACAGAGTGCTTTGCAGTAGTATTCATAGTAGAGGACAAAGTATTCATAGTAGATGACCATGGTGTTCATAGTATATGACCATGGTGTTCATAGTATATGACCATGGTGTTCATAGTATATGACAACATTCATAGTGTATGACCATAGTATTCATAGTATATGACCATAGTATTTATAGTATATGACATAGTATATGACAACTTCATAGTATATGACAACATTTCAAACTATCAAAGTATTACAATTCAGACATGCCTGACGACTTTCAAGGGGGTCGAATGCTTTTGCACGGATCTGTATGCACAAGATGTGTACTATAATTACAAGCTATGTGCCTGTAGTTGCTTGTCACCAGCAACTGTAGTTACTGCTTAAACACCTCTGCTAATATCCAGATATGAAAGAAGCAGTAGATGTGTTTTTATTTGCTTGAGCTTTTATAAAGATATTAACAGTGTAATAAACATAACCACGTCAGTATAAATGCACTGTAAAGATACAGTACACAAAGTTCTTGTACTTGAATGATGACTGTAGGACAAACACAAATTCAGACGTTTCTGAAAATCTTTACCTGGAAAATGATTCAAATGTGCACAACTGTGATCTGAAATGCATTTATAGAATACAGAGTACTCTGCAGTAGTATTCAACCCCCTTTAAAAGTAGCCTTGGTTACTAATAACACACTAACTATCCCAGACTGCAAACCTATATTCTTAAGATTTATCATTTGTCAGCAAATCTTTAAAAGTACACAGACTGAATTTGGGAGCTGGAACGGTGTTGATATTTTGAAAACTGTGACTAGTTAGGGGACAATAAATGTGTACCAAGAAGAAGCAGAAACAGGAATAAAACTATGGCTCAGAAATGCAGTGCAAACACAAGCAAGACTTCACAAAGAACTGCAACCTGGGGAGCCATTAAAAAGCCTCTGAATTGCAAACAATGACTAACAAGTGTGCAGAGAACATAATAAATATTCAGGAGAGGGCGACCCCTGGTGGTGTGGAAGGGAGTCCCCAGGCATAACTGTGACAGTCAGTGGGGGTACACAGCACCACAATCTGGTTTTACAAGCGGAGAGCGTCCTACACTTAACGTCAGTCCGTTGCTAAATTTCTTGACCTGTTGTTGTTGGTGCACAGACTGGAGGATTAAGGTAACAAATAAGCGTTCAAGAGCCTAAAAGCTAATGTCCTATTATCATTTCTGGAACAAGAAAAAAAAAATCTTTTTTTAGAGATGAACAGGTAGAACCAGCTGTAAGGCTCTAAATTTGAATTTGTATACTTGCGCAAAAATTCATTTTTGCCACAGAATATATACTTACATAAAACCAATTCATGTTGATGTTCAGTCATTTAAAATAAAATTCACATATTTGAATATCAGAATGCTTTTCAAATAGTATTCATAGTATATGACAGTGTTTGACAACATTCATAATATATGATAATAGTATTCATAGTATATGACATAGCATATGACAACATTCATAGTATTTGACATGGTATATGACAAAACTCTCATTTGTAATTCAGACATGTCTGAGGACTTTTACGAATGCTTTTGCAAGTCACTGTATGTTCAACATGCGTATTATAATTACAAGGTATTTGCATATCAGCAAGTGTAGTTACTGCTTAAATACCCCTGCTAATATCCAGAAATTAAAGATGCAATAGACTGTTTTTTTATAAAGATATTAACAGCGTATTAAACATAACTACGTCAGTATAAATGTACCATAAAGATACAGTACATAAAGTTCTTTCTTGCTGTTGTACTTGAATGATGTCAAATAATGAAGACGCTTCATTCTGCTGCCAGTACATCCAGTATACTCCATAACTCTGGTTTCAGGCTAGGAACTGCAGCCTCCACTGCCAATCTTCTGGAGGACGTAGAGGGGCTCCAAGCAGGCAAGCACTGAAGCACTCACCTTCCTGCATTCTGAATGAGAATTAAAGCGGTCATTAGTCTCGGGGCCCCCTGGTGGGGCCTCGTTGTTCCTAACTCTGTTGAATGTGTGTGTGTGTGTGTGTGTGTGTGTGTGTGTGTGTGTGTAGAGGACGACAGCCAGCTCAGGAGACCAGGCGCTCAGGAAAAGGACCAACTGAACAAGGAAGTGGTGTCATGGTGAGAGCACTGATGTAGCACCTTCATGTTTTAAATCCACCAACACAAGGTGGGGTACACAACACTACTAACGGGTTTTACAAGCGGAGAGTGTCCTACAATTAACGTCAGTCCATTGCTAAATTCCTTGACCTGTTGTTGTTGGTGCACAGACTGGATGATTAAGGTAACAGGCTTGATTGCTGAATGGTGCCAGGCTGACAGTTAGTTGCTCCTGATTGATCTAACTCATCTGCTGGTGTCCCAGGCTGTGTAATATTAAGTTCAGTATTTCAAACGAAATTTAATTAAGTACCGGAGTTTCCACTGGAGTAAAAATACTAAAGTATTTACCTTCAAATGTACTTAAGTATGGAGAGTAACAGTAGCATGATTTATTATGGCTCTAATGTCCTATTATCATTTCTGGAACAAGTCTTCTAATCAGCCCATTTTAGGTGAAGAGACATCATTGTTAGTTAGCAAATGCATCAAACAACCTCAAGCTAAATGTAATATAAGAATTATTTGGTATTTAAGAGATTCATAACCCGAATAATTGATTATTTGGTTCAATAATCAACATATTATTCAACTTAGATCCATACTGTTATTACTTAACTCATGATTTTCAGTTCAATTAGATGAAATTCAATTAAATGAAACGATCTTATGAAAACAAGTCGATGTCTGTTTTTTGTCGCTGTACTTCCAAATGATTTGCTTTGTGGCCTTAAAGGGTCCTTTGGGGGTCTACTGGAATAAATTTACATGCTTTGGTTTTCGCACAACCCAGTATTTTTCACAGACTGTACATCTGTATTCACTCTCTGTCTGAACCCTCCATTAGAGCTCCTGTGTCTTAGGACCCACTTCCTGATGAGCCCAACATGCTCTGCTCTGTGTTCTGATTGGTCAAACGCCAGAACCCCTACACAGTGTCTAGTAGTTGGTCTAGTAGTTGCTACGAATTGCATAAGGGGCACACCAAGCTTGACGGTAGGCGGGCAATAAGAATTGTGTTACGAGTTGATGTCATGGAAAATTATTTGTCATGGAAAATTATTTGGCTGTCAGAACAGTCGCTTGTTGCAGCCCTATCCAAATCCCTGGAATCTTATAGTGCAGCTTTAATGTAACTAGATTTTATATTGTACCGCTGTTTTATTTTTCCCTTTGGCGTGTTGGTTATAAAACATTAACACAGTTTGAAGGACGGCTGTCATATTTCAATCATGTAACGAAGGCATAGAAAGACAGTAGTGGTTATAGGGTTTGTTCCAGGGGTACCAATACATACTGTGCATCGTGAGACTGACTTCAGATATCATGATGCCACTGTTATTGTTGTGTTTTTCAGATATTGTTTTCCCCACTGCGCCCCTGCTGTTGTCTGTGATGGTGGGACAGTCTCTGTCCTCCCCCTCATCATCTGGATCAGCCTCCAGCGAGTCTGCGTGGGCCTCAGAGCCGAGCACAACAAGGCGCCAGCCGGAGAGACCGCTCTCACCTTAGCAAGCCAGGAAGCCGAACAAAACCTATCCGCTTAGGACTTCTTCGTTTGCACTTTCTGATAATTAGGTTCACCTGGGTCACAAGTATTCATTGCATACAGACAGGCATCGTTGTCTTCATGATTCAAGTGGCTCGGCGCCGATTCGTTTAGAGTAGAGCTTGTGTGCGGCCAGATTCTGGGCCATTATCAAGCTGAGCGGGGTGAGGTCATTTCAGATGGGGCTAACGCGCTGGTCAGTGTCTCTTTTGTGCTGAGACTCAGGACTTACAAGCACAAACTCCTCCACGTTCACCACAGCGAGCGCTTTTGCCTCAACGGATAAACGTCTAAACTCAGGAGCATTCAAATGACCAGTGGCTTCGTATATAACAACCAGTTCTTTTAAAATACACACATATACATATATATATAAATATATATATATATATATACATGCTGCCCTTTCTCTTTTCTCTTGAGTATCTTCACCACTGTTGGTTTGGTGAGACCTGTACACTTCTCAGTCCTCAGTTATATCCTCATGACTCAGCAGTGTTTTCGCGGTCTATAAGATTGATAACAAGGCTAGGTGAACCGAAAGGAGCCGAGCTAATGATTGTTAATTGGTCGTCATCGTCATTCCGTCACACATACTGTTGCCTCTTCGTACAGATCATCTACTTTGGTCCATACTCCTCTTTCTTACTTAATGATATTAAATTAAAGTCAATGAAATTCAATTCAATTAAATGATCTTTTGAAAAACAAGTCAATGTCTGCTTTTTTGTTACTGTAGTTCCAAATTATGTCCTTTGTGGCCCGTAAAGGGTCCTTGGGGGTCCACTAGAATAGATTTACATGCTTCAGTTTTTGCAAGAAAACAGTATCTTTCTCAGACTGCACATCTGTATTCACTCTGTTAGAGCTCCTGTGTCTTTAAGTCTCGCCTCCCGATGAGCCCGGCATGCTCTGATTGGTCAGCTCACCTGCAGTGTTCTGATTGGTTAAACTCCATGGCCCTTATACGGCCTCTAGTAGTTGCTATGCACTGAGTAAGGCGCATGCCAAGCTTGACGGTAGGCGGGCAGTTTGTATTGTGTTACGAGATGATGTCATCGTGTCACATAGAAAAGGGGCTTGCAAATTCCAACAAAGCGTTTCAGGTACCTGAGAAAAGTGGTTTCTGTGGAAGAGAGAACTTTGGGCTTTTTTGGGCAACAAAATATATGTCAGAGCTGGAGATATGGCAGAAATATAATACTGTGATATATCAACAGTCTATGTGGTATATCAGGGTATGTACTGTTTCAGACTCTCATCAGTTGGAGCTGTTAAGTGTAAGCCTGTAGAGTCTTTAAGATCACCAACAACATCCATTCAGATGGGCGTGTCTAAACTTTTGACTGCTACTGTATGTCCCCTCCTTCCAAATACAGCCCACTTATTGGGTTTCATATTGTTCAGGGGTCTCCAGTTCAGGAGGGTCTTACTTCAGCACAGCTTGGTGTCTTCGCTGCTTAAGCAGACCTGATTCAGTTCTGCTGTTTTACCAGGTTTAGTAGGAGTCAGTAAACTGCGTTGGGCTCAGGGTGGGTGTTTGAGACCCCCTGCTGCTTTTATCTCCTGGACAAAGCTATGAGAAGACATTGCCATCTCCAGTGAAGCGTTCCAGCGCTTCCTCTGATTGTCCCTGCTTCCCGTCCTCCTGTCAGAAGTGTGAGGGAAGAGTTCCTAGTGAGGGCCTGCTGTGGGGGAAGTCTCTGCTGTCAGCTCACTGGGGTGCTGATGCAATGCTGTCATTTTACCTGCACTCCCTCACTGCACCAGCAGAGAGTGTCAGTTATCATCCTGATGGTTCTAATGGTCTTTTCACCAGCAGGGATCATATTGCAGCCGGATACGTAAGATGAAGAGGACCACAATAAGCTAAAAGCTACAGTTAGCAACCTAATCCTCTGGATGTCACTTTCACTCTGTGCTGAATAAAAAAAACAATAGTTACTAAAGCTAGCTTGGGTGTATGCTGTAGAACAGTGGCTAGGCTAGCAGTCAGGATTGGTTAACACCGCTGAGATTCCCATATGTGATACAAACTCACCAGACAAAAATGTTATCACCTTGTGTATTTAAGGTGGTAGTAACTTCATGCTCCTGCAGATGGTGCTGTACGAGGATGATGGGGCTATAAATACCTGCGGGACATGTGAGTGACGGGATCCATAGATTTGGTACAGGTAGAGGTGGTACAGTGCTGTGACTGTCTCGTTCCATGTGTGGAAAATGGCTCCAAAGCAGATGTTAATGATTGGCTAAAATGAGTGACTGCATTTGGGTGTGCCAAAGTCCATAGTGTGAAGGAAGTAGCGGAACCTGCAGGTGTGTGGAAGCATGCAGTCATACGGGTCTACCAGCAGTGGCTAAAATCCCAGTCTACAGGGAAGTATGCAGTGTAGTCTGCTGCCCTCTGATTTCTACATTGCCCACCACGCCATCAGCGCTACCGTGAATGCCTTTTGTGGGTGATGGGGCTCCAGATGGGGCCACTGGTGACTGATCTGAGCTGGATGTGTCGCTCTCAGTGTGTGCAAGCGCACCTGGTTGCTGTAAAAAAGCCATCTCCTGTCCACAGTGCAATTGACCAACAACCCTGCAAGTGCCAATGAATGTCCAAGCCGGTATCTGTTTACTTGCCAGCTTAGGCTCATGACAATGCCAAACACAATGCCCTCTATTTCCGCGGTGCTGGCTCAGCAACGGCTCTTGAGTTTGTGGAAGTGCCATACCTCAGTCTGCTGGGAGACGCTATCCAACTTCAGACACCCCAGGTGTACGGAAGGGTCTGGTCATACGGATCTACCAGCAGTGGCAACAACCCCAGTCTACAGGAAACTCTCCTCATAATTGTGCCAGGGAAGGCATCCACCAAATCTGGCCCAACTGCACACTTCTTTGATGCAAGAGTGTCTGAACACTGATGTGACCTACAGTACATCCAGAAACTTGTCCAGTACACACCAAATCCAGTCACAGCTGTTATTAGTGCTCATGGAGGTGTTACATGCTATTAGGTATGTTTCAGTCACAGGGGATTAATAACTAATTCTTTATCTGGTGAGCATGCTGTTTATGGTAGTCACACAACACTGAAGAGCTAACACATAAATAGGACATGAAATTGTGAATCCTNCCTACATCCAGAAACTTGTCCAGTACACGCCAAATCCAGTCACAGCTGTTATTAGTGCTCATGGAGGTGTTACACGCTATTAGGTATGTTTCAGTCACGGGATTAATAACTAATTCTTTATCTGGTGAGCATGCTGTTTATGGTAGTCACACAACACTGAAGAGCTAACACATGAAAAGGACATGAAATTGTGAATCCTGCCACACTGATAAGGGATGGCGATACGCCTGAGAAGAGGCCTTTCATCAACGTTACGAGACAGTTTTATCAGTGAAGAAGTGAAAGTGAAGAAAGTGACCAGACAGCATTTATGAAAAACAACATAAACACGTTGAAGAGGAAGAACATAGATGGTGTGGAGATTTAGCAGATCACGTGACCAACTGTGATGGAGATCCGAGTGCCGTAGCTTCTCAGTAGCTTAGCGCTACTGGTGACAACCCTCACATACAAAACAACCCGCATCCCCATCACAGAATGCACATACCACGTATCTTTAACTGACAAACAACATAAACAGTCCCTTTTTTGATGGGCATGCACCTCCCATGAGTCTTCTGAGCTCACAAGCTTCTACAGGTCAGTACCAGCCACTAGCGGGTCACTACCTAGCCCACCCTTTAAAAGCTAACCATCACAGTGACCTACCAGCACAAGCTAAGTCCCTAAGTGTGTGCACAGTCCCAGCCAGCTCCTCCTGCACGCAGTAACGCTTCCCACACACATGGCTAGAGCGACGACAGCAACAACAGAATTCCAGTCTGCGGCCCTCTGATGACTTTGCCGCCCACCACACCATTGGCGCTGCTGTGAATGTCTTTTGTGTGTGATGCGGCTCCAGATGGGGCCGCTGGTGACTGTTCTGAGCTGGATGTGTCCCTCTTGGTGCATGCAAGCACACCTACAGTAGATGCAGTGAAAGAGCCACCTGCTATTGCCACTGCAATTGACCCACAACCGAAACCTCCAATGAATGTCCTGGCCAGCATCCGTTTACCTGCCAGTTTAGGCTCATGACAATGCCTTACACAATGCTCTCCCTTTCCGCAGTGCCGGCTGACCAACTGCTCTTGAGTTTGTGGAAGAGTTATACCTCAGTCTGCTGGGAGACGCTATCCAACTTCAGACACCACAGTAGTGTTAGCAAAGGGGTAAGGACTGCATGGCAAGCACTGAACTTAGAGCAGAGGTCACCACTAACCAAAGGCTACGCCCCACACCCCCCAACCTCCACACACTAAATACACTAACAACCCCCATCCCAACTGGCTTAGCTGGTCACTTCATATTGTCATGCTGGTTGACCAGCATACCAGCATGGAGAAACACAACTGCATATCTAACCAAACCGCTCTGAATGACTGTTTACCGCCTGGCAACTTCAGTATAGTCTATCAAGTGTAGCTCTATAGCTTTATGTTCTCGTAGCAGCAGTGAGCAGAATTGTCCAGTAGGTGGCACTATAGACCAACACATAGAGCAAAGCAGCCTGGTTTCCGCTTCTCCTCTCTGTTCAGACGTTAATCAAATGCAGTCATACCCTGTAGATGAGTTTACATCACCTCCTCCACCCTTGCAGTGATAGCCAGAGATTCTATAACAGACCCACCAGCCCCCTGACCTGACTGATGGCTCGAACTGCAGGACACGTGTGTGGCTAAGCCTGTCATGCCTTCTCTGACTGTGCTTATTAAATGAACCCTACAGATGGGGTCTTAGTCTAAGCCTGGCCTTACCAGCTGGATTCTAGCACAGCCCCCCACCTCGGCTCCTCAGTAGCCCTCTCATACTGCAGTATCACAGCCCAACCTGGCCCTGTAGATCATGTCAGGTGCTCAGTAACCCTATTTTCAGTATATTACTTTCCTGGTCTTAGGCTAAGTCTTAAACTACTTTTTATTCTGCTTCTAAAATCGTAACTTTATGATTGGTGTAAAATCATAACTTTATGATTTTACACAATAGATAAGTTATGCAATAGAAATGAATATGGATTATTATTAATAGTGCTGTGCTGTGAGCTGGCTATAATGGCTGCACCCCATGGATTTGTTAAGCAGCACCTGAAGGACTGATTAGATAAACTAGGTACTGGATGCTGACTGGGCTTGTTTGAAGAGAGCTTTGAACATACACTGATCGTCAAAAGGAGAGTTGCACAAATAGCTGCGCCCAGAAGCAATCAGCCAACAGGAATGAAACTTGGTGGGTAGGTTTGACATTGTGAGACATGCAAATGATTCAAGCTTCACACTCGGCCACGCATGTGACATAAGCAAGGACAGGCCCTATCACTGTACATGACTGACCCAACAGCCACGATTGCAGACATTCAGCGAGCAGTGATCCCCTCCATGAATCATCCTGTTAGTGCCAGCACCATTGGCAGACAACTGCGCGACACAGGAATACATGCACACAAATCGTTACGACGACTGCTTTTAACACCACGTCAGCGTCTCCAAACACTGCAATGGTGTCGTGCCAGACTGTCATGGAGTGGCTCAGAACGGCAGCGGGTCATCTTCAGTGATGAGTCCCGCTTTTATCCTGGTGGAGACGACCAACAAATCCGTGTGTGGAGGCACCGTGGTCAGAACCAAGATGAACGGTTTGTTGTCATGTGTCACACGTCCAGAAAGTGTCCTAGTGTCACTCCACCTCCACCCCTACCGCACAATCTGCAGGAGCTGTGTGAGAATATTCAAGCTGCATGGGATGGATTATCACAGGACACCATTATGAATCTCTACAACTCCATGCATTCTTTGTTACCCTATGGTCAGGAGACCCACAGGACCACCACAGAGCAGGTATTATGTGGGTGGTGGATCATTCTCAGCACTGCAGTGACACTGACGTGGTGGTGGTGGTGCACTGTGTCCACTCACTGTCCACTCTATGTGCTTAAAGGCTGCTGTGATGTTAATAAATGAAGGCTGGGTTCTGAATTCTGCACAGCACTATGCTGTATGTAACAATGTAATGCCGATATAATAGGAGCTGCTGCTATCTCACTGTGAAAATGCAGACTCTACCTGGTGCAATGTCGGCGGTGTGTTCTGGCAGAGGTACGCACACAAAGCTGCTTGGCTCAGGTGCTTTCAGTCATCAGGGGACAGACTATCATATTCCCTGCAATCCAATTTACTCCGCAGTGACGCTGGGGGAGAGATTCCTGCAGGCTGAAATGCGACCCAAGGCCTGGCCAATAGCTATGCGGTCCGGCAGGATTAAGAGACTGCGGAACCACAGCAGGGGTCTGCCATATATGCACCCAATATTGTTTGGGCCAGTATGCTCAGTGGCCAATTTATCAGAAACACCCACCATATAGGTACACTTTGTAGGTTTAGAGCTCCTGTAAAAAAAAAAACTGTAGCCCATCTGTTGCTGCACAGTTCATCAAGTACCATCTACCCTGGAAAGGGGCCACCGTAGGACCACCACTGGCCAGGAGTAGTTTGGGTGGTGGACCATTCTGAGCACTGTAGTGACACTTCCCACGTCAGTGCCATGGCAGCAGCACTGTAGTATGTGGGAACGTTATGTGCATCAAGGATGAAGGGCTAGGGACAGAAACGGTACACCCCTAGGGTTTTTGGCCTATGCCTGTAGGTACCATCAGTGTTTCTAATGGCTGTTTATGTGTGTGAGTGCAGCACTTACAGTGCTCCACTGAGGCTACAACAGGCAGTAACAGCGGAGTAGCTCCTTCTTGTTCCCGTTGCGTTAATTGGATTTGAAGCCTTAAGGCTCAAGGCCACATCTTGGCCTCAAAGGCACATCGAGGTGAGCTCAACTGCGGGGGAATCCCTGTCATTGCTGGACGCAGGTCTAGACGACAGGTTTCTCCCTGCAGACGGTCACTGAATGGAGATTTTAGCCACTTCTGATGTTCGTGGAGGATACTTTGGACATCCTACAGGTGAGGGCCTTGTGTGTGCATAGGTGGGAACCTGCTGTCCAATGAAAAACATGCATCTACCATCGTTTTTGTTGATTTTTGCTTTTGTGCATCATTTGAACACTGCAGCAGCCATTTACATTGTGTGGAAATTTCATGATGAATGGACCAACAGAAATGGCCCCAAACTGCTTGGAAAAAAGTCTGGTTCCATTGACTTATATTAAAATGAAATTAGGTGTTTGATCTCTCCTGTAAAGTTCCCATTTTGGAGATACTTGGTTTTATTTGGCCAGTGGCGTTATGCAGGTCCATGCAATATGACAACACTGATAATGCTTTCTTCTCTGTTAATACGGTTCTGTGCAAAAGCCAGAGACCGCCCTTCATGTACTGAATTTCCAGTCAAAACTGTTCTAGTTATGCATATTTCAGGGGATATATCTGACGAGATTAGATAGATAGAAGATAATCCACTCGCATACGGAAGGGGAATGTCAAGGGAAATTATCAGGAGTTCCCAAAACGGGACTTCAAAAACCTGATTAAAAGCTCCAGAGACAATGAAACTCCTAACAACCACCCACAAGACCACCAAACCTGTGCCCATCTGATAAACAGCACTTGAAAAACAAAGCTTTTCAAGCTCCACTCTTGCTTCAGATCCGTACATCCATCCACTTTGCAATGGGTCCTCAATGCAATGGGTCTGAAAGGCTGTGTAGCTGCTCAAAAACTCCTCATTGAGAAAAGGACATAGACAAAAAAGAAGATGAACTTCCTCCAGAACACCAAAACTGGACCCCTGGGACCCCAGGTTCTATGGACTGACAAGTCTTGGATGGTGAGAAGCAGAAAATGCAACCAACTTCTTGCAACCAGAACTTTGGAGGGTTGATAAAAGAACTATATCCCTTCTTTAAAGGTGCCTAAAAAATTTATTTACACACCTATTTATACCCTCTGATCTGGGTGTGGAATGAAACGTGCTGTTTACCTGTTTTGGTGAGCTTATGAATAATTAGATGAGCTCTGCCCCGATTGGCTGGTTTACAACAAGACATGTCGATGGTCGCACAGACACAACATGTGGAAACAAAATGAGTCTCTATGTAAATAAGCTCGGCCTTACTATTCATGCTAGTAGCTAGCGTTACCTGTACTAGCGATTGCTCTTTGTTTGCTGAACCATGACATATGTAAATATTGGGGGTGTAAATATTAATTAGTCTGTTACGCCTTGTGTAAATATGGGTTTTGTATTTGAAGGAAGAGACAGTAGAATTGTCTGCCCAGTGGCCTTCTTGGTAGGAAAGGAACTAAATGATAGTGGTCTCTGTACTTCACGTTATTTTCAGCATTTCATTTACTGAGCTTCATCATCTCCTTCTTGCTTACATACAACTATTGATACTAGCTATCAAAGACCAAAAGCATGTCTAGGAAAAGAGATAAAGCTACTGGTGATACCAGCAAAGTCCACCAGGTAGTCTTCACCTATGTATATGGAGTATGTTTAGCCATTGACCCTGTATGTAAACTGTGGGATATTTCTGTTATATAGAGTCTCATATAATGGGTGTACATGTGCTCCAAAGGTGACATCTATAGCTTTAGGGCTGATTCGGGTAAGATGCTTATTGCCTATACGAAACCAGTGAATACTGCCGTCTTTCTTTTGCCCTGCTGTTTCCAAAATGCTGGATAAAACACAAATATGGGTATAGGGACCATAAATATAAAGCCACTGTCTCATTAAGGACCGCCTAAATACCCACCTGGTCTGCACTATGGTGAGTGAGCAGTCAGCCAACGCTGGATTTGCGAGCCAACATGGGACCCCATAAAAATCCAATCAAAACTTTACCATTTGTACATACTGTGTTGGACTGAAACATTCAGTGTGTAATACCTCCACGAGCACCAATTACATTTTACTGGACAAGTTTCTGGATGTAGGCCACATCAATGTTCAGACACCCTTTTATCAAAGAATCGCGCAGTTGGCCCAGATTTGGTGCATGCCTTCCCTGGTACAATTCCGAGGAGAATTTCCTGTAGACTGTGATTTTACCCACTGCTGGTAGACCCGTACGACCGTACGCTTCCAGGCACCTGCAGATTCATTAATCTTCCTTCACACTATGGTCTTTGGCACCTCCAAATACAATCACTCCTTTTAGCCAATCATTAACATCTGCTTTGGAGCCATTTTCCACACATGGAACAGGACATTCACTGCACTGTACCACCTCTTCTCCACCTATGGATCCCGTCACTCACACCCCGCAGGTGTTTATAGCCCCATCATTCTCGTGCAGCGCCATCTGCAGGAGCCTGAAGTTACTACCACCTTAAACACACAAGGTGGCTAATTCTGAAGGAGTTTATTGACTGTATATTGGCATAGTATTGGGCTTATTAGAACTTTTGTGTGGTAACAAAGTTGAGCAGACTCTGCACATATCACGAGAAAGCGGTGTGGAGGAAAGTTCCAACATGCAAGACGTTTATCTGCTCGTTTGAGGAGCTTCGGCATGATGAGTCCACTAGCCTTACTTGATGATTCACTGACCTGCGTGACAGACATCAGGCAGCCAATAGCGGTGACAGCAGGAGACGACAGTAAAGGTCAAGACTAGAAAGTGTATTTCCATGTGATTCTTCACCTAGAAAGACTGTGCGGCCTTTCGGAGACAGAGTGTTCTCTGAGGGACAGATGGAGTGAGAGGCAACGCTTGGAGAGTGACTCAGCACTGAGATGGGGACGTTTAATATGGGAGAACATCACACCTTCAGAGAGATGAGAAATATTTGTTGTCATCGTGTCCCAAGCCCACCGCCCCCCCCACCCCCACCTCCTCCAAACGTCCCCCTTCCTCATTCTCATTCTCTCTCTCTCTATTGCGATTATATATTCATGTGAAAACCTTGTCAGGCTTGGTTCTACAAAACTAGAACACTGTATTGTAGGCCAAGTGAGATGGCAGGCCGTTCTGCCTTTGAGCAAGCGTGAGTGTGAAAGTGTGTGCTTTTTCACCAGTCAGTTTGTCTGTGAAGGGACGTGGGCGGTGGGGAGGTAGAGGGGGCTGCAGCACCCCCAGACCTCAGGGATGTTTGACGGCAGCTTGTAGAAATGCTAAAAATGGTCAAATGACATGTTTGGTTGAGTTTAAGTTTCTATAGCCTCTACAGAGAACACACCTTCAAATGCACTTATTTACACTGATCACCAAAATAATAACTGCACCCAGAAGGAAGCAACCAACAGGAATGAAACTTGGTTTGACATCATGAGACATCCAAATGCTTCAAGTTTCACGGACGGGCCTTATCGCTGTACCTGACTGACCCAACAGCCACAGTTGCAGACATTCAGACATCCCTGCATGAGTCATCCTGTTAGTGTCAGTACCATTGGCAGACGCAGGACTACATGCACGCAGACCGTTACAATGACTGTCCTTAACACCACGTCAACGTCACCAAAGACTGCAATGGTGTTGTGCCAGACTGTCATGGAGGGACTCAGCGGGTCATCTTCAGTGACAAGTCCCGCTTTTGTCTTGGGTGGGGACGACCAACGAATCCGTGTGTGGAGGCACCGTGGTCAGCACCAAGATGTGTGACGCGTGTTTGTTGTCATGTGTCACACATCCAGAAGGCCTGGTATAACTCCACCTCCACCCCTACCGCACAATCTGCAGGAACTGTGTGAGAATATTCAAGCTGCATGGTATGGATTATCACAGGACACCATTAGGAACCTCTACAACTCCACACCGAGACGTTGCTTTAGCCATACTGAGAGACACTACTTCTGTATGTGTAGCTCAATAAATAGTGCTTGCCAGTCTTCCTTCCCAATAGCACTGCAATCCCACACTTCCTTCAGGATGCAGCTATTCTTTTGATATTCAGTGTATTTGCTGAATTTAACATAAATCATTACTGTTTTATGTTTTCTAGCATGTACAAATGCTATATTTTAGTGTGTTCCCTGTAGAGGGTGTGTTCAATCAACAAAACATGTCATTTCAAATTTACAGCTGGGTTATTCCTTCATGTCATTTTTGCTCCTGCAGTGGACCATCTTCACTTTTTGAGCTTCCTTGGGGACTCGGGCCATCAGAGAGTCATCTGTAATCCATCCCTGGTGCAATATATGCATCTTTATTGTTGTGACCTGCTATTGGCTCGTGCAGCCATGGATGCACTCCAAATGCAATGCTTCCAAAAATGGCCCCTTTGGGAGCATTGCATTTGGAGTAGGAGAGACTTTTGGCATCAGTAGGTTGTTGTGGTTCAGTTGAAGACGTCTTATTTGTGCTGCTCTGTGCTGGGCTGTAGATTAGTTGTGTGGGTTTACTGTCTACCATGAACAGACACTGTGTGGTTGTAGGTGGCCTGTCTGCTAGCTCGCCCATTTCAGCAGCACTTAACAGCATGGTGGCTGGGCAGCGTTGGCTGTTGCTCTGATGGACTGTTGGAAGACTGCTGACTTCAATGTTAGCTATTTCAGTAGTACTGAACTGCATGACAGTCTGGTAGTGTTGACCGCAACCCTCTGGAATTAGGATAAGAATTAAGAACCATTTGCCAGTTGTACTTGTTAAACCCATCCGTGAAGTGAAACACCCACATACACACTAGCAAACACACACACTAGGAGGCAGTGAACACACTTGTTCGGAGCAGTGGGCAGCCCTTTCCATGGCACCCGGGGAGCAGCTGGGGGCAGCGATGCTTTGAGCAGGAACTGGTGTTGTGGTTGGTCAAGGCCAAGTGAGTGGCTGCCTTTGCTGGTGTCAATAGTGTGGTGGGCTGTGGAGGAAGTAGCCCATTTCCATACATATACATACATATGCGTGTATATATATATATATATATATTATGTGTGTGTGTGTGTGTGTGTGTGTGTGTGTGTGTGTGTAATATATATAGAAATGTGACTGTGCAAAGCAACTCTCTTCTTCCTTCCTTCTTTGTCTGCAGCTGTTTGTTTTCCTGGCACTGTAGCGGACTACATTACCCAGGGAGCACTGCGGTCCATACGCCGCTCTCCTAGCTGACGGACGCGTTTTACATAAATAAATAAATAAATAAATAAATAAATAAATAAATAAA
>CM067490.1:24194319-24239975 GCA_034552555.1 Semaprochilodus insignis | reverse complement strand
GTCGCGTATCGCGCGTGTGCGAATATGTGAGACCGTTCTCGCGCGCCAGCGAATGTGTGCGTGTGTGTGTGCGCGCGCGCGAATGTGACGGCTCCGTGCGTGCATGCGCGTTTCGGGTGCGCTCTTCTCTCTCTCTCTCTCTCTCTCTCTCTCTCTCTCTCTCCTTTTTTTTCCTCGATGCTGAGGGATGCAGTGCGGCTCTGAGCGGAGCGGAGGGACGATGGTGGAGAGCGATGAGGAGCGGCCGGACAGGGACGCCGCCGCGGCCACGGCCACCGCCACGGCCGCGCTGCACCAGTGCCAGCTCATCCAGAACATGATCGAGATCTCCATCTCCAGCCTGCAGGGGCTGCGCACCAAATGCGCCGCGACCAACGACCTCACCCAGCACGAGATCCGCACCCTGGAGGTAAAGTGTGGGGAGGATTAGACGGGGTGCCGGGGGGTTGGAGGCGGTGGTGGTGGAAGGGGAAGGGGGGCAAATCAGACCAGGGTGCAGGGCCCACACTCTGTCTTTACCCCCACCCTCCCACCAGGTCCCAGTGCTGCTGCCCTCAGCCAGGGCTTTTGCACTCCTGCAATTTCTTGTTGCAATTTCCTATTCGCCCAGCTGCTTGTTCGAATTCCCCCGTTCCACCTTAACTGGTGCAGCAGTTACATTCTGACGCCTGAGGCAGGCGGTGAGCTTGTTTGTGCACAGGCGCCAGAATGTAACTGCTGCATCATTTAAGGTGGAACGGGGGAATTCGAACAAGCAGCTGGGCGAATAGGAAGCCAACTTCAGCCTCATTCCAATATCTGTTTTCCGCTGCTGTTATTGTGGGGCTTTTTCTCTTCCCCCACCATGTGCACTGCAGTTGTGTTGTGGTGCTCTTTTCTGCTGAACACATATTGCGTTTGCGTTAAAATGCTGCTGCACGCGTTCTCTCTCACACGTTGGTGCAGTTGTGCCATGGTGTTATTTTCTGCTGCCCTTGTGCATCGAACTGTGAATAATGGCACCAACTAGGATAAATACTTACATACACGAGGAGCCATCAGCCTTATGTACACTGTGCATGCATGTGTGGTCATTGGCACTTGGTATACGTACATACATACAAAAAAAAAAAAAAAAAAATTATATATATACACACACACACACACATTTTTAATACAATGTATTTAGCTCCGCCCACAGCACTGAACATGTGTAGTATATACACACACACATAGGAGTGTCTCAGCCCAGACTGCTTTTTGACTGAGGGTGGCCATTCATAGCAGACCTCATTTACATACAATCAGACTTAAATGCAGGGTCTAGTACCAGTGAATGAAATGTATGCAAATGGAAATGTATATACATTGTTACACAAAGCCCCCTAAAGGTTCACTTTATGTGCGAATTAAATACGTCCATTTCAAACAACGCAGCTGTCAGTGCCCACGGCATGGGTGTTAAGCACTACATCTGCTAGAGGGCAGTCTAGAGCTAAAACTTTCTGACACTAGCTAACATGGCAGTGGTAGCAGAGGTTGTAATAATGATGTACCGACTATGAAAGAGATGAAGACAGCTGGCGGTGGTCTATAAGACCATTAAATGCTTTGGCTTATGTGGACGGAGAATTACATTCACTTATATTACCAATGAGAGGAATTGGCTTTGAGCTATTAGCTACCCTGCCCCCTCCACCACCACCATTTCCGATGGTACTGCCCCAGGTAGTCCGTATCCGTAAGTTTTCAGCCCAGATAGCAGGCAAGCACGGAACAAAACACCAGTGGTCCACTATCCCCTTGCTGTCAGGAAGAGAATGTGTAAAATAAGCTGACCTTGCATGTTTAATGTGGTAGTAACTTCAGGCTCCTGCAGCTGGCGGTGCACAAGGATGATGGGGCCATAATTACCTGCAGGGTGTGAGTGACCAGATCCATAGATTGAGAAGAGGTGGTACAGTGCAGTGAATGTCTCGTTCCATGTGTGTCTCGTTCCAAAGCAGATGTTAATGATTGGCTAAAATGAGTGACTGCATTTGGGCATGCCAAAGGCCATAGTCTGAAGGAAGTAGCTGAATCTGCAGGTGTATGGAAGCGTACGGTCATACGGGTCTACCAGCAGTAGCTAAAATCCCAGTCTATAGAAAGTTCTCCTTGGAATTGTCCCAGGGAAGGCATCCACCAAATCTGGCCCAACTGCCCAATTATTTGATGTAAAGGTGTCTGAACATTGACGTGGCCTACATCCAGAAACTTGTCCAGTCCATGCCAAATCCAATCACAGCTGTTATTGGTGCTCGTGTAGGTATTACAAGCTATTAGGTACGTTGTATGTGATAACCGATCAGTAATCAATGCATTAAGTTGTGGACTGTTATTTGTAGCTCACCTGTGTACTTAAAAGCCATGCCTGCTGTGCTGGGACGGGCTTATCGCTTCAACTTATTGCTTCAACTGCTGGCCCCACTGGGGGGGGGGTAAATAAATCATGTTCACCGCCCACCATGTTTTGATGCACTTGGCCAATATACTAAAATGACCATTATGTATAATATATTTGGATGAATGGCCACATGTTATATATGGCTTAGTGTACTTTGTTACATAACTGTGTTTTTGTATAACTACAAGGTAAGAAGAATTGCTCAGTTTGTTGTTTAAACCAGAATTCAAGATCATGGAAAAAGGCTTTTGGGGGGGTTTAAAGTCAACCAGGTTTCCCATGTTTCCAAAAACACCTTTGGTGTTGACATCATCTAAACTGGTATAGAGAGAGAGAGAGAGTGCTCAGTGTGATTCTCGCTCTACCAGGAATTTAGGAGGATGCTATCGGGACAACTTAGCCCAATAGTCAGACCTGTGTTCTGAGAGCAGAGGTGAAGGGGATTCTTCACGAGGGTCCGAGGTCCCCTCAGCTTCTACTTTTGGATCTTTTTGTTCCTACCAGCATTTGGTTCCGGTTCTCAGCAGTGTGGTGATAAACATGGAGGAGAAGTTTCTTTCCGAAGTTTATATGATGCGTCTTTACATGTATACATCTGAAGGAAAATGAAGTGTGGTAGAAAGTAGTGGATATTGTTGGGTTCTCTGGTGAGTTAGTGAGCTAGCCAGTATGCTAACCGCCCAGTAAAGCTAGACACGAACGCAAGTTAGGTTTACTTATAAATTCCATACAAATATGTGTTTTAAAAACTAGCTAGCTTTCCTGGACCTTGTACACGTCCACACGCTGCAATGCGACAAGAGACAAACTTGGGGCGACATTTCAAACAACAAATCGAGTTGAGATTTTCTCAGCTTTATGTAAGTGCTTTATGACGCAGTGAAGCGTTATTCTAAATGATTGGCTTACACAAATTCTTCAGACCAATCCTAGACATGGGGGTCTGAGGTCCCCCCAGCTTTTGCTCTCTGAACTTTTTGTTCCTACCAGCATTTGATTCCAGTTCTCAGCAGTGTGGTGGTAAACATGGAGGAGAAGCTCCAAACCGCTGCCTCCTCTTTCCCCAGTTTATATGATGGGTCTTTATACATATACATATGAAGAAAAATAAGCTAGCTCAATAGCTAATAAGCTCAATAGCTAGCTAGGTTAGCCAGCATGCTAACCGGCCAATAAAGCTAGCCACAAATGCAAGCAGTTACGTGCCCATACAAATTCCATACAAATATTAAAATCGTAACCTAACTTATATAACACATGAATTGTTGTTTTACCCACCTAATTGGAAGGGAGTGGATGTCATTGAGCTTACTAACTGACTAGCATTTAGAGGGCTGACCTGCGGTTAGCCGGTAGGCGAGTCACGATGGCACTTGACCTTGTTAAACAAATTAAATGCAAGGCATCTCTTTTGACATGGATGTGAGCCAATGGCACACATAATATTGTTGGTGAGTGAACATTTTAAATAGTTCATCCCGACAAGAGGACTAATAGGCGTCCGTCCCGGTACTGCACCGGACGGAGGACTGGGAGTAGAAAAAACAAACTGTCTGGCCTAAAACTGGACGTGTGGCCACCCTAGATGTAAGCGTCTTGTCGCCTGCTAGTGTGAACGTAGGGGTTAGAAGGACAGAGTTCTAGCCCAACATATTCATATGCCCATTGCCACTGTGTGTAGCCCGTGTGATGAGGCTAGCTGGTATTAATCCCAGTTATTCCCAAACATTGGCCACCATTTTCAAAGAGAGGGGAAGTAGCTCCGACATCCCGTTCCACAGAGCAGGACCGAATTCTACAAAAGCTTTGCTCCATTATGAGGCCTTATTACTCTTTTAGTTTAATGTTTTCTTACGGTATTTTTAGAGGCCAGAGATCAAATAAGCAGCTGGAATATCGTGCCACCCGCTAAGCTATTTCAGTACCACAAGCTGAACGGCTGCTTTCAGTTCTGCTTCCTGCTGAAGCAGGAAGTATCCCCCCCTCCCCGGCCTCCCCACCTGTAGTCCAGAGCCTTTTGGCCCATTGCAGCGTCAGGAAGCAGCGGGATCGTGACTGTTGAGGAATTGCCCCGTCAGCTTCCTTTCGGAGCCTCTCTGCGGCCACTTCACTGGTCAGGCCTTTTTCCTCTTCTGCTCTCCAGTGCCACAAGGCTTCCTCTGCACCTCACCGTATTTGATTAGTCATAGTAAAGCGGGGCTGCGGCGCATTGCTGGCTGCTCTCTTCATTTACAGGTACAGGGCTCATTGGGGTGTGATAGTGTGTTTGAGTCTGAGATTCATGCGTAGGCAGATTGTCCACCACCACTTCACGGCTGGTTTGATAGGCAGCTAAGACAAAAACATGGCTTCTTTGCTTTTTCCCGGTGAACGCACCGATATAAGGCACATTTCAGAGCAAAGCAGCTGCGGGAGGTTTTGACTGACGCTGGGTTACCATGCTAAATTGTCTACTTTATATGCATTTAATCTTATTTTTAACCCTATAGATCAATTTGGACCTACACTCCGAATCGCTGAGCTGGGCTCTGGGCTGCTGTACAGTACTCCATATGCACACCCCTATGACCACCTTGCTAACAATTAGATAGTGTATTAATGCTGAAGCTATAGTTGGTCCTGGTTTAGCTTAAACTGAGGGGCTGAATTAAGAACCCGGTTTAGTTTAAAGTGAGGGGCTGACATCTTTGTATTCAAGGCGATACGATTATTGAATTCACTGTATAACTGCAAAAAAGCGAAGACTGTGTTAGCATGTCTTATACTGGTGTCACTTTAGAAAAAGACTACCCTTATAAAGGGTTTATGAATGGTATGAAATGAGAGTTTATTTATGGTTATTAATCAGATCATTTATAAGCAGTTACAACACAAAAATAACAAGGGCAGTAGTGACGTGTTGTTGGCCTAGCAGTGAACCCGCATTCATTTACACTGTTAAAGCTCAGATTTTGATGTTTACTGATGTAACGTTGCCTTTTCCATCAGTCAGCTTTAAACCTGACAGCTTTAGAGCATATTCACATTCATCAGCTCACTTACAACGGCTCACTTTTGGCCATTTATTAATGTATTATAACTGCTTATTAAAACTTGTAACATGTTTAGGACATTTATGGTATTTGTTAGACACTCTTATCCAGAGTGACTTACATACAGTTTGTATTCGCCTATTGTAGGCGGAGGTAGTGTTACTGGTATAGTGTAGGGTGCATGCTCAGGTGGTGAATCGAACCCCAGTGTACAGCATGGAGGGCAGAGGTGTAACCCACCAGACTATACCACTATTCCGACCAGCTAACTAAAGACCGTTCAGCTTTTAACCATTCATAAACTCCAGCTTAGACCAGCATGAATAGGTTGACTGCATGTTATAAGCGAACGCCATCCAATCCGATTGTGCGCCCCACTTGCTAAAGCCCGGCTTATATCCTGAGCAGAACCCCCGAATGCATATCAGCAGTCAGAAGTGACAGGCGGAGCAGCATTAGCCATCTCATAGGCTCCCGTCGGGACAGCCAAAGTGGTCATACGAGGGCCGTTTAGGGAGGACAAAGTGGAGGCTCGTCGATTCCCATTCAGCGCTAAACGGCCTGTTAATTCTCGCATTGAATAACAGGAGCTGAAGTGGTTGTCACACTCGTGATGCCCTCCCCCCACCCACCTGCCTCTCATTGACACCTGTACTTCAGCGCAATCAAGAGAGGCTTGAACTCACATTAGATTCTCACAAAAAGCCTTTTGTTGTTCCACTTCATGGCAGCGTTTCTGTTTTTTATGTATTATTTTTTCCTAGGTTTTTTTTTCATAGCATGCTGTACTTGTGAGTAGATAATGGTGCTCCGGCGCTCCGGCTGGAGTACTGTGAGGTGGTGCTTCAGTTTTCACGCACTAATCCCGGCCTGGCGCCAGCCCTCGCACTTGTTCTTCTCGGCATTTTTTCGCACTCGTTCTCTTGCTCTCTCTCCAGATCTCTCTTCATACCTGCATGTGTGAAGACCCCGCTTTGTCTGTTCAGCTGTGGATGGTGGAATTCTAACCGCTCAGGCATTCCTCTGTTTTTGTAAGAAGTCTAAAAAGCTCGGAATCTCTTTGGAGCCGAGCTTGTACGTGCAGGGCCTGCCAGCTACTCCAGTATGTGCATTTCCCATGGTGCGCTCTACTTATGACTGTAACCAGACATGGTTGGGGCCTGTTAGCATCAAGGTCTTGAATTTGTAAGAGTGATGAGTGTTACGCTGCTCCAGATAGGAACTATCATATCCCGGCAGAATATGCACAGACTCACAGAAGCGGTGGTGGTACCGCGGTGGCAGTTTGCACTGCAAGAAGGGCCTGGGCTTGATTCCCCACTGGGGAGCATGAGGTCCTGTCTGTGCAGAGTTTGCGTGGTCACCTCCCACAGTCCAACAACATGCAGTCAGCTGAACTGGAGATGCTGAATTGCCCCCCTACATGTGAGGGTGTATGTCTGTGTGTCTGCCCTGTGATGGAGTGGCACCCTGTCCAGTGTGTTTCCTGCCCTCCAGCCAATGAATGCTGGTATAGGCTCCAGCTTCCCCTACGATGAAGTGGTTTAGAAGATGACAGGATGAGCAACAGAAGTGGTGAAAGATCAATGCAAATCACAATCGCCAGTTAGGAGGACCTATTAGCAATTAGCAAGATGCTATCTATATCAACACATATACTACTCAGAAGTAGTGGAGCAGTAAGGAAATGCTTGGCGTCCCACCGTTTGCTTCCTAGGTTTAGCACTGGAGCTAAAGGGCTAACATTGCCTGCAAACACTGGAAGTCAGTAGTCATTCCAATCTTTTCCGTAAATGCATCCCCAAAACTTCCAGCCTTGATGGATGTGCTTTAGGACGGTGTTTCTCAACTCTGGTCATGGAGGCCCACTTCTCTGCACATCCCAAGTAATTGGCCTATTCACAGCAACAAGGCCTTGTTGAGTTGAACTGGGTGTATTGATGGAAGGGACTAAGCAATAAAGTGTGCAGGATGGTGGGTCTCCACGATCAGGATCAGGGCTGAGCAACACTGGGTAACTATACACTATGAGGTATAAGCCCCAACTGCCGGTAATTTGGGATACCACTTCTGCATTTAACCCATCCATGAGGTGAAACACCCACATACACACACACTAGTGAACAACACACACTCTAGGTGGCAGTGAGCACACTTGCCCAGAACGGTGGGCAACCCTATCCACAGCACCCGGGGAGCAATTGGGGGTTGGATGCCTTGCTCAAGGGCACTTCAGACGTTACTGTTGGCTCAGGGAACCGAACCGGTGACCGGTGAATCTCCGGTCTCAAGGCTGGTTCCCTAACCTCCAGTCCATGACTACCCCCAATTCGTCATTGGTATAGTTTAACGTTAGCCTTATAGGCCCAGTACTGAATTAAAAAAGCTTAATATGGACGCTAAACCTGTCCTGACTGATTAACTACAGCTTAGGAAAAGTGGAAAGTTTTTTTTTAAAGATTTTTTAGCTGCACTATTCATTTCGTATTGCCATATGATATAAATGAAGCAGGCAGTACACTTAGAGAAAAAAAAAACTTTTCATAGTTTACATGGTTGCTTGAGATCTACTAAACAGAATTTTGTGACCTCCTCCTGACCACGTATCTCCATTTTTTGTCGATTTGTACATTTATGCATCATTTGAACACAGCAGCTACGGTTTACACTGTGTGAAAATTTCAAGATGAATGGACCAACAGAAACGGCCCAAAACTGCTTGGAAAGACGTCTGGTTCCATTGACTTCCGTTCAAATGAAACTAGGTTTTTGCCCTCTCCTGTAAAGCTACCATTTTGGAGATACTTGTTTTTCATGCGCTGATGTGATACCTTATTTTTACCTAGATAAGCAGCTACATGTGTAATTTGACTGGAGGCGTACGGGCTTGTCTATGAGGGTACAGAGAACCAGGTTTTAGGCTAGCTTAAGATGGCCATTGCTTTTTTTTGTGTGCTGCTGTTGAAGGTTAAGTTTGGAGCGTCTTACTTGTTGAGAAGATCTTGACTTGAGCATGTTGCCGGCTGCTGAACTGCATGTCACCTGCTTCCACAGGAAATGACTGGTCGCCTGCGAATGTGAATGCAGGGTCATGTGGGTCTGTGATTCAATTCCTCACTCTTGTGACTAGGGCTGAAAGACGAATCGATTTTATAACTGAAATCGCAGTTTAAACGAGTGCAATATTCAAATAGCAAGAGCTGCAATTTTAATAATGCCATTTTATCAAAACCGTGTCTTATATGGGGAACATGAACATGACATCAGAGCATGTAAACTGCCTGTAGATGAGTTAGACCAATCAGCCAAGGCAGCCAAACAACTATATGCTGTGACTTCACAACCACAGCTAACTGAGAAACAGGATGCTCTGATCTTACTGTCTAAAGCACACGCCTTGACTTCCATGGAGGTTCCCAGAAAATAATTGCAATTTAAATCTCAGTCCCGATACTGATCAGGAATTAGGAATGAGATATTCTTCCCAAATCGTTCAGCCCGGCTTGTGACCTCATATTAGTTTCATAGTAGGCTTGAACTCCAGGCCTGTTATTTTGGCCAGTAAGCCCAGAGCATCCCCTTTGTTCTGGCTGGAGACTCCCTGGTAGCCAGACTGCCAGGCTGTTAGCTGTGGTTGTGATGTTGGAACATATAGTTGTTTGGCTGCCTCTGATTGGTCTAACTCATCTACAGGCAGTTTACAAGCTCTGACATCATGTTAATGTTCACCATATAAGACACGGCCTATAATTAAAATTGTAGCTCTCTTTTAAATCTCATGATCTCGATATCAAGGCAACTCTTGTTTCAGCCCTATTTCATATTTGTCTCTGAACTGTTTATGTTAGCCTTGAGATTAATACATGAGTGATTAACCTGCTGTAATATGGATAAAGAAGCTAGTGCAAGTGAATGTCATGCATAATGCAAGTATTGTTCTAAATGAGACAGTAAGGGTCAGTTCCCTGGACAGGACTTAAGCCAAGTTCTGGACAAAACACTTTTCACCTTTATTTGGATCTATGAAGCCGGCACTGAGGGTAACTAAACTAGAGAGAACCATCCCCTCTCAAAAACTCATATCCAGTATTAAAAACTCATATACTGCATGTATACATGGGAGCAGTTACTGTAACAGCAATAGCTCATAGCAAGACCTCCTTAATAATAACACAACTCCAGCGTGCAACTTGATGGATGAGCCCTATGACCCAGTTAATGCTGCGAGAACTCGACTCTGTGTCTTGTTACGGCCGTGTGAACTGGCACTACGAGAGNTTGGGCCCTTATCGTTCTGCGCTCCTCCTGGTGCTGGAGAGGAGTTTTCGTGGTACGCTCATGGCGTGTGCTATTGTGGCTGCGTCTATATTTAGCTCGTCTTTCTTCCTACGCGTTTTCAGGGTTGATTGTTAAATAAGAAAATCGCATGACGTACAAAGAGAGAGAGAGAGAGAGGAAGGAGGATGGGGCGAGGAGGAGGGGCGGACAGCCAGCTGTGTGTAAGAGGTGGGGGGGGGGGGACACTCAACAGGCTGTTGGGTTGGGTTGGTTTGGTAGGACAGGGGGGAGGTGGACAGTGGAGCAGGTGATTGCAGCACTAACCCCCCCACCCCAACACTCACCACTCACCCCCCTATTTCCTTCTGTGGTGAGCTGTAACCGAAGGTCTATTTTTTGCACTGCATTGCTATATCAGACTTGCATTGCCGTGGATGGATACAGAAGAGCGTTCTATTATTGAGGAGCTCTTCCTGGCTTTTTCGGAGTAATCACGGAATATTAGGCAACTGATCACTGGTTCTGTGCTGAATCCGGGTTATTAGGTCAGGCATTGTGTTGAACCGTTGTGGTTATGACTGGGTTTGAAATACGTTCTTGTTAATATGTCCAATTAAATAGCACACACATATGGTAAGTTCATAATTCCATGGATATGTAGCATCATTTATGTCCAATATGTGAAGTGTATCATACGTTAATCAGGACGGGGCTGGTTCTTTGAGATCCAGAGAAGATGTAGAATCAAGCCTTTTGTCAATACCAAGCACTGTAAAACCAGTGCAACCATGTGTCTCAAGTGTGTCTACCAACCTTCGTTGCTGATTTACAGCATAGGGTGCTCAGCATAAGGAGACGGAGGATTAGTGCAAGCCCCTTTAGCGACGCCCCCGCGCCTTCGCTCCAGGGTCAGCCAGTTCCCTTGATGATGGAGGAGAGGTCAGCTGGCCATTGTTTGTGACCGCATCCTCCCTGGCAGGGTAGGGCTAGCATTTCACGTGACCCGGCTCATCCTCCAGCTGGGTTGCATAATAAAGGCGAAATTTCACAATGCTGTTGCAGCGCAACTGGCAATGACAACGCAACTGGCAATGATTTAAAAACTATTAGCTTAGCTTAGCTTAGCTTACATAACATGGTTTACTTAGTTGTACAGTCTGTACTGAGCTAATTGATGTAGCATCATTTTTGAACCAGCATAGACCAGCATGGCTGGCCACCAGCAAAACCATCAATTGGTGGGTTTGGATGCTGGTATGCTGGTCAGCAGCATTGGAGGTTAATATAATGCTGGTCAGCAGTGATGGAAATGAATATGCTGGTCACCAGCAAAACCAGTATATGTTGTGTTTTGTACACTGGTATACTGGTCAGAAGCAGTGGAAGTTAATATGCTGGTTACCAGCAAAACCAGTATATGTTGAGCTTTGGATGCTGGTATGCTGGTCAGCTAGCATGACCAAGCTGGGTGACCTGCTAAATCAGCACCTGACCAGACCTATGCCAGCTCAAACCAGCATAGCATGCTTGCTGGTCATGGTGCTTTATTCTTCAGTGGGGCTACTTGTTAGCCTCATTAGCCTCTGCTATCTCCAGTGCTGAACTGCAGAGGCAAACTGACTGCATTTGAGACAAGAAGAGAATCGTGTAAACTTGACCTTCGCTAACATTGCAGCGTCATGCGGAACTTTAAATGGAAGCCAACTTTATTAACCATGCTTAAGCCCCTCCCCCCATTCTCCCACCTGGACTTGCTTAGCCTGCAGTGTTTCAGGATATAATAGTGTTCAGCCACCCACATACATGATCAGACAAAAAAGTCTGATGTTAGTCTGCCTTCCTAGCCCTCAGGGTCGGTCGTTCCAACACAGCCTGCCACTGTGCAACGTTTAGACCATCATGGTAATGCTAATGGAAAGATAGCACGCTGTCACCGGATAAGGACAGATAAGGCTAAAGGCACAAACCCACAGCTCCCATATTCCACATGCCCGGCTCTGGCTCGCCCCCTTGGGGATCAGAGCCTTCTCCCTTCGCCACATGTCATGTCAGGAGCTCACACAGGGGAGAAGGGTGAACACTGCTTTCAAGTGCAAGCGTAACATCCAAGGTTGATGTGTTCATACATGATGTGACACACGTCACAGTACGCATGTAGTATGTGCTTGTGAAAGTCTATGATGTGCAGCACTGGCTGATGGTCTATAAGGAGGGGGTCCCTGGGATTGGCTAAGACAACTACAGCCTTTACCTTTCCTCGCATCCCAAATGTAGCCAATCAGCCAAGACGTGTTCATTTGCTAAAAGACTTTAAAAAGTCCTCCTTAGCATCTAACGATGCCAATGGTAGCGTTAGCATTAGCGTTAGCGTCCATTGCCGGAACCTCTAAAATAAACCTCCAATTTCCAGGGCCTAAATACATCGGAGCAGCACCAGACCAGCATAAACCAGTTTAGGCTGCCATGGAATTCATTTAGCAGGGATGTCTGAAAAACAATAATAGCATGTTTTCACATGTGCTTCTCTGCATGCTCTGTACATTCTATAGAGCTTCTATTGCTGCTTATCAGTATACCAGCATCCAAAACACAACATATACTGGTTTTGCTGGTGACCAGCATATTAGCTTCCATTACTGCTGACCAGCATACCAGTATCCAAAACACAACATATGCTGGTTTTGCTGGTGACCATCATGTTAACTCCTCTTGCTACTGATTGGCATACCAGCATCCAAAACAAAACATATACTGGTTTTGCTGGTGACCATCATGTTAACTCCTCTTGCTACTGACCAGCATACCAGCATCCAAAACACAAGACATGCTGGTTTTTGCTGGACTTCTCTCTCGTCAGAGCCGCTGCTATTCGCGGGTACCGGGGCTGGTGCTTGCTGCGGTGCTAAGTCACATTTTGTTCTTAAAGGTGTGACGTCTGAGCTCGTGTTCCTCCTGCAGCTCCTGGGTGTGGTCATGCCCTTTAGCTGTCAGTCATGCCGGCGGACGTCACAGACTCGTTACCATGGCAGCGCAGTGCCTGTGTTTGCTGGTGGTCTGCCATGTTGGTCTATGCTGTTTCTTTTAGCAGGGTACCAGGTGCAGCATCCAGGTGTAAACCCCAGCTTGGGTGAATGATAGCCAGGTGGCTATGTAGCTAAAGTACTGGTGAGGTAGAGCTCATGAATGCATAGAAGAACACCACAGTGGAGGTTGTGGTGGTGGTAAAGTTGGTTCCCAAGCTATATTTGCTTGGCCAAAATTAAAGTGTTAATGCTGCTTTAAGTGTAAGTGAGGTGGTAGTTCTCTCTGAGGAGGAACTCGACCGCCCGACTTGCATGTTCATGTGGTTTATGTGAGAGATAAACAGAGCCCTGGGGTTGTGAAATCGGTGTAGTAGTTCATGAACTAGTTGGCATCTGTCGGGAGGGTGGCTGGCCTTGTACTGGTGTTTTGAAGCAGTGGAATGTGAGTTAATGTGCTTGAGATGCATTATTCCATTCATCACTGTTAGCTTTGTGTTGGTGCTGTGTCCTCTGCTGTGTTGACAGCAGCACTGACCTCATATCGTCTGACTTAGAAGGCTGTTCATCTGGTGCCTCCTGGTGGGAAACGTGCTTTCGTGTTTTCCAAGACCACTTGAATGCAGCATAAGGGTGAGGATATAGTTCCTCAACCACACAAGGTCGCATGAACTGTTCCTTCAAGAGGATCAAAGTCCCTGCTCATAAAAACCATTGAAAGGTTTTGTTGGTTGCTGGGTGGTGTCCTGTAGTCAGTAATGGTGTTTGATGTTTTATGTATTTTTCCAGTCACAGCTCAGACTAGCTTTAATGAGCATGTCATCAGTACTTAACAGGCACTACTGAAACTTGGTGGGTAGGTTTGACATTGTCATGGTGTGTCATGCTCGGACATGCATGTGACGTAAGCAAGGATGGGCCTTATCGCTGCACCTGACTGACCCAACAGCCACCATTGCAGACATTCAGCGAGCAGTGATGCCCTTCATGAGTCATGCTGTCAGGTCCAGCACCATTGGCAGACGTCTGCACAGCGCAGAACTACATGCACGCAGACCGTAACGACAACTGGCCTTAACGCCACGTCAGCATGGTCAATGTGCTCTAGCCAGTTCTGCCCAAGCTGGGGGCTTTTAGTGGCCTGGGGCTTGATCTGCGGAGCTGCAACTGGACAGTCCATTGAAATAGTTTAGAAACAGGCTGCGCTAATGTGGAAGATGAAGGGCAGGTAGGTCGAAGGTGTTTCTGTAACACCACCAGATTCATATGTATTCTTTTGTACTAATGTATTTCAATAAATGTGGTTATTAAAAAGGGCATTGTAGGGTGATTTTCTTCAATAGTGAAGACATAAAAGCTACAAAATAGCACAGCTGGAAGTGCTGCAGTGTCCTTCTAACCAAACGTAGGCCAGCAGAATCATCCTACTAATTAACCTCTGAAGAGACAGACATAGTAATTAAGATCATGGCTGAGCTTCGGCGTTGCTGCATTGTTCCTGTTGTGTCGTGCAGGAGTTCATATACGTCCTGGGAGCAGAATGCAGCCAGTAAAGAAAGCCTGCATGCCGTCTGGAGTGTGCAGACCTTTGCTTGGTAGCGGCAGGTTTGTGTTTGTGGGTTATAAATAGGACTTCTCTCTCGTCAGAGCCGCTGCTATTCGCGGGTACCGGGGCTGGTGCTTGCTGCGGTGCTAAGTCACGTTTTGTTCTTAAAGGTGTGACGTCTGAGCTCGTGTTCCTCCTGCAGCTCCTGGGTGTGGTCATGCCCTTTAGCTGTCAGTCATGCCGGCGGACGTCACAGACGCGTTACCATGGCAGCGCGGTGCCTGTGTTTACCTCCATCTGCATGGGCAGGCTGATGTTACCATAACAGACGGGCCCGACGATGCGGCTCGCCGGCTCTGGCTATTGTTCTCTAAATGCAGGTGGACCTTTCCAGCCCTGAGCATAAAAGGGTTCGGGCACCGTCTGACATATATGAGCCTCTGGAACCTCCGGAGAGCCGGAGCGTCTCTCAGAGCTGTCGTCATTGTCAGGGATGAGGGATGAATGTGATGTAAGGCTGCATGCCCCATGTTCAGTGTATGTATGTGTACGGTATATGAGCCCTATTCTGCACTGCAGCATGGCTTCATAAACAGGGGCTGCGTCCTATAAGGCTGCCGTCTCATGAGCTAGAGATGTTTTTCTGTTTTCTGTCTGTGGGAAAATCCCACTCTGGAAAAAAAAAGAAAAGAAGAAAAAAAAGAAAAAAGGAAAAAAGAAAAACGCCACTGAAGACCCATGAGTGTGGTTGCTAGGAAACCTGACGTCACGCTTGCACCAGTGCATTGTTCTCCTCGATGGCTGCGTGATCCCCTAACTACCTGCAGAGTCTCTGTGTTGGTGTTCATGAGAAACCCGGCTAAACGCTGAGACTGACCACGCAGCAGAAAGCCTCCGCCAGCGCGCCCAGGCCGAGGCTCGTTTTAGAAAGCTGGTGAATCGCATGACGTGGGTGTCTTTTTTTCTGTTGGCCTCTCTCTCGCTGTGCATGTGTTGATCAATAGCGATATGAACGGAATAAGGCTTTGCAGAGCTCTTTAGGTGGGTGTCAGGACTATTCACGGCTGTGGTGGGTGCAGCAGGGACGAGCTCCAGCCTTCATGAGCATCATCGCTGTTTATGGAGGCCGAAGGAGGAAATGAGGCCGAGGAAGGCACGACGGCGGAGCGGCTGCTGAGTATAAGAAGGGTTAACCTTTGCACTGTCACTGCTAAGTCACGCATTTGGACGTGCTGCTTGGCATGCTGGCGGTCAGTCCCGTTGCGCTAAAAGGCCATTGCTCAACAGCGACACAGCAAAAAGTGGAGCGATGACGAATAGGACGTGTTGAATAACTGTCTGTCTGGGGGTCACAGAGTCATCTCTGTGTTGCTACATGAAAGGCATATTCATAATACATAATATGGTACTGTGCACATGCCAGGAGACCACCCTCCATTTATTGCATTTTGATTCTTTTCGGGAGACTTACCGTCTACAGGGGTAGTTTTCCACACCTCCAAAGTTCAGTCTTACGAATTGGTTTCAGTTCACAATCTAAGTAACCTCAGATTTAGAATCATCCCGCTTAGACCTCTGCTCCACGTTTCAGAAGTCTTGGTGTTCTAGTGCAAGTTTCCTCCAACAGATTGCACAGCTACACATCGAGTTGTGGGCAGTTGTGGGCTGGAGGTTGCTTAACCAGCTTTGCCACCAGAAGATATCGTGATGGTCGCCGGAAGATCGCCAGTTTGATTCCTTGAACTGACAGGATATGACTAAAGTGCTCTTGAGCAAGGCACCTAACCCCAAACTGTGCCCACCGCTCACTGCCCCCTGGTGTATGTGTTCACTAGTGTGTGTGTGTGTGTGTGTGTGTGTGGGTTAAATGCTGCAGACAAATTCCTCTGTGTGCAAGCACAAATGGCAAATGGTTCTAGATTCTAATTTTGATTAATCCTTTCAGACCTCCATAGCGTTGAGGTGATTTCTCACAGTGGAAGGATGGGCAGACCCACCTGTGGATGTTCTCGGGTCTGAAGCAAGAGTGGAGCTTCACGTTCTCCTCTCTACCAAAGATAAAAGCTTTTGAAGTACTGTTTACCTGATGGGGGCAGTGTCGGTGGGTCTACTAGATTTTGCAGATAGTTTTGCTAGATTTTTTAATAGTTTTCAACTCCTGTGTCAGTTGACTCCGGTCATGTGAGTGGAGTATCTTTTATCTCCTTTCTTCAGAACTGAACTTGTATTTATTTAATGGCTGATTTGGCTGGAAGTTAAGTCAATGAAAAAAGTGGTGGGCCCTGTACTTTTGGATGGAAAAAGTACTTTCAATCAGTTTGAGCAGACAACAAAGAACCAGCAGTGGAACGTTTCATACTACCAAAAAAATCCAGGCCTATTTATGTCCTCTTGGTAATAAACATGTCAAGTCAGGTTTATTTATATAGTGCCTTTTACAACAGATGTCACAAAGCAGCTTTACAGAGGCGTTTTTTCAGATGGGTCAGCAGGATGCAGGCAAAGCTTCCACATAGTACAGGACAGCAAGAAGCTCCATGGTCGGTAAAACTGGTCAGAAATACAGGCAAGCAGTGAGCACCCAGTCAAGGTAGATGAAGCAGCAACACACCGCATCAGCCCACACAGGATGGGCAGTAGCTCTGAATCAGCTCACACAGGATGGGCAATAGCTCCACATCAGACCACACAGGATGGGCAGTAGCTCCGCATCAGCCCACACAGGATGGGCAGTAGCTCTGAATCAGCTCACACAGGATGGGCAGTAGCTCCGCATCAGGCCACACAGGATGGACAGTAGCTCCGCATCATCCCACACAGGATGGGCAGTAGCTCCGCATCAGACCGCAAAGCATGGGCAGTAGCTCCGCATCAGACCGCAAAGCATGGGCAGTAGCTCCACATCAGACTGCACAGGATGGGCAGTAGCTCCGCATCAAACTGCACAGGATGGGCGGTAGCTCCACATCAGACGTCAAAGCATGGGCAGTAGCTCCACATCAGACTGCACAGGATGGGCAGTAGCTCCGCATCAACCCGCACAGGATGGGCAGTAGCCCCACACCAGCCCTCACAGGATGGGCAGTAGCTCCAGACAGTTAGCTCTGATAGAAAAACTGAGGGTGCAGCAGTGACTCCAGCAGGCCTGGCTATTACAGCCTAACTAAAAGGGAAAGCCAGGAGGTAACAAAGATATGAGGGGTCTCTCAAAAAAAAAAACGGTCTCCATCACCAACATACCTGAGTGAACGTGTAAGAGCAGTGAGACGACAGGACAGCACCACAACATTCTCAGTTTACCATCATACTCTCTGTGAGTATGTAAACTGCACCCCCAGATGTGCAACATGTAATTGGTCAGTGCCTATATCCTCAGTGTGCTCAGACAAGCTTAAAGCAGCATATTGTAATATATCACGATAATGGTATATACACTCATATTGCCCACCGTCACCCTGCATCATGAAGCACTGCCCTTCACATTAAGTGATTTCATCATCATATGTCTTGGGACTAGATCATTCCTGACTGTTTTTGATTTTCTGATTATTATTTTTGAGCCATTATTGTTGGAAATGTACCTCTAATATGTTGTATTTGTAGTAGTTGTTTTCAAAGCCCTTATGGCAGCCCTTGATCAAATCCCCCACCAAAATAAAAGTATAAAAGCAAACAGTTTATCTTCTTAATGTCTACCGCGGCCAAACCCTAAAGTCAATGTTAGCAGAGATAACACAGGGAAAAACAAAAGCATGTAAAACCGGGTGTCGCTCTGCTTTCTTTGGAGCCGCAAGCTCGCCTGACCGCTGCATATCGTGAGCGGAGGTGGGGGGAGGATTTGTATTTGTCTGACATATTGACTTAATGCTTCAGTACTCCTGTCATTGCACTTTGGCAAAGTTCAGACGAGAGCATGTTTAGAGAAAGTCAGGCAGAGTCCAAAGACGCTGGATCAACATGAAGACACCATGCGGCTATTAGCTGTTCTGACCACCTGCTGTAAGAACAAGGAGATCGGCTTTCGTGAAAACGCTCGAAATGCTGGCAGTCATAAGCCGGAGCGCTCTATTCGCGCAGGTCGGCGTTCTGGATCTAGGCGAAGCGCTCTTTGTAAGCTCCAAAGTTACTCTGAGCAGCGGCTGAGGCCTTGTGGTTCTTGTGCACGGTGGTGGAAGGCTGCTCTTTTATTAGCGCGCCAAACTGAAAAGCTCTTATTCATAGAAGGATGAAAAGGGAGAATAAAAAATCTCCCTCCTCAGCTCCTTGACACACATTTCTGCGTTGGCGCGGACGGGGATGCCTTTCCCTTGACTCAAACGAAAGGAAATTGAGCTTTATTGAGTGGGGCAATCAATGTCCTCCGCATAATTAGGATTAGCCGTTAGCTACGGAGCTGAGCTAAGTTGTTTACGACCCTTTGCCCCTGCCGTGAGGTGCTTTCCGTCCGCTGGCTGGACCTACACGTGACCTCTGACCTCTGTCTGCCACCTCCCGTCTCGCCTTTAGCGCTTAGCGGCTTTGTTAGCCAGCGAGCTGCCACCCCCGTGCGCTGGAGGCCGCGGCTTTTTCTTTCTGCGTGCTTTCAAAAGGGTATAGCGTAAAGCGCGGATGAGCTGCGAAAGGCCACTTGACTCTCTTTTTCGAGGCACTCGAAAGGTGGCTGGTGAGCGACTGCTCTCAGGGACACCTTCACAGCCCACGGCCGACTGGTAGAGGGATATAATAGCAAGCACTCAGCTTGTCCTTTTCTCTGCTATGAGCTATGCTACGTTCAGCGCACTGAGCGGGATATGATACAGCTGAGGCCTGCTAGTTTAAGAGACAAGGAAAAGCCTTTGTCTGACCGTCCCTTTGGCTGTCCACTCTTGTTAATTAGCGCAAAGTGATATGCCCACAATTTATATAGTGACATATTTTATATACACGTCGTTGAGTCTTGATAGTTATCGATTATTATTAAATGCATTTCTTGATGTTTTTTATAATAGTATCAAAATAGCTAGCAGTATCCAGTGTTGGTAATTATTGATTATCGATTATTAATAATAATGATAATGCATTTCTTGATGCATATTTGTTTCTGCCTGTTTTGAATTAAACATAAAGATAACAAATTGGTTATACGAGTATAATATACCAAAATGGCTTGCTGTATCCAATGTTAATAATGATCAGTTATTGATTATTAAAAATAATGATAATTATCAATTTTTATTCAATGCATTGTTAATGCTCAGGGTTTTTTTACCTTTTGTGAATAAAACATGAAGATATTAAAGTGGTTATTCTAGTATAATGTACTAATAATATCTCATATTGTAGTATATACCACAATAGCTAGCAGTATCCATTGTTGATAATTATTGATTATTAATAGTAATGATAATGATGGATTATTATTGAAATGCATTTCTTGATGTTCAGTGTATTAGGAGCATTGTGAATTAAAAACAAAGATAATAAAGTGGTTATTCTAGTATAATATACCGAAATAGCTAGTAATATAAGTAAAGCATATGCTTTATACTGTACTGTAAATACTGTCTAGTCTAAAAGAAAAAAACTAATATCACAATAAATATAAATATCGTTTATGCAGTAAGTGGTGATTTTATGTATGTAAATGAGTTTGTTTAACCGTTTCTCCTTGTGGCAGCCCAGTTTGTGCTGTTACAAGTGAATGGCTAGACTTCATCTAGCTTCCAGAGTAAGAAGCCAGACTTAGACCTCTAGTGAAAGTTGGCAAGTAAAAGAAGTCACCGCCTAGTGTACCTGAAGTAGCAGCTGTTCAAAGTGCGAGTGCTAAAACCAGATTGAGGAACTAAATAGCATAATAAAAATGTTTGATTTTGATAATTATCTACTCCGGTTTATGGCCCCTGCCTGCTGTCAGTATGTATCTGCTGTGTTATGTCCTGGTGGAAATGCTCTGCTCTCTCCAGCTGTGCCCCGTGGTAGAACGTTCTGGATGTAGTTCATACCATAGGGGTTTTTCTCCAGAGGTCTGCTTGATGGAGTGACGGGCCCAGGATGGCTGGATGCCGCTGGGTGCTGGCGTCCGCGGCTGCGGCGCGCTCATTAATGCTGGGATTAGAGGAGGCAGGAGGCTGGAGGAGGAGGAGGGCTGGCCGGTGGGTGGAGGTGTGAAAAGGATGACTGGCTTTATGGCCGCCGGCCTCTTGGTAACAGGGCTCGTCCGTGCGTCAATGAGCTGCCGGCCTGGCCGCTTCTGAAAGGGCCCCGTCTGAACAGGCCAAACCTTCCCCCTCCCTTCTTCTTTCTCACTGGCTGGGGGGGGTGAGACTGCTCACCCCTCCACCCCTCTGCTCCTCCCTGCGTCATCAGCTGCTACAGCTCGGCGCTGAGGTGTCTGCATGACCTGTCCTCGTTAAAAATGGAGAGACAGAGAAGGAGAGAGGGGGGATAAAAGAGGCAAGAGGGAAAAGAGAAAAGGAGAGAGAGAGAGAGAGAGAGAGAGAGAGAGACGGAGAAAGAGAGAGATGAAGAAAACCCATAACCTGGAGCTCCAAAGATACTAGCCAGGTCTCTCTCTCTCTCTCTCTCCAGTGCTCCGGTCAGCATTCTCCACAGAGCTGGAAAATTCCTCCCCTGCTAGCCAGCGCTGTTTGTTTGTGGAGGATCGGGGGAGCTGCCTCGCAGAACATTCCCTCCCGTGTCGTGTTTGTTATTCGAAAAGATCCTGACATGTTGCCAGGGGAGTGGGGGCGTAAAAAATGAGAACCATGCAGTCCTGAGAGGCCATATCAATGTGTCTCACTCCCCCCAAAAAACGAGGGTTGCCAAACTGGACCGGACAGGGGGATGGCATGGAGCTGACGAAAGGTCATAGTGTTAGCATAGAGAGACACTCATCATCAAAAGAATAGTTGCACAAATAGCTGCACCCAGAAGGAATCAACCGACAGGAGTCAAACTTGGTGGGTAGGTTTGACATTGTGAGACATGCGACTGAGCAAGGACGGGCCTTATCACTGTACCTGACTGACCCAACAGCCATGTTTGCGGACATTCAGCGAGCAGTGATGTCCTCCTTGACTCATCCTGTTAGTGCCAGCACCATTGGCAGATGACTGCATGGCCTACATGCACACAGACCGTTACAATGACTGTCCTAAACACCACGTCAACGTCGCCAAAGACTGCAATGGTATCGTGCCAGACTGTCCTGGAGTGACTCGGAATGGCAGCGGGTCATCTTCAGTGACGAGTCCCACTTCACTAAATGATGATAAATTTAGACTGATATGATGAATATTTATTGAGCTACACATGCAGAAGTAGTGTCTCTCAGTATGGCTAACGTAACATGCCAGACGTCTCAGTATGGAGTTGTAGAGGTTCCTAATGGTGTCCTGTGATAATCCATCCCATGCAGCTTGAATATTCTCAAACAGTTCCTGCAGATTGTGCGGTAGGGGTGGAGGTGGAGGTGGAGTGACACCAGGACTTGTGGACGTGTAACGCGTGACAACAAACTGTTCATCTTGGCGCTGACCACAGTGCCTCCACACACAGATTCGTTGGTCGAATTCACCAAGACAAAAGTGGAACTTGTCACTGAAGATGACCCGCTGCCATCTTTGGTGGCAGTGACGTGGTGTTGAGCAGCCGTGGTAAAGATCTGCGTGCATATGCTTGAATCATTGGAATGTCTCACAATGTCAAACCCACCCACCAAGTTTCATTCCAGTCGGTTGATTCCTTCTGGGTGCAACTATTTATGGAACTATTCCTTTGATGATGAGTGTATGTGTACTTGTACATGCCTTTAGTAATGGATAGTAGGACCTTACTTAATAAAGATACCTGGAGTCAAATCATAGCACAAAATGGCAAATCTGTGAGAGAAGTTATTCAGTATAAGTTATTCAATATAACATTCTGCACCGGTATTACTGGACACCTTGTAGGCTCTTCAAAATAGGACTAACAAATAGTAGTTCATGTTGGAAATGTAAAAAAGAAATGGGAACCTTTTTGCATCTCATATGGGAATGCCCCATGGTTGAACCATTTTGGCACAGTGTGCTGAAATTTTTGGAGACATGGGCGGGAGTAGCCCTGCCGGTGTCTCCCCGTTTATGTCCTTTGGGAGATAAAACAGAAACCCCAACTCTAACAAAAAGTGTGTATTCAGTTCTGATGGTGGGGATAACTTCAGCCGCCAGAGTCATAATAAGACACCGGAAATCACCCACATGCCCAACACTCCAAGAGTGGAAAATCCTAATGAGTGAGAACACATCAGAATAAGGGGCAAAGGGCCTGTGGAACTGGGAATTTGGGATTATTTCATGGATCATCTTACTTCTAACTAACAGCATGATTATGGGACTAGAACTAAGAGATGCTTGTGTACCTCATTATTCCACTTCATTGTTACTGAATTGTTGGTATTTGTACAATTTGTAGGTGTATGTATATATGTATTTTTTTAAACTCCTTTTGACAGGGACTACCTAAGCCTTAAACAATGTGTCTTTAAGATGCCTGACCTTCCTTCCTTTGTTTGCTGCATCATGTGCCATATGAACTTTTGTTTACTGTGTTTAAATAAAAAAAAAAAAATTGAATTACAAAAAATAATGGATAGTAGGATGAGGGAAGACTGATGGCGGCAATTGAGAAAACGCTTGACATGTTGGGGTGGAGTTCTTGGTGGAACTAGAAGACCGAACCCCCAGAAAAACTCAATGATGGATTCAGAAGGTGTTCAGGTCGAGAACTGAGGTGTATGAAGAGTATGTGTAAGGGGTCTACACATGATGAGAAAGACGGTGGTCCAGAATCTGTTCCCCAACTGCAGAAGAGAGCTCGGTGTAGGAACGAGGGATTGGTCAGGTGCTCTGCTTAACTTCATCATGAGAATGGAAGGCGAGGATGTGAATCCATGGGAGCGTTAGATCTCCTCCTAAATTGCCCCCAGAACTCCATTCATATATACACTTTCTGGGCTCTGAAAAGTGAATTAATTGTACTGCCGTTTTTGTCTGGAAATGACCTGAATGAACACTTTTTTCCCAGCGCTGCACCTTCAGCTGAAGACTGTACTTGACTCTGTCTACAGTCTCATCCATCCGAACTGCTCTTTACAGGAGGGTAATGCAGAGAAGTACGTAAGCAAATCCTGCTGGCCCACTCCTGCTCTGGGCCGATGTCCGGTTTTCCAGCGCTCTTTAGGCCTGTCTGTTAGCCTCGCTGTGAACCCGGCGTCTTCCACAGCGCTGATGTCACGGTGCCCCCGCCGTCACTGTAGCTGCAATGTGCCGATGACACTCGGTTGCCATGCCAGCAGCACAGACGCCCCCCAAGAGGAGGTCTGCTCGCTGTTCCCTTCCATATAATAACGGCTATTTATATCTATTTGACGGGCCTGTTCACTGGAGGGGAAATCGGGGGAGAGGAGAGAGGGTGAGATTTGGGGAGACTGCAGATGCTGGGCTAGAATCTGGATCTAGGGTGTGCTGTAGATGCAGACATGGACATGTGATTTGAACATGGGGTTTGGATGGAGCTCTGTGGGAGTAATTAGGCCTGCATGATATGGACATACATATATTGCAGTCATTTTTAGATCAAACTTTATTTACTGTGCTGTACATGCGCAGGCTTGTATATCCATACTGTTATGTGTATATTAGTTAATTGTATTTATTTGTTTATATCTTTTCTACTGTCGGTATAACTTCCTGTAAGTCAGATTTCCATTGCAGAACAGGCACTTGTCCTTAAGTACATGCCCTTGCAGGATATTAAAGAATAATTCCACCAAGTTTTCAACGTTTCTGCATAATTAGGCACTCAGAGCGGTTTGATGTGAAGTGCAATGTTTCAAAGAAGCTTAACAAGTCGCAGTTGTTAGCTGTGGTAGTGATAGGAACCAAACATCCGAAGAGTCCATTGCTTCTAAAAGGTCTCCCGGTAAGAAAGTTCATAGTTCAAACAACACAACATAGTTACTAATATGCTTCCTGGTCCCATAAATATATATTTTGAAGGGATTATATTTAATACTGACAGCAAGTGGCTCAAGTAATCTTATAAACCATGTGTATAGTTTCTATTAGGTAAGACAGATAAATCGCTAACAGCTGGGAATGGACATGAGTAACGTTAGTTGATTTGGACATCAGAACCCTTTTACTGTATCGCATTCGTACACCTAGTCAACACAGAGTCACTATCTGCTTCTCTGGTTTGACTGATAGCTGTCAATGCTAGCAACTTAGCATGACGCCGTTAGCTAGGACAAGTTTCACACGTTAGCATGGGTTTCATTTCACCAACTGTCTCGAAACTCACTGCCTCGATAACCCAGCTGCACACGGACCACGTGAGGAACGTGAGTCAGATAGCCGCTCAGTCAGATAGCCGCTGCCGGGTCCAGAAAGTTGAACCGTTCAGTCGCCACGCGAAAGCCATTTCCAAAAACATGAGGATGACTGAAAACAATGAAAGCAGCAGCAAAACGACCCACCAGTGGTCTGCTGAAGAAAGACCATGTTCCGCCATGTTGTTTTTATACCATGTTGTGTTTATGCATTGCCCGCTGACTTCTGCTGCCAGACTAAGGACCACCCACATCCAGCTACATAATCACTTGGCGATCCCAAACCAGTGGAATAAAGGGGGGGCGTTCTTAACGGGTTGGATAGATCCTGGGAACCGTCACCAGCTCTGGTACGAGCGCTGGCACTTTGTTGGTGGAAAAGAGTTATGAAAGCCAGAGATGTATATGAGACAAATAACTCGAGGAATTTGGACGCAGAACAACACCCAACATGGCTTTTGCTGATCCAGAGAAGCCGCTGTATGGAGAAGTCTGTGATAAGTTCTGTTTTTACTACTAATAAGGAGCCCGGAATAATAAGCCACTGTTAACCTACAAAAATAGCATCATTTAATGATACTGTGGTCTACATTTTTGGCCATACCACCCACTGCTACCTAAATATATTGTTACGCAAAGTGCACGCCAGTGCATGTACCATTAGACGCGGCCCATTAAAGCCCTGATAGTTAGGTCTTTTTTTTTCGGCCTAATTTTTTGTGTACTTGTTTGTGTACTTGTTTGTGTGGCACGTCAGAGATGGAAAATAAGCCATAAAAGCCAATTACGTAAGGCCGTCTCTGCAGAGGTGTGTCTGACCACACAGCAGTGCCCTCAGGACCGAGTTGTGCGCCAGGGTCATCAAAGCCTTTGCCGGGCTCGGCAGTGTTTTTGCTGGATGGCACAGAGCGTCGAGCTTTGATTGGCTAAAAGCTGGTCTATAGCCCCCGGCTGCCCCATCCAACGCTTAGCAGTCCACAGTCCACTCTGTCCTAGACACAACTCTTGGTCTGGGACGCTGCTTCTCTTTGCCCTTGTCATGGGTTATGACATATTCATAGTTTATACTTGTGAGAATAGTTGGCCAGCTGTATGTGAAATAAGCAGTAAGGACTGTAAACAGCAAAGTAGATCCTCTGGGAAAGCCGGTCTGTGGTATGATTGTGTAATAGTCATAATGAAATGATCTGTTGATAGTAAAGGTCGCTATCGTTTTTGTGAGCATGGGTCTTTTGCAGACACCGCACGAAGACCTTGGCTGTCTGTAATGTGAGGATTTCAGGCTAGCTGTTGTGTTGGTGCAAAGGTGGACCATGCCTGCACATTCTGGTGGAGGAAGACGTATTCATGAGATGTGCCTGTATAGACTTTAATAACGGAATATACACTGTATAGATTAATATGCACCTACAGTTGTTAGCTTTATGTGGAGGAACGAGGGATAAATAAACAACACACAGAGGAGTGCGGGTCAGTATGACTGTGGATTAGAGTTTGGGGATCTGCCCTGAGTGAGTACATGCAGTTTGGTGGCTGTAGGTCAAAGGAAACAATAGGGTTTGAATAGGGGTGCAAATGAATGGGACTCTAAGGGTTGTGGGAGAAGGATGGAAACATTAGACAAATAATGGAGTGCGGGTCAACCTACTTTGAATTTGTGCTTGGGGGTCTCTCCAGAGATGGGGTATGAGAAACGGTGTCTCTTGGTTGAGCAGAAGTACATTAGATGGGCATGCACTTTTCCATCCCATTCATTCTTAATGGGAAAAAATTCCGGAAAAATCTGTTGCTACGCGGAAATCGTGCATCTGATTAAAAAAAAAAAAGCTGTATACAAGGACACCATTCCCGATCAGTTGAAACAATATTGATATCTTAAAAACTGCTGGACTAGTTAGCGGTTAGCTGTGTACCAAGAAGGTCTAGACCTTACTTTGTTGCTCTATTTTTAATATTTGTCTTAGTTGATTTTCCAAAATAAAAGTCTATTTATCTGTTTAAGGAGATCAAAGCTAGTTAGTTCTTGTACACAGGTTAGTAACCCGGGTGGTCCAAGGAAGCACCAGCAGCAGCATACAGTCAGCAGGGTGCTGACCGTGTCAAGCCAGCGAACCGATAAATGCTTGCAATCTGGGTTAGGCTAGCTCAACACACCACAGAATGGGTTAAAGTCTGCACAGGTCACTCAACATCGATTTGAGTCACTATACCCAAAACTTGCAGCTATTAAACCTGCGTTGTGGTGTGTAAATCTGTTTAAGCTAACGCTAACCTCTGATGCTACCAAGGACAGTGTACTGGAACAAGATTAGCGATAGCTAACAGATAGCTAACACACAGACAACACAAGCCTTTATCCTCTAAATTTGCATCAGTGAAGTTTCAGTGAGCTAGAACTGAAATGTGAAGCATTTTTTGGCCAGTATGCTAAGCTAATGTTAGCCACTGGTACTAACCCAGATAGCAGACAGTTCTGGGCCTATTCTGACTTATGCAAGTGTTGTTGGCTGGGCAGATGTTAGGCACGTCCGCTCGAATAGGGCCAGTATAGCGGCATACAGTTTGCCTTCTGTGTATGTTTGTGGGTCAGTTGTGGTGTGAATGTTGTGGACCAACAATGAGATTGTAGATGTAAGAGGTTTTTAGATTGCTTATCTATGACATTTTGTATTATTATTATTATTAATGATATTCATAATAATAATAATGATGATAATAATCATAATAATTAATAATAATATGTTTAAGTGTGTTTTCTGTAGTTTCTTTTAAAGCTTAATATTTTTTAAATGAATTTTTTCCTTTGGAAATAAAAAGCGAGGGGAAATGCTGATAACCAGTGTAGTCTCTTAGAATTCTGGAAGGCTTAAATGTTCTGCATGGTTTACTATTGTCCATTTTTAGTGGGATTACTCTGTCACTCCTCAGTATAATCTGTAGATCAGTAATATATTTGATCTATATGATACATAATACTGTCCACCACTTATATTCTTGATTTAGTCACAGTCCTCCACATGACGCAACTGTCATGTCTGCAAGCTGTGTTTTACAGGAATATAAAGCTGAGGAGCATCAAACCAGACCACGCTCCCTGGGCCGCTGCTGCCTGACTGCAGGCAGCTCTTCTTCCTCACTGCTTAATGTGCCCCTCCCTCCCTCTGTGCTCTGTTTCCCCCTGCAGGTGAAGCTCATGAAGTACATCTGTAAGCAGCTGCAGTGCAAGCTGAAGGTGCCGGAGACAGAAAGGCCGCAGGCTCTGGACAGCTACCCGCGGCTGGGCGACTGGCTGCGCACCATCAACCTGAGGCCTGAGCTCATAGAGGTATGCATCAGACAGCTATGTACAGCAGTGGGCAATACTGCAGATCCTTGAAGACATTTAATCATCCACAGTGTACATCCACTCATCATTAAAACAATAGCTGCACCCAGAAGGAAGTGTGGGATTGCAGTGCTATTGGGAAGGAAGATAAAGATTACCAGGAACAATAAATGATGATACATTTAGACTGATATGGGTAATATTTACTGAGATACACATACAGAAGTAATGTCTCTCAGTATGGTGTTGGGCCGCCATGTTTGCTAACACAACATGTCAGACGTCTCAGCATGGAGGTTCCTAATGGTGTCCTGTGATAATCCATCCCAAGCAGCTTGAATATTCTCATACAGTTCCTGCAGATTGTGTGGAAGGGGTGGAGGTGGAGTGACACCAGGCCTTCTGGACGTGTGACGTGTAACAACAAACTCCACAAACTCCACAAACGGATTCGTTGGATGTCTCCACCAAGACAAAAGAGGGACTCATCACTGAAGAGTTCAGAGTCACTCCATGACAGTCAGGCACGACACCATTGCAGTCTTTTGTGACGTTGACGTGGTGCTAAGGACAGTCGTTGTAACGGCCTGTGTGCGTGTAGTCCTGCGTCGTGCAGCCGTCTGCCAATGGTGCTGGCACTAATTGGATGACTCATGGAGGACATCACTGCTTGCTGAATGTCTGCAATCGTCCGCGTATGTCGGACAATCCGTAGGTCTCCCAGACCCTTCATGTCGCTGGTGCGTGTCTGTTTCTATACACTACCGCCTACTGTGTGCTATGATAGTATCTGCACAACCGGCATGGCGCACAATACGTTGATAAGACTATACCGTTTCCTGGAGCCTTGCGATGCGACCACTCTCCAACTCTTACAACTGTTGGAATTGCTTTCAAACTCTTCTCTGAGGATTACTCCGCTTGCAAAGGATGCTACCAACACAACATCAGAAATCAGAATGGAAAGTTCACGCAACAGGACGACCAAAAATCACAAAAATATGGATATCATATCCAAACCTAGCTTTAGCATAACACTGTTATGCTGGTCCTTCTGCTATAATGATTACTGAAGTTTACACGCCCCAGCAAAACTGACCACAACTGATCATTGACGACTAGGGTAACAAAGTATGCAGAGAAACAGATGGACTACAGTCTCTAATAGTAGGACTGTTATCGGTGCTTGTGAAGGTATTACACACTATTAGGGGACTCAATTTTTGTCCAGTGAGCTTATATTGCACACCTCTATGTGTGTCAGTGGGTTTGCATGCGTGAGTGGGAGAGTCTGTAAATGGAGAGTGTAGCGGCCGTGTTTAGGATTTGAACAAGATTAAATGCAGGACAAAGTGATATTAGTGAGAACGTGACGTTAGCATTAGCCAGTGATTGTGATTGCACAGATGACTTTACTAATACAAATAAAAAACACTTACTGTATTACTGTTATTCAGTAATCTAAAAGAGGGAGCTTTTAAAACCAACCATGAAAAAATACATCTGATAATCTGAAAGATCTTGGTGACGGCTGCACCGAGCTGAGTGTCACAGACCTTTTCACAGTGTCTGCGTAATTCAGTCACTGCCATGTCATTCAGAGGAGAAACTTACTGACTTACTGTCTCTTTACAGCAGTGGTGTACAGTACAGTAAGTGTAGTGTGTTAGTAATTGGTTTAGTAGTTGGTTTAGTAGTGGGTTCAGTATATGGTTCAGTAGTTGGTTCAGTAACTGGTTCAGTAGTTGGTTCGGTAGTTGGTTCGGTAATTGGTTCAGTAAATGGTTCAGTAGTTGATTCAGACATTTATTTAGTAGTTGGTTAAATAAATAGTTCCGTAAATAGTTCAGTAGTTGGTTTAGAAATTGGTACAGTAGTTGATTCAGTAATTTATTTAGTAGTTGGTTAAATAAATGGTTCAGTAATTGGTGCAGTACTTGGTTCAGTAAATGGTTCAATAATTGGTTTAGAAATTGGTACAGTAGTTGATTCAGTAATTTATTTAGTAGTTGGTTAAATAAATGGTTCAGTAATGGGTTCAGCAATTGGTTCAGTAGTTGGTTTAAAAATTGGTTCTGTTGTGGGTTTAATAATTGGCTCAGTAGTTGGTTCAGTAGCTGGTTCAGTAAATGATTCAGTATTTGGTCCAGTAATTGGTTCAGTAGTTGGTTAGTGTTTAGTTCAGTAGTTGGTTCGGCAAATGGTTGAGTAATTGGTTTAGAAATGTATTTGTTAGTTCATTCAGTAAGTTATTTAGTAGTTGGTTAAATTAATGGTTCAGTAAATGGTGCAGTAGTTCGTTCAGTAGTTGGTTCAGCAATTGGTTCAGTAGTTGGTTTAGTAATTGGTTCTGTAGTTGGTTCAGTAGTTGGTTCAGTGTTTGGTTCAGTAGTTGGTTCAGTATTTGGTTCTATAGTTGGTTCAGTGTTTGGTTCAGTAGCTGGTTCAGTAAATGATTCAGTATTTGGTCAAGCAGTTGGTTCTGTAGTTGGTTCAGTGTTTGGTTCAGTAGTTGGTTCAGTGTTTGGTTCAGTAGTTGGTTTAGTAATTGGTTCCATAGTTGGTTCAGTAGTTGGTTCAGTGTTTGGTTCAGTGGTTGGTTCAGTGTTTGGTTTAGTAGTTGGTTCAGTAAATGGTTCAGTAATTGGTCCCTCTTCCTCATCACTCATCTCAATGATGGTCACCGAAGACAACACAAATGGCAGTTGTGTTAGTCACAGTTTGAAAAATTTTGTTTTATTTGTTATTAATATTGGTGTATTATGGGTTTGTTTTTTACAAGAGGGCATGCTACGTTCACAGCATCCTGCCTGGCAAACCGTTGATTAGTGATATCACTGAACACTAAGTAACATTTTATTGACCACACAGTATACCTACATGTGTGGGCACTTTAGCTATGCCTCAGGCTTTCTTTGTTCAGCATTAGATTGTGATTGGTTGGTCAGGCCCATTCTCAGACTGTGTTCAGGCAGTGATTGTGAGCTTTGTCAGTATAAACACTCGACTTGTGACGTGACAAGTATTTTAGAGCTTTGTTAGCTTAGCGTTCAAGGCTGTTTCTAATCAGAGGTTTGCCAGCCAGGGTGCTGTGAGCATAGCATGCCCTCATGTCACCGTAGCCTAGCAGGCTGGTCATGTCATGCCATCACTGCTTTGACAGTGAGATTCGAACAGGCAGACTGCAATGAACTGAGTGACCCCATAGCCTAGCCTAACGTATTTACCATAGCTTGGAATAACAGTCAAGGACAAGCAGTCAGAGTGGACAGGGACAAGCAGTCATTCCTCATTGGTCAGGACCACCACAGAGCAGGTATTATGTGGATGGTGGATCATTCTCAGCACTGCAGTGACAGTGATGTGGTGGTGGTGTGTTAGTGTGTGTTGTGCTGGTGTGAGTGGATCAGACACAGCAGTGCTGCTGGACACCTCAGTGTCACTGCTGGACTGAGAATCGTCCACCAATCAAAACTATCCAGCACAACAGCATCCTGAGGGCAGCGTCCTGAGACCACTGATGAAGGACTAGAGGATGACCAATACTGCACTGTGCAGCAGTAGATGAGCTATCGTCTCTGAGTGTACATCTACAAGGTGGACAGCAGGGTAGGGGTGTATAGTGAGTGGACAGTGAATCTGATCAACTCACACCAGCACAACTCACACTAACACAACACCACCACCTCAGTGTCACTGCAGAGAATGCTGAGAATGATCCACCATCCACATAATAATTCTCCAGCCACCATAGCATCCAAGCGTATCATGCATACACTCACAGCTATGCTGACTCCAACGCACAGTAATGTGTATTGCCCAGCAGCCTGTCTAAAAACAGTCTGTTGTCTCAGCTGGCCTTTGGTAATCCCAGGATGCTTTTGGGACCCTGTTGGGGATTGTGTTTGTATACATTGAGGCTTATTGTGACATGCTGGAATGAGAAACAGTATTAAAGTCGCAAAAAGAAAAACCTCCATGCAGACAGCTCGCTAGTCATCAACAGTAGCCACACAACAGTGAACAAAATGATCTACTCACACAACTATAGTTCTGTCCACCGTTGGCCCGCTGAAGGAAAAGCTGGCGGTCCACTGCCGTCTTGCTTAGTGCTTCCCAGGTGGCCCACTGGTGGTTAAGGAGAGTGTTAGACAAAATGGCACTGTTTATCGCTTATTTTCCACTAATCTATTCATTTATCTTTCTTTTATTATCTGTTGTAAATTAGTTTAGTAAACGATTTTAACCTACCACAGCAACAACAACATACTCAAACATATATCTGGTTTGGCCATTGGTTTCTTTTCCAAAAGTCTCATTTGTGCATTTAAAATTTGTTAGAGCTTGTACACAGGACACTAATATGGTCCGAGGGTGCCAGTGGGGTGCTGACCTTATGGAGCCAGCAGCCCGATATGCTCGCTATCTGGGGCAGTGGGGTACCCCAGTGATCTAGCATCGCAGTTAGCAAGTCGTCTACTACAAACAAGATAATTTTTTTATTTACACCCATCATCAAAACAATAGCTGCACCCAGAAGGAAGTGTGGGATTGCAGTGCTATTGGGAAGGAAGATAAAGGTCACCAGGAACAATAAATGATGATACATTTAGACCGATATGGGCATTTATTGAGCTACACATACAGAAGTGGTGTCTCTCAGTATGGCGTCAGATGACCCGCTGCCATTCTGAGTCGCTCCATGACAGTCTGGCATGACACCATTGCAGTCTTTGGCGATGTTGACGTGGTGTTGAGGGCAGTCATCGTAATGGTCTGCGTGTATGTAGTCCTGCGTAGTGCAGTCGTCTGCCAATGGTGCTGACACTAACAGGATGACTCATGGAGGATATCACTGCTCGTTGGATATCTGCAATCGTAGCTGTTGGGTCAGTCAGGTAAAGCGATAAGGCCAGGCTCTTGCTTATGCCCCATGTGCGGCCGAGTGTGAAACTTGAGTTGATTTGAACTGTTCTTATGATAATGACTGTATATATCTGTGTTTAAATATGGCCACAGTCAGCATTTTCTCCATCTTGGATATTCAGTGCCCCTATATGAAGCCCCGCCCCTTCAGCCTGATCACTGGTGCTATTGGTCAAATTCACTAAAGTTGAACTCAACACAAAATTTCACATGCAAATTCCATTCACTGTGATGCCAAATCAGTCATCGTGGCTATTTCCATTGAGGTGAATGTAATGTCTCTCCAGACAGTTCACTGGCAAATGCACGCGTTGACTGGGCCTTTATGCTGTTTGTGCCCCGCCTCTCTGTCTTGTTCTGATCATGTGATCACGTCATACACACATGTTGACTGGCAGATTGATAGCTGCTGTATCACACACACGCATGCTCTTTGTGACGTTTCAGGGGCGCACAGACACACATGCTCACGTAAACAGTCACACCTGGATACTGGCTTCTTTGCTGCTGCCAACACAAACCGTCTATGATTAAAGAAAACCATCTGCTCGCAGCTGTGAGCTTTGTGGTTTTTGGACGCTGGGTCATCCCCACCTCCCCCCACTGGAGCACGCCTGCCTCCTGCTTCTGCTGTATTTGGGTTATGCATGGTGCAGGTGGGGGGCTAAGGTGTGGCATCAGAGGAAAACATCAAGGCCTTACGGGAAAACGTAAAGCGATGCAGTTGTGTATCATGCAGATGTTGCCTTAAGCTACGGGAAGTGATAGTTACAGACAGAGCATGGGCTTTATAGAAGAGGATGTTTAACCCTCTGAGGTCTGCTGTACTGGTTGAAAGTGATTACATCATTTCATCAGTTACACAGAGAGATAATGAATAACACTGATGAGTGATTTCAGTGAGCTCCAAGCAGGGAACTGGGTACTTGAACCAGGACCCCCACAGGACCACCACAGAGTAGTGGGTGGTGGATCATTCTCAGCACTGCAGTAACACTGACGTGGTGGTGTGTTAGTGTGTTGTGCTGGTGTGAGTGGATCAGACACAGCGGGGCTGCTGGACACCTCAGTGTCACTGCTGGAGTGAGAATCGTCCACCAACCAAAACTATCCAGCCAACAGCGTCCTGTGGGCAGCGTCTTGTGGTCAGCGTCCTGTGGGCAGCTTCCTGTGGGCAGCTTCCTGTGGGCAGCATCCTGTGACCACTGATGAAGGACTAGAGGATGACCAACACAAACTGCAGCATCAGATGCAGCAGGGAAGGTGCTTTAACCTGTCATAGAGTGCCTCCGAATGGCAGCAGGTCATCTTCAGTGACGAGTCCTGCTTTTTTCTTGGTGGAGGCAACCAAGGAATCCCTGTGTCAAGGCACCGTGGTCAGCACCAAGATGAACGGTTTGTTGTTACGTGGCACACGTCCAGAAGGCCTGGTGTCACTCCTCTGTAACTCCATGCTGAGACGTCTGGCATGTTGGGTTAGCAAACATGGGGGCCCGATGCCATACTGAGAGACACTACTTCTGTATGTGTAGCTCAATAAATATTGTCCATATCAGTCTAAATGTATCATCATTTATTGTTCCTGGTAACCTTATCTTCCTTCCCAATAGCACTGCAATCCCACACTTCCTTCTGGATGCAACTATTCTGTTTACAATGAGTGTATAATAATAATAATAATAATAATAATAATAATAATAATAATGAACCATTACAGAGTAATGGAACATAGTTAGGTAATGACGATATCCACAATACACTCAGAAAAGCAAATGTCACATAATTAATCACAATATCGATAATATATCATTATGTTGCCCACCCCTACTATGTACCACCCCTGTTCTATATAGTGGTTACATAGAATAGACCCCTTTGGAAAATAAGGATTGACACGCCTTTCAGCCAGTCAGAATTGTCTGGAAGTACTACTTCCTCTGTCAGGTAAAATACTTCCATTGGCACACGCTCTCTTGATCATATGGTGTAGTTTTCATTACATTCCTGCTGTTAGTTAAAGGTAAAGCACTCTAAAGGTGCGTTTGGTGGCTGTGGATGAACTCCAATGGGAGCCAGAGGGTGTTATAATAGAGCCCCAGCTCCTGGAGCTTTACCGCGACTGCCTCTCACTCCATCCAATCATACAGGTCTGTAATTAGGTAATCGGATCATCTGCTGGGCTTAATTAGTCTAAGAGGTCACGTGGCCTGCCTATTTGCAGAGGGAGTGATGAGAGCGAGAGAGATGGTGAATTTCATTTGGATTAGGCCTCTCAAGGAAAACAATGGCCATCAGGTTGTGAGTACGTGGGAGCGGGTGGGTATTGAGTGGCTTGCCTATCTCTATCCTGCTACGTCAAGTCACACTGGTGGCCTTTACCTTAAATGGACTGCCTGTGAGCACCACAACAGAATTACCACAAACCTATACCAGCATCTGTATCATATCGTCGCTGTCCGGTGAAATATATGTATCTCCATGTTTATTGAGTTTTACTTTTATTTTTACTTGTTTACACTGTGGGAACATTTCATGATGAATGGACCAACAGAAATGGCCCCAAACTGCTTGGTAGAAAGTCTGGTTCTATTGACTTCCATTCAGATTGTATTAGGATTTTGTCCTCTCCTGTAAAGTTGCTATTTTGGAGATACTTGTTTTTCTTAGGACAGCGATGGTAGCAGTAGTAGTTGTAGCTGTTTGCTGCATGTATAGCATACCCTCACTGTCAGAACAAACCTTTTTTTTCTCCTGGAAAGGAGAAAGGACAATTTATAAGATACAACCCTGTTACAGAAACCAGCATAGATCAGCAAGGCTGGTCACCAGCAAAACCAGTATATGTGGTGCTTTGGATGCTGGTATGCTGGTCAACAGCAATGGAAGTTAATATGCTGGTCACCAACAAAATCAGTATATGGTGTGTTTTGGATGCTGGTACACTGGTCCACACTAATGGAAGCTAATATGCTGGTCACCAGCAAAACCAGTGTGTTGTGTTTTGGATGCTGGAATACTGGTCCACACTAATGGAGATGAATATGCTGGTTGCCATCAAACCCAGTATATGTAGTGTTCTGGTTGCTGTTATGCTGACCAGCAGCAAAGTTTAATGTGCTTGAAGTTTAATATGAGGTCACGAGCAAAACCAGCATATGCTGTGTTTTTTCGGTGCTGGTATACTGGTCAGCAGCAACTGAGGTTAATATGGTGGTCACCAGCAAAACCAGTATATGTGGTGTTTAGGATGCTGGTATGCTGGTCAGCAGCAGTGGAGGTTAATATGGTGGTCACCAGCAAAACCAGTATATGTGGTGTTTTGGATGCTGGTATGCTGGTCAGCAGCAATGGAAGTTAATATGGTGGTCACCAGCAAAACCAGGATATGTGGTGCTTTGGATGCTGGTGTGCTGGTCAACAGCAATGGAAGTTAATATGCTGGTCACCAACAAAATCAGTATATGGTGTGTTTTGGATGCTGGTACACTGGTCCACACTAATGGAAGCTAATATGCTGGTCACCAGCAAAACCAGTGTGTTGTGTTTTGGATGCTGGAATACTGGTCCACACTAATGGAGATGAATATCGTCGCTGTCCAATGAAAACCATGTATCTCCATTTTGGTCGATTTTAATTTTTTGGCATTATTTGATCACATGAGCTGCTGTTTACATTGGGGGCACATTTCATGATGAATGGATCACCAGAAATATCCAAAACATGCTTGGAAAAACGTCTGGTTCCATTGACTTACATTCAAATTCAATCAGGTTTTTGCCCTCTCCTGTAAAGTTGCCATTTTGGAGATACTTGTTTTTCTTTGGACAGCGACGATATGCTGGTTGCCATCAAACCCAGTATATGTAGTGTTCTGGTTGCTGTTATGCTGACCAGCAGCAAAGTTTAATGTGCTTGAAGTTTAATATGCTGGTCACAAGCAAAACCAGCATATGTTGTGTTTTTTCGGTGCTGGTATACTGGTCAGCAGCAACTGAGGTTAATATGGTGGTCACCAGCAAAACCAGCATATGTGGTGTTTAGGATGCTGGTATGCTGGTCAGAAGCAACTGAGGTTAATATGGTGGTCACCAGCAAAACCAGTATATGTTGTGTTTAGGATGCTGGTATGCTGGTCAGCAGCAATTGAGGTTAATATGGTGGTCACCAGCAAAACCAGTATATGTTGTGCTTTGGATGCTGGTATACTGGTGCACACCTCACATTGTTGAGTCAGCCAACCAAACCAGCACCAGCACGACCAGCATAAACCAACACAAATCAGCATGAACCGTCTTAGACCAGCAGGAAATGCATTCTGGTGTGTGCTGTTCTTTTCTGTTTTGTTCCACATTGACAATATGCTAACTGCTGTACAACTGGGTTGACTTGCTGTATTTATATGCATATGCTAAATGTACTGAAGATGAGAGAATTGTTTGCTATATGTATGCTAACACATTCAGAATTCTATGAAACTGAACATATTTATGCTAGGATGTGTTAAATGCTATAAAGCTAGAGCACCAGTTTCCTGTAGGACATTCTGTTGGGTCCTATCAAATGGGCCTGAAATCCATATCCATTAAATCAGAAAACACCATAACAGAAGCCTGTAAAGGCCGAAAAAACAGGAAATCCAACAAGCCAGCAGACAGAATCAAAGGGGTAATCCAAGAGAGTAGTCAGGAGCATAGAAGGAGAGTAGAAAACCAGCGAGGCAAAGAATCAGGCAACCAGGATCAAGGGAGAATCTAGAGGGAAAGTCGAAGTCCAAGGAAAGTCAAAACCAGTAAGAGCAACGAGAAAGGCAAGAGAGAAACAATCGGAATTGCAAACAAGGTTTGGCAAAACTTCGCAGTGAGTGTGTGTGTGTGTGTGTGTGTGTGTCAGGGGTTTAAATGCAGCCTGGTGAAAAGAGCCACAGGTGTATGCAATCAGTACTCTGGAGAGGTGGGGCGTGGGAATGAGGTGTGATTGGGTGACTGGTAACGTGTGAGTGTGACGTCATCAGATAGTGCACTCTGGGAAATGTCCGGGAGATCGGCGGTGTCAGGGAGACTCGGAGGCATGACTCTTAGCCTAATCAGGCTACTAACACGCTCTCAGCGTAACTGGCAATGAGCTGTGAAAAAATAGACTGCCACCATACTGTGTATATATATGTACCAAATCTGTTCAGCCAGTGTTGGAGCCATTTGAGTGTGTACTGTGTGTCCTCTCACCAGACTGTTCTGTTCTCTGTCCGTGTCTCTGCGTGTCTCTGCGTAGGCGGTGCCTGTGAAGTTGTCGTTGGATGCCTTGCTTCAGATGCCTGGAGCTCAGGTGCGAGAGACCATGAGGAGGCTGGGCTCCAGCGCAGAGGAGTGCGCCCGACTCAGCGCTGCCCTCTCCTGCTTGAAGAGTGCCACTGAATCCGGTGCGGTAATAATCCTGTCTTGTTTGGTCTGCCAGGCTGCTCAGAATAGCCATAGTACTCACATTCGAATTGACTAGCCAATAGGGGTGTCCGTCTGAGCAGTCTGTATCAGAGTGTAGTTTACTGGAATGGTATCGGTTACACAAAGCACGGTCCAGTTCTGATGTCATTGTTTACCGTGATGCGCTACGTTTGCACCACTGTTATACAGATGACATCAACAGACTGCAGTGAGTTCAATCCCTGGTGATGCCACAGCCATCCATGTCTCTCTGGATGTAGGATCATCCTCCACTTTGCCCCACCTGAGTGTCTGTTAGCTGAGGGAACAGAACTGGCAGTTATTGTTCTCCTCCAAGCGTGTTGAGCTGTCCAATGATGTTGCATTAGTGGCAGTCTCAGAGGAAGCACGTGCTAGCCTTCACCCACCCAGCATGGTAGCATCGTGTGATAGAACCTACGCTAACTAGCAAGTGAAATTGGCGCTAGCTAAATTAAGGAGAACATTGACTTAAACGAGCTGCCTAAGGGGATATCGAATGATCTTATTGTCATGCTAAATGAAGTAATTAATAGTGCTAAAGTTGTAGGGACTGATCCTGACCTTGTTTATCCGCAGGGGAGTTTAAAGAGGATGGAGGATGCTGGTTCTCAGAGCCTACCAGGCGGGATAGCGGTGGCCTGACCCCAGTCGATCAGCTTCCCTTGCTGGGTGGAACTGTTCGCCCGCATAGCCCCTCCCCTCTCGCCCGGCCTCCCACCACGCCCTCCACGCCTCTGGCCCCATGCCCCCACCTACGCCACGTTCTCCCTACCGCTGAGACTCACATCTCCCATGGTTACGCTGACAGCCTGACGGACCCCAGCCCCTACTACTCGTCCCGGCCGGTCCGTCTGCATGGCCACACCTCCACTCCGCCCATTACCCCTCCCTCCAAGAGGAGGCACCGCCTAAAACCGCCGTGCACACCCCCGCCACCGTCTCGCAAAGTGCTCCACCTCCTGCCCAACATCACCCTCACCCGCAGTAAGAGCCACGAGAGCCAGCTGGGCAACCGCATTGAGGACACGCCCACCAGCAAGTAGGTTGCTTCCTACACTCTTTTTTCAGTTATTAAAACTGAAGTTTTGTATTCAGTAACTACTATGAAATATTCTGTTTCTGCCGTGACAGATGCACAAGTTAGTCATATTTCAGCATCAGAAATAAAACCAAAAACTATATCAGCTCACCGGACAAAAAATGAGTCCCCTGTGACTGAAACATACCTAATAGCGTGTAATACGTCCACCAGCACCAATAACAGCTGTGATTGGATTTGGCATGGACTGGACAAGTTTCTGGATGTAGACCACATCAATGTTCAGGCACTCTTGCATCAAAGAATTGCGCAGTTCACAATTCCGAGGAGAATTCCCTGTAGACTGGGATTTTAGCCACTGCTGGTAGACCCGTATGATCGTACGCTTCCATACACCTGCAGACTCAGCTACTTCCTTCACACTATGGTCTTTGTCACGCCCAAAAGCAGTTACTCCTTTTAGCCAATCATTAACATCTGCTTTGGAGCCATTTTCCACACATGGAACGAGACATTCACTGCACTGTAGCACCTCTTCCCAATCTATGAATCCCGTCACTCACACCCTGCAGGTATTTATAGCCCCATCATCCTCGTGCAGCGCCATCTGCAGGAGCCTGAAGTTACTACCACCTTACACGTCCATGGTGACTTGCTTTTTGTCCTGTGAGCTAATTTAATAGTATTCAGTGCGTCAGTGTTTCACCTTTATCACAGCTTCCATTCTTTTCTGGAGACTCTCTTTCGGTTTCTCACAGCAATCTGCAGACACACCTCCAAAGTTCAGTCTTTGTTTTCTTTTCTTGAGCCGAGTAATCACCAGCAGTGAGTGTCTTCTCACATGGGAAGATGGGACTTCTCCATCAGTCTGACAGCCTTCCTGAGTCATTCATGTGCTTTTTGCTGCTGTTTCTTTTTTGGGAAAATCAGGATCAATCTGGCAACCCTGGTTTGCGGCCTAAAGCCAAGTGTGTGGGCAGTGACTCCCCTTCTGCTTAGTGCTGCATCCCACGACCCAACTGGAAATAGGGCACACTTCCTTACCTCATGCTCTGAGTGAGAGAGAGAGAGAGAGAGAGAGGGACATGATGTATTTGTGGTGTTTATGCGGACGGTCCCGGCTAATCCTCTACAGAATTCTCGGAGATTACGAGTAATGTCAGACAGGATGCACTTCCAAGGCCTGATGTCCAAAAGAGGGAAAATCAGAGTCACACTCTCGTGTTGCGTGAGTGATGATATGGGGTCACACTTGCGAGCCCTAAGCCTGTAGTGTTTTTATAGATGGTGTGCCGCAGTCCGGTCAAGGCTACAGTCCACTGGTTCTCTGGACCATGACTTGATCCTCTGTCCTGAGATGACCACGTACACCCCCCAACAACACCTACTCAACCCATCCCCCCCACCCCTCACCCACACACACACATATGTGTGATGGGGGATCACACTTACAAGCCATAAGCCTGTCGTTTTTTCTAGCTGGTGTGCCGCAGTCTGGCCAAGGCTACAGTTGGTTACTGGTTCTCTGGACCATGATTTGATCCCTTGTTCTGAGATGACTACATACACCCCCCAACAACACCCACCCATCTCCCCACACACGCGTGTGATAGGGGGTCACACTTGCAAGCCCTAAGCCTGTAGTGTTTTTATAGATGGTGTGCCGCAGTCCAGTCAAGGCTATAGTTCACTGGTTCTCTGGACCATGACTTGATCCCCTGTCCTAAGATGACCCCATACACCCTACAACAACAACACCCACCCTACCCCATGTGACTGATCCAGTAAGTGCAGCAGGTTTGTGCTGTACTCCTCCATTTGCTTAAAAAGGTCAGGGTTTTAATCCCGGCCAGCGACGTCAACGATATGTTTTTTGCTCTGCTGTGATTGGCATTACTCAGCTTTCTTTGAGCATGAGGCTGAGGCGGTCTTTTGGCAGCATGCTGACTGAATCCCTCATCTGGCTGTACAGTGTCCCTGATTTGGCGGTGACGCCGCTGACTGACCTGTGTGTGTCTCGACAGGTGTGGGAAGAAGAATAAGCTGTTCCTGAACGTCCAGATTAACGGCAACGCCTGCGAAGATTCGCCATCCCGCTCTCCGCTGCTGTCTGCCCGGACACCCGGAGCAGCGCCCGCCACTGCCCCCTACACCCTGCCCGGGACGCCCACACTGCTAGAGGAGCACAGCGGCCTGAGGAGTGAGTCTCACGCACTCTTACAATAGACTATAGTGCAGTTTTTGCATAGAACAATTACAGTAAGATAACATATATAGAGTTCACAACAACACCTGAGAAGCTCCTCCCTTTCTGTTTCTTTCATCTGGGAAACAGAGAGGGAAGAGCTTTTCACGTCTGGGAAACAGAAAGGGAGGAGCTTTTCACGTCTGGGAAACAGAAAGGGAGGAGCTTTTCATCTCTGGGAAACAGAGAGGGAGGAGCTTTTCACGTCTGGGAAACAGAAAGGGAGGAGCTTTTCACATCTGGGAAACAGAAAGGGAGGGCCTTCTCACATCTGGGAAACAGAAAGGGAGGAGTTCTCACATATGGGAAACAGAAAGGGAGGGGCTTCTCACATCTGGGAAACAGAAAGGGAGGAGCGTCTCACATCTGGGAAACAGAAAGGGAGGAGCATCTCACATCTGGGAAACAGAAAGGGAGGAGCATCTCATATTTGGGAAACAGAAAGGGAGGAGCTTCTCACGTCTGGGAAACAGAAAGGGAGGGGCTTCTCACATCTGGGAAACAGAGGGAGGAGCTTTTCACATCTGGGAAACAGAAAGGGAGGAGCATCTCACATTTGGGAAACAGAAAGGGAGGAGCATCTCACATCTGGGAAACAGAAAGGGAGGACCTTCTCACATCTGGGAAACAGAAAGGGAGGAGCTTCTCACGTCTGGGAAACAGAAAGGGAGGAGCTTCTCATGTCTGGGAAACAGTATTGAATGATACTACTGGAAAAAAATGAGTATAAAAAAGATGTCAAGATAAGAATTCTGGCCACGTCGCCCAGCTATAACAAACACACACACACACACACACACACAGACACACAGACACTTGCCCACACTGTGCCCAAAGCTGTTGCATATTACACATGCATAGACAGGACTGAGAGTCTTTTGTTCCCATTAAAAAGGGCGTCACTAAAATGATTGCATGCTCTAAATTGGCACTGCAAAAATAAAAAGCAAGTTCCTCCAAATCTGAGGATAAAAACCTTCTTCTCTTGTAAGCTGAGTTATTGTAAAGATATTTTTATCTATTTATTTATTCTTTTATTCTGTCCCATATTGGAGCATTTCTATTGGTCCATTCATCATGTCATTTGAACACGATGTAAAGGGCAGCTGCTGAGCTCATCGGATGTAGAGTACTAAAAGTGATATAATGGCCATATGCACAGCGATGATATGCATCATGCTGAGCACTTCACATGACCTTAGTAGCACAATGTTTCTGAGAAATTGTACCTTTATAATTCAGTTCAGCTCATTTGACCTCAGTTCTGCTTTAACTGTGCTGAAAAGGGCCTAACCCGGTTCCCAGGTTCACCTGTATGTTTGTCTTTGTGTGAGTAAGAATCTGTTAGCGTTAATCATTAACCCCGGACGTTTTCGCTGGTGGACAGTGCAGGGGTTATCGCAGCTTCTCTTCCCGTACGCCGGAGCTTTACGGTTGCATCACCGTGTGTGGAAGCCTTGACCAGAGTGGAGAAGAATGTGGGGAGGTTCTGTGACCTCATGTTTCCATTCAGAGGGAACTTTCTCTTATCTCGGGGCTGCCCGGACAGTCATGCAATACTTCCTCAAAGCCTGCTTTGTGTGTCTGGGAATGGGAGAAGTATGCTGGACAGGGCGTGGGGTGGTGGTGGGGGGTGGCGGTGATGTTGTGGCTGTTTCTTTCTATCTCACAGTCTTCCCTCTTTTCTGTCTGCATGCAGATAACATCACAGTTCATCGCAGCTCTCCCCAGGCTGTGAGGAGGGACATCGGCCTGGCTGTCACTCACAGGTAACCCCTCCCCTTCCGTAGCTGTGGCTTCCACCCAAGAATACAAAGGAAGTACTTAGGGTGTGTCCCAGTTGCGCACTTAATACTAATACTAACTAGTATGTAGTACAATTATTGCACACCAAGTGTGAGAGTCGGGTATACTCAGTAATCCACAATGCGTTTTTGGAGTATGGTAATGATGAACACCGTCCATCCATACTATCCAATGGGAAGTGAAAAGGGAGGAGCTTCTCTGGTCTGAGAAACAGAAAGGGAGGAGCTTCTCTGGTTTGAGAAACAGAAAGGGAGGGGCTTCGGTGAGAGGAAGTACAGGGTTGGTGTTTCTAATAAAGTGGCCAGTGAGAGGAGGTACAAGGCTGGTGTTTCTAATAAAGTGGCCAGTGAGTGGAAGTAGAAGGTTGATGTTTCTAATAAAGTGGCCAGTATGTGGTGGTAAAGGGTAGGTGTTTCTAATAAAGTGGCCAGTGTGTGGAGGTAAAGGGTAGGTGCTTCTAATAAAGTGGTCAGTGTGTGGAGGTAAAGGGTAGGTGTTTCTAATAAAGTGGCCAGTGTGTGGAGGTAAAGGGTAGGTGTTTCTAATAAAGTGGCCAGTAAGTAGAAGCAGAAAGTAGGTGTTTCTAATAGAGTGTCCAGTAAATGGAAGCAGTAAATTGGTGTTTGTGATAAAGTGGCCAGTGACTGAAAGCACAAGGTAGGTGTTTCTGATGAAGTGGATGCTGAGCATATGTACACCACTGTGCAAAAGTCAGAGGCCACCGGTTCTTATTTATTTATTTGTTTGTTTGTTTGTTTGTTTGTTTGTTTGTTTGAATGGTGAGAAGCAAAAGTCTGACCAACTTCTTAGACTCAACTTTGAAAGGGTGGAAAAATATCCCTGCAGATTCCTGCTAGAAAAAAAGTCTCCAGAAAAGATGGAAGCGGTACTGACAGTATGGATATCATACGTGGCTTCTTCTTCAGACTGTAGAATCTTCTGAAAAGTGAATACCATGTACCACATAGCAGATTTGACCGGACGGTTGGTCTCAGCTTGGGACAATAAAGCGTATGAATGACCAAACTGTTTAGTTTATGTTTTATTTCGTATGTGTTGTTTTGAGGTTCTCCACCAAGTCCTGGCTCTCACAGACGTGTCAAGTGTGTCAGAAGAACATGATCTTCGGAGTGAAGTGCAAACACTGCAGGTGGGTTACTAAAGGTCGAGTGCATGGACGCCAAGCGAAGATGTTGGTTACAGTATGAGTGAGCGGCTCGTGGGTGTTCTAATGGCGGCTTTCATCTCCGCAGGTTAAAGTGTCACAATAAATGCACAAAAGAAGCTCCTTCCTGTAGAATATCATTCCTCCCCAGTAAGTGCTCTGTTCATTCTCTATTCAGAGCGCGTGAAGGACGGAGTCCTTGAAAAGATTCAGTCTTATAGTCCTCTGCTCTTCCCTCTCTCTCTCTCTCTCTCTCAGTCACAAAGATCCGGAGGACGGAGTCTGTGCCATCGGACATCAACAACCCTGTGGACCGCCCGGCCGAGGCGCCGCAGTTTGGCACCTTACCAAAGGCAATAACGAAGAAGGTAGTGACCTTTATGATGCGCTAAAGCAGTAATCACTTCAGACTGAGCACAGACCGCAGCTGCTTCGTTCTTCTTTACTCTCGGCTTTGCGGTTTCTACTATCACAGTGATCCCAAATTATCACCATAACAGCGGATGTATGCCGTAACATTAAAACCATCTCCTTGTATCTACACTCACTGTCCATTAAATCAGCTCCACTGACCATATGGGAGACCTTGTAGTTCTACAGTTAAGGACTGTAGTCCATCTGTTTCTCTGTATACTTTATTACCCTGTTCTTCAGTGGTCAGGACCCCCACAGGACCACCACAGAGCAGGTATTATGTGGGTGGTGGATCATTCTCAGCACTGCAGTGACACTGACGTGGTGGTGGTACGTATAGGACGCACAGGACAGGATATCTCAGTATGAATGGCAGAGATGGGAGTGGCTACTCCATTTATGCACCACCTTTAAAAGAGCAGAAAACATCAAAACATTTAATGCAGGCCTTTAATGTAAGCTTGAGGTCTTGTGTGAATTCGGGACATGTGTGGAGGTACAGGGAAGGTGTTTCTAATAAAGTGGCCAGTATGTGGTGGTAAAGGGTAGGTGTTTCTAATAAAGTGGCCAGTTTGTGGAGGTGTAGGGTAGGTGCTTCTAATAAAGTGGCCAGTGTGTTGAGGT
>CM067490.1:24171007-24190065 GCA_034552555.1 Semaprochilodus insignis | reverse complement strand
AATAATAAATTATTATTTAGCAGTTGAATGTATGTTTCACACATCAGCTTATTTTCCGGAATCTTCATGTGTTCTGAGTTGTACAGGACGTTACGTTACATATCGACTTACATTAGCCACTGAAGACACAAGCAAACGCTTCCTCGAGTGTCTTTATACTAAAGAGACTCTTTCTGCAGTTTGTTTATCCAGGGATTCATATAACCAGAGGTTATTTCTAATGCTGATTACCGACGAGGTGAGCACACAGTTGGCAAAAGCGACTGACATGCTGCATTCGAATGGGATTAAAGTCACAGAGAAACGCAAATACAGTTTGCATTGCCTCGCCTCCTCATGTAAAACCAATCCTGTCTGAGGAGGACTTTAGAATTTGGGGAGAGAGAAGAAGTCTAGCCGTTCACTCCACCACAGCACCACTATCCTAAGGGGCTGTTAATAGGGTTAGCTAACCTAGCTATCTTGTGAGTTGAAACTGTGGGGAGTAAAGGATGAAAGGATGGAAAGGATGCAGAAAGGATGGCGGTCATATTGTGCAGCCCTAGCCTTAACTGCTGTGTCCTCTTGCTTTCTGTCTCTCCAAGGATCATCCACCTGTGCTGAATCAGCTGGACTCCAGCAGTAACCCCTCCTCTACCACCTCCTCCACCCCCTCCTCTCCCGCCCCCTTCCAGCAGAGCAATCCACCTAGCGCCACCCCGCCCCCCAACCCCTCTCCCAAGGGTCATCGTGACAACCGCTTCCACTTCCCAGGTGAGTGTCTGGTCATGGTTTGTGTTATATTATATTATGTTATGAATCAACAACCTCGATGATGCACTTATGACTTTTATCAAACAATGACAAACAATAACTTTAAAATAAACAATTTTAAGTCATAATAGGGTGTTTCATCTTCTGCTTGCAGTCACAAATGTGATATGAATTGAAATTTACTATTCTATTGAAGGTGTCTTGTTTCAGTCAGCTGGAAATAATTAATATGACTGTACAGCATGATTTTATGTATAAACAGAAACACACTACAAAGGTCTTCTGCTGATAAACCAGCCCCCGAATTCTGACCACTTCAAAATATTTCCCTCCTGTCTCACTCGCACACTACCCCTAACATACATGTCTAACACAGCCGCTATGGGCATTTGGGTTCAGTCTCGCTGTTTTAACCCCAGACTTTCTTCTTTGTCGTCTTCCTGCCTGTTGATTTCTCTCCTCCTTTCACCTCGACCCTAAAAGCTGCCTGCTACTTTCAGCATAGACAGCAGTTTATCTTCCCTGGTGAGTTAAAGAATGAAACTCTCACGCATTGTGACCACTTCTTCCCGCCAGTGTCCCGACCTTTGCTGTCCGGTCGTCATTTCTCTGTGTGCTTTGATGTATTCTGTAAAAAGGAATAGTTCAGTCAAAACAGGTAATGTTGCTAACACTGAATGAAAGTGAATGGACACTAATTAGCACTGCGGCATTGAATCATTCCATGAGTAGAGGGCCATATGAGTCCAGTGCCTTGTATTAGTAAATCAATAATAATCATAATTATTATTATACGTGTTTTTCAAGGGTAAATATGTGCATCAGAGCTGACCATTAATAAAGTCTATACATTTTTTGAATTGCAAATAAAAAGATTTACTTAAACAAAAAACTTGGGGAACAGCGGGGATGTGCACCGGTACTCGGCTAACTGTTTGATAACCCAACCTACCCTACCGTACCCTACCCTACCTTACCCTATCTCACCTTACTTTGCCATAAGCTACCCAACTCTACCCTACCTTACCTTACCCTACACTACCCTACCTTACCCTACCTCGCCTTACTTTGCCCTGACCTACCCTACTTTACCCTACCTTACCTTACCTCATCTTACCTTACCTTGCCTTACCCTACCCTACCCTACCCTACCCTACTTTACCTTACCTTACCTTACCTTCCTTTACCTTACCTTACCTCACCTCATCTTCCCTTCCTTTGCCTTACCCTACCTTACCTTACCTTGCCCTACACTACTTTACCTTACCCTACCTTACTTTACCTTACCCTACCTTACTTTACCATGCCCTACCTTACCTTACCTTACATTACCTTACCTCACCTTACATTACCTCACCCTACCCTTACCTTACCTTACCTCACCTTACATTACCTTACCCTACCCTTACCTTACTTTACGTTACCTCACCCTACCTTACCTTACTTTACCTTGCCCTACCTTACCTTACCTCACATTACCCTACCTTACCCTACCCTTACCTTACATCACCTTACATTACCTTACCCTACCCTTACCTTACCTTACGTTATCTCACCCTACCTTACTTTACCTTACCTTACTTTACCTTACCTTACCTTACTTTACCTTGCCCTACCTTACCCTTACCTCACATTACCCTACCTTACCCTTACATTACCTTACATCACCTTACATTACCTTACCTTACCCTACCCTACCCTTACCTTACCTTACATCACCTTACATTACCTTACCCTACCCTTACCTTACCTTACCTCACCCTACCTTACCTTACCTTACTTTACCTTACCCTACCTTACCTTACCTTACCTTACTTTACATTACCCTACCTTACCTTACTTTACCTTACCCTACCTTACCTTTCCCTACTTTACCTTACCTTACCTCACCTTACCTTACCTTGCCCTACCTTACCTTACCCTACACTACTTTACCTTATCTTACCTTTCTTTACCTTACCTTTCCTCACCTGACCTTACCTTACCTTACTTTACCTTACCTTACCTCATCTTGCCTTACTTTACCTTACCCTACCTTACCTTACCTTACTTTACCTTACCTTACCTTACCTTGCCCTACCTTACTTTACAATGTAACCTGAAATATCCCACCCTTCACACATTCCCCTTTGTCACATGTTCAGTCTGACAAGGTTATAATTCTTACTGTTGTTTTGCACACAATTATAAATCTGCTTACTGAGGTGGGGGATGGAGAAATGGGAAAGAGAGACAAAAGCTAAACTTCAGAGGAAAAACACATGAAGATAATCAGACTAATCAGATTACTCTGTCCATTTGCCACAGATTTCATGGAATGAGTCTATTCTATTCACTGTTCATTCACTGTTAGTCGCTGTAGAATGTTTGGTCTGTCTGTTCCTTTAATTACGCGGTTAAGTGGGAGTTTGCATGTCTCTTGTCACGGGCTTGTATGAACTTGCCTGATGTGCTTGGGTTTTGGGCGCCTCCTGCTGGTGAGTTGTGTCATTGCATGCCAGGCCCGTATTTGGAACTAATCATGAACGGAGGATGTTCAGTTACTGGAAAAGGAAACGGGTTTGTTTGTCGAGCTTTGCAGCTGCACAGTGCAAATATTTGTGCTTGAGTGTCTTAATATAATCACTTTTTATTCCCTCTCAGATGTGTCCAGTTCTAACACTCTGCACCCAGAAGGCTTACCGGACAGACTGTAAGAGCTGCCTAAGTTTATATTTGCCTAATTGTGTGTATTTGTTCTGTTAATACTTTCTGTTACAGTCTAGTAGATTAACAAGGTTCATGTGGGTTACAGATTCCAAAGTATTGGCAACTAGATACTCGAGATATTACCTGGATATATGTGTAATACACCACCACAGTGCTATGGTTATTAATTTAAGTGCAATAATAATAAAAACTAGAAGTCTTTTGACTAAAATTAAAGTACCAAACAAGTTCTAGATATTAAGCACTCAGATAATCATGATCAGATAATCGTTTGGAGTAGGTACAGTAGTAAGTACAAACAAATTGGTTATGTCACACGACATTGGCAGGAAAGTAACTTGGAAGCTTTTCAGAGTACCAGGTAGTTAAATGGGGTAATCAGTATAAAGACACTTTGAGACATAGGAGACGTTTATAGTGCTGTCTTTTATCTAGAACCAAAATTAAAGCAAGAAAGCAGTGATGGTTTGTGGTTTACACTGCATATTCTTGCTACACATTTGACTTTGTTAACTTTGTTTATTCTGGTTTAGATACCTGCAAAATAACTGCCCAGGCTTTTCCACTCTGGAGTTTGTAGGTCCCAGTTATCCCATTAATATCTAGAACCTGTTGGGACTTGAGTGTCTGTTTGGAGTTTAAATCAGCGTAAAGAAGTACCCAGTATTTTGAGCCTGTACATCACATTTACCCAGCTAGCAGGGAACGTACCCAGAACTTTGGCTAACAATACCTACAAGTTCTGATAACGTTTTATGGGAAATGTTTTAATCTAACGTTCAAAGAACGTTTTGAAGATGTTTATAGTTTCAGCTAACCTTCCTATAAGGTTACATGCTAACTAAGACATAACGTTCTAACTGCAACGTTCAGCGGATGTTCTGAGGATGTTGTCAGGGCCACAGATTATGATACATGATAAAAATAGAAGAACGTTCTCAGCGCAACATTCAGAAGATGGATGTACTGAGACCTGAGATGAGACAGACTGTTTTTAGAGAACGTCCTCCTTCACCTTTAGAAAGAACATTCGGGGAACCAAAAGAAAACTTCCTGCTGAAAACATTAATGGAACACTGTATTGCATATTCTCTGAATGTTTTAGAACAATTGATTTCTAGCTGGGTACCTGGTTAGAGAGGGGGATTCCACCTGGTTGCAATACTTCTGCATAATTCCATCTTTGGGATTTAATAAAAAGGTAGTTCCGAGTGGTTTGGTGCGAAATGGTTTGTTGTAGAGAAACTTACAGACTCTTTAGAGTGGTAGTAGTGATGGGAACCAGGTCCCACCTGGTTCCCATCACTACTACCACTCTAAAGAGTCTGTAAGTTTCTCTACAACAAACCATTTCACATGAAACCACTCTGAATTAACAGTTGGTAATGCTTAAGTGATTGAATTATGCAGGGGTTTTGAAAAATCTGCATTATTACCCAGATCTTATCCAAGTGCTTCCAAAGTTTGCTGGATTTTGTGTTGGTTAAACTTGGCTTCACTTTTTTCCCCTCAGCAATGAAATTGAAACATCAGCAGAGGAGCCGCATGCTGAGCTGGCTGAGCATGAAGATGGGGAAGTATGTTTTTTTTTATTTCTCCAAGAAATTTGGTTAAAGAACAATTATGATATGTCCAAATATCTGTATAAGCTCCCCTAGAACCCTCTCCCTCAGAGGCTAGCTAGCGGCTATGTTGTCTCAATCTGACGATGTTTAATTAGCTTGCTAATGTGATGTAATATAACACTAATATGGCTATACACTAATAATCAAAGGAATAGTTGCACAAATAGCTGCAGCCAGAAGGAATCAACCCACAGGAATGGGTAGGTTTGACACTGTGAGACATGTTAATGATTCGTGTTACCCGCTCGGCTGCGCATGTGATGTAAGCAAGGAGGGGTTTTATCGCTGTGCCTGACTGACCCAACAGCCACGATTGCGGACATTCAGCAAGCAGTGATGCCCTCCATGACTCATCCTGTTAGTGCCACCACGACGCAGGACTACATGCACACAGACCGTTACGACAACTGCCCTTAACACCACGTCAGCGTCACCAAAGACTGCAATGGTGTCGTGCCAGACTATCATGGAGAACGGCAGCTGGTCATCTTCAGTGACGAGTCCTGGTTTTGTCTTGGTGGAGACGGCCAACGAATCCATGTGTGGAGGCACCATGGTTAGCACGATGAACGGTTTGTTGTTAAGCCTCTCATGTCCAGAAGGCCTGGTTTTACTCCACCTCCATCCCTACCACACAATCTGCAGGAACTGTGTGAGAATATTCCAGCTGCATGGGATGGATTATCACAGGACACCATTAAGAACCTCTACAACTCCAAACTGAGACGTCTGGCATGTTGTGTTAGCCATACTGAGAGACACTACTTCTGTATGTGTAGCTCAATAAATATTGCCCATATCAGTCTAAATGTATCATCATTTATTGTTCCTGGTAACCTTTATCTTCCTTCCCAATAGCACTGCAATCCCACACCTCCTTCTGGGTGCAGCTATTCTTTTGATGATGAGTGTATAGGACGTTTTCGGCCCACTACAAACTACTGACTCCACCTGAGTACAGATCCACTGACCACTAGACGGTGCTTCATGGCTCACTGGTGGTCTGGGGCCCACAGGTTAAAAACCCAGATGTAGAGGATGTATCAAGACCTGGGAGTGTTTTCTTGAAGATGCCTGTTGCTATTGTCATGCGTTTCACGACCTCTGTACCATGTGCTGACCAGTCTGTCTCTCGCTTTACCTCTCAGGAGGAAGAGGAGGATGAAGACGCAGAAGCTGAGGAGGAAGATGACCCAGTTGTAGAGGAGGAAGATGAAGAAGAAGACGAATGTGAAGAGGAGGAGGAGGGGGAGGAAGAAGAGGAGGAGGAACTGAACGGTGGCTCGGAAGGGGAGTGTGAAGGAGACGAGCTGGATGACTTGCCCAGCGCACGTGGCGGTCAGCACTGGAAGGGCCCAATCTCGCGCAAGGCCAGCCAGACCAGCGTGTACCTGCAGGAGTGGGACATCCCCTTCGAGCAGCTGGACCTGGGCGAGCTGATCGGGAAGGGCCGCTGGGGTCGGGTGCACCGGGGCCGCTGGCACGGCGAGGTGGCCATTCGTCTGCTGGAGATCGACGGCAACAACCAGGACCACCTCAAGCTCTTCAAGAAGGAGGTGATGAACTACCGGCAGACGCGGCACGAGAACGTTGTGCTGTTCATGGGTGCCTGCATGGCACCGCCGCACCTGGCCATCATCACCAGGTTAGTCTGGGGGGTCAAGAATAGCCCTTTCTTTGACTCTCGTATCAGGACCTAGTATGGTGAAGGTCGATCGGCCAGTCTTTATAGCACATTTCATACAACTGTATGCAAAAATGATTTACACATAATAATAAAATAGGACATATACACACACCGATCACTTCATCAGGTGCATCTCCTTGTGTCTACACTCACTGTCCTTTTGATCAGCTCCACTGACCATATGGGAGACCTTGTAGTTCTACAGTTACAGACTGTAGTCCATCTGTTTCTCTGTATACTTTATTACCCTGTTCTTCAATGGTCAGGACCCCCACAGGACCCCCACAGAGCAGGTATTATGTGGGTGGTGAATCATTCTCAGCACTGCAGTGATACTGACGTGGTGGTGGTGGTGTGTTAGTGTATGTTGTGCTGGTGTGAGTGGATCAGACACAACAGTGCTGCTGGACACCTCAGTGTCACTGCTGGACTGACAATCGTCCACCAACCAAAACTATCCAGCCAACAGCGTCCCGTGGGCAGCGTCCTGTGAGGACCAACACTGCACTGTGCAGCAGCAGATGAGCTATCGTCTCTGACTGTACATCTACAAGGTGGACCAGCAAGGTAGGAGTGTCTAATAGAGTGGACAGTGAGTGGACACGGTGTTTAAACACTCCAGCAGCACTGCTGTGTCTGATCCACTCACACCAGCACAACACACACTAACACACCACCACCACATCAGTGTCACTGCAGTGCTGAGAATGATCCACCACCCACATAGTACCTGCTCTGTGGTGGTCCTCTGGTGGTCCTGATCATTGAAGAACAGGGTAATAAAGTATACAGAGAAACAGATGGACTACAGTCTGTAACTGCAGAACTACAGAGTGCTCCTGTATGGTCAGTGGAGCTGGTACAATGGACAGTGAGTGTAGACACAAGGAGGTGTACCCAATGTAGTCTTTTAATACAGATGACATCATATTCTGAACATATGACTGATCTGTAATTCTTCTTCTTAGTTTCTGCAAAGGCCGGACGTTGTACTCAATTGTGAGAGACACAAAAAACACACTGGACATCAACAAGACAAGACAGATTGCCCAGGAGATTGTGAAGGTACCTCTTCTAGTAACGACCCTAGCCACTTTATATTATTGTAATTTAGAGCTGCAGGAACGTTTATGCGCTGTAGGATTGTTTATGGTCTCTAACACTGCTCTCGTTGGTGCCGCCTCTTGAACAGGGGATGGGGTATTTGCACGCAAAGGGCATCGTTCACAAGGACCTGAAATCGAAGAATGTCTTTCACGACACCAACAAAGTGGTGATTACAGACTTTGGCCTTTTTGGGATCTCTGGAGTGGTTCAGGAGGGAAGGTAAAGTCTGCTCCATACAGCGCTGTCCTCCCTGATCAGAGAGCATGGCATGCAGATAGTCATTGAGGTGTGTATGTGCTTGTCCAGGCGGGAGAACGAGCTGAGGCTTCCTCACGGCTGGATCTGCTACCTGGCCCCGGAGATCGTGCGCAAGATGAGTCCTGGCAACAATGAGGATCGTCTGCCCTTTTCCAACGCTGCTGATGTCTACGCCTTTGGGTAAGAGAGCCAGCATAAGATGTTGGCCAGCCTATGAAATGTCTTTTACAAGCTTCATATGGCCACACTCAATCTAGCACATCCAAAAATGTGCATGGGAATGGCCATTAGCTTACTGCTAACATACTACTGAAATATATAACATACTACATACTACTAGCAGATATTAACATTAGTGTGGGGATGACCTCTCTATGTTTTTGGGCACGTTTGGGCATCTTCAGCTGTAACAGTCATGGTTTGTCAGTGTGTGATTTGACTGCTTCACTTAACGCGAGATGCTATATTAGCAATACTATATTGCATGCATAGTTACGCAATGCAAGTTATGTCAAATCTCTAGGTCTCTAGAAACTATAATCTCAAACTCAAACTATAATCTCAAAGGTATAAGATAGTACATGTTTTAGGGTTTTAATGCAGCCTTCAGCCCCCATTATGATATTTGAGGGGCATGCACAGAGGTGGCCTAGTGCTCGATGGAATGACCAATCTACCAGTGTCTCTGCTTTCAGCACTATTTGGTACGAGCTACAAGCAAGGGACTGGCCCATCACTAACCAGCCGGTGGAGGCCACTATCTGGCAAGTGGGCAGTGGAGAGGGCATCAAGAAGGTGCTAGCAGAGATCAGCTTGGGCAAAGAGGTCACGGTGAGGGGCATTAAGAATATTTACAAATGGCACATCTAAGCTTCAACAGGAGGGGTTCATTCATCACAGTGTCTTCTAATTTAGGATATCTCCTGATTTATCATTTCACAACATGGAATCTGAACCAGGATCCAAACCAGAAAGCCGGATGTCTATAGAATCAGTCTTGTCCTACAGACAAACTGACCCAAGAATCCATTGACAGACTTATATGTGGTTATATAGGCTTCAACACTTAAACCCATACTGCCTTTCTAATCGTCAGAATAATAGCTGCACCCAGAAGGAAGCAACGGACAGGAATGAAGCTTGGTGGGTAGGTTTCACATTGTGAGACATGAGAATGATTCAAGTTTCACGCTCAGTCACGCATGTAGGCAAGGATGGGCCTTATCGCTGTACCTGATGGACCCAACAGCCACAATTCACATTCAACAAGCAGGGATGCCCTTAATGAGTCATCCTGTTAGTTCTAGCACCATTGGCAGACAGCTGCATGACGCAGGACTACATGCACGCAGACAGTTATGACGACTATCCTTAACACCACGTCAGCATCACCAAAGACTGCAATGGTGTCCTGCCAGACAGTCATGGAGTGACTCAGAATGGCAGCGGGTCATCTTCAGTGACGAGTCCCGCTTCTGTCCTGGTGGAGACGACCAATGAATCCACTACTTCTGTACGTGTAGCTCAATAAATATTGCCAATATCAGTCTAAATGTATCATCATTTATTGTTCCTGGTAACCTTTATCTTCAGTAGCACTGCAATCCCACACTTCCTTCTGGGTGCAACTACTCCTTTGATTATGGGTGTATAAAAGAATTTGATCGTTTGCCATCAATAGAAGCAGCAAAGCAGCGCTGGTGTGAGAGAAGCAACCACATATATGGACAGGCAGAAACAGTATGATCAGAAAGTCCTGAATGTCTTGGGGACAGCTTGACAATATTGCATATAATATAGCATCACATGCCTTTAATGCAGTGCAGCCAGTGCAGAATGATGCATGTACATGTTACTATGTAAGAAGCAGTTTGTTTTCTGCTGAATGCCACTGTAGAAGCACCTGCTGTATATAAAGCAGAGAGTTGAGTGGGACGTGATGATTGGACAGCGGGGTATTGAGTGTTTCCTCCAGCATTTTTCCAGCAGTGGTGGCAAACCCACACCTCAACCCCCAATCCCCGCCCTCTCCGCCAGCGCAGTTCACTGACATGCATGGCTGCAAAATACATACGGTATAGCAGAAACAATAAATTACCTCCTGATGGCGCGCCTGTGTTTATAAATGGAAACCTTGAAGACCTGCCAGACTCTAGTTAAGTCAGTGTTTTATTGGGGGTAATTAAACATGACTAGAGTACTTAGTGTTCCTTCATGACACATTAGATATGTAGGCCAGCATTAGCATTCGGTACTAACTGACGCCTGTGTAACTCTGCCCTCAGGAGATCCTGTCGGCCTGCTGGTCGTATGACCCACGTGATCGGCCCACGTTCACTCAGCTGGCCGACATGCTGGAGAAGCTGCCCAAGCTCAACCGCAGGCTCTCCCACCCTGGACACTTCTGGAAGTCCGCAGAGTACGTATCCTAGAGAGAGGACAAAGACTTTGGGAGACATGCTGAATGGCCCATGACTGTGCTATGTTCCACTTACCCAAAGGGATTCCCTGCTATTTGTGGTGCTTGGTTGGTGTATAAGAATGTGTGTTTGGACATTTTGCACTTTGGTTCTTAGACTATACAGTGAGAAAACCGTACAGTCATGTATTCTGTGGTAGCTCCATGTTCAGGTCCGTCTGTATTGATGATGCGCCAAAATTAAAATTCTTGGGCAAAACTGAGACCAAAAACAAAACAAGCTGACAATAAGAAAAAAATCCATTTTATCAGCTCCATTGACCATATAGGAGCACTCTGTAGTTCTACAGTTACAGACTGTAGTCCATCTGTTTCTCTGTATACTTTATTACCCTGTTCTTCAATGGTCAGGACCACCACAGGACCACCACAGAGCAGGTATTATGTGGATGGTGGATCATTCTCAGCACTGTCCACTCTATTAGACACTTGCTGGTCCATCTTGTAGATGTACAGTCGGAGACGATAGCTCATCTGCTGCTGCATAGTGCAGTGTTGGTCATCCTCTAGTCCTTCATCAGTGGTCACAGGACGCTGCCCACAGGACGCTGCCCAAAGGACGCTGCCCACAGGATGCTGCCCACAGGACGCTGCCCCACAGGACGCTGCCTCACAGGATGCTGTCCCACAGGATGTTGGTTGGATAGTTTTGGGTGGTGGACGATTCTCAGGTCAGCAGTGACACTGAGGTGTCCAGCAGCACTGCTGTGTCTGATCCACTTACACCAGCACAAACACACACCACCCACATAATACCTGCTCTGTGGTGGTCCTGTGGGGGTCCTGACCATTGAAGAACAGAAACAATTTGGTGAGCCCCCTAAATGACCATATGAAAGTGGACAGTTTTGTGCAGCAAACTGATTTGACTTGATCTTTAAGCCAAGCATTGAATCGTGGTCAGTCCTAAAGAGCGTATAAAGAAATTCAGCTGCATTCAGTCTTTTTAATGTAGCAAAATTCCTGCTTTTTTAAACGGTAAATTCCAACAGTCAGCTGTATGACTGGAAATATAAGACAAGTGTATTTATGAATTCAGACATTTGCTAAGCACTTTCTAGCGGTTATGAAACTAAACCATCAGATTTATTTATTATACTGTGGAATTAGCTGTGAAGTGCTCTGTTTATACTCTGGTATGAAGAGTGCTCATTGTATATATCTGAGTTTTGAGGGATCTGAACAGAAGTGACACTATTGCATTGATTAGAATCATACGTTGGCTGCTGTCCTCTCTTTCATAAGAGGATATTTGATAGTTGTTTCTCTTATTTCAGCCCTTGTTTCCTCCTTTTCTTCTCCTTCTACAGAGAAACAGTTACACTAACATTCCCACCTTTGCTTCCTCTTAATGAACTTGCATTCTGCTCTGTTGTCTCCCGTCGGTTGACGATCTAACCTCTGCCTCCTTCCTTCTCTCTTTTGTCCTTTTCTTTTTTTCCCCCCACTTTCTTTAGGTTGTAGCTGTCTGTGTGAAACACAAAAGCAATGCAAAACAAAGCCTGGGTCTGCCTTGCATGCGTCCTGAAAACCCTTAACTCTTCTGGACTAAAGAGCAAAAGCAAAAGCACTGACTCTGGCTGACACCGATCCTGCTTCCACTGACCTGCAGCCCTGATCTTCCATCTTTCTGACTTTCTTCTTCTTACTCTCGGAGGGGAGGATGCTTTGGCGATGCACGGAGGAGAGAGGGAGGCCAGAGTTTTGCGGGTTGTTCGTTTCGAAGTATGCGCCGCCTGTGGACCGCGGACCTTGTTTTTGATAGCTGGTGTCCTTCGTTTCATAGCAGACGCTGGACTTCTGTCAAGAAAGGGGTGCAACTCCTCGTTTGTTTAGGGGTGTGAGACTCAGTTTAGCGTCCCTGTCACTTCTGGAATTGAATGGAATGTCACAAGCCCACTTTACCGCTAAATCGATTTTTAACTATTAAACCTTTCAGAGGTGTCAACGTCAGGAGGCGTTACTCTTATTATATTGACATCTGAAACCTGTATGTCAATATTAAAGCACAAAAATAAATATCACACATATTCAGCAGAAAGATACAGTTCTGTTGCTGATTACAATGGCACTCTTTCCATTGTATCAATAAAATTCTAACTAAATAAACATTTAAAATAATGAATAAATCATTTAAAATAGTAATAATAATTGGCAGCTCTGTGTGACTGATATAACGGCCCTGTTGAAACTGGGGTATGTACCTTTCTTCCACAACCATCCCGCAACCACCAAAATACAGTGAGGGTAACGTCGCACTTGCCACCTCCCTCCCCCCCGTATTGGCACCAGTACACTATATTATAGCCTGTATTAAATTACATTTAGCCCTGATACATAGCAAATGATCTGCAGTTCCTAACACCCGTTAGTAGCATGGCACACTCGGTAAAGCCGAACATTTCCGCAGTGCATTTTGAATCTGTTTCGATTTTGTGAGCGAGTAGTTTGTACATGCTTCTAGGAGCATTAGTGACAACAGTAGACTCGAAGCCTAGACTTTGTACACTATGGAACTATGGAATCTTTTGCGGTGATGCTTTGGGACGTTTCGGCAAATACCAGACAAATCACATGCTGGCTTTGTCTTTGCACTTCCTTGATTAATATTTGAAGTAGCGAGCTTACATGAGCTTAAAGCAGCAGTAGAAGATGTTTTTGTTAAGGCCGAATGAAGTCAGAAGTCAAATTGAGAAAAGTCAAAGACGTCGGGCTCGAATTTTGTGGGTGTTTTAATGGATCACGTCGTACATCTTCGCATATCACCACACGCACACACACACACACAGACTCAAAGGCAAAAGCAATATTATGCTTATGAAGATATGATGATAATACTAGATGATCCCTCAGAATCCCCAAACTTTACGTAGCGTAGCCTCAATTCAACCAACATTACTGACTGACTTGTGAAACAAAGCCATGAAATGTTGTTGGGTGTGACTTGAAAGACCAGACGGGAAGAACAGCTATAAAAGTCATAGAATGATTGGCCTAAAAATAAAGCGTCCCCCCACCCCAACTTCAGTCCGTGGTCCACAGTCCCGGCGGCTCCCTCTCCCTCCCTCTTGCTCTCCCTTCTCTATGGCTTGTGGTGTCTTGGCTGGATCTGGACTCCCGAGATGTAGCGTCTGCCCGGCCCCTGAAGCGCTCGGGCCGAGATGGACTCTGCCCTGCTAACCCCACCCACCCCCAACCCCCTCGCGGCTGGACGCTCTTTTCTGCCTTTTCTTCTCTTCCTTTGTGGTCTTGGTGCAGTGCTTCTGGCTCCTCGAATGACGTGTACTATTGCTCTCCTCTCTCTCTCTCGCACTGGTTCACACCCTCTCTCTCTTTCTCTCTCTGCACGGACTGACATTAGATGCTGTCTACCCTCCACGTTATCACGTAGTGCTGCTCTCCAAACCCGAGGTTTCTCTTTAATGGAGTGAGGTGAGGAAAAAAGCTGTGCGACCTTGAAACGTCTAACAGAAGCAGCAGTTTGCCGGAAACTGATTTTACACTATAGTCTACTTACCCCAATCAGTCCAGACCGAGGAGAGTAGTAGCGTCCGCCTCAAGGCTGCCCATTATATAGATAACAGTTTGCCCACATGAGCACGTCTGTTTGAGTTCAAAAATGTCTGGCATCGCTTCCAGCCACTGCAGCATGTTTACTCACCTCCTACAGCGGGGGTGTGATTATGTCTGGAGTGAGGTTTTCTGGTTTAAAGACCAGGAAAACGGCCTTCTGATGATGTATCTCGGAGGTGGATGAACCTGAAGAACTGTAGCTGCTTTGGAGTGGGCTGTACTGGGCGAATACGGAAAGAAGGCCAAAGAGATGGCAATACTGCGAGGTTCAACTATGTAAGAGGTATAATTATGGTCTTCAAATTCTCATTTGACTTGCTACCTAGCTATCTAGATATCTCGTTTAACACCCAGCTGTTATGCATTCCGCAATCTTCTCCACTCTTCAATAATAGGGCTGTGTATTAACAAGAACCTGGCAATATGGTACGTATCACAATAACAGCTCACAGTTCAGTATATTGCGATATATGGCAGGTTTGCTAACGCTAACGTTAGCTGTGCACCCTTAAGCTGCTTGTTCATGTTGGAGATCTTGGCTAAAGATAGACGAAATCACAAAACCTAATATATCAGCTCACCGGACAAAAAACGAGTCCCCTGTGACTGAAACATACCTAATAGCGTGTGATACCTCCACAGGCACCAACAACCGCTGTGACTGAATTTAACATGGACTGGACAAGTTTCTGGATGTAGGCCACATCAGTGTTCGGACGCTATTGCGTCAATTAATTGCGCAGTTGGGCCAGATTTGGTGGATGCCTTCCCTGGCACAATTCCGAGGAGAATTTCCTGTGACTGGGATTTTAGCCACTGCTGGTAGAGCCATATGACCGTACGCTTCCATACACCTGCAGATTCAGCTCGTTCCTTCTCACTATGGTCTTTGGCACGACCAAATGCAGTCACTCCTTTTAGCCAATCATTAACATCTGCTTTGGAGCCATTTTCCACACATGGAACGAGACATTCACTGCACTGTAGCACCTCTTCTCAATCTATGAATCCCGTCACTCACACCCGCAGGTATTTATAGCCCCATCATCCTCGTGTAGCGCCATCTGCAGGAGCCTGAAGTTATTACCACCTTAAAAACACAAGGTGACTAATTTTTTGTCCGGTGAGCTTATAATCGATTGAATTGATATTTTCGTAGGTAAGAGCTGCATTAATGCTTGCTTGGTTTTGCCTATACAGCAGTGGCTAGGCTAGTAATCATGACCGGGTGGCACCAAAAAGATTCCCAGTGGTTACATAATGTGGTATTTGCGTAGTGCATGCTGGGAATTGTAGTGAGGAAACATGCAAACATACAATATAAAATGCTAGCTCAACACAGTTTGTGCTCAACACAGTTTGTGCACCAATTTAGGCGTGCGGCTTGCATGAGGCTAACTGGTGAGCTTCCACTGCTCCAGACAGCAGTCACGTCTTGGGCGAACATTTGGGGTAAGAAGAATATCGTGTATGTTTTCATCAAGCTGTTGTTTGAAAGAGCTGCAGAAATAAATGCGATGTGTGTCCAGTTTGGTGACTCCCCCAACCCCAACCCACCCCCCACATTATGTCCACTCTTGAATGGCTATTTGCTGTCTGTGTGTCTCCTATAGGACTGCACTCGAGTTACCGTGACTCTCCGAGTTAGCACGAGCCGAGCGTGACAATGAGCCAAAGAGAAGCACGCTTGTCTTCTCAGCTTGAGTAGGTCCAGGTTTGCGAATGTTTTAGTCGTTTGTTCTTTCACAAGTAGCGTCACGTGTTTAAAGAACAGTAGACCCTTTTTCGCACCGGTAACAGAACGACCCGGCACGGCGGCGTCCCATCACCAGTCCCATAAACATTACCTCTCGTGCGTGTCGTGCGTGCTTGTGTGTATTGCCGTGTACGTGTGTGGATGTGGGTGTGCGTGTACGTGTGGGTGTAAAACGTGTTTGACAATGTAAGGGTTCATTCTGTGAGCGACTGGAGTATTCGTGGTCCGGAAATGTCGACGACGTGTAAAATAATACATGTATAAAAAAAAAATCCGATTTATTTATTGTACAGCTAATGGACATAATTCTTTTAATATTTATATGAAAGGTTTTATATATAATGTACATCACGACATTTTTGAATAAGTACTGCTCCCCGATTCCAGATGTATATATATCTTTATATTTTTTCATGTACAAAGACGCTGTAAAACATGAAACAATTGTACATTTTTTAGAATGGGTCGATACATGTTCTGTCATGTACAAATTCATATTTTTGTATTGCATGTGGCTACCATTCTGTATACGATACACGTTTTCTGTTTTCATCCTTGAGAAACAATAAAACCGAGCTTGTCATGTGGCTGTTGCCTCTGCATGTGACCACACTTAATACACTCATCATGAAGAGAACGGTTGCACCCAGAAGGAAGTGTGGGATTGCAGTGCTATTGGGAAGGAAGATAAAGATTACCAGGAACAATAAATGATGCTACATTTAGACTGATATGGGCAATATTTATTGAGCTACACATACAGAAGTAGTGTCTCTCAGTGTGGCGTCGGGGCGCCATGTTTGCTAACGCACCATGCCAGACGTCTCAGCATGGAGTTGTAGAGGTTCCTAATGGTGTCCTGTGATAATCCATCCCATGCAGCTTGAATATTCTCACACAGTTCCTGCAGATTGTGTGGTAGGGGTGGAGGTGGATTGACACCAGGCCTTCTGGACGTGTGACGTGTTACAACAAACCGTTCATCTTGGTGCTGACCACTGTGCCTCCACACACGGATTTTTTGGTCGTCTCCACCAAGACAAAAGTGGGACTCGTCACTGAAGATGATCCGCTGCTATTCTGAGTCACTCCATGACAGTCTGGCACCACACCATTGCAGTCTTTGGTGATGTGCTGTTAAGGACAGTCGTCGTAACTGTCTGCGTGCATGTAGTCCTGCATGGTGCAGCTGTCTGCCAGTGGCGCTGGCACTAACAGGATGACTCATGGAGGACGTCACTGCTCACTGAATGTCTGTAATCGTGGCTGTTGGGTCAGTCAGGTACAGTGATAAGGCCCGTCACATGTGCAGTCAAGCGTGAAACTTGTCTCACAATGTCAAACCTACCCACCAAGTTTCATTCCTGTGGGTTGATTCCTTCCGGGTGCAGCTATTGTTTTGTTGATGAGTATATATCCACCCACAAACACACCTCCAAAGTTCAGTCTTAGAAGTTGGTTTAGCTGGTTTTCTGCTTCGCACCGTTCAAGTAATCCCAAACACATTCAGTGTTCAATGCTGAGGATCTAGACTCTGGGGTGGTCAGTCCATAAGGCAACAGTAGCCAGGTTTCCATTCAGTACTTGAATTAAATTCTTTTCAGGTTTCAGGTGAGCATACAAATGTTTATGCAAAATCTGGAGATGTTATTTAACATTGGTCATTTGCATTAAATCAGTTTTATTTGATATATCAAAATATGCATACAAATATGTTGATGGACACCCAGCTAATGATTTTTTTGGCTAACTACAGTATAAATTATTACATAAATTATTGTAATTCCTGTCTAAATTATTGTGAATTATTATAAATATATTTTTTTCCTTTTTGGGGGGCTGGGACTACAGGCCAGTGCATCAACAAACAAATCAAATGATCTAATGTTTCAAAAGCATGTGAAACATTCCATATTCATAAATGAATATGAAAACCCTAAATGAATGTTATCAGTTCTTTATGAAGCGATAAAAGACAGTTGTTGCCTTCTGGCAACAGCATACGACAAGGGACAAAGAACTGGGCTCAACACGCGCAGAGCTAAAAGCCAAAGGAGGTTTATTTGACAAGTCGATATTCAACCACAACAGCAAAATCAAGGCAATCATAACAAAAGGGATAATGCAGGGTTGTAAACAGTGAGACAGGCCGAGGTCGAAAACCAGGAAGTCAAAACAATCAGGCAAACAGATCAGAAGGGGAAGAGCAAAAGAGAGTAAGTCAAAGGAGGTCAGAACCAGGGATACGAGCAAAAGGCAAGAGAGAAACACTTAGAGTTGCAAACAGGGGTTTTGCAAAACTTCGGGCCGGGTGGGGGTGTGTGTGTGTGTGTGTGTTTTATATGCAGGTGTATAAACGGTGTCAGGTGAAGCAAATCAAAACTAGACCGTGAATGATTGGATGACTGTGGACATGTGAGTGTGATGTCATCAGGGAGTGCACTCTGGGAAATGGAGTCTGGGAGATCAGCCGTGTCAGGGAGTCCCTGAGGCGTGACACATACGACAAGGGAGCCACTGCCTACATTGCATGCCCTGCAGTGGACGATGCTTTCTAAACTTCTCCACATTCTAAGTTGACATTTTCATCAATGTAATTATTTGCATATCTATATTAGAGAGTCAACAGTATTAGATTCCACGGTGTACACCTCACCGATGACCTCACCTGGTCACTCCACACCAACAAAGTTGTGAGATCTGCCCGTCAGCGCCTTTCCTTCCTGCGAAGGCTCAGGACGTTTAGTCTGCCTCCTGACATCCTCACCAGCTTCTACAGATGCACCATAGAGAGCATCCTCACGGCCTGTATCACTGTCTGGCATGGCAGCTGCACTGTCTATCTATCTACCAGCCCTGCTGCCTGAGGAAACTCCAAAAGATCTGGTTGGACATTAGCCACCCAGCACACGGCTGTTCACCTTACTGCCATCAGGCAGGAGGTACCGCAGCACCCAGGCCAGAACAAACCGGCTAATGAACAGTTTTTACCCACAGGCTATCAGGTTCATGAACAAGCCATGAGCCTTTGACCAATACCATTGCACTCTGACACTTTATTATTATTATTAATATATCATATCACTGCTACGGGCTATATATATATATATA
>CM067490.1:24072539-24170763 GCA_034552555.1 Semaprochilodus insignis | reverse complement strand
GCAGGACTTGTATATGTCATTCCCAAGACGAACTGACGCTGTATTGGCCGCAAAAGGAGGCCCTACACCATACTAATAAATGATTGTGGTCTAAAACCAGGTGTTTCAGTTTCATTGTCCAACCCCTGTATATCTCCGCTCTCTCTACATATCAGAATTTCTACAAACCTCTCCTGTCTCCGTATATTCTGTATTGTGTATATTTTGTGTATTTCGTATATATTTAATATTTCTCTTTTATATCGCTTTATTTTAATGTTTAGTTAGTATGTATATTAATGCTCCGCTGCAGAGGTTAACCCGAGCCTCACCACGAGCATTTCAATGCATAAATGTCCTGACATGTGTAAATGACAAATAAACCTGAAACTTGAACTTGAAACGATTAGTGTATTGATTTACTCCCATTATACACTATACTGCACAAGGATTTTCACTCGTCGGAGTTCACATGCAAATGAACTTGACTGACATCCCGTTCTTAATCCATAGGGTATAATATGATGTCGGCCCACCCTGTGCAGCTATAACAGATTTAACTCTTTTGGGAAGGCTGCAGAAAGTTGGTGATCTCTGTGTACTGTGCACCTCAGCACCCGCTGACCCTGCTCTGTCATTTTACGTGGCCTACTGCTTTGTGGCTACGGAGTTGCTGTCCTTCCCAATCACTTCCACTTTGGTTATTATCCCACTGACAGTGGACTGTGGAGTATTTAGTAGGGAGGAAATTTCACGACTGGATTCCTATCACGGTACCATGCTGGAATTCAATGAGCTCCCGAGAGCGACCCATTCTTTCACTAATGTCTGTAGGAGCAGTCTGCATGCCTAGGTGCTTGGTTTTATACACCTGTGGCCATGGAAGTGATTGGAACACCTGAATTCAATGATTTGGATGGGTGAGTGAATACTTTTGGCAACATAGTGTATATACATTACAGCGGGTGTCGTTGCCATAGGGCAACAACAGGCATAGTAAAGGATAAACCCTGTTTACTGTCAACTCGATCACTGGAGCATTTGTAGATAAGCTCTAGGGTGCCATAAAATACAGTGTGGCCCATATTGTGGAGGGCTACTGCAGGCTGTGCTTATCATTAACTCACAGGTGAGTTTCCGCCAGCATGTGTAATATGATAACAAGCCTTTCAGGTACGCCCAGGTATTGCCAGGTAAACCGAAACTTAGCCCATACCTGAGAGGTGCTTGAGCAAAGCCAGCTTCGTAGCAGCTTGTGATCAGCGGCCCTCTGTTCCTGACCATCCCACCCTGCGTCCAGATGGCCTACCAACAACCTTTCCTGCATCCGGTGAGAACTTCCATACACCACTTTCATTTAGAACTGATTCTGTTTTGGTTTACGGTGTATTTCTAAAGCTTGTCGGGCAGGACTTGCACCGTGCTCGAGTGTTAAGATCTGTTGCTTTAACTGATGCGTGTCCTCCATTTAGATACTTCCCTTTACGGGCTGCATTCAGGGTGGCCTGTGTGAAGGCAAGATCATCACTGTGACTGGTAGAGTCCTTGCAGGAGCGGAGAGGTGAGCTGCACAGCTTGCTTGGCCAGTATGCAAATCATAATGCAAAACATAACATGGCATGTGTTGTTTATGCTTCTGAGAGATATTATTTCAGGCATCAGACTCAGCCAGATATCTGAAATATGCAGTGGTCAGATGTTATGAAATAGCTTTTGTCCAGACCAGTGGTCTCTGGAAAGTCTTTCACTTGGCAACAGGAACCAGGCATAAACTATGTAAACTATTCAGACGTCTGGTTCCATTCACCACCACTGTGAATAGTGAGACAATTAGATTGTCTTTTCTTGTTCATGCTTTGAAACTATTGAAATACTAAGTGGCCAAATTGACTGATTTCATGCACATTTTGGTTTATTCAATATTATAAATATTCAGAGACAGCAGGGTGATCTATATGTATGTATGGGAAGTGACAGTTTCATTTTTTCAGAAATGAAATTTGTCGGGATGCTATCAGTTTTATACGAAGCGTTAAAAGATGGTTGTTGCCTTGTGGCAACCGCATGCCACAACGGAGCTGCCGGCCACAATGCATGCAGTGGTCGACTGAACAATGCCCTTCTAAACTTTCTCTACATTCCAAGTTGATGATTCCATCACTATAATTATTTACATATCTATATTAGTATTGCATATCCATATCTGTATTGCTTTACGCCCATTATATACAGTATCCGAAATGTCCAGTGGTCAGATGCTACGAATTAGCATTGGTCCAGACACTTGGTCTCATTCAGATTTCCTTACAGTCGTGGAGGTCACAATGTCTACAGCACAAACACAGCCATATTTTCAGGGCAGACAGCTCAGCGATGCAATAGATGAATTACAAAACCTCCTCGTACACAAGGAGCAAACAGAGGAGTATATATACACCGGTGATTACGAACAGGTGAAGTTAATATTCTGGTGACGAAGCTCGATAGGCTGCAGGAGGACACGTGATGGTGACGTCATCCGCTAGGGGATTCTGGTGAACNGGGGATTCTGGGGAACGTAGTTCCCAGGCGGAGCGGACTCACCAGCGAAGACAGGCGGCGTGACACTTTGGGGGCTATTTTGCTTTGCCAATAAACACCATGCATTTTAGGCCAAATCTTTATCTGGAAGCCATATTATAAATTATTGCAATTTTTTCCCTTTTTATGGGGGGCTGGGATTAAGGGGCGGGGTATCAACAAACAAATCAAATGATCTCACGTTTCAAAAGCATGTCTAACATCCCATGTTACATAAGTTAACTTCAGGAAACCAGTTCAAACACAGCCCGTAGGATTTACTCCCATTATATATGCATAGCAGCAGGTGCCGTTGCACAAACACAGCCATATTGTTTACTTAGAATTAATTATAAAAGTGAAACAATCATATTGCCTTTGCTTGTTCATGCTTTGCAATTATTATATAAGTTCTAAGTTCAAGTTGTAAGTTTATTTGTCATGCGCACAACATTAACACATTGAAATGCTTGTGGTGGTATCAGTTCTATATTACGCGATAAAAGATAGTTGTTGCCTTATGGCAACAGCGTGTGTCAAGAGAGCCGACAATGCGTACAGTGGTCCACTTCAGAATGCCATTCTAAACTTCTCCACATCCCAAGCTGATGATTTCATCAATCTAACTATTCACATGTATATTAGTATATTGCTTTACTCTCATTATATACATTACATGTTGTAGTTCCACTGCCAGTGCTGTTGCCATAGGGCAACAAGATGCAAATCAACCCCCCACCTTTTTTAATAAGGTTGTTCTAAAGCCACTTTTTTTGTTATCTTTCTTTACTGAGTAGCTAACGCTGGTTTTACTGTTGAATCTATACTGCAAACAGAAATTCACTCTAGCTGCAGAGAACTAAGTGTAGAGTTAAGCAAATAGAGTTAACTACCTAGGACCATCAGAATTAAACCTGGTTTTGCTTTCTAATGGAGTTATAACTGAATTTTGTGCAGGAGGAACATGCCCTCCATATTCCAGTCTAACAGGCTATGAATTTGTACCCTCGCCTTCCCGTGATGAAGGTTTTGCAATACCCATCACCATCCCATCTCCTCCCTGTTCCTCAGTCCTTCCTTTTTTATAGTAGTGATCACCGTAAGACACTCTCAAATGCTCTAGCGAGATGGCATGAACCTCTGTGTAAATAAGCCAGGTGGTCATACTATTTTGCTGGCTATGCTAGGTGCCCACTGACAGTTCGATCCTTTGAGAAGGTTATGAAAAGTGCCGACACCACGTTCATGGCCTGGAACACACTGCAAAAAATCGTGTCTTGGCCAGTAAAATTATATTATATCTAGCTGAAATATCTTAAATCTCTCATTTTGAGATTGTTTTAAGCTAATTGTAGTATTATGTAACTTATTTCCAGACCTTTTTCACTTGTTTGAAGTGTTTTTGGTAAACCACATGTTCTTACTGTACTGCCAGAAAAGTTTGCTGATTTTAAGAAATGTTCTTGAAACAGGCCAAACTGTCTGCCAATATATACCAAACATCTGGCTTACTAAAAACACTTAGAACAAGTGAAAAAACATCTGGAAATCATTTAAATAATCCTAAAATTAGCTTAAAACTAACCCAAAATGGCACTTTTAAGATAGATTCAAGTAGATATAGGATAATTTGACTTGCCGAGATTTCATATTTTTGCAGTGCCGTAGTTGTGTTGTTCTGTTATCAGTGTTTTGCTGGGCTAGAATGTGAGCTGGTTTATGTAAATTTTGTGGGCTGTAAATATTAATAAGTTAAGACTGTTATGTAACAGTTTAGCATTTTGGAATCAGCTCAATTTAATGTCCTCTTTTGTAAATACAGGATTTGTATTTGAAAGTAGAACAACAGTGAGGTTCACGGTATAAAGGTTCTAGGTACTGAGCTCTCCGTATTCAATTATGACAATCTAAATACAGGTTACTATTCTATGCTACATTTATTGAACCAGGGACATGAACTAACAGCCAAAGAAGGTCAGTTGTTATTTTAGATTGACTTTTAAAGACAAATCAGTCTTCTATTCTGCTTCTATTCTCGTAATTAAAAGTTTCATAGTAGCTAATAAGTGATTTATGCTGGATAGTATTGTATAATAGTGTATTAATGTATCTAACTAAATTTGGTTCACAGGTTTCATGTGAATTTCCAATGCGGCACTACGGGGTCACCAGACGTAGCCTTCCACTTCAACCCCCGCTACAGCTGGAGCTCAGTCGTGGTGTGCAACACCCGGGAGAATTCATCCTGGGGCAATGAGCAACGGAGCCACCAGATGCCGCTGCCCCGAGGGTCCAACTTTGTTCTCACTTTCCTGGTCAGCCGTGACTCCTATTCGGTGAGCAAACAGCATCGGTTTCTCTACACATGCATATTTTATTGGCTACTTTGTGAGATTCGAAACAGGGATGGGAAGTTCCATGTACAGATCCATTTACTCATTTCCGTGTAAGCTCACCAGGCAAAAACTTGTCGCCTTGCGAGTTTAAGGTGGTAGTAACTTCAGGTGCCTGTAGATGCCGCTGCACATAGATTGAGAAGAGGTGGTACAGAGCAGTGAATCTCGTTCCATGTGTGGAAAATGGCTCCAAAGCAGATGTTAATGATTGGCTAAAAGGAGTGACGGCATTTGGGTGTGCCAAAGACCATAGTGTGAAAGAAGTAGCTGAATCTGCAGGTGTATGGAAGCGTACAGTCCTACGGGTCTACCAGCAGTGGTTATAATCCCAGCCTACAGGGAATTCTCCTCTGAATTTTGTCAGGGAAGGCATCCACCAAATCTGGCCCAACTGCATAATTCTTTAATGCAAGAGACATCCAGAAACTTGTTCAGTACATGCCAAATCCAATCACAGCCGTTACTGGTGCTGGTGAACGTATTACATACTCTTAAGTACATTTCAGTCACAGGGGACAATTTTTTTGTCCGGTGAGTTTACTTGGGACATTCTTATGGGATTGCACTTTTCTGGATAGATTCAAATGAGAGTTTCACCTATTTAAATTATTTGCCCCTTCAGTTTTTTTATTATGCTTTAACTAATTCTAGTTTAATTCTCTTTTTTGGGTGGAATTTCTTTCTGGTGTGTTGGTTCAGCTCCAGGAGGGCTTGGTTCTTACTCACACCTCTCACTGTGGCCTTTTATTTTAATCCAAAAGGACCTCAAAAAGACTCCTTGGACAAGAAACACTGTCACATGCATATTCACACTGAAATGGTAAAAATACAATTTAAGTCCTTATATTTAAGGTCTAAAAGTATAAAGAGATTGTTATAAGACCAGCAAAACTGTGCTCCCCATCAGGGAACGTTTCCAGAACTTTGGCTAACGTTACCTACAAGTTCTAGTAAAGTTTTAAGGAAAATGTTTTAGTCTAATGGTCACAGAACGTTTTAAAGATGTTTATAGTTTCAGATAATGTTCCTATAAGGTGAAATAACTTTTTAACTGCAACGTTTAGAGGATGTTTAGAGGATGTTTAGAGGATGGTGTCAGGGCCACAGATTGGGTTACATTATAACAAAACAAGAACATTCTCAGCCTCAACATTCAGACAATGTTTTATGGATGTTACTGACCTGAGATGACAGAATGTTCTCCTACCATTACAAAGAACATTCTGGGAACCCAAAGAAAACTTCCAGCTAAAAACCTTAACGGAACCCTGTACTACGTATCGTCACTGTCCAATTAAAAACATGTATATTGATTTTTACTTGTATGCATCATTTGAACACAGCAGCCGCCGTTTACGCTGCATGAGAATCTCATGATGAATGGACCAACAGAAAAGGCCCAAACCTGCTTGGAAAGACGTCTGGTTCCATTGACTTACATTCAAAATAAATGAGGTTTTTGTCCTCTCCTGTAAAGTTGCTGTTTTAGAGATGCTTGTATTTCTGTGGACAGCGACGGCAATCTCAGAACGTTTATAGACCAAATCATTTCTTGCTGGGAAAGTTTTCATTTTCTAGAGATTGCACTCAAGACTTGGACATGGAATATAGACTGATTCTAGAGTCAGTGTAACCGAATCTTTTCATTTTTGCGATTCTGCCTCAGGTGATGGTAAATGGAGTCCATTTCTTGGAATACCTGCACCGTCTCCCTATTTCCCGCGTGAATGCCATCTCAGTGGAAGGGGGTGTGGAGATTGAGTCCATTGCTTTCCAGAATCCAGTTGTGAGTATATGCCAAAGCAAGTGTTTGGGAGGTGTTGAGATTACGGTGTGAATATTTGACTTTATTCTTAATTTCACTTTAATCTTGATGTTAAAACCAACAACAGTGGCAATATACTGTACCTGTGGTGTTGTCTGTCTGTAGACCTCCTGTGTCCAGCAGCCTGGCGTTAAACAGCAGGTGGGATTTTGTGATTATAACACACGTTTTGTGTTTTGAATTCAGTTCCAGTTTGCAGTGCAAAAGGCATTTTATCGCTTTGTCTTCAAATTACATGGAGATATAAATATGCTGACCAGTTTTAGCTAGTAAGCTACGAGCTAACCAGTCAAACTTTGTAATGCACACGTAATGAATTATGTCTGAACATAATGAACATACATTGTGGGAATAATTGCTAGCAAAGTAATGAAGTTGCATTAGCTGTCATGTATAACAGATGAAACAGCTTGCTAGATAAATGCCAGTTTAGAAAACTGAATGGCGTTCTCAGGAAAATGTAGATACTTCAAAGTAATTTGTTGCTTGATGAAAATGTGCGTATGTGCGTATGTAAATGCTATTCAGAATAAGTTTGTTGCCATTTACCAGAGTATCCTGCTAAATGAGCATCATGGACCAGAATAGCTGCAAAACCGGCATATATTATATATATATGTTTTGATGCTGGTATGCTGGTCAACCAGCATGACCATGCTTGGGGGGTGAGGGGGATCCAAGCTGGTTGGTATGAAATACCAGACTAGAGAAGATAAAAACTGGCCACAAGAACGGTTCAACTTCAACAACAAATTCAACTAATTTGACACCATTACTGTCACTTGCAGGGGCAGAGGGGCCGCTCCAGAGGCTCCGCTCGTAGATCACGCAACATGCAAAAACAGCAGCATGTGGGCTTGTTGCAGGTGAGTCTGCAATGAGTTTCACTTTGTGAAATATTGCACTTGAGTTAGTTATAAAGTTCGCCATGTATTTAATCTGATGTCTGTGCTGCTTGTGGTCCTCCTGGTTTAATCTCAGACTGCACTACACTGTGTACTGTAGTTATAGAGTGTGGAACTGAATTCTGGCAATTGTTGGCGCATAAACCTGCACAAGTGTTATAAAAAAATATGAGCAATGTGTTATATGGGCTCTTTAAGGGTATGGGGATGTTTAGTCTGACGTAAATATCAGCTGAGTCGAAAGGACTTTTATTTTGGAAAATAAATAAAGACCAATATTACAAGCGCCTTAAAGAAAATACGGACTAGGCCTAATGTAAAATGATTAAATACAATTTACACTTAAATTACACACAATTTAAGACACTTAATAACAGATAATGAAAAAAAAGAGGAAAAGTAAGTAAATTGAACTATGAGTGGACAACAATGATGAAACGTGGCATGTTGTCTGAGACTCTACTTAACCACCGGTGGGGTGCCAAAAAGTGCTGAGCAAAACACAAGTGGACCACCAGCGTTGCTGTTAGCGGGCCACCAGTGGTCCACCATCCTCTTGGTATCAGGGTCACACTAATCACAAAACCTGTGAATCGTTTTGTAGTCGGTTCCTTGTTTATTCAGCTAGTTCTAAAGTTCTACATGTGTTTAATCTGATGTCTCTGCTGCTCGTGGTGCTCCTGGTTTAACCTCAGATCGCGCTGCAATGAAACTGCTATCTGTGTAATGTACTGTAGTTATAGAGTGTGGAACTGAATTCTGCCAATTGCTGGCGCATAAACCCGCACAAGTGTTATAAAGTGTATGAGCAATGAGATATATGGGCTCTTTAAGGGTATGGGGATGTGTAGTCTGACATAAATAGCCATTTCCCGGATAGCAAGCATATATCAGCTGATTCAAAAGGACTTTTATTTTGGAAAATAAACTAAGACCAATATTACAACTAAAAACACTAAAAATGATTTACTAAGACACTTAATAACGGATAATGAACATAAGAAGGAAAAATAAGTAAATTGAAATATGAGTGGAAATCTATCATGAAAAGTGGCATGTTGTCTAAGATTCCACTTAACCACCAGCAGGGCGGCAAAAAACGCTGAGCAAAACACTAGTGGGCTGCCAGCTTTGCTGTTAGCAGGTCACCGGTGGTCCACCATCCTCTTGGTTTCAGGGTTACGCCAATCGCAAAACCGTTTCACAGTCGGCTCCTTGTTTATTCAGGCACCACTGCGGGTAACAAGGGTCTAAACTCCTGTTCCACTCTGTTTGTGAACACACCTGGGTCTGAGCCTCTACTGAGTCAAAAAAAAAACAACTCTCAGTTGTCGTTCAAGCACTTTTCTGGTAATGAGAAAAAGAAATGGAGATGTCTGTAGTTAATTTGGTGAGATACAAATCTTAAACCAATGAACCCAACCAAGTTTGGTGCCACTGGGCTCTAATGTTAGTTAGCTAGCAAACCTAGCTAACCTGCGTCTACTGGCGAAAGGCAAACGAGCCATTTGCGTATCTCCTTAATACAGACTGTGGGCTTTATAGGGTGTTTCTGTATGGCTATTAACCACATCTCCATGTTCTGGCTGTCAATTGTTTTCATGTGCTGCTCAGCTAAAGCAAAGATATTTAGCTATCTTCGACAGGCCTGAGTCACGAAGGTGTGGATTCATAGATGGAAACACCTTAGACCAGTAGACTATAGCCTATCTGGCTTGTAATGGATAGATAGGATCTTTATCTGATTTGATAAGGTTGTTTTGATTAGCCCTTTAAAAAGATCCTCTGTTTTCTTTCATTGCAGGCACCTCCTCCATACAGTCCTCCGTACAGCCCTCCACAAACCTATGTAAGAGCCACATGTCCTTTAGAACCCTGGAATATCTGAATGGGTTGAATTGAAAGATCTAGAGCTCTAACATGCCTCTTTTCCACCAACAAATTGCCAGTGTTGGTGCCCGTGCTGGTGCTGGTTCCCAGGCTCTGCTGAACCCGTTAAGAGCGGGCCCCCTTTTCCACTGGTTTGAGAGCCAAGCGAGTATGGATCTGGATGTGGGCGGTTCTTAGTCCGTAATTAGAAGTCGGCGGACAATGCATGAAAACAAAATGGTGGAACATTTTCTTCAAGTGCAAACTGTACTTCCTGCTTTGAGGGCGTATATCTTACTCTCCAGAACCAACTCTTTCAGCATCTGTGCGCAGCCCAGTGGGACTGTCATAGACAGTGATTATGCGCAGGACGACTCGTACGTGTTTCCTCGTCCGCTGTGAAGGTGTACTTGTATAAAGCAGCATGTTAAGGTTCTTCTCTCTGTAACGTTTCTCACATTCAAATCTGTTGCATTTATTAAACGGGAAATGTTTTCAGTGCTTCACATTTTAGCTCAGTAGAAGACAGATGCCTCCTGTTGTATTGCTGCCATACACAGGAAAAAATAGAGAAAAGACGTCGTAATTACAAGAAAATAAGTCGTTTTTATGAGAAAAGATGTCATAATTACGAGAAAATAAGTCGTTTTTGTGAGAAAATATGTCGTAATTATGAGAAAAGATGGCGTAATTACAAGAAAAGATGTCAATTACAAGAAAAGATGTTGGTTTTATGAGAAAATATGTCGTAATTACGAGAAAAGATGCCATAATTTCGAGAAAAGATGTCATAATTACGAGAAAATAAGTAATTTTTTATGAGAAAATGTCATAATTACAAGAAAAGACGTCGTAATTACGAGAAAAGATGTCGTTTTTATGAGAAAAGATGTCATTTTTATGAGAAAATATGTCGTAATTACATGAAAATAAGTCGTTTTTATGAGAAAATATGTCGTAATTATGAGAAAAGATGTCATAATTACGAGAAAAGATGTCGTTTTTATGAGATGTCATAGTTACGAGAAAATAAGTCGTTTTTATGAGAAAATATGTCGTAAAAACAACATAATATATGTCCTAAAGACGAGAAGTCTATTCTCTGTGAAACGCGTTAAAGCCTTAGCGCTGCTGGCTGGTATTTTCTTGACATATTTTCTCGTAATTACGAGATCCCAAGGGATTTATCTTTTCCTGTGTGTGGCACCAATACGCCACCGACCTGAGTTCACCTCAGTGCAGTTCATCGTGCAGTGCCACGGCCCTTTGCCGCTTGCGTCGCGGGTTCCACAGTTCCAGACCAGAGAGTTAATGGTGCTGGAAAGGCACAGATTTTCCTGGACGTGAACCAGATTTTTGCGGTACAAAAGTGCAGAACGGTTTGAGATTTTGGCACCAGCACCCTGTTGGTGGAAAAGGGCTCACAGCTGTTCCAGCTGTGCTTTGTTCCATTGCTAAGTGTTTCTTGGTTTGCAAAATCAAAAGTATTATCAGTATGTGAATATATATTCAGACACATAATACATAATACGTGTGCTCGTCGTGCATGATGTTGATAGACTGTAGCAGAAATTCCGACATATTTATGGAAATGTGGTTGTTTTCCTGTCTCCTCATAGTGTATGCCGTACAAAACAATAATCCAAGGTGGACTTTACCCTGGAAAAAACATCATCGTCCAGGGCTTGGTCAACTACGACGCAGACAGGTGCTTAATTCCTTTAGCATTTCCTGGCAATATATTTTTGGCTCACAGTTACAGTTTTACTTCCTGATAAAATGTTTTATTACGTTGAACATTAAAAACACATATAATAATCAGCATTGTTTAAATGAAGAAGGAAAAATTACTTTGTGATAGGATTCTGGGCCTTTCACTGAAACGCTGTCCCTGGTTTGAAGCGGACGTGTGTCGTACAATGTAACGAGATGGGGGGAATCAAGTTTCTGCCTTTGTTTTTTAGGTTCTGCATCAACCTGCGCTTTAACTCTGGCCTCGCTTTCCACTTCAACCCACGGTTCAATGAAAACGTAGTGGTGCGCAACAGCCTGCTCCAGGATATGTGGGGTCCTGAGGAAAGGGCAGGGAGCATGCCCTTCTACAGAGGCCAGCCCTTCACGGTACTGTGCATCATCAGCTGTCTGCTTATGGACCCCACTCACAAACCATCCAGCCCCTCAGCTCAGAAACACCAGTTTATTTCGGTTCAGATTCAGCTTCACAGTTTAGGTTCACCAGTCTCTGCATGCTGGGTCTGGAGATAATATGTAATTAAATCTTAGGTACACCGGTTAGCATCATGCTAATGGCATGCATAAATCATCATACACTTGCTGCAAACTGTATCTATTTAAAGGACAATGCCTTCTTGCACTTATTGGGATGTAAACAGGGTCAGTCAGAATGGTTTTATGTGAAATGGTTCATTTGTAGAGACTCAGACTCAGATTTCTTTACATTGGTGGTCACTATGTTAGATAATAGCAGAATTATAGTAATTCATGTACAAATGTAGAATGCCATCAACATTTTATTAATAAGAAAGTGTGTACAACACCAGAACTATGTGCACATAGCCCAAGATATGCCTGTAGGTGTGACGATGGACGAACAGATTGTGACGCGCGGAGCTAAAAGCAAGGCACAGTTTATTAAACAGGTTTGTACCAAGACACAGCAACACCAAGAACAAGGAAATACAATCGGGGCAAAACCGAGACAGAGTCAATAAACAGGTAAGAGTCAAACCAAACAGACAAGCAGACCAGGCAGAGGTACCACAGGGAATAAACAAGAGGAGTAAACCAGAGAATCGAAATCAGGTCAAAGCCAGAGTAACAAACAAGATCAAACAGAGAGAACGCTCGGTATGCAACAGAGTGGCAATACTTCACAATGAGCCAGTGCGAGAGAGAAGTATTTGAGACTAAATGAAGTCAGGTGACTAATCAATATTCAGGGGACGGAGAACGAGGCAACAGGGTGTGATTGGGCAAGGATGGACACGTGACATCAGGTGGTGGGTTATGGGAAATGGAGTCCGGGAGATCGGAGGTGAGAGGAGAACCAGCAGGCATGACAGTAGGGTTCTTAACAATAGGTATAGCATAGAGTTTGTAGTACTAGATATCAATAGTAGAATAATAATAATGATATTAATGGTTAGTGGTAAACTCACACATGAGTAGAGAACGTACATGTTGCTGCAAAACAAAATAATAATAATAAAATAAATAAAAAACTAACTAACTACATAAAGATGGATGGATGGATGGATGGAGGGATGAACTTGGTATCAGTAGTTTCATACAACGTCCTTCTCAATAACAGACCAGGACAAAATTGTTCTTATTTTGGCTCCATTTATCCTGGTAGATATCAGAAGAGTGAAAATGAGTAATCAGAAAGGATATGAGCAGAAACGGAGGGTTCGAACCATATTTGCAATATTGTAAGACAATTTACAATATTGTCTTTGGTTGCTGAGAGGCCAGTCAAACATAATGATCATTGTCTTTGAATATTTCAAATATTTCATATTGCATTGAATTATTCAGTCAATGTATTGACACCCTGGTGATTGATTAATACCCGATTAATAAGGTTTTCCCACAGCGCACAATGATATATAGTATTAATTGATATCTATCAGTCCACTGATTACTGCAGATCATCAGAGTCTTCAGGTCAGAGTCTTCTTTTGTGGTACAACTGACATCACATTACTTCAAACTGGGTTCTCATAGGCCACATAACCCATATTATGTGGCATAAATAGTTCATATCTGTGTCATTAGAAATGTTTGCGTGAGCTTTTGTTCACATTAGAATGTCCGTTTCAGGTGACCATCGTCTGTGACACTCAGTGCTACAGGATCATGATCAACGGTGCCCAGATGTTCACCTACAACCATCGTTACTTCCTGTTTCAGCAGATCGACATCCTGGAGGTTGAAGGAAATGTCAGCCTCAGTTTTGTATCAGCGTAAGGAATCATGCTCATCCAGGAGTGCTTGATTACGTATAATGAGTCTTTCCTTTGTGTGAAATTCAGACTTCTGCTCACTCTGAGCAGCTTGAATCCCCCTGAAACATGAAATCAAAACTGACCCCATTGAGCGTGATGATCGTGATCCCATAATGTGAATGCACATCAGCTTGTTTAACTTTTGGTGTTGGACTGCAGTGCGAACAAGCATAGGCTCACTCTAAAATCTGCCCCAGATTCCTCTAGTATGTGTTCTGTTAACATCCGGAATACATTCCCTAACACGAGCAATCTTTAAGATAGCTATCTTTAGCCAGCATTCATTCTTCAAAATAAATGTTTCAGGAATATCACCTAGTTTAGTTTAATCAGAAGCATCGATTTCACATAATTATTTCCTGAAGGCAGTAAAGCTGACAGTACACTTTCAAAGCAATGCACCAACTTTTTAGCCAAATCAGTGCAGTGTTTTGAATTCCTAATCACTGCTGTTTGTTCTAAGACGTAGTTCAACATATATCTAATATATCTAATATTTCTCATTATGAGATTGTAAGAATATTGTAAAACTATTTAATCCATACCTTTAATTCTAAGCCATTTTAACTAGAAAGGCTTATATACTCCAAGCTTATTTTCCCTGCTTTTAAAGGAGATCTATTATGCTCACGTTCAGTGTTCATAATTTTGGGGTCTACTAGAATAGATTTACTGGCTTAAATTTCCCCAAAACCCCAAATATTTCTGAGAATACCAGCTCAGGGATTGAGCTCCTGTTGGAGCTCCTGTGTCTTTAAGCCCCACCTCCTGATGAGTCCAGTGTGCTCTGATTGGCCAGCTCGCTCACTCTGTTCTCACTGCCCAACTAGAGTGTTTGAAAGCAGTAGCATAGTTATTGCCGGTAGGCGGGCAATAAGGACTGTGTTACGAGATGACATCACCTTGTAATAGAGAAAAGGCTGGATTTCCAGCAAGGCGTTTCAGGCAGCTGAGAAAAGTGTTTTTTATGGGAGAGAGTTTCTAACTCTGGCGTGTACTTTGGGCTGTATAGCTTTGCAGACTGTTTACACAAAAAGCTACAACACACTAAAGGAAAGAGTAAAACCGGAAAGGATGTTCCTCCCCCGTATATACATACATGCTCCATAGACGGTTTTGTGTGGTCATGACAGGCTTGTTTTCTGAGGGACAATGTTGACGAGCACACATGCGTGCTTCTTCTATTGTTACAAGCTTGACAAAGTAACAATGGTAGAACCTCTTTTGGTGCTATATAGAACTATTTTCAAAAAGGTTCCATATAGAACCATCTACAGCACATTCTCCATCAATCTGAAGAACACTTTCACCATGCAAGGAACCCTATGATCATGCAAATGCCTCTGTAAATGTACACGGATCTATACAGAACCATTCTCTTCGCTAAAGAACCATTGAAGAACCAACCAAGTGTGAAATAATCATGGAAGGTACCAAATTCCCTGTATAGAAAATGGATGGAATCTTGCTGTTAAACAGCTGTGGCTACATCAGTTAACCACATACCGAGCTTCAGATTCAAGCACTGATAGCAAACTGAAGGCTTGATATCTAGCAGACAGCAACGGCTAAAGGGCTGTTCTAGATCAGTTCTCTTAATTCTAGATTACAATCAATTACCCCAATAATATCTGGTCTACAGTGGTCTTGCAGTCAAAAGCTGACCAATCATGAATGAGAGAGGTTGACAAGTTGTCCATGACAGTAGATGAGCTACAGTCTGTAACTGTACACCTATACAGGTTACGTTTAAGATATGTAGCCAGAGAGTGGAAGTACAAAGAGAGGGGTTTCTGGGTGGCCACTGAGTGTGTGGTTATCATTTTTGCATGGTGGAAATACAGTATCTTCAGTTCCTCACTTATGGTTATAATTGCCATGACCTCCAGGGGGCAGGATTGAGCTGGTATTTGATTGATACCTCCGGTTTTAAGGCGCTATATTTGTTGTATTTGCAATATTCCAAGTAGGTTACATATGTAGAACACCAAACTACATTTCATAACAAGTGTTGGTGTTGGTACAAATACAGAACGATGCTTATTAAACCTTCAAGAAGCAAAACAATCCATAAATAAAATAAAATGTTGGAAAAAAAGAACTTCTGCAAAAAAAAAGAACTTTCGCCAGTTGGTTTTGTTCCTTGATCATGTAGACTGATTTCTGACTGTGCAGATATATTAACCACTTTTGCCATTCTAGGATTTGATTTTTATTTTTTATTTTTATTTGACCTTTTTTGATCTCCACCATTTGTATGGTTTTATGTTGTCAAAAACGGGCGTCTTTTATTGTAATTAGACAATTTTACGAGCTGTCTTTAAAATTAAATGGGCTTTTCCTTTAAGACTAATGACTTCTGTTCTGATTGGCTGCCCTATATCGTGGCTCATTCAGATGACTCATTCAGATAAATGTGTTCATGGTTGTGACATCACAAAAGCAGCGACTCCAGAAACAGGCTATTTTGACAGGTTATTGTTTCCATATGAAGACTGTATGCACAGTTCCTGTTGGAAACTTCAACAGTTACACATACTAGATCCAAAACAGCAAGGAACATGATATGGGCCCTTTAAAGGAATGATTTTATTAAAAATCTAATTTAAACTTCCTTCTTAACCCGAATCAAAACACTCCTCATCAAAAGAATAGCTGCACCCAGAAGGAAGTGTGGGACTGCAGTGCTATTGGGAAGGAAGATAAAGGTTACCAGGGACAATAAATGATGATACATTTAGACTGATATGGGTAATATTTATTGAGCTACACATACAGATGTAGTGTCTCTCAGTATGGCATCGGGCCGCCATGTTTGCTCATGCAACATGCCAGACATCTCGGCATAGAGTTGTAGAGGTTCCTAATGGTGTCCTGTGATAATCCATCCCATGAATTAAGTGACACCAGGCCTTCTGGACGTGTAACGTGTGACAGCAAACCGTTCATCTTGGAGCTGACCACGGTGCCTCCAGACATGGATTCGTTGGTCGTCTACCCCAAGACAAAAGCAGGACTCGTCACTGAAGATGACCCTCTGCCATTCTGAGTCACTCCATGGGAGTCTGGCACGACACCATTGCAGTCTTTGGTGATGTTGACATGCTGTTAAGGGCAGTCGTCTTTGCGGTCTGTGTGCATGTAGTTCTGCGTCGTGCAGCCGTCTGCCAAAGGTACTGGCACTAACAGGATGACTCATGGAGGGCATCACTGCTCGCTGAATGTTTGCAATCGTGGCTGTTGGGTCAGTCAGGTATAGCGATAAGGCCGAATGTGAAACTTCAATCATTCGCATGTCTCATGATGTCAAACCTACCCACCAAGTTTCATTCCTGTGGGTTGCTTCCTTCTGGGTGCAGCTATTCCATTGATTGTGAGTGTATAAACAATTGGTCAATATGTGTTTGGTGTCTGTGGTTTGGTTATTTAGTTTTGCAAAGGAGCTACAAGGCTAATGTAGCTAACAGGAAATGTAAGCTTATAACTCACTAATTAACAAGGTGTTAACTGCATGGCTAAATCATCACATGCTTGTCTCAAACTGCGTTGAGCTGTTGAGTGTTCTCAAACAGACCTGCTTATGTGGTTTCTGACATCTAAAGTCTGTTCCTTTAAGTCCTATACTTTCTCAGACAACACAGAGGGTATACTCAGTTTGGGACAGTGATCTGACTGTTCTTTGACCACCACGCAGTGTCCGGTTTCTCCGTCCATGCCCCTGTTCATACAGTCTCAAATACAGCAACAAGTCCGCCTTTCTTCCTCGGAGTTGTCTTTCCGACATTCTTTACATTATTGAATTAAGTTCATTTTGGAGCATGTGATTAGCGAATTACCTCAGAGGAAAGACTTGAATGGCAGTAAAAAGGAGATTTTATCTGGCAGAAAAGGATCACTGGCCACACCTACGGCTAACCTCTGAATGGAAGAACAGAAAATAATAACCTACACCTTACTAAAACCTTTACCTCAGTAACCTACACCTTACTAAACCTTAATCTCAGTCACCTACACCTTACTAAAACCTTTACCTCAGTAACCTACACCTTACTAAACCTTAATCTCAGTCACCTACACCTTACTAAACCTTAATCTCAGTCACCTACACCTTACTAAAACCTTTACCTCAGTAACCTACACCTTACTAAATCTTAATCTCAGTCACCTACACCTTACTAAACCTTAACCTCAGTAACCTACACCTAAACCTAACCTTAACCTCAGTGACCTTCACCTTAACATAACCTTAACCTCAGTAACCTACACCTAAACCTAATCTTAACCTCAGTAACCTTCACCTTAACATAACCTTAACCTCAGTAACCTACACCTAAACCTAACCTTAACCTCAGTAACCTATACCTTACTAAACCTTAACCTCAGTAACCTACACCTAAACCTAACCTTAACCTCAGTAACCTACACCTTACTAAAACCTTTACCTCAGTAACCTTCACCTTACTAAACCTTAATCTCAGTCACCTACACCTTACTAAACCTTAACCTGAGTAACCTACACCTTACTAAAACCTTTACCTGAGTAACCTACACCTTACTAAACCTTAACCTCAGTAACCTACACCTTACTAAACCTTAACCTCAGTAACCTACACCTAAACCTAACCTTAACCTCAGTAACCTTCACCTTAACATAACCTTAACCTCAGTAACCTACACCTAAACCCAACCTTAACCTCAGTAACCTACACCTTAGTAAAACCTTAACGTCAGTAACCTACACCTAAACTTAACCTTAACGTCAGTAATCTATAGCCAAACCTAACCTTAACCTCAGTAACCTATGGCTTAAACCTAACCTTAACCTCAGTAACCTACACCCAAACCTAACCTTAACCTCTGTAATCTACACCTACACAAAACCTTAACCTTAGTAACCTACACCCAAACCTAACCTTAACCTCTGTAATCTACACCTAAACAAAACCTTAACCTCAGTAACCTACACCTAAACATAACCTTAACTTCAGTAGCCTACACCTAAACATAACCTTAACCTCAGTAGCCTACACCCAAGCCTAACCTTCACCTTAGTAACTCACACCCAAACCTAACCTTAACCCCAGTAACCTACACCTAAACATAAGGCTTTCTGTCTGCTCATTTACTAGTTGTAAAAGTTGTCATCTATAGTGAACATAGCACATAGTTTTGAAGTGACGAACTAGTGCTGAATTGTAATGCTGTCATGTCGTTGTGAGGACATCTGGTCCTCATAGGGATAGCTAGACAATTTCAGACAATCGCTCACGCGCACACTCACACGCGCACTCGCACACACTAACACGCACGCTCGAGCGCGCGTGCGCGGCCCCCCCTCCCTGTCTCAGCCGCTTCATCACTGGTAAGGAGGATTCAAACTTCCGCCAGTGTCATGGCGGCGTGGTGGTGTTTCGGATGAAAAAAAAAGCAGCAAATAACAACCCGCCCCCCTCCTCGCGGCCCTGGAGACGGACTTCGAGCATTGTCGGGTGTCAAAGGCGGAAAAAGGGGGGCATTATTAGAAGAAAGAGTGGAACTCGGCGGCTATGGCAGCTCACAAACCCGCCGAGTGGGTTCAGGCCGTTATTAACAGATTCGACGAGCAGGTAAGGAGCGTAACGATCACAGCACAGCGAGAAAACGACTCTTTTGGGCTAAAACCCATAGTAAGGCAGGCATACAAGCCTCTGTCGGATTATGTTTAAGCCTCTCGGGGGCGGGTTTGGTCTAAAACGCAGTGATTTAGCCCGGCCGGTTGGTGATGCCCGGCGGGGAGGATCGCACGCTCAGCCCGCATCGGAGCGCAGGAGAGACCGCCTGGATCAGACCAGGCAGCGGGGTGGGAGAGTGAGGTTTAAACAGCTCGGGCTGGGTATGGCCAACACCGAGGACGATTTCAGCACTGATTCCTCCTTACGTTCAGGTTAACCTTGGCCGCTGGGTGCTAATGACACTCCTAGCAGGCTGGAGAGCAGCTTAATGTTGCCCTTCTCGTTGGCTGTGAGGAACCAGGCTGGAGCATCGGGTACCTTAACGTTAACGTGACCGGTTAGCTTTGCGTGTGGCTTGAAAACAGCTACTTCCCGCGAATAAACTGCTTTTCCAAAAGCCTCAAGCCTTTATTCGACTGGCCTTGTGGTTGACAAGCGATGGTGGTTGTGCTTAGTGAGTTTGGACCACTTCAGGTCTGTGGTTTCTGCTAGCAGGGCGAAGTGCGGGTTAGCATCGCGGCTAAAGAGCTGGAGGAGGAGGATGAGGAGTACAGACTGGCTGCCTGGATGTGTTTCTGTCATTGTCTCATAGGGTCTCACTCAGTGTGTCAGCTCTACACCGCTGAGAGATGCCAGGGATCAGATGGAGGATGGTCTGTGTGATGGACAGTCATGATGATGGACTTGGTCAGTACTGTATATGTACAGTGAGACTCAAACACATGCAGTGGTTGCTTTAATCACATGTTCAGAGCTGCTTGCTTCTCCTTCATAGTCAGTTCTCTAGCTGTCTTCTGGTTTTGGCCTGTTTCCATGAGGTCAAGACCCTCTAATGCAGACCCCTGTGCCTGCAGCCCACCCTGCACGTTCACTCGTAGTTTATGTGTTTACAGCAACACATGGATCACCTGCATAGATGGTTCTTCAAGGGTTCCTTAGTAAAGGCATTGGCTATGTTTAGAACTTAGAATTCTAAATAGATCCATTTCATACTGTCATGGTGAAAGGGTTATTTGGGATGTTGGAGGATGTGTATGGTTCTATATGGCATCAAAAAAGGTTCTTCTGTCATGCTGTAATAGTGGAACGGTCCTTTCCGAACGGTCCTTTGTTACAAGCCTGACATTGTTACAGTAGAAGATCTGGTGCTGTGTAGAACCACATACGGAACGTTCTCCAGCACTCCGCAGAACCATTTCACCATGCAAAGAACCTTTTAAGCCTGAAATGGATTTTCACAAAGCAGGGTGAAGCCAGATCGCTGAAGTCCAAATGCAAGCCTGTTCAGCAGGATAAAGCTGAGGGACTTCCCTAATGGGACAGTCCTCAACTCAGGTCTTGGCTTATCTGGCCAGTGGAAAAAAAGGCCGCCAGCCCCCATTGCAGTGCTTTTGGGAATGAAGATAAAGGTTACCAGGAAAAATAAATTATGCTAAATTTAGACTGATATGGGCAATATTTATTGAGCTACACATACAGAAGTAGTGTCTCTCAGTATGGCGTCAGGCTGCCATGTTTGCTAACACAACATGCCAGAAAGCGGGACATGTCACTGAAGATGACCTGCTGCCATTCTGAGTCCCTCCAAGACAGTCTGGCACGACACCATTGCAGTCTTTGATGATGTTGACGTGGTGTTAAGGGCAGTCGTAGTAACGGTCTGTGTGCTTGTAGTCCTGCGCTGTGCAGCCGTCTGCCGATGGTGCTGGCACTAACAGGATGACTCATGGAGGGCATCACTCCTCGCAGTGTCTGCAGTTGTGGCTGTTGGGTCAGTCAGGTACAGTGATAAGGCCTGTCCTTGCTTACATCACATGCGCATCAGAGTATGAAACTTGAATCATTTGCATGTCTCACAATGTCAAACCTACCCACCAAGTTTCATTCCTGTTGGTTGATTCGCTCTGCAAGCAGCTATTTGTGCAACTACTCTCTTGACGATGAGTGAAAAGCGTATTGTATTGTGACACACTTTATAATAATAATGATGTATACTGTCATATCGCCCAGTCCTGTGATGTAGCAGTGCAGTGTGTTGTATTGCATCAGTGTGTCGCAGCTTATCATGTTGGCGTTGTATCCTGACGAGCATTGTGGGTTACATCTAATGTGTTACCATAGGGCTAATGTGGCTCCTCTTTTAGATCAGGAGATCAGGATATCTCTGTAAAATTTCTGTTTTGTTTAAGACGTTGTACTTCTACAGTCTTAAACGCTCTAATAACACTGTTATGACACGCATTGAAACATGAAAATGTTGGCACGCACCCAACTGATGTCGCTTCTTGTTGTGCAGTCTCTGCCTAGGTAATGAATAATAATCATAAAAATTTTGGATTGTCATGTTAATATTTTCGCTGTTTTGGAATCAAGATGCCACTCGTATGTTGTATCATAGCACCCCTGTAAATGACCCCCCCCCCTCCCCCCCACCTCCTCATGTGCCTCATGTTAGATTGAACACTCCCCAAAAAGAAGAGCTGATGTTCTGTGATTTAGGCTACGCTCACACAGCAGGTAACATTACGTCATATGTTAAACGTGATCCTTATCTGACATCAGTCTGAACAGATCCCGCCCCTCTAAACTGACCTGCTTGCATTAAAGAGGGATGCTTTATGTGACCCAGTCAGAGGTTTACAATAACAGCTGACGGACGCACCACTCCTGGTTTCAGTTTCACCTTCGACAGCATCACAGGAGCGATCACGTTCAGTTCCAGTGACTGACAGCTGGGCTCTCCATCACACCATGATGGAGCTTGCTGTAAAAAGGGTGCGCTATTCTGCAGTGGCCACTTCCTGGGTTTGTGCCCATGGTTTCTTTAAACCCACTTTCTTTCTCCTTGGCTTTGCAGTTGTGTTCGCACATTTTATCTGTGATCTCTACAAACATGGAGCAGTTTGAGAGGTGCTTTTTCGTGCAAAAACATCATGTTTGAAGTTTGAGCTCTGCAGCATGGAATTATGTCGAGCTGGGCTGATGTTAAAGTCAACTTCATTCCAATCTGGCTGTTTAGACTGAGCCGCATTGCCGTGTATCAGATTTGTATTGGATTTCAATACCACATATGGGATCAGAAGCGGAAATTTTAGATGATGAAAAAATGTTTGTTTTGATGAAAAAAAGTTTGTTTTGCCGTTCACACTGCCACACAGGTAACTCAGCTGTGTCACATATGATGGAAAAGGTCAGATTTGGGCAACTTTTACCTGCTGTGTGAAGGTCTTAGTAGTCTTAGTGTCATGCTCGTGTTTTGGCCTGGAATACAAAAGGAATCAGTTTCACCACCTCACACGCTGCTCATTGTAAATGTGAATCATCATCTATGAATGAGCCACATGTACTGTGGACCAGGGCTGTCCAGGGCTGTCCAATCCTGGAGAGTTCAAATCCAGAGCATGTTTAGATAAACCTGAAGGCCTCCGTTACCTGGATCAGGTGTGCTACATTTGGGTTAGAGCTAAACTCTGCAGGATGATGGAGATTGAGCGCTAGACTTCAGTCAGTCCTAATGACGTTCCTTTGAAAATGACCGATTGCTGTGCATTAGCTTGTTGTGTGTGAGGTATTCTTGTCACTGAGATTGAAGTGCCTAGTTGTAAGTTATCAGGTTCATCATCAGTGTGTTTTTACTCTCTTACCTTGGTGGTGTCACTTTGTTGTAGTGTTCAGAACATGTGTGTTCAGTGATGTGTTATTAAAAGTGCTTTCCTTAATGAGGGTAATGTAAAGCATATCTTTCACTTTTAAAGATAGTCAGAAACTCGTATGTGATTTAAACAGTCGAGATGTGAACAGAGTCGTTCAGAGTGGTTTGAGGTGAAATGCTCAGAGTTAGAATAGGTGAGATTAGCGAGAGGCAGGGGAGGATTGGTGCGCTCATCGCGCAGAAGGCTGGAAACACCCTGGACAGGCTGCCAGGTGGGGGCAGACACACAGCAGACATACATGTTCACTCACACAAACAGACAGTTTACAATTTCCTCCTGACTGCATATCTTAGGACTGTGGGAGGAAACCGGAGCACTAACAGCAAGAAGAGCCTGGGTTCGATTCCCAGCATCCGGGGTCCTTTCTGTGTGGAGTTTGCATGTTCTCCCCGTGTCGGTGTGGGTTTTCTCTGGGCTGGAGCACCAAAGACATGCAGTCAGGTGACTGGAGATGCCAAATTGCCCGTAGGTGCGTGAATGTGTACGTCTGTGTGTTTGCCCTGTGATGGACTGGCGGCCTGTCCAGGGTGTTTCCTGCCTTCTGCCAAATGAACATGCTGGCTAGGCTCCAGCACCCACGTGACCCAGTACGATTAAGCGGTTTAGAAGATTAGATGAGAGAGTGAATCTTTCAGCCCTACTCCAGTCCAAACCTAAACAGGCAGGCTTGGGACACCAAAGGTGTCTTGGCTAATCGGCTGCATGTGGGGTAAAGGGGAAATTGTGTACATCTGATTCTTGCGTTAATCATTTAATTTCCCTTCTAAAATTACTACATCCAGAGTAGCAGGTGTAACGAGACACAGAATTCAGAGTGTAGACCAAAAAAAAGACACAACTGGGGAAAAAATTCAACCTAATAAATTGAAATTGAATGTTTTTGCATAATTTTAATTGAAGTTAATGTGCAAGCCTAAAGCTAATATGTGCTTGTGAGCAGTGTGCTTTTCTTATCACTTGAGATGAGACTGGAGCAATACGTTCTTGTTTGTGTGGTATTACGGTTTTTATATTACTTCATGCAGTATAATCAGGGTTAAGTTGCATACATTGATTACTCCTGCCTGTTCAATGTATTGTTTGAGCCCTGTGCAGAGATCTGGGCAGTATGATGACGTTTTTCGTTATGGTGATAAATGACATCAATACATACAATACAGCACAAAATGCACTTCTGAGCGTATCATGGATATTGTTAGTACTTGTACTAGTATCGTTTTATAATGCTACATGGTCGAGCCACATTATCATTATGAATAGCTTCCATGTGCAGCAGCTAGACGGACTGGGAGTGACTCAGTAAGGTCCTGGTAAGTTGTCACAGGTATCTGGAGCCATGCTGACTGCGGTGCATCCCACAGCTGCTGGAGGGTCTCAAGGAGGATCCACAGAGCGAACGCGACGATCGAGGTGGTCCCACAGATGCTCAGCTGAGTGAAAGTCTGGGAAATTAGGGGTCCAGGGTAGTACTTGGAAGTCTTGGTCATGCTCTTCCAACCAGTGTTGGACATTTCTAGCTGTGTCGCATTGCTGGAAGATCCCGCCCGCCCCAGGGAAGACAATCAGCATGTATGGGTGTAGGTGATCTGCAAGGACGGATTCATACCCAGATTGGTTGAGAGTGCCTTCCACATGGAGGAGTGGGCCCAGAGAACGCCACAAAAATGTGACTCCCTTCATGAGCTACCTGGTGCTACCGTCAAAAGTAGGAAGTGGTCATAATAATGTGACTCTAAAAATGAGGAAAGCCTTCTATGAGTATATTGTATATGACAGTATATTGCTTTACTTACAGTCTCGCAGTATATATAATTGTGACCCCTGTATCATGCCGATCCCTAATCAGTACTTGATGAGCGTACAGTTATGAGGCATCCACCTTCTGTATGTGAATGTGTAGTTAACAGAAAGTACTCTAGTCTTAAGTGTCATGTGTTATGGGTCATGTCAGTAATGGGGTCATGGCTGTAGGGCTGAACGATTTAGGGGAAATATCTGATTGGGAGTTTTCAGACTGATATTTTGATTTTGATTTAAATTGTGATGGCGTTGTATAAATTGAGGTCCAGGAGACGAGTGTATCCATGTTTTTCCGCCAGTTAACACGCCAGACTGACAGTTAATTATGGTTGTGATCTTGTACACAGGTACTGGGTTGTTTCCGATTGGTTTAACTTGTCATCTGCAGGTGATTCACTAACTAAGTGTTACTAGCTGCAATTTTCCTAACTTCAAATATGTTGCAACATAGTTGATGAATAGTTGATAATGTAGGCCGTTATAAAATTGCAACTCTTGAGAACTGATATTGGCATCCTTTTAAATTGAAATATCAATATAAATATACAATTTTTCTGAAATTTTCCCCACTTAATGCTTTAAATAACGTTTTCAGCCCTAAATTTGTTGGCCCATCCACTGACCAAACTACTTAATTAAGGACGAATCAGACATTTATTCCTCTACCTTACAAACACTGAATACTCCTTTCCTCTGCTTGTCTTGTTATCTGGTGTTGACCCAAGGAGGATGGGTTCCCCTTTTGAGTCTTGGTTTCTCTCAAGGTTTCTTCCTTTTGAACTGAGGGAGTTTTTCCTTGCCTCTGTCACCCTTGGCTTGCACACTGGGGGCTCGGACACCAGATTCTTTGTAAAGCTGCTTTGTGACATCTGTTGTAAAAAGCGCTATATAAATAAATGCTGACTTGACATGACTTGCCTTGACTAAATTTCCCAACTTAACACTTCAAATAACATGTTCAGCCCTAAATTTGCCTGCTAAATGCTTTTGATAACATTTTCAGCCTTAAATTTGGTCACTTAAAGCTTTAAATAACATTTGAGCCCTAATTTACCCAACTTAACATTTTAAATAACACTTTCAGACCTAAATTTGCCCGCTAAACGCTTTTAGTATCATTTTCAGCCCTTAATTTGCCCCATTAGCGCTAAAGCTAACTGTCACGCTGCCCATCTCCACTGGTGAGGCCGCTCCACCTGGGAACTACGTTCCCCAGAGTCCTCTAGTGCATGATGTCATCACCACGTGTCCTCCGGCAGCCTGTCGATCTCCGTCACCCGTATATTGACTACACCTGTTTGTAATCACTGCTGTATTTGTACCGCTCTGTTTGCCCTGCCTCCTTGTGAGGTTTTGTGATTCTTCCGTTGCATTTCTGAGCCATTCTTCCTTTTTTTTGCCTACTTGTGCTTGACCTGTTTTTGCCCTTTGACTTTGATCCTGCCTAGCCCTTTTGCCTTGTCGTTTTGCTTTTCATTTCTGACCTTGCCTGTTTCTTCTATTCTACTGTTTTTTTTCCTAATAAACTTTCCATTGATTTACACTCCGCATGTGTCGGTTCTGTCATCCGGGCCTGACACTAACGTTTTTGATAGTGTAGACTGAATTTAAAAAAGTACCCTCTTGCTATTTGAAATTAAATTGGGATTCTGATATGAAATCGATGAATTGTTCAGCTCTTTATGGCTGTTTATGTGTTTTTATAATGGATATAGAGCTTATTATCTATCAGTGCTGCTGAAACTAAAAATCCAGATAGTTGTGGGACAACAAACCAACAACCAACATGTAGACGATGTCTTATAAAGCTAAAATGTGGATCAAACTGATATGCCGTACTTTCAGATACTTTTGGATGAGAGTTATTGCATTTGCCTGGTGGGTCCGGTTTTGGTGGAATAGTCCCAGCAGCACTCCCGCCCAGTTCCCTGTTTAAGCTTTCTCTGTGCTTTATTGGGCTGATTAACATTACTCCTTGGAGCTGGACTCTGGGATACGTTTCGGCCGAGGACTGGATTGACCTTTGTGCGACTGTGTTAGACGTTAGACCTTGCCAGGGTGTGGCTCATTAAACTTTAATGAAAGTGTAAAACAGATTAGAAGCAGGTCTTAATGCTAAGCCTGGTCTTAAGCTCCAGATAATCACAAAATAGGATTTTGTGCGATTGACTTTCCCTGAACAGGAACCAGCTCTTTACAGCATGTGAATGTTTGACAGGCTGACTCCTCAGCTGCCTTCAGGTTTCCAGGACTGGTGTGTTGAGTGTCTGACCATGCGGGTGGCAGTCGTTACAGTTTAAAGGTTTATTCAAACACGGCGGTTTAAACATTTGTTTAAACTCGGTCGGGATGGAACTGAGCGTCTGTGGTTGTTTAGTTGTTTGAAGACTAGTGTCCAGGTAGTGTTAATGAATAGCACGCCTTTCTTTTGTGCCTTAGACTTATAAGTAATTTATTAAAGATGCACCGAAATTAATTTTTGTCTGAAGCCGAAACCGAACAAAATGAAAGGCCGAGTACGAAACGCATTTTTTTTTTTCACGGTCGTTCATTAATTGTTTCATTAATGTTGCATAAATTAAATAGGCTAAATGTATTTTTGTCCTGGTGTTAAGTAAAAATAATTACTAAACTGCAGCTTAAACATATTAACAGAACACTGAACATTTTAACATCACAGACATGTGCTGAGAAGCTGCTGTCTGTCTGCCTCGCTGTAGCGACTCGGTTCTGTTCTTTGCTCTGTGTGGAGTTCTGTTTGGCTCGACTGCTCGAAGCTGAATAAAAGCTGGGCGACGTCAGCGTGCTCCGGTGTGGCTCGCAGTGGAAAAATAAGGCGTTAAAGTGGGTATTAGCCTCGAGCTGACGGCGCTAGCCCTGGAACTAAGGAGAAAAAGTTCTGCTCTGGTTCCTGTCTACATTCAGGAGCTAGAAAAAGTAATGGTGTCATTAAACACGTGATTGTCCGGTATGAATTATTCAGTCCTTTTCACCAAAAGTGCTTTTTCACCATTTCTGGCCGAATCATTTCGGCTGGTGAACATTCAGTGCATCCCTATAATTTATTCATGATAACTTCGGAAGAGCCATACTTTATTTAATATGTAGTCAAAAATGGAAACATTGAAATAATATATTCTTGAATGTTATCTTATGTTTTGCCAAAATTCTGACGTTTCTTGCTAAAATGTGCAGTTTACTGTCTTGAACACGGAGGAAGCCTAGACACAGATTATGCTGTATAGTGTAATAAATGGGTAAGATTACACAGCGGGATTAAGAGCAGCGTTGTAAGTGGCATGTTTAAGCATTGTTTCATCGTGCCCGGTTCTGGTAGGGCTCGCCCGATATATATTGGTGGGTTGTTCATATTGGAAATACCAGTGACCGCGTACTGATGGTAGTGAAAGTAGTGACTCCTTATGGGTCATGAGTAGTAGGGGATGATATCTGTGTGCATATCAGCTCACCAGACAAACAATGAGTCATCTGTAACTGAAACGTACCTAATAGTATGTAATACCTCCACCAGCACCAATAACAGCTGTGATTGGGTTTGGCATGGACTGAACACTGCTCTGGATCTAGGCCACATCAATGTTCAGCCACTCTTGCCTTAACGAATTGGTCAGTTGGGCCAGATTTGGTTGATGCCTTCCCTGACGTTTTACTGGTTGTTCCAGGTCGTCCCACAGATTTCCAAGAGGATTCAGTTCTGGGGATTTTGCAGGCCAGTCCAGATGTAGGAATGCTCCTGAATGCTCATCATGCCACTCACATTTACAGCCCTGTGAACGCGAGAACCTGTGCAGAGGAATAAGATGATGAGGATAAGCACAAGTGCTTTTAAAGGTTAAGTGTACCAATGTACAATTAAACCTAAACTTAAATCTAAACTTAACTTTGTTTCAGCTTGTGTTATTGGATTTCTGATGTTGCAGCTGTGTTGATATGGGGTACAAAATATCGGTTCAGTTGAGCCCTAGCGAATGGCTAATGCCAGTGCTTTGTTTGTAGTTGGTGGAAGCCTGGTGTTCTACAGGGTTGGTGTTGTACTGAATACTTACGGTGTATGTAAGATGATCGGGCGACGTGTGCCGCTAATCTTAGCATGAAGTTGATTTTCCTAAGGGGAAATCGGAGCGATGCTAGTATGAGTGTTAAGTCTTGTTAGTAAAATGTGAACCGATAATGATGTGAACACGTGGGAGATGTTGGGCTCCCTGCCCAGCCGGGTACATGACTGAAGTTTAGTTTTTCAGCAGTTTGTTTACACCTTCCAACCAACGTCCAACATTAATAAAGACTGTTCAGATCCGATTCACACTTTCAGGCTGTTTCAGTGATCACACAGGGATACAGAGAGGTGTGGTGTTCCTTGCCAGCAGGCTGGCGATGAGCGTTCTCCTGGTGTTTTGATAAATCAAGGCATTGATGTGATCCAACAAATGTAAATCATTTCAGTCAATATAATGCAGGCCCATCTTTCATGTCACATCAAGGCTTCAGTTTTGTTTTGTTTTGTTTCATGATCTCTCGTTTCATTCGCTAAGGTCATCTTGTGGTCACGTATGTAGCAACAGAAACAGAATGACGGCTGAACAATTTCAGTATCGGAAAACTGAAGGAAGTGAAGGAAAGTACAGAGTTGAAATGGAAAACTGTAGCGGCGAAATGCTCCTCACAGGCATCTCTCATTGACCGTCTCTTTTGGAAGCCACGGTCGCTGATCAGATCTCTGCATCTGGGTGCATCCTAAAGGGCTTTGGCTCGATTCCCAGCTGGGGTCTCCGGGGTCATTTCTGTGTGGAGTTCTCTGCAGTCTGCATGTTCTCCACGTGTCTGCATGGGTTTCCAAAGACATCCAGTCAGGTGAATTGGGAAGGCTAAACCGCTCTCTAGGTGTGAGTCTGTGTGTGTGTGTGTGTGTGTGTCTGTATGTCCCAAAACAACACACACCTCAGAAGATGAATGAATGATTGAAATGATGAGTGGCTGCTTTAACCAAAAAATGGGGTGGGCCATTATGCAGAGGTACCTGGGTGTGCTGCTCTATTCCATAGTGCTGTAAGTCTGTGTAGGGTAGAAAGACGTGAGTTTCTCTAAGATCCGCTTGACCACATGGTGGACATTGCTGTTTGGTGTGGACGCTTGTAGTCGTGTTGTACACAGGAAAAACCTTTTTTACTTGTCTTTGAAATGTTCATGTTTGTGGCTCATATGCCGTGACCTGGAAGACCAAGCTCAGCCAACTGAGAAGCCTCTGCTCTTTTAAGAGGGCTTCATTAATAACTGGAGATGCCCCACACTCTGAGTGTCTGGGCTGGATGCATAAGGTGGCGTGCACCCCCCCTCCACACACACACACACACACACGCGCGCGCAAGTCGTTGATGTGTTTTCCAGCATGCCTGGCGAAGGGATCCACTCTCGACTCGTCTGCTCTCCATTCCCCAGTGGTCTCTGCCAAAGTGCTCACAAGGAAAGGGGCTTGTCTCTGACCTAAAGGGAATTTTGAACTGCCCCTGTGAAACAAAGTGCCCCTGTGTCTGCTGGCCTGGCACGAATATGGATGTCAACAAGCCGTGTGTGTGTGTGTGTGTGTGAGAGAGAGAAAGAGAGTGGGTTTGCGTGTGTTCCTGCCTTAGATCCTCCGGTCCCGAGATTTTCATTTCCGCTTTCCTTTCTCTGTGTTTAGGCACTTGGCAAGCTGTGTTTCTGTGTTTAGGGTCAGGGAGGTCATCGTCATGTACAGTATGAGTTAAAGTCTGGATGCTCCTGCACACAGAGAGGAGGTTTTCCTTTGTTTTTGCTGTTATACATACAGTATTTGGAGCCATATTTTTTATCCTCCACACACTGTGTTTTGTTTCTTCATAGTTAAGGTGTGATTTAAAAATACTGAATTTAAAGCAGTCAGTATAAATATCAAAACAATATAAATACTGAAACATTTCGTTGACATGATACTCAGTAGCAGCAGTGAATGGTAAAAGGAACTTATTTATTTAAGTCACCCCACATTGCAGCCTGAAGGTTTTCCGGAAGGAGTGCAAGGCAAGTGCATTGGCAAGTGCATTTCAGTCCCTGAGAGGAAACCAGTAAGAACCCACACCAGCAGTAACACACAGCTGCTTAGTTGTATCTCAGTCGTGTTAACTGTGTACTAATTGTAAAGGCATGTCAGTACACATACCACAGGAAGTGATGAAGCTTACGTCATGCCAAGCTGGACTCTGAAGGTAGGCTGCTTCGGTGGAGGTTTTTTTGGAAAGTGCAAACAAATAAACACATTAATTGCTAGAATACGTTTATTTTTACAGGCTGTTTTGCCAGATTTACACACCATTTCTGGTCCTGCCACCACGACAGCTGCCGTCACATCACCGTCCACCAATTATTTTCTGAATTTTCCAGGCATGAGAAGATCCTCCCTTTCTGTTTCCTGATGCATTGTGGGACAACAGTGTCCATCATTACTGTACTCAAACATCCATTGGTTGTAAGTGTGCATTGTGGATTTTTGAGGATACTCAACTTTGACATTTGTACCTGTACTATGTACAACATACCCAATAAACAGTTAGGGTTAGTATTAAGTGCACAGTTGGGAGACACACCATGCTTCTAGACAGCTTATTAAACCTGGTGGAAACTAGTTGCTGGTGAGCGTTTGAGGAGAAATTCAAATTAGAGGCGCACTGCATGTTCACCGGTGCCATTGTTGATGCTGATACATAAACATTGACTTGTGTTGGTAACCTAGTCCTCCTATATACAGTATAACCTTGTGGGAAATTACAGCTGGGCGGGGTTGCTTTTATGTATGTATGTATGTATGTATTTATTTATTTATTTATTAAAACAATGTATATAAACTCACTGAATAAAAAAATGAGTCGAATTGTGTGTTTAAGGCGGTGGTAACTACAGGCTGCTGCAGATGGCGCTGCATGAGGATGATGGGGCCATAAATACCTGCAATGTGTGAGTGACGGGATTCATAGATAGAGAAGAGGTGGTACAGTGCAGTGAATGTCTTGTTCCATGTGTGGAAAATGGCTCCAAAGCAGATGTTAATGATTGGCTAAAAGGAGTCACTGCATTTGGGCGTGCCAAAGACCATAGTGTGAAGGAAGGAGCTGAATCTGCAGGTGTATGGAAGCGTACGGTCATACGGGTCTACCAGCAGTGGCTAAAATCCCAGTCTATAGGAAACTCTCCTCAGTATTGTGCCAGGGAAGACATCCATCAAATCTGGCCCAGCTGTGCAATTCTTTGATGCAAGAGTGTCTGAACATTGATTTGGACTACATTCAGAAACTTTTTCAGTCTATGCCAAATCCAGTCACGTCTGTTGCTGGTGCTTGTGTAGGTATTAGAGGCTAGTAAGTGTGTTTAGTCACAGGTGACTCATTTTATTTAGTCCGGTGAGCTGACATAAGTGAAGTAACAGAACATAAGCACAGCTGTGATTGTGGTATCAGGCCATTCTTTGGCCACAAAACTGCTTCATTTAGTAACAAAGAACCGTATTGTGAACGTCACATGAACGTTACTGTCTGAGAGTTTCCCTTCGTGTTGCCTTTTTGTCTGGAGCTGTTTTACTTGGGGCTGTCTGAAACGGTACGCTCTGCCTGATAGATGAGGGCTGTAGACTCGAGTTAACTGGTGTGTTTTCCCATGCCTGAAGCTGTTTTGTCTGATGTGGAAACCCTGGCCCTGTGATCAGAGGATGCACTGAATTCACACTGGACCAAATGGCAGGATTTGAGTACAGACACGCTCGGCACGGCAGGCGGATAACATGCTCGAGCAGCGCAGCTCAACAGTCAGGTTTCCAGCACAGTCATGTTGGGTACAATTAATGTGGTGTTAAGTTCGAATGCTACATTACCCAACATGTTATTATGTTCATGGTCATTGAATATAATATGTAAAGGAATGATTGAAAGGCTTGTAAACCGTCTATAGAAGCTCTTTGCCGTCACTGGGGGCTGTTAGTATGGAAGTCTGGTTAACTGTCAGCTGGGAAAAGGCCTACGTAGACATTCATGCTGTAATGTATAATAAGGACCATCTGAGCTACTGCTGTGGTCTGATGAGAAGCAACTGCCCATCCTGTGTGCTCTGATACTGCTGCTGCTATACTGTGTGGAAGCTTTGCTTGCATCCCGGTGACCCGTCTGATGATCCTGTTATTTTATCACAGACTAATCAGACATGTCTTCCTCTGCCTCACAAAACACTCAACGCTTCTCTTATTCTTACTAATAGACCATCGTCGTAGTCATCTAGTGGCAGTTGATGTTCATGGATCTTACTGTGATAAACTACTCACAGTGAATAGTCACTGGTTTCACTGGTAACAGCAGACCAAAGGAGGATGGGTTCCCCTTCTGAGTTCTTCTCGAGGTTTCTTCCTCTTGCTCTGAGGGAGTTTTTCCTTACCTCTGTCGCCTCTGGCTTGCTCACTGGGGGCTTGGACCTGGATTCTCTGTAGCTGCTTTGTGAAAGCTGCTGTAAAAGGCTCTGTATGAATAAACTTGACTTGACTAACTTGATTGTCATCGCAGAGCGTTACTACCAAAGTACAATAAGCACATCATCAAATATTGGTTTGAAATTTCAGTCAACCCCATCATCTGTCTGATTCTAGTACTTTAAAGTGTCTGTTTTAGGACTACAAACAAGGAATGGTCGATAAGTAATATAAATTAGTTGATCAGTAATCAGTAAATTGCCTTAAATGTCTTCGGTGAATTTGAAGAGCTGTGACTGCAAACTATTTGGCAACCTGAGGTTCTGTTCATCAATAGATAAAATTCCACCAGGAGGAAAAACATGTGGTCTTGTGTCTAAATCCTGAAGTTTGAGCTACACCATATTATACACAATAGCTAAAAACTCTCTCCCACAGAAACCACTTTTCTCAGCTTCCTGAAACGCCTTTTCTCTATTACAAGGTGATGTCATCTTGTAACACAGTCATTATTGCCTGTCTACCAGCGAGCTTGGTGCACCTTAACACAATGCACAAAGGGCTAAAACAGTAAGAACTGACCACTCTGAAACGCCCTGCTCCAGTCTAGCTTGTGAAGGTGGATCTACCAGCTTGTTCTACTGGACTTTCAGGATTGACACCATCAACAGAACCAACACCATTGTAAAAACAGCCACAGCGGTGTGGGGGCGGAACTTGTAGCAGGATGCCGCTCAGTCAGAACAGAGAGGGTGAGCTGACCAACCAGAGCACGCTGGGTTCTTTGAGAGGTTGGACCTAAAGACATAGGAGTGAGAATACAGATGCAGAGTATGAGACATATATAATGTTTTGGGCAAACTGAAACATGTAAATCTAGTTTAGTAGACCCCAAAAATAATAAGAGCATTGAAAATGAGAGGTTAGGTCCCCTTTAAAATGAAAGTGTGTCCAAACCTTTGACTGGCACAGGTGATTGTTTCTATACCTCTGTGTGCACCACCCCTTGGATGAACTCCACTCTGTCCTGCCATGTTTCCCTTGGCTTTGGTGATCTTCCTCTGGCAGCCGGGCTGTTCTTGGCAGGCCGTCGGAGGGCTGCCCTCAAACCCTGGAGGGGGGGGCAGTACTGGGAAGAAGTACAGGGGACTCCCGGCTGAAACAGATGTTGACTGTCCTCACCTCCTCCCCCTGGGCTAATTGATTATAAGCTGAATGCATACTGGTAAAGAAGCACGATGACTGTGTTTAACACAGACGCAGACTGTGTATGTGGGTGTGTATGCGAGTCTTTGGACTACTGCAGGTGTTCGTCTGCGGCCTGGAGGGGTGCGGCACTGCGCCAAAGACTTCTTTGTTCCTCTGTGTGTGTGTGTGTGTGTGTGTGTGTGTGTGTGTGTTATGTGGTCCAGGGCTTCAGAGTGTCCTGCCAGTCCCTTAAGGCTTACCCAGCTCTTTGCCCTCTCCGCTGGACCTAACTGACCTCTTGGCCAGCTGCTCAACCTCACCGACTTGACTATGTTCTTGCCTAGAAAGTGACCCACCAGTACTGAAAAAGTTTCTTTAAAGGTAGAATGAGGCAGAATGAGGATTTGTCACGTTAGGTTCCTTACAGGCAGAATGAGGAGGATTTGTCACGTTAGGTTCCTTACAGGAAGAATGAGGAGGATTTGTCACGTTAGGTTCCTTACAGGAAGAATGAGGAGGATTTGTCACGTTAGGTTCCTTACAGGAAGAATGAGGAGGATTTGTCACGTTAGGTTCCTTACAGGAAGAATGAGGAGGATTTGTCACGTTAGGTTCCTTACAGGCAGAATGAGGAGGATTTGTCACGTTAGGTTCCTTACAGGCAGGATGAGGAGGATTTGTCACGTTAGGTTCCTTGCAGGCAGAATGAGGAGGATTTGTCACGTTAGGTTCCTTACAGGAAGAATGAGGAGGATTTGTCACGTTAGGTTCCTTACAGGCAGGATGAGGAGGATTTGTCACGTTAGGTTCCTTACAGGAAGAATGAGGAGGATTTGTCACGTTAGGTTCCTTGCAGGCAGAATGAGGAGGATTTGTCACGTTAGGTTCCTTACAGGCAGAATGAAGAGGATCTGTCACGTTAGGTTCCTTACAGGCAGAATGAGGAGGATCTGTCACGTTAGGTTCCTTGCAGGCAGAATGAGGAGGATCTGTCACGTCAGGTTCCTTACAGGCAGAATGAGGAGGATTTGTCACGTTAGGTTCCTTACAGGAAGAATGAGGAGGATCTGTCACGTTAGGTTCCTTACAGGCAGGATGAGGAGGATTTGTCACGTTAGGTTCCTTGCAGGCAGAATGAAGAGGATCTGTCACGTCAGGTTCCTTACAGGCAGAATGAGGAGGATCTGTCACGTCAGGTTCCTTACAGGCAGAATGAGGAGGATATGTCACGTCAGGTTCCTTACAGGCAGAATGAGGAGGATATGTTAGTTGCTGTTTAAACATAACACTTGAGGGAGAACGAAGTAGTGGTCAAACAGGATAGAGCATAAATGAAGAGAGGGAGCAGTGTTGGCAAGAACAAAGCACTAAATCAGAGAAATAAACCTATATTTTTTTTTTATTCTTAAGGCACATGGAAAGTTAGACGAGCCTTACTGAAGGAACGGTTGGGTGAAGATTTTAATTTACTCAGTTCCATCCAAATCTTACACATATAAAAGTGTCTCTCAGTATGGTGTCGGGCTGCCATGTTTGCTAACGCAACGTGCCAGACGTCTCGGCATGGAGTTGTAGAGGTTCCTTATGGGGTCCTGTGATAATCCATCCCATACAGCTTGAATATTCTCACACAGTTCCTGCAGATGTTGCGGTAGGGGTGGAGGTGGAGTGACACCAGGCCTTCTGGCCGTATGACTCACGATGTAAAACCTCGGAATTTCTCTGAATTTGTCTTTGGCAATGTTGTCGTGGTGTTAAGGGCAGTTGCCGTTACAGTCTGTGTGCATGTAGTCCTGGCACTATCAGGATGACTCATGGAGGGCATCACTGCTTGCCAAATGTCTGCAATCGTGGCTGTTGGGTCAGTCACGTGCAGCGATAAGGCCTATCCTTGCTTACGTCACATGTGCGGCTGAGCGTGAAGCTTGAATCATTGGCATGTCTCACCATGTCAAACCTACCCGGCAAGTTGATTCCTATCAATCATCGATTCCAAGTATTCTTTTGACAATGAGTGTGTTTACAGAAAAGATTTGGGTGACTACTGACTTCTAGTCTCTGTTAGCAGAGTTATGTTAAACTTGTATCTTCAGTGCTGAAATTAAGAAGCTAAATTTGGATGCTAAACATGTCTTGGCTGATCAGCTTTATCTGGGTTATGTGTAGAATTGTGTCAGTCTGATCTTCACTAAACTCCTATTCCTATAATCAGACCTCATGCCTCTAATACCCTGAAATCCTTTTCTGTCTTTTTCTTTCAGCTTCCAGTCAAAGTTGGGCAACAGAACACTCACACCAAAGTCAGCACGGAGCACAACAGGGAATGTCTAATAAACATCTCCAAGTACAAGTTCTCTCTGGTCATCAGCGGCCTCACCAACATACTGAAGAATGTGAACAATATGGTGAGTTGGTTCCACTTAAAGGCCCTCATCCTTAGAGTCATCCTGTAATCAGAACCTGTGGACCTGTGTTACTGTGTTAGTTCATGTCCTCGGACACAGTAAGCACGGTCCACTGGGTCACAGCTTTCACAAGACACAGTTCTTGTTTCTCTGTCATCCTTGATCACAGTGTAAAGATTTCAGCCACCTCCAAAAGCCTGTCTGACGTTTGATTGCATCATTGTGAGCCATCAGCAAAAAAGAATTATACTAAGCACGTATATCTTAGTTTGTTCTCCCTCGTCATCACCTCCGCTCACGGCGGCTCAGTGCCGCACGGACGTGTATGCAGACGACCTCCTTTATTCTCCTCACTTCAAGTCTGTCTTTCTGTGTTTGGGAGAAGGAGTCATTTCAGCTTGTTTACCCTGGAGATCCGTGTTCATGTTAATAGGACTGAGCTAGTTCAGATGTCTGGCAGTGCTGCGGCTGAGAGGCTGTGAGGGGGGCAGCTGATGAAGTGATGCACACAGACAAACACGTACTGTCCATCTTTTCTGCTCAAATATTAAATAACTACAGTCATGCAGAATTTATTTCATCTGACGCTTTTCCTTGAAGTTTGTTTCTCTTGTTTTTGCTGGGAAATAGTACAAAAGGCGAGAGCAACGCAGACGCTAACAGGCTAGCTGGCATTTTGCCTCGTCCATCCCTTAAAAAAATGAATAATTAATTACTTGTGTTTCAGGAACTACAGAATATACTCTAAAATGCTGTAAATCTGCTGTAAATCTGTTAATTAAATTAAATGCTGTTAATTTTTTTAGAATTAGGTTATTTTGATATTTTAAATCTTTAACTTAAAAAATTTAATTCAGTTTAATTTAATTTTATTTTATCTTTCTCCTTCGGCATTTCTGTTAAACGGAAAGATTCCACTGACCGTCTGAGAGTTTGACTTGAGAGTGTCAAACTTCCCACCGCGTAGAGACCCTCCAGTTTTGCTCAGAAACACACCATGTAAAGGAAGAATCATGCAATTTGATTTCTGATCCATGTTGACTTTATTAAGTTGTACAGCAGCACAGAAAAAGCATCTCGGCCAAAAATCTGCATTAAAGACGTTAATTTCTGACTGATTTTGTAGCGCAGCGTTGCGTCCCTCAGCCTTATCAGCAAACACATCACACAACCACTGGGAATTCTTACTATGCTCCACAAACCCTGAATGCTAGTCACTGATCTAGAAGCTAATAAATGCATCTGGCGTCATAATTATCATAGTTTGGGCAGTTTTCATAGTTGGATACTGTTTATTTATTTATTTTTTTCTCCTGAAATATTTTATCATAAAAGCTGGCAAATAATTGTATTATTAGAGTTTATTTGAAGGTGCTGCGTATTACTTGTTTATACACCACTGTGAGCCTAGAACTAAAGGGAAATATGACAGACGTTATAAGTGCCTTATTGAAAGTATACCGTGTGAAATGTAAAAGTTTGGGTTGCCATGTTTTGTTGGTTTTCTAAGTGTAAATCACTCGTCCTTTGAATCCAGAAATACTGAGTATTTACTGGATTAAACATATTGGAGATAAATCATAAAGCATGTAGAGGTTACAGTACATCGAATATTTGAATGTTTATTATACGTTAAATACGTTAAACTTGGCAAATATATAGAAATTGTGCACTGAAATGGAGAAAGGTGCCATAATTAAGAATGTCGCCTGTAGAGAATGTGCTAACGTGTCTACACTGATGAAGCATGAAATATAATGTACAATATGATGAAAATGTGAGTTCCTAGAATTAAAGAACAGGGAGAACTGAAGTTCATCGTTACGGTCATTAAGTCCATCTGTTTGGCTGCTGTAACTACTGTACAACCCTCAGCGCGAGGAAGCTGCGTGTGTCCTCACCGTCTTGTTTGGTCTGTCTAGCTGAGAGGCTGGCTAACCAATTAGGCTGATTCATATAAACTACCTGGCCCTGTAAATGATTACAGGTTTAATTAAGCAATGAAGTCACTCGATATCTGTGTGGTCCACACATGGAGAAGTGGGGTTTTCTAGTTTCCAGACGTGTTTAAAACAGGTGTATCAGTGCTGTAACTGTAGGTGCAAAGTCTGGTCTGGTCTTTAACCATCTCTCTTCTCTCTCCTGCAGAGGATATTTGGGGAGGCCGCAGAGAAGAACCTCTATCTCTCACAGCTCATCATCTTGGACACACTGGAGAAGTGCCTTGCGGGGGTGAGCTGCCTTTTCCCTCCTCTCTTCTCCCCTTCTCGACCCCCCCTTTCCCTGTCCCGAAGCCTCCACGGCCCCTGGAGATGCGCAGCTGAAGTAGATGAGTTTTGCAGGTGCTTCCTGGTCATTACCGCATTACCGCTGCACTGGACGCGCTGTCTCATCGTCTGTCTTGTTGCCAGTCGTTGTGAACGATCCGTCTTCAGCTCTTTTACTCTTTGTCTCTTTTCAAACCAGAGTTCAAGCTTTCTAAGCTTACTAGACAAAACAGTTTGAGTTCTAGTGGCTTTTTATTTCCTGTCTTTATCATTTCACATGCACCAAATTACACGTGTGGGCGTTGATTGGTCAGAAGTTTGTCTGTTATTTCCACTCTACAGTGGACTACCCTACCACTGTATAAAGCCCACCCTCACGTGTTTCCTTGATTGAGATGTATAAAGGGGAATTCCCCCCGTTTCTGAATGATTAAAGCTTTACAGTGTATACACAAAGCCATCCTGAGTGCTTTAATATAAAGGCTGGTTCATACCTAGTGCAGATTTGCCATGGGGCACGTGGCCAATAACTCAAAAATTGAAACAGCATGACCAGTCCATGTTGTGATCCAAACATGCCTCGATCGCTCTTAGCCAAAGGTTCTGTTTCCTTTGTTGGAGCAGCTTCCAGCAGCACAGTATCACCCCAGCTCAGTCGCCCAAAGTACGTGACCGTCAAGGACGGGGGCAAAAGAGAGAAGAACATCAAGCAATCCGCGTCCACGTCCACACTAGGTATGAACCAAGCTTAGGAAATGTTGTGAGTCAAAATTGTTCTTAGTGGTGGCGATAGGAACCAGACATCTGCAGAGCTTAATAAGCTTGCTAGACAAAACAAGAGTCACCTTGTGTGTTGGTGGTAGTAACTTCAGGCTCCTGCAGATGGGGCTGCACGAGGATGATGGGGCTATAAATACCTGCGGGGTGTGAGTGACGGGATCCATAGATGGAGAAGAGGTGCTACAGTGCAGTGAATGCCTCGTTCCATGTGTGGAAAATGGCTCCAAAGCAGATGTTGGCTAAAAGGAGTGACTGCATTTGGGCGTACCAAAGACCATAGTGTGAAGGAAGTAGCTGAATCTGCAGGTGTATGGAAGCATACGGTCATACGGGTCTACCAGCAGTGGCTAAAATCCCAGTATATATCACAGGAATTCTCCTCGGAATTGTGGCAGGGAAGGCATCTACCAAATCTGGCCCAGCTGGGCAATGCTTGCAAGAGTGGCTGAACATTGATGTGGCCTACATTCAGAAAGTTGTCCAGTACATGCCAAATCCAATCACAGCTGTTATTAGTGTTTGTGGAGGTATTACACACCACTAGGTATGTTTCAGTCACAGGGGACTTTTTTTTTTTTTTTTTGGGTCCAGTGAGTGTATCTGCTGTTACAGGTACTAACTCTGTCAGACCTAACTGCTCTGGTAGATGCGTAAAAATCCTGATATTTTACCATTCAGTATTGTGTCTCGACAAACACAGGCTGAATATCAATTGCTCTGTATCTTCAGAATGATGCATTGTGATTGAGAATGATGATTTGGATTCTGTGAGGTTGATACATGGAATCTTGATCAAGATGTGCTAAATCGTTCTAATCTGCAAGCGGCTGTTATTTGACCCAAAGTTCTTCCTGTTCTGTGACTCCCACGTGGCGTTGGGGACAGAAGGGAAGCCTCAGTTTGGCGCGTGCTCATCTGCATCAGGTAGAAGCATTAAGCTGGATACTGTTTACTAATCCTGGGCTGGAGCTTTTGGCGCAGCCCAAATTTATGGCATTTTTTCCAAGGCTGCACAAACTGGGAATGCGACATATGTGAGCTGGCCAGAGTGTCCCGCAGCCTGGAAAACAGACAGGACGTAGGAGCAGGACTGTCGTTTTTAAAATGGACAATTAAATGAATAATTTTGGGTGTGATGTGTTACGGTTAATGTCATGTCAGTATTTTGATTTCAATAAGAATTTCAGTACTAATCAGTTGGCAACGTCCATTTATATGGATTAACTTCAATGTCTGTTAATGGGGAAGCGCAAATAGTAGCAAATGTTGAACTTCGGTGGAAAAGCTCTGGTCGTCACATGTCACTGTTCACTACGTGACCAAACCGAAAACGCGAGTGGGTAAAATGGAGCCAGAGTGTAGCCGTGGGCTTTCCAGTGACAGTTTTATTGCCAATGGGATGCACAGCACAGATGCCCTAAGGGCAGCAGGACGCTGTGGGTGGTCATACAGAGTTCAAAAGTTGTGAACTTTTGCACACGGGTCTAAGGAACTGGTGACCCTCCAGCGCTACTGTTTACAGACAGATGTGACGGCACAGTGACTGAGAAAAGACTACACTGACATAACAAAAACTGGCTCTGCAGTGGAAATAACAGACAGACAGCCTTTGAACACCCACATGTGTAATCTGATGCATGTTTGGTGAAACAATACCAATGGAAAAAAGCCTCTATAACTCCATAACAAATCACGTTTTGAAAAATCTAATAGAGATGAAAAACAGCCGTGTTGATACTGAAGTAAAGTTTGGGGTTAGGTTCAGGAAGCAGGTGTAGTATTATAATTTAGCTACAGTACAAAGATCAATGAAAATCTATGACCTTACAAATATAGTGTATAGTGTAACGTGTATATTGACAAACACATGCGTTAAAGGTTACCAGGAGCAAAAAATTTAGACTGATATGGACAATATTTATTGAGCTACATATACAGAAGTAATGTCTCTCAGTGTGGTGTCGGGCCGCCATGTTTGCTAACGCAGCATGCCAGACGTCTCGGCATGGAGTTGTAGAGGTTCCTAAAGGTGTCCTGTGATAATCCATCCCATGCAGCTTGAACATTCTCACACAGTTCCTGCAGATCGTGCGGTAGGGGCGGAGGTGGAGTGACACCAGGCCTTCTGGACGTGTGACGCGTTACAACAAACTGCTCATCTTAGCACTGACCACGGTGCCTCCACACCCGGAAACGGACATTCGTTGGTCGTCCCCACCAAGACAAAAGCAGGACTCGTCGCTGAAGATGACCTGCTACTGTTCGGAGTCACTCCATGACAGTCTGGCACGACACCATTGCAGTCTTTGGTGATCTTGCTGTTAAGGGCAGTCATCGTAACGGTCTGCGTGCATGTAGTCCTGTGTTGTGCAGCCGTCTGCCAAAGGTGCTGGCACTAACAGGATGACTCATGGAGGGCATCACTGCTCACAGTATGTCTGTAATCGTGGCTGTTGAGTCAGCCAGGTACAGCGAAGAGGGTCGTCCTTGCTTACGTTACATGTGCGTCTGAGCGTGAAACTTGAGTCGTTTGCATGTCTCAAGATGTCACAGCTGCTCACTCAGTTTCATTCCTGTTGGTTGATTCCTTCTGGCTGCAGCTATTTCTGCAACTATTCTTTTGATGATGAGTGTACACACACACACACACACACACACACAAACACACACACACACACACACACACACACACACACACACACACACACACACACACACACACACACACACACCATATGTACTATATATCAGGTATATACTGAAACCATCAGAAGTTGTAATGTGTAATTGTTGTGCCCACACAGCCCATAACTTGTCTGGTTCAGTGTTATTGCTTGTCCTGTACAGTTTGCTACCCAGACTTGCCCTGATTTATCTGGTTTGGCTCCAGTTCGCTTCCTTTCCTTTGGCTCTCCTGTCTGTGTGCTTTAAATACCCTTACAGTCTCGTTCTGCCTCTGAAAATACCCACAGCAAACAAAACGGGCCAGTGTGCTTGTTTCCGCTGCTGCTCAGATGGCACAGCGCTGTTTAGCCCTCAGCTTTATTCATGGCACACTAGTACGACCTTGTGACTGAAGCCTGACTGTGCTCTCTCTTTTTTTTCACTCTCTCTCTCTCTCTCTCTCTCTCTCTCTCTCTCTCTCTCTCTGTGTTTCTCTGTGTTTCTCTCTTTCTCTCTCTCTCTGTTTCATTCTCTCTTTCTTTCACTCATTCTCTCTCTCTCTCTCTCTCTCTGTGTTTCTCTCTTTCTCTCTCTCTCTGTTTCATTCTCTCTTTCTTTCACTCATTCTCTCTCTCTCTCTCTCTCTCACTCTCACACACACACACACACACACACACACACACACACACACACACACACACACACTTCCTATGATAAACTACTTGTGACCGTAGCTCCAGACTAAGTAGCCAAGCTTTCTGAATGAGACCAGCGTGAAGGCATGGTGGAGTGTCGGTTAATTTATTAGTGGGCCCCGAAAAATGAACAAACCGCACCCCTGATATTTATCAGTTTCTCTTGTGCTCTGTGAATAAATTGGACTTGACCCATTTACCTTCTTGTATACCATGTGCTGTCTATTTCTCTCCAGCAACCGAAAGACTGCATGCGTCTGGATGAAACCATGCTTGTTAAGCAGCTGCTGCCGGAGATCTGTCACTTCATCCACACGTACAGGGAAGGAAACCAATACGCGGCCGAACTGCGCAACTCTGCCTCCGGGGTGCTATTCTCACTCAGCTGCAACAACTTCAACGCCGTCTTCAGCCGCATCTCCACCAGGTACACGCATGCTCTTTGTTCAACACACACACATCAGTTGACTAAGCGACTAATATCCCCACTAGATGGCGCTCTGGCCAGCTGCCAACGACTTGAAGCCAGTTTAGTCATGAAAGGAGGGTTCCTAAAGCAATGCAAAGTGCTTTATTAATAAGAAGATATTACAACAGATGAAACCTAATCCCCTGAAATCTGTGTAAGACTATTCTGAATACAGCTTCATAAGCCCAAACCTCTTACTTTAACAGGAAGGGGCCATTTGACTGAATGTAGAGTTAGAATTTAGGAATTTGTGTTCCGCACAGTGAACACACTTGCCCAGAGCGCTGGGCAGCCCTATCCACAGCACCCGGGGAGCAGTTGGGAGTTACGTGCCTTGCTCAGGGGCACTTCATCTGTGTCCTGTCGGCTCAGGGAATTGAACCCGGCAACCTTTCAGCTGGTTCTCTACAGCCCACGACAATCAACCACAAACCGTTTTATGGGCTGTGTAGAACAGTGGTATATCAGAACCCAGAACAGTGGTATATCAGTGGGAAAACACTTCAGACTTTTCAAGGGGGGGTCAGTATTACCTAGTTACATGGTGTAATTTTCAATTCAGTTCAGTTCAACTTTACTGTCATTATACCAATACAGGATTGTACAGTATAATGAAACACAGTCAGGCTCCTTCTCCAATGCAGAGAATATATATAGTGTACCGTGCAAAGACAATTTAACAATGTGTGTGCGTAAACAGTAACAGTAGGACGTGCAAAGTGTGTAAGAGCAGTATCTGTATGTCAGAATGTGAATACTAGAACTGAGGTGCAGTAGCATATGCAGGAGGCAAAAACAGCTTAGTGTAAGTGTACATTTAGGAGAGTACAGATGAATAAATACACAGCTCAGACGTTCAAGTACACAGGTTTAGTTAAAGTGCAGTGCAGACAGTCCTGGGAGCTAGTGGAGCCCAGTGTGTGGGCTGGGGTGATCAGGGCTAGAGAAATTACCAATAAATTATCAATATTTGAGTGATTACCGACGACCTCCCTGATTTGAACCCATTTTGAATCTGTCTGCTCAGTAATAATTCCAGAGTGAATTGTAAAAGTAGTCCTGATCACCCTTTCCCCCGCCACGTCTAATGATGTGAATGCGAGACCCTTGGAAGAGGCCAAGGAGGCTGAGGGGCTGTACCGTTCACTTTCTTTTTGTTGCCAGTGTTTAATTTGCGTATATATATATATAATATAATCGTATAATATAATCCCATTGGATTTGCGTATTTTCCCCTAAATCGTTCAGTCTCTTCACACTCTGTCTGTTTTGCTGTGTGTGGTGTGGTGTTAACCTGTGTTTGGTTACTGAGTGATGGAGAAGCACTGTCAGGGTTGACGAAGTGGCTACTGATTAAAACATGAGCCCTGCCTTTAGAAAGCACGACCTTCACAACCCCTCTCTGATACCTCCACTGTTCCGGCTTTTAACGGTCATGCCTTGCTCACTCAGCCAGTAGGCTTTCAGGTCAGACTGCATGTAAAGGATGTATTATCAGGTGGCTGCTGTCCCTGCTGAGCTGCTGCTCGTCCAGATTCTAAAGAATATGCTTTTGAGCTCGATATTGATTCATATTTGTGTGAAATCGTGTTTGTTTTGGAAATCATATGCTGGGTGAAATGAAAAACAGTATTTGTATGTGGTTTAATCAGTCAACTAATTAAAACTAAGTTTACTTAAATATGACTCTGGTCTACAGTTTGTCTCACAGCACATACATTCAACACATGCATATTTGCACTGATCAGCCATAACATTAAAACCACCTCAATGCATCTTCACTCTTTATCCAGTTTATCAGCTCCACTTGCCACACAGGTGCACTTTGTAGTGGTGGTGGTGTGTTAGTGTGTCTTGTGCTGGTAGAGTGGATCAGACACAGCAGTGCCGCTGGACTCCTCAGTGTCACTGCTGGACTGAGAATCATCCACCAACCAGAACTATCCAGCCTACAGCGTCCTGTGAGCAGTGTTGTGTGGGCAGTGTCCTGTGACCACTAATGAAGGACTAGAAGATGACCAACACTGCACTGTGCAGCAGCAGATGAGATATCGTCTCTGACTGTACATCTACAAGGTGGACCAGCAAGGTAGGAGCGTCTAATAGAGTGGACAGTGAGTGGACACAGTGTTTAAACACTCCAGCAGCACTGCTGCGTCTGATCCACTCACACCAGCACAACACACGCTAACACACCACCACCACGTCACTGTCACTGCAGTGCGAGAATGATCCACCATCCACATAATACCTGCTCTGTGGTGGTCCTTTGTGGGTCCTGACCATTGACGAACAGGATAATAAAGAATACAGAGAAACAGATGGACTACAGTCTGTAACTGTAGAACTACAGCGTGCTCCTGTATGGTCAATGGACCTGATAAAATGGACAGTGAGTGTAGATACAATGCTTTTAATGTTATGGCTGATGGGTGTATATTGTATATAATGTAAATGTGTATGTGTATATATACTGTTTATACTTTCTTCTAAAAATAATTAATACTTTCTTCTTTCTGAAATAATTTAATTTGTTTTATTTAGGTTTATTTAGTTTATATGTTAAATAAAATAGAGGCTGTTAAAGAGACATAGTGGGCAAACCTGTGAATTAATTTAAACTACTTGTTTATTTATTTATGCATTGTTTTAATGTTTAAAGTGAAATAATAAAGAAAATAGGCCATGAAAGATTATAATAAACATAAATACATGTGTGCTGTCTGTCTTATTATTCCACAGTTCATACACTAGCCAAGAACGTATGTCTGTAAATGGAGTATGCCACAATTTGAATCATATGACATGTTTTTTTTATAGATCTTTATTAGTTTTTTTTTATGAATCTGAAATTTACATTGGTCTTTTATTCATTTTTAAATGCTTAGAAATTTGTTCCCATTACTCACGTGTTGCATGTGTTTATAAGGTTGAAATTGAAACTCATGCCAATGGATTTTCTGGTTGATAAATTATACTAAATAGGAATGAATAGTCCAACCTTGGTATTGAATGGCCAAATCTGATTCGGCTGACAAAATTCTGAGTCTGCTCCAGCGCTAATTTTTAATGCTTAGAATTTTCTTTTTAGTAACCTAAAATATGTTTAATATGCTAATTTCTTTCTTTCTTTCTTTCTTTCTTTCTTAGTTTTATCAAAAGCACAAAGTACCTCCTTAGAAATAAACTGTGTGTTAGATGGACACTGGATGTATACTGGTTTGACTTTTTGTCATGGTACAGTTGTGGTATTAAACACTGTGGTACTGAACCCAAAATCCTGGTATAGTATCAGCCTTGTTACAGCCTGACGTGTGTTACTCAAACCAGAGCTTCCACTTTGGGTTCATGTTTTGTTGTTGTATGTAGTTTTAAGTTGTGCATGAACATGAAATTGACCTGTTTGCTCTTGCCTTCAGATTACAGGAATTGACGGTATGTTCAGAGGACGCTGTGGATGTTCACGATATAGAGCTCATACGGTACATTAACGTGGACTGTTCCAAACTCAAACGACTCCTACAAGGTTTGTGATTGATTCTATACTGTTCTCTTAGACACAGCTGGTGTTGGAGTATAAACTCAGATGAGATGTTAAACTCATTCAGGGTGGTTTTATGTGAAATGGTTCATTATAGAGAAACATACTGACTCTGATTTCTTTCCAGTGATGATGGGAACCGGGGTCACCAATGTCTACAACACAGATACAACCATTTTATTCACGGTCAAAACCTCCAGTGAACCTGCACGTCTCTTCTATAAGAGAGGATTTTAGTATTATGGCTGATGGCTAAATGCTGGTGTTGCTTAAAAGGTGTTTTTCTCTGGGGACTATGTTGCCTTACAACGTCCTGCATATATCCCTCCACCATGAAAGAGTGTGTATTTAAATGTCTGCGGTGTAGGATAAACGTTTCAGCTCAAACCTATTATAAACTAATGTCTCCAGTATCAGGCAACATATCAATAAGCATTTCATACAGTAACTTTCTGTGTGGCAGCTTTAAACTCTTCAGACTTCTGGTTCCCATCACCACCGCTGTGAACAGTTCAGAGTACAGAATAAAGCATTGTACATTAAACCGGTCTGAATGACGTTGATTACATTTTAATGGTTGTGCAGATATAGGGATACATCTGGATTTCTTATTTGAGGGTTTAGGAACTGTCTGAGCCAGTGAACTACTGGTCCCTTTATGAAATGGTCTCACAGTGTACAGGGCTAATGGGTTCCAGTGATTTGGAATCTGTATCCTGAATACGATTGTTTGCCTGTTTTACAGAAACCGTGTTCAAATTTAAAGCCTTGAAAAAGCCCGCTCAGCTGAGTGTCATCTACAGCCTGGAGAAGGTCAGTTCCTGTCTCGTCTGCAATCAGTGCTCTCTGCTTCTCTCTAGTGGTAGCTGTAAACATGACAACTAAAGACCCAGTAAAGTTCTTTGATCAGCATTATTGGCAGTGTGTTAATCTCTAAATCCCCTTTCACACATACGGTTTTACACACTGTAGTCAAATGTTAGGGGTAAAGAGTGAATGCCAGTCAGATTTGAGACTGAAGCTGCAGTTTACCTGCACAAGGCCCAGTACAGTTCCCAGGGAGACTCATTTCCGAACAGACGAACGGGCAAAAAGTTGGATGATGTTTCGGATTCTGCTGTTTTTACTGTCGAGCTTTCATTTATTACAAGTGGAACCTGTCACAGGAGAGTACTTTGCATGGTTCTAGTGGTTCTTACTGCTTGAGAGGCAACCTCTCCTTTGTGCATGTACATATCATATTGTCTCCACACAGTACTGTCCTTTGTTTTAGTGGCAGACAAAATGGCAAATAAACTGTTTGGTATTTGTGTATTAAACTTATTTGTATCTACATCCACTGTCCATTTTAATCAGCTCCACTGACCATATAGGAGCACTCTGTAGTTCTACAGTTACAGACTGTAGTGCATCTGTTTCTCTGTGTACTTTATTACCCTGTTCTTCAATGGTAAGGACCCCCACAGGACCACCCCGGAGTTAGTTAGTGTGTGTCGTGCTGGTGTGAGTGGATCAGACATAGCAGTGCTGCTGGAGTGTGTGTCCACTCATTGTCCACTCTATTAGACACTCCTACCTTGCTGGTCCACCTTGTAGATGTACAGTCAGAGACGATAGCTCATCTGCTGCTGCACAGTGCAGTGTTGGTCATCCTCTAGTCCTTCATCAGAAGTCACACGATGCTGCACACAGGACGCTGTTGGTTGGATAGTTTGGTTGGTGGACGATTCTCAGTCCAGCAGTGACACTGAGGTGTCCAGCAGCACTGCTGTGTCTGATTCACTTGCACCAGCACAACACATGCTAACACACCACCACCACATCAGTGTCTCTGCAGTGCTGAGAATGATTCACCACCCACATAATACCTGCTCTGTGGTGGTCCTGTGGGGGTCCTGACCATTGAAGAACAGGGTAATAGAGTATACAGAGAAACAGATGGACTACAGTCTGTAAGTGTAGAACTACAGAGTGCTCCTGTATGGTCAGTGGAGCTGATGAAATGAAGAATGAGTGCAGATACAAGAAAGTGTAATCAAATAAATAAACACATAAATACACGCATAAATAAATAAGTACCAAATCAGTTCCATCGTTGGAGTAGACTTTGTAATCAAGGCAGCCCCAGAGTCAGCGCAGGACACAGCAGAGATTAAACCATCATAAACATAGTTTTGAATAGCTTCAAGTTATAGTGATATGATGAAAATACAGCTTATTTAACACAATGAGGGTCAAAGGAAAACAGAGTGATGCACTGCAGTCAGAATTGTTTGAAATTGATCTTTAAATGAAGGAGTTGAAAAGGAAGAAGTCTGATTTTCCCTCTTTTTAAGGGGCTGATGATGCCTCTGTATACCGCAACTTCTTGAGTTTGAGTGTTACGGCCCCCTTTAAGTGATGCCGCAGTTACCTTAATGATGCGCTGGTAGCAGAACATGACTGCAGTGCCATTTAAGGTGGAGTGACGATTTAAACAACAACCTGTTAAATAAGGAGCTCAAGTCGCAGCTTTATTCCTTTTTACTTCTAAGTATGATCATTGTTTATTTTTTGTTTTCGTTCCTTGTTCTGTTCCTAGTAATTGTTTATTGCAACCCAAATCATGAAGAGCTACTGTTCGGGACATATAGATAGCTCTGTTGTGAGGAGAGTTTGTGCTCACGGTGCCCGCACCCATCAAACTCCATCAAAATGTCCCTCGAGCCAAGTAATGGAGTCAACATGAGTGGAAGAGTCAACTCCCAGCCTTTTGACTCTTAGAGTCATTGGCCAATTAGAGTTGATCCTGACTGTGTTTGAATTAAAGAATCACTTTACTAATTAGCAGTACTTGTCCTTGTCACTGTGTGTGGTGTTGGGTGTAGGCGTTCTGGAACTGGGTGGAGAACTATCCAGACGAGTTCACTATGCTGTACCAGCGACCGCAGACAGATATGGCTGGTGAGAGACCTGCCTGCATTGGTTCTCATAATTATAATGGTCAGTGACATTCCTGCTTCTGTTCACTTTGCTGCGTCACGTGTTTGCATATGATCTTGTGTCACAGACTGTGCGGAGAAGCTGTTTGACCTAGTGGACAGTTTTGCTGAGAGCGCGAAGAGGAAAGCAGCCGTCTGGCCGCTTCAGATCATCCTTCTTATTCTCTGTCCCAACATCACGCAAGACCTGTCACGAGAGCCAGTGGAGGAGTCCAAGGTTAACAAGGTACAGAGCGCTAACCTTGCAAAGTGAAGTTACTTAAGCTGTCCTCTGTGAAGTGCGCTATGTATATGCTGGTTGTGTTGTAGGCAAGGCTGCTGTGTCCATGATGAGCTAAAAACCTAGCCAGGTTTTTGTGTTGCAGTGCAACTAGCTAGATAGACTCTGGGAAGATATTTGTAGGACATACTTTGTACATGTACACTTATCAAAGGAGTTAGTTAGCACCCAGAAGGAAGTGTGGGATTGCGGTGCTATTGGGAAGGAAGATAAAGGTTACCAGGAACAATAAATGATGATACATTTAGACTGATATGGGCCATATTTACTGAGCTACACATACAGCAGTAGTGTCTCTCAGTATGGCTAACACAACATGCCAGATGTCTCGGCATGGAGTTGTAGAGGTTCCTGATGGTGTCCTGTGATAATCCATCCCATGCAGCTTGAATATTCTCACACAGTTCCTGCAGATGTTGCAGTAGGGATGGAGGTGGAGTGACACCAGGCCTTCTGGACGTGTGACACGTCACACCACACCGTTCATCTTGGTGCTGACCACGGTGCCTCCACACACAGATTCGTTCGTCGTCTCCACCAAGACAATAGCGGGACTCATCACTGAAGATGACCCGCCGCTATTCTGGGTCACTCCATGACAGTGTGGCACGACACCATTGTAGTCTTTGGTGATGTTGACGTGGTGTTAAGCAGTTGTTGTAAGGGTCTGCGTGCATGTAGTCCTGCATCGTGCAGCTGTCTACCAATGGTTCTGCCACTAACAGGATGACCTATGGAAGGCATTACTGCTTTGTGGCTGTTGGGTCAGTCAGATACAGTGATAGTGCCCGTCCTTGCTTACGTCACGTGTGCGGCTAAGTGTGAAACTTGAATCATTTGCATGTCTCACAATGTCAAACCTACCCACAAAGTTTCATTCCTGTCGGTTGATTCCTCCTGGGTGCAACTTTGGTGTGTTGTGTCCCTGAGGAACAAGATTAAACCAGATGAACCTCATTAGAAAGAGATCACAGGTTTATACTATTGTCTTTGTACTGTCTGTCTAGATGCTGGACCATTAATGAATTGTTACTCTGTCCATTTAGAAACTGTTCCTGGAGAACCTGAAGAAAGCTGTGGCAGGCCATGGGAGTAGCAAGCAGCTGACCGAGAGCGCAGCCATCGCCTGCGTCAAACTGTGCAAAGCCTCCACCTACATCAACTGGGAGGACCACTCCGTCATCTTCCTCCTGGTGCAGTCGATAGTTGTGGACCTTAAGGTCTGTCTTCTGTTCTGCTTTTCCAGCCCAGGGAAATGTATAAACTCGCCAGACAAAAATGAGTCCTCTTGTGTGTTTAAGGTGGTAGTAACTTCAGGCTCCTGCAGATGGCTGCAGATGATGGGGCTATAAATACCTGTGGGGTGTGAGTGGCGGGATCCATAGATTGAGAAGAGGTGGTACAGTGCAGTGAATGTCTCGTTCCATGTGTGGAAAATGGCTCCAAAGCAGATGATGATGATTGGCTAAAAGGAGTGACTGCTTTTGGGCGTGCCAAAGACCATAGTGTGAAGGAAGTAGCTGAATCTGCAGGTGTTTGGAAGCATATAGTCATACGGGTCTACCAGCAGTGGCTAAAATCCCAGTCTACAGGAAATTCTCCTCGGAATTGTGCCAGGGAAGGCATCCACCAAATCTGGCCCAACTGTGAAATTCTTTGATGCAAGAGTGTCTGAACATTGATGTGGCCTACATCCAGAAACTCCAAAATCCAGTCCATGCCAAATCCAGTCACAGCTGATATTGGGGCTTGTGAAGGTATTGCAAGTATGTTTCAGTCACAGGGGGCTCATTTTTGTGTCCGGTGAGCTTAGTTGTAGTTCAGTGTTGCTTGTTTTTTTTTTTTTTTTTAATCATATTTGAATTGTCACAAAAACAGATACACACTGTTCAAATCAGACCTTCACCAAGTTAAATACAGCTGCTACAGTCGTCCCTGTAGAAACAAGGTGAATGTGATGTAGACGTACTTGGCCAAAAAAAAAATCATTTGTGTTACTCGTTTACAGACGTGACATCGACATCATTACTGAGGCCCCCTGTTGTGATGTCTGCTGTAACGTGACCTGGTGTCTGTTCTCCTCCAGGCTCTCTTGTTTAACCCAGCTAAGCCATTCTCCCGCGGTGCAGGCAGCCAGAGCGCGGACGTAGACCTGATGATCGACTGCTTCGTCTCCTGCTTCCGTATCAACCCGCACAACAACCAGCACTTTAAGGTGTGAGAGCCACTGCCGATTCACATTGCTGCCGTCAACAGGAAGTACATTATCGCACTGTGTAGTTTTTTCACAGCTTGTAAATTTAGATCTGAACTCAGGTCTCCTGATGGCTCGACAGGGTTGAGCAGCTTAAGCTGTAGTTCAGTTAATAAGCTGATGTGCAAAGTTTACCCACTTCTCAGTAAAGTAGCCAATTAGCCGTTTGGACGTTTTTGGTGTCTTAAATTTGCTTCTTTAGTTTTTCTCTGAAGCTGTGAGGCTAATATAGCTAACAATGGAATGGAAACTAATGCCATGGCGAAATGTACGCATAATGAAGTTAGTAGGATCAGAGCAGTCATTCGGAGTGGTTTGATGTGAATGCTGTGCTCTAGAGAAGCTTGCCAGGTAAGGGCGCAGCAATTAATCAGCTTAGTCGACTAAAATCTACTATGAAATTAGTTGGCAACTAGTTCAGTAGTTGATTAGTTAGTGATGTCATGAGAGCACATAGGGGTGCTCACCCTTCTCCTTTTCAATAAAGACCTGTGATTGTAGAATTTAGCTGCATCAAAGCATAGACAGCAGCAGAACGCACAAAGCACAGGTTAATGCACTGTTTAAATTGTTCAAAAGTTAAATTTAGATTGATATTTCTATTAACTTGTTTACGGGAAAACTGATTTAGTTACTTATAACTTATTTATAACTGTTTTGTTACACACTCATCATCAAAAGAATAGCTGCACCCAGAAGGAAGTGTGGGGTTGCAGTGCTATTGGGAAGGAAGATAAAGATTACCAGGAACAATAAATGATGATAAATTTAGACTGATATGGGTAATATTTATTGAGCTACACATACAGAAGTAGTGTCTCTCACTATGGTGCCGGGCCACCTTGTTGGCTAACGCAACATGCCAGGCATCTCAGCATGGAGTTGTAGAGGTTCCTAATGGTGTCCTGTGATAATCCATCCCATGCAGCTTGAACATTCTCACACAGTTCCCACCAGGCCTTCTGGATGTGTGAAGTGTGATAACAAAGTGTTCATCTTGGTGCTGACCACGGTGCCTCCACACATGGATTCTTTGGTCGTCTCCATGAAGACAAAAGCGGGACTCATCACTGAAGATGACCCGCTGCCACTCCATGACAGTCTGGCACGACACCATTGCAGTCTTTTGCAACGTTGACGTGCTGTTGAGGGCAGTTGTCGTAGCAATCTGTGTGCATGTAGTCCTGCATCGTGCAGCCATCTGTCAATGGTGCTGGCACTAACAGGATGACTCATGGAGGACATCACTGCTCGCTGAATGTCTGCAGTCGTGGCTGTTGGGTCAGTCAGGTACAGTGATAAGATATGTGCAACTGTATTTTTGACGATGAGTGTAGTTTAGTGCTGATTCTTTGCACGTCCTTAGATTTGACTTTTGTCAGGAAACAGTTCATTAACACAGTGAATTTTGAAAACGATATTCGTCCTTATTGTCTCGTTATTGTTGGTTAGCAAATGCATAAAAAACAACCTCAAGCTTAATATAAAAGCTGGTAGCTACGTTATTAGAATTATTTAGTACTTGGGCGATTCGTAATCCAAATAACTGATTATTCATTTCAACAAACAATACATTGTTCGACTGTCAAAACAGTCGTTTATTGCGGCCCTATTGCAGAGTCAGAATTGTTCACAGTGAAGTTGATACTTTCTTTCTTGCACCGAAGGGAGAGCCAGGAGCCGGGCTGTGGAGTTGAGTTGTTTATTTCAAAGCGATCGCAGTTGAGTCTCAGCTCTTGTCCCCCCCCTTAAAGATCATACACGCGGGGTGGAGTCTAGGAACTAGGTGTGTTGGTGTTGTTTCACCAGATGGTCAACTCTCCTAACCAATAATAGCCTAAAGGTATTTACCCTCTAACCTACAGCTATATACCCTGTTTATACCCCTTTCCCAGTACTCAGATCCTGTCCTAAATGAATAAAATGCAAGTTCTTTTTCCGGGAACGCAGCTCTTCCCAGAGCGTAACAGATGCTATCAGTATGGTTTACAATGGCAAAACACCACCAACAATATATAGAATTGTTGAACTTATACACCGTAGAGTTATCACAAAAACATTGATCATTGATATCTGACAACAGTGATGGTGATGGGAGCGAGACGTCTGACATTGTTCTGTGGTAGTTATGACCCAAAGCATCTTTCTTCAGGTCTGTATATATGGTGCAGAGGTATGTGCAGGGCATTTAAAGGCGAAATGACCCTCCAAAAAAAGCTTACTTTTGTCTTTTCAATAGGTCTGCCTGGCTCCGTCTTCACCGCCCACCTTCCACTTTGTCTTGGTGAACTCCCTGCACAGAATCATCACTAATGTAAGTTCTCCCTCCAACACACACGTTGTTTCTGAGCTGCTTTTAAATCGAGGCTAACAGTCCTCTGTCCCGCTGCAGTCTCCGCTGGACTGGTGGCCTAAGATCGACGCTGTGTACTGTTACTCTGGCGAGCTGCGTGCCATGTTCACTGAGACGCTGGGCCGGATCATACAGGGCTGCAGTACTCACACTCCACTGCGCATGACTCAGGTGAGACAGACTCACACACGTTTCGACTGTGCATTAGTCTAGTGGTCCATAGTGGGTGCACCGCAGGGGCTTACATTTCGTTTAATGTATATTCAGTTAAATATCTTCTTCTGTTTTTGTTTTAATTGATTCTAAAATGATGTTATTCTACAACCTAAAGCCAACTGAAACAGTATACTGCATATGTCGCTGACCTGTGATGGGCAGCGATTGGTCTAAAGGATTAATAAGGGTTTCCTTCCCTAGTGGACATGCCTTCGGGGACCATCAAAGGAGGGCCGATAATCTGACTTCACTGTCTGACTGGTCTCTTTATCTTTGGTAGCTGCTGAGAGACATGTGAGATGATGTGGGTGGGTGTGCGAGAGAGAGAGAGAGAGAGAGAGAGAGAGAGAGAGAGAGAGAGAGGTTTGCCATCTCATAGCTCATCTGTGAGTGTGTATGCGCTTCATTTCATGGTGGTAGAGGACGGCAGGTGCTGGAGCTCTCCAATGACCTTGACTTTAGACCGGTGCTTTGTCCTCTGCTTCTTTTGTTCTTCTTTTTTTGTTTCCTCCCTGCCTTCTTTTCATCTCCTCCCTTTGTTTTCGATTTTCTCGGCTGCTGTCGATCACTTGACCAGATGCCAGCCACTCACTGTTTTGCATGGCAGTGGGCCTCTGTTGCAGTAAGTATGGCTCTTCCCCCTCACTCTCCAGTAACCCTCCTCACCCTTTGCTCCTCCTGTTCTCCCTCTTCCTGGACCTACCCAACGCCTTACCCCTCCAAGGCTGCCACAGAAAAGAGAGCCCCTGTCGTCCTCCGCCTTTTCTGTGCTCAGCTGCTCCGAGTCCCTAAAAATTCACCACTTTTTGCGTGAGTGTGTGAGAGTTTCAGTGCGTGGGAGAAAGCGAGTCTGCTTATATGGCATGCCTCGTCTGGCTGGCTTGGTGGACTATGTATTTTTGGAGAACTAGAGCATAGTGGTATTTTGATGCAACAAGGTTACATATGTCATGGTACATGAGATACTAGATGTTTTGTTCTAATGGAGCTTGGAAGTGCACACCTGAGCATGCCATCCTGGTGGAGGGTGATGGTCCCTCATTTACTTCAGTGTCTAACATCTCGAGAAGAACACTGTGAGCATAGTACACAAAATATAGAGCTCGAAGCTGAAGCAGAACCTGATGCTGCCATGTTGGGCTTTTTTGACTTAGTCTGGTAAGTGAGTAAAGGGTTATCTTACACACATGATACACTCATAAACTCATCATCAAAATAATCAATAATAATAAGCCATTTTTTTATTTGATTACATTTTTTATTATCTGGTGAAATTCCTGTATTTAATTGACCTACATGTGAATTCCATCCAAACCTTTTACACAGAGTGCAGCGTTACTGCTGAGGCCTCCCCGCACTGCCTTTCTTACGCCAGCAGCAGAGAAGAGGAGGAGAAATCAGGAGTGAATGAGAGTGAGAGAGAGAGGGCAGAAGAGAGAGTGAGAGAGAGCGAGGAATAGTAGGAGACAGAAAGACAAAGCGAGAGAAAGAGGGATAGTAAGAGAGAAACACAGAATGAGAGAGCATGAGAGAGAGCGTGAGAGAGAGTGAGAGTGAGTGAGAGTGAGAGTGAGGAATAGTAGGAGACAGAAAGACAGAGCGAGAGAAAGAGGGATAGTAAGAGAGAAACACAGAATGAGAGAGCATGAGTGAGAGTGAGAGTGAGAGAGAGAGAGAGGAATAGTAGGAGACAGAAAGACAGAGCGAGAGAAAGGGATAGTAAGAGAAACACAGAATGAGGAAAAGGGAAAGCGAAAGCAGAAAGACAGAAGCAAATGGGAAAGGGAGAGAAAAGAGAAAATGAGAGGGATACTGACAGAAAGAGACAGGGAAAAGATGGATAGATGGAAAGATGGACAGAGTGAGAAACAAAGGAAAGAACAAAGAAAAATTGAGAGAAAGAAGTTTGTTCTCTCATTTGTAAGTATGTGTGAGAGAGTGCTAAAGAGAAAGAGTGAAAGACATAAGAGAGAGGCACAAAGACAGATGATACCCCTTTCCCATGACTCGGATCCTGTCCTAAATCCGTAAAATGCAAGTTCTGTTCCAGGAATGCAGCTCTTCCCAGAGGGAAACAACTTTCTCACCAATATATAGAATGAACTTACACACACTTCTACACACACACTGATATCTGACACTGCTGATAACATTAAAATAGTCCTTAGCCTGAACACTAGACATTGCTGAAACCTGCAGACAGTGTATTCAGGGTTAAGTGTCTGTTTTGCATACAAAGTGGCTTGTGTGAAGTGACTGGGTGCAGTAGGTGAGATGCCACAACACGATCCAGGCAAAGTACTGAATACTCAATAAATGAAAACAGCAACGGCTAACGGCTGACATCATCACGGAAGCTTTCAGAAATGTCCAGTCTGCTTTATGGCCTAAGATTTTACTGTGCAAAAATGTATTCATTTATTTGGTTATATCCAGATATGAGAGGACTGGGGGTGGGGGGTGGGGAGTGGGGGTAGTCTTTGCAAAAGGTGCCTTAGAAGGAGGTCTGTGACCGCCATATTCCGAACATATCCTTAAATTTGCAGTCACCTACAAGTTCAAAGCAAAGACAGCCCCCTCCGGATGATCCTACTTGGTGACTTTCACCAGCCCATCAGTGCCTAAATTTCGGTGAGGCCAATCATTCTCCGAGTTTTTGAGCTATTTTGTGCCGTTTGTGTTTTGCCCACAAAGGAATTTGTCTTCTGCATTTAACCCGTCCGTGAAGTCACAAACACACTAGGGGGCAGTGAGCACACTTGCCCGGAGCAGTGGGCAGCCCTATCCACGGCGCCCAGGGAGCCCTTGCTCAAGGGCACTTCAGTTGTTACTGTTGGTTCAGGATATCGACTCTCCGGTCACAAGGCTGGTTCTATAACCTCCATCCCACGACTGCCCCTAAACGCAGTGGAGTCCATATAAAGAAGACTAAGATTCCCTCCCCGAATGGAGCTCAGATCTGAGATGAAGTTAAAAGCATGTTAGACTTGAAGCAGGATGTGTACTAATTCAATTCAATTCAATTCAACTTTGTCATTATACCAATGCAGGGTTGTACGGTATAACGAAACACAGTCAGGCTCATTCTCCAGTGCAGTTACAAGAATATATGTGTATAAATATATATAAATAGTGTAGTGCAAGAACAAATAGACAAAGACAATGTGTGCAAACAGTACAGTACGTGTACAAGACGTGTACAAGACGTGTGTAAAGCAGCAACACTGGCCCTGAGTCCTCTACAAAGATGAACCCTTTCCATCTTTGCAGGTTCACACAGTACATTCCTTCATGGAACGTGGGCCATCGTCCTGGATCTAAAGTGACTTTGAGAACCTTGGTCTGCCTTTGTGTCGTTCTCCTTTTTCCTCCAGTCCTATGACTTGTTCCCTTGATTTTCCTGGGTCTAGAGTTTGATACCTCTCTCAGTAGTAGATCAGCATTGAAGTCACGAGTCATTGCTGTGACTGACCTCAGGTTCTCTTTCTCTGTGCCAGAGTCTGACGTTTAAGGAGAAGATGACCAGCCTGAAGTTCAAAGAGAAAACAACAGACCTGGACACCAGGAGTCACAAGTATTTGCTGCTGGCCTTGGTCAAACTCATCCATGCTGACCCCAAACTAATGCTGCATGTGAGTTTGTTGTGTGTTTTACATGCTAGTGACATGTTTTTTTTTGGAGAGGGGTTGAAGGACATGAAAATAATCCAATAAGCACTGAATGAAATTGGCTACATCATAAATCAATATGAATCAATAACATTACGTTACAAGATTGTTCTTTCCGGCTTCTATGTGTTAAATTCCGTTATATATCCGAAAACGTAACCAAAAGCAGCTATATTCATCACAAACTCTTGTTTCTCTTTTCAGGACAATGAAATGAAAAAATCAGATTTATTCCACACCCTATTCAGTAATGTGTAAGCTTTTAACACAGTGCAGTAAATATTAATTTATTTTTATAAATTAAATATTAAATTATTATTATTGCTGGAACATTGAAAATTTTGAGAAATGTCTTAATGACAGCTTTTCAACTTCCATTAATCCTCAAAACTCTACAGAATAAGATTCTGCCATCTAAGCGAGCAGCAATCGTCCACCTCACCTTCAAGAGTTCTTCAGACGGAGCAGAATGCGCCTGCCTGATGCTGCAACCTCTAAATGAACTGTAGCTCTCTATCCACTATCCACTCACTCAGCTGGAGCGTCAACTGAAACGGCTGTTTTAATACCCCTGTATTTTTACTGCTATGTAGACTACTGGACAGTCCCAGACAGTTTTAGAAAGTTCTAAACAATTCTCAGAAGTTCTAGATAATTACAGATAGTTCTATAAACCTCTTCTGGAGAGTTCTCACAGTTCCAGAAGCTACCTGAAGTCTACTCAGCACTGAGTGTATTGCAGATGTTCTGGACAATAGAGGACTTTCCAAAACACCATTGTCCTTAGCACAAAAGCAAAGTTTATGTGGACCAACAGCGTTTTCTCTACATTTTAGGCCTAAGGAATTAAGAAAACATGCTTAGTACCCAGGAACAATAACACAGTGTTACATAGTGTTACATATCATAGTGTAATGAACTTCTGTGGGTGATACCAGTAACGATCAGTTTTACTGTCTTGTATTTCGAGAGTATCCATTAGTTTCCTTCTGTGTGGTTATTATGTTACCCACTTTCCTATTCGTTTCAGTGAGGATGTAAATATCAACTCGAACCGAAACCGAACAAAATGAAACATTTGGCCGAAGGTCGAATACCAAGCTCGTTTTTTCACAGTGTTTTATTATTTTTGCCGCTGTTTCACCATTACATAAATTAGATAGGCTAAATCCCAGGTAGCAAGCGCATGTGGGCCACATCTGGCAAAGACATGGCACTGCTGGTCCACTGTCGGCGCTGGCAATCTACAGTGAGCCAAAGGTGGCCCACGTACTTACAACAAGCATTGGCCCACTTGTCCCAAAACAGATCTGGTCCACTTCTAGCACAGATACAGCAGAGCCCACATCTTGCTACCGGGAGCGGTCCACCCAAGTCCCGTCACCCGTCTGGCAAGTGGGCCAGATGAAAATAGGGAATGTAGGCCAGATTTGGGCCAGAACGATTTTGCTGTCTGGGATGCATTTTTGCCTTGATGCATGTAATTCCAATATCATATTAAATAATAATAATAATAATAATAATAATAAAAAATATTGGTGAAGAGAGAGATCATGCCCCACGAGTACTGACTGTGTTTGTGTCTGGAATAGAACCCAGGGAAACAGGGCCAGGAGATCCTGAGCAGCACAGCAGAGCTCATTACAGGCCTTGTGCAGCTGGTGCCTCTCGCCAACATGGGGGATATTTCCCAGGAGGCCATGGAGGTGAGACCCCTACTGCTAAATTAAAGACAAGATATGTCATAATAGCAGATAAAGACTAAACGGCATGAGGACTATTGAGCCCATTCTGCTTGGTATTCTGTGTACTTGCTTTTCGTTAGTCATTAATCAGATGTCATCTCTTACGAAGGCTCTATTAGTTCTGCATCAGCCGGAGACCATTGAGCTGTGGAATCCAGACACTCCTATGGAGACCTTCTGGGATATCAGGTACAGTGGGACTCAGCAGAATACAGTTCAGCATATCCAAACGTTTGAAGGTACCTGCTCTAGCTTCTGAATGTCCCAGTTTGGTCTATGTAAGGCTGGGTTCAACCCTTGTTACTCAATTCAGATTATTTGCACGGATTTAATCTTTATGATTCGATGGTTCACGTACATGTAGGTGAGTGGCTCAAATCAGTCATTAATGGGCACAAGCATGTATCCTGAAACAGCCTAATCAGTAACGTCACGTGAAGAGCAACTAAAAAACTGACCAGCAGGACAAGCCATCTTCCCAAAGATAATTAGAGCCGTTCACCTGCAAGATAAAGGCAGAAAGAGTCGGATGCTTTGGTTTTGCAGCATCTACTAGAACCTCTGCCATGCTAACACTGAATGATGTCACATGGATTCCAGTCTGAGCGTTATCAGTACGGCCGTATGGGCACAGTATGTATCCAAACAAGAACCACATGAAAAGATCAGGAAACATTACGTCCATCTCACATTAAGGCAAAACACTTTTGCCCCTACAGCCTAGTAATGGGAATGTAGGCTTAGCAATATAATAACAAACCACGACTAACGCAGAAAATGCCATGCTAACAGTGATTTATTTTGTCCTACACTCATCCTCCAAAGAATATCTGCACCCAGAAGGAAGTGTGGGATTGCAGTGCTATTGGGAAGGAAGATAAAGATTACCAGGAACAATAAATGATGATACATTTAGACTGATATGGGACATTTTTAGTGAACTACACATACAGAAGCAGTGTCTCTCAGTACGACTAACGCAACATAGAGTTGTAGAGGTTCCTAGTGGTGTCACTGCTCACTGGATGTCCGCAAATGTGGCTGTTGGGTCAGACAGGTACAGAGATAAGGGTCGTCCTTGCTTACATCACATGCACGGCTGAACTTGCATGTCACATGATGTCAAAACTACACACCTACACAAGTTTCAGTCCTGTCGGTTGATTCCTTCTGGGTGCAGCTATTTGTGCAACTTCTTTTTGATGCTGAGTGTATTTGTTCACTGTATACGCTACATAACAGTAATGTGCAGAAATAGGGCGTTGTGTGAGGTAGCTGTAGGACCGCTCCAGAGTTTTTCTGACCAGAGTCAATGCTACAGATGTGCACGCTTTGTAGCACAGTAAGCTAATCATGTAGTACAAAGTAGTGAAGTGAGCTGCTTGTTTAGCTGCATGGCTAAGCTGCTACACACAGTTATTGATCGTATTTTCTCCCTTCAGCTCGCAGGTCCTTTACTTCATCTGCAAGAAGCTGGTCGGCCATCAGCTGATCAACAGCACAGAGATCCTGAAGTGGTTGAGAGAGATCCTCATCTGCAGGAACAAGTTTCTCCTGCGCAACAAAGTGAGCTACAGTCTTGCATCTGATGTTCTTTCTTTACTTCTACATCTGTAACCTCTTTTCCAGTCTTCACAGAGGTTTTGGACGAAAACTATAATGCTCAGTCTTATTGTTGTGTTTGCAGGAGCGAGCCACGACTGGCAGTGCAATCCCCATCTGCAGACAGGCCCAGGCCAAGATGGAGGTTTGCCTGTACATGTTCCTGTGGAGTCCGGACATGGAGGCTGTGCTGGTGGCCATGTCCTGCTTCCGTCATCTCTGCGAGGAAGCCGATATCCGCTGTGGCGTGGACGAGGTCCCCGTGCAGACCATCCTTCCCAATTACAATACCTTCATGGAGTTTGCCTCTGTCAGCAACATGATGGCAACAGGTTTTGCTTGTTACTTGTTTTACTCAGCATCAGCAACATTACTCAGCATCAGCAAATCTTTTGGCAGCTTCACAAAGCAAGATTAATCTGTCAGTCAGCTCACTGAAGCCAAAATCCAGCCTACAGAGAAAGCTGACTTGTTGTTGTAGTTGCTGTTCTCCAGAAGAGGGCAGCAACGGTTTTCTCTGCATGTGTCTTTTTTCACCTGTCCATTTTTTTCCTGTCTGGATTTCTGTGTCCTTCAGGTCGCTCAGCCTTACAGAAGAGGGTAATGGCTTTGCTCCGGAGGATAGAACACCCCACACCTGGTAACACAGAGGTCAGGACTGACGGTCCTTTGTCATTATTCACTTAACTGTTGTGTTAACCTCTTCTCCCAGGCTGCTTTCAGGCCAAGAGCAGCACGTTTACATGAGTTTAGACTGACAGTGATGAGTGAACTACTGTACTTTATGATTTCTTCACTGGACACATTCACAGTACTGTGTAAAGACCATCCTTTATTTATTTACATTACAGTCAAAACAGCGCATTGGTATACAGTATGCATTTTTCCAGAGATATTTCTAAGGAGATTAGATACAAAATATTCTAGTTATTAAAGGAAGGAGAAAATCAATGGCAAAAAGGACTCTCGTCTTTAAGAGAAAGGAGAACATCACCCTCCACTCTTGCTTCACATCTGAGAACATCCACAGGTGTTTCCGTCCATCCCTCCACTGTGAGAATACACCTCAATGCTATAGGTCTAAAAGGATGTGCAGCTGTTCAAGAAGCTCCTCACTGAGAAAAGGAGATCAAGACCCATCCAATAAAGTAAAAAAAATAAATTTTTTTGTTAGAAAGCCAATAAAGGCCAGAAAGCCAAAAACACAGCATTTTGGCCATTGTAAAGGACATGTGGTGAAAAGTTGGTACTGGTGTAGATGTTCCCAGATCCACAATGTTCTGATCTGAAGTCAGAAAAAGCTCTGCTCAGTGTACTACACAAGTAAACACAACTGTATTTAACATGATAGTACAACATAGTGTTATTTCCACACGTGGCTGTCAACAAAAGAGTGTTCCCCAGTGTTTATACAGAATGCATGGAATAACTACAGGCATATAAACAACTGAATTTTCAGTGTTCTGATGATATTTCACTGATGGTAATTGTAAATATCTTTACAGGCCTGGGAGGACACGCATGCCAAATGGGAACATGCCACCAAATTAATTCTTAACCATCCAAAAACAAAGCTGGAGGATTGTCAGGTAGGAGCTATGTCTACATTTCCCAGATCACAGAACTAAACTGAATATATGTGTTATTGTATCCTTAAATGTTGTACCAAAAGCATAATTCGATCTTCTTGCTTCAGGAATGGATCAACATGACTGGCTTCCTGTGTGCCCTGGGTGGGGTCTGTTTACAGCAGAGGAATACGCCGGGCCTGGCCACCTACAGCCCCCCAATGGGCCCCTTGAGCGAGCGCAAGGGTTCCATGATCTCAATGGGTTCATGCGAGGGTAACGCCGAGACGCCCCTCAGCAAGTTTCTGGATCGGCTGCTCTCTCTCATGGTGTGCAGCCACGAGAAGGGCGTGCAGATCCGCAACAACGTCAAAGACCTGGTGGGCTTGGAGCTGAGCCCGGCCCTCTACCCTATGCTCTTCGACAAGCTGAAGAACAGCATCAGCCGCTTCTTCGATGCCCAGGGCCCGGTCAGTGCCTTTAAAGATTAAGCGCCAGCTCACGCATGTCTCTTGGCTCTCAGTGGTTGTCAGTCCTGGTCTTACCCTGCATATTTTGGGGCTTTACCTGTTTTAACACACCCGATTGATCTAATTGAATCACACCAGTCCAGTTCACACGGTGTTCTTGAGATCTAATCAGCAAGATCAGCAGGCTGGGTACTTTAGGACTAGAATTGGGAGCTACTGCTCTGGATCGTCTGGGTTTTTGGATCATCATCTTGTCCTTATCAGTAGGGATGGTCCGATCTGATATTATGAAATAAATTAGCTGGATCGGGTATCGGTGCATGGGGCTGATCCCCACTCTAGTTGGTGTGCGATGTGTGCTGTGCCGTCAGTAGCATGTTTGCGGGGTGCCTGTAGAACTGTCGCACCTCATTGAGGTTCGAACCGTGGTTGCTATGATCACAGATCAGCGCTCTATGAGGTGAGCTAACAGCTCCCCACCAGAGTGGACTCAGTGTGCAGAGTATAAACTTGAGCAAAACAAAAAGATTTCCTTAAACGAAAAGGAACCCTCCTAACGCTGGAGTGCACTCTGAAGAGGGGGAGAAGCAAACAGCCTCGAAAGGCTTGAAACCTTCTACCGGCTAGTCACGAGAGACACGTGCACTTGGCACCATGAACTCAAGACTGAGCAACCAAGTAAGTAGCGTGAGCTGCAGGTGTTGGCGTCTACCGCTTGATTGCTCATTGGTTGCCCTTTGTCTCCCCCGAGTGGCCGGAAGTGGATCTGCAGAAACCCGAGAGCTTACAGTAGACTTGACATGGAACAACAACATGGAGCGAGCCAGAGAGTAAGCTATATGAGTGAGCTTAGTAAAGTAGTGTTTATGTCAATCCTGGTGGCTTACATCGCTCCAACATGGTGAAGTATACGGTTTATTCATTCAAAAATGGTATCGGATCGATATCGGGTATCAACAGATATGCAAAATTTATGTATCGGTGCTGGTATCAGAACTGGAAAATCTGGATCGGTGCATCCCTACTTATCAGGTGCTTGGAGTTTAAAGTGCTGCCTATCTTTTGTAGGTACCCATCAATGAGACCAACACGCAGTTTGTGGAGCAGACCATCGCTATAATGAAGAACTTGTTAGATAACCACACAGAAGGCAGCTCTGAACATCTTGGCCAGGCCAGCATCGAGACCATGATGCTCAACCTGGTCAGGTAAGAGCCTGTATACGTTTCTGGCTAGGTATGATTGCCATTTAGATGTAGTGAATGGTGCACAAGTGCTGTTGTGTATCACTAGAGACTGAGTGCTTGTTTAGTGTCCTTTTCTGCTTAATCCAAAGTCCTTCCTTCATGAATCATGTTCACAATAAGTTAAGAAATCCAGTCTCTTGTATCCTTCATATTTTTCCCTGACTGTTGCGAATGCCGTTGTGTTGGCAGGTATGTGCGTATCTTGGGAAACATGGTTCACGCCATCCAGATCAAAACCAAACTGTGCCAGCTGGTGGAGGTGATGATGGAACGCAGAGATGATCTGTCCTTCTGCCAGGAGATGAAGTTCAGGTGAGAAGGATTTTAGCCTCCCTGAGGAAACCTCCCATGTTTGCAGCCATCCCTTCTGTGGAGTTAACGTGGCGGTGGTGTTCTTCTCTCTCAGGAATAAAATGGTGGAGTATCTGACCGATTGGGTGATGGGAACCTCCAACCAAGCAGCTGATGACGACGTCAAGTGTCTGACCAGGTACTTCAGCAGAGTCACAGGTTCCATTAGAGGGTTGTCTTTACATTTAGTGTTATTGTGGCGAAACTGTGCGGCATAGGAAAGTTTCCAGTGAAGTAAATATTGTGTAGCTTTAATACCTGCTTTATGAACTCACTGGTGCTAATATGTATTTGAGCATGGACCTGTACTTTGTAGGGATCTGGACCAAGCTAGTATGGAAGCTGTGGTGTCCCTACTGGCTGGGTTGCCACTTCAGCCAGAGGAAGGGGATGGTGTGGAACTCATGGAGGCCAAGTCCCAACTCTTCCTCAAGTAAGGCTGCCAGCTCTGTCACAACTGTACACTTTTGTTTAGCATCCACTGCTTCGTTCCTTGTCTGAGGATCAAAGGCTACAGAGTTTTTAGTGTTACTGATGAGACCAAGGCCCAATCCCATTTCTTATTTATACCCCTTCCCCTTGTTATCGAATGTAACCTTTCCCCCTTGAAACTCAGTTACAATGGTAGTGGTTGTCATCTTCCCCCTATGAAATGGGACAACCTTTCAAGAACCGGATACGTCATCAGTTGTCGTCAGTGGCTTTTATGTAAACAGACGAGGCAAGGTTTTCCGGCCATTTCCAGTATGCCGCCTCCAGCTGTTGTCTGCTACTTGTGATTCATTCACAACTTCAGTTTTACGTATCAGTCTAACGAGTCACCGAATAAAAAGAAGAGCACAAACAAAAAACTACATGACTTCATTAACGGGCTGCTAGTGGTGCTCTGTAGGCGACCCTGCCAGTCTACATGGATTGCAGAGGAGGGTGAAGTTCAGCTCCTCACTGCTTAAATACATTTAGGGCGTCATATGCCTTCAAACAGGGGGATGACGGTTATTTATTATTACCACCAAGAATTCTTCGGTGATATGAAGCTGAACTTAGCTTTTTAATCGCCAGCTTCATGATCGAATTTCTCCGTTCCACCTTAAATGGTGCAGCAACCCCAGAATACCAGAATGTAACTGCTGCACCATTTAAGGTGGAACGGGACATTTTGCTAGGTAGCGACCGAGACATCAGCGTATTGTTAGTGATGTTTACTTACATTTATGAGGTTCTTTAGTCGCTTGTGCAGCCATCTTGCCAATGGTTCGCGGGGCATTCTGGGAATTTCCTCATAACACTCCACTTGGAGGTTGCCTCTGAAAAATCTCCGTTTGAAGGGCCATGTAGCCCTAACACGTCGCCCTACCCCTCCATCTCAACAACAATCAGGACAGCCCTACCCCTAGACATGAAACAAAGGGTTAGGGCTAAGTGTTGGGGGCAAGGGGTGAAATGGGAATGGCCCCAAGTGTTTCCACTGGCTGCTTCTCTTTGTCATTGGTATGCGGTCATTTCGTTCACACTCACCTGAGGTCTATGAATATGTGAAAGCCATAGAAACTCTAAAGTGGTTGCAGCATCAGATCCGTGCCTGGCAGTGTTCCTCAGCGTGCCTCAACGTTCATTAGACAGCTTCACTACCCTCCTCTTTCCTTCTGCAGGTACTTCACACTGTTCATGAACCTGCTGAACGACTGCAGTGAGGTGGAGGATGACGGACAGCAGGTGGCTGGTCGGAAGCGGGGCATGTCTAGACGCCTGGCCTCCCTCCGCCACTGCACCGTGCTGGCCATGTCCAACCTGCTCAATGCCAACGTGGACAGCGGCCTCATGCACGCTATTGGTAATGATCTGGCGTAGCAAACTGCTTAAAATATCTCATATCTGATTTTCTGTCTGTTCTCTTTATGAACATTTGTCAGTTTTTTGTCAGTTGATTTTTGTCTGTATCCAATCTCCCAGTCCTTGCTTATGATGCACCAGAATATAATGCTAGTTGTGAGATTCAAGGTTGTGGTCTGCTGTCCCAGGTCTGGGCTACCATAAAGACCTGCAGACGCGAGCCACCTTCATGGAGGTCCTGACCAAGATCCTGCAGCAAGGCACGGAGTTTGACACACTTGCCGAAACAGTACTGGCAGACCGCTTTGAGAGGCTGGTCGAGCTCGTCACGATGATGGGGGACCAGGGCGAGCTGCCCATTGCCATGGCTTTGGCCAACGTAGTGCCTTGTTCTCAGTGGGTCTGTACTGGTGTTTGTACACGTTAGCACATCCACACGTGTTCATGTCTAAGCGTTAGAAGTGCTGATGTTTATCTCCTCTGGCAGGACGAGCTGGCCCGGGTTCTGGTCACTCTCTTCGACTCGCGGCACCTCCTCTACCAGCTGCTGTGGAACATGTTCTCTAAGGAAGTAGAGCTGGCTGATTCCATGCAAACTCTCTTCCGAGGAAACAGCCTGGCCAGTAAAATCATGACCTTTTGCTTTAAGGTATCCTACATTGTTATTGACTGAGTGACTTGTTGTTCCATGCTCTTCTACTGTTCATTTATCCAGTCTCTCTCTTCTCCAGGTCTACGGTGCTACCTATCTACAGAAGCTGCTGGAGCCCCTCCTCCGAGGTGTCATCACTGCTCCGGAGTGGCAGATGCTTAGTTTTGAAGTTGATCCCACCAGGTAGCATCTCAAGTCACTTTATACACCAGGGCAAGAAATGCTTCAGTGCTGTTGAGTATCAACAAAATTAGCATTCAGTACCAAAGTTCTAATAACGTCCGAGTTTCTAAGTAGTTAATCTCATTGGTTAAATGGCTGTTTCAATTACACTGCCATTCAAATTTTGATATCAATGGTTTATAACATCAGTGAGGCCAGTTTGGTTGCAGCCAAGTGTATAACTCGACAGAAACAGGAAAGAAGCGGTAAACAAACGCACTCTGTTATGCTCAGAACTTAAAACTGTTGATATCCAGGATTTGTTCCCAAAAAACCAAGTCATTGTTGAAATACTTGGCCGAACTCAGCAAGACCCTGCTGCTCATTTTGGTTTTGGCTGACTTTTCTGGTTCAGATTTTGCATGCGAGTTCTCACAGCCAGCCTTCCTTTGGGAACGGATCTTAACCCTGTGTTTCCCCATTTATTCATCCCTGACTATTACCCCGATTTATTCATCATATCGTATACTATTATAGTGCCGCTGTTTAAAGAAAATACACTCATCATCAAAAGAATAGCTGCACCCAGAAGGAGGTATCAGAAGGAATGCTATTGGGAAGGAAGATAAAGGTTACCAGGAGCAATAAATGATGATAAATTTAGACTGATATGGGGAATATTTATTGAGCTACACATACAGAAGTAGTGTCTGTCAGTATGGCTAACGCAACAAGCCAGACGTCTCGGCATGGAGTTGTAGAGGTTCCTAATGGTGTCCTGTGATAATCCATCNACAATAAATGATGATAAATTTAGACTGATATGGGCAATATTTATTGAGCTACACATACAGAAGTAGTGCCTCTCAGTATGGCTAACGCAACAAGCCAGATGTCTCGGCATGGAGTTGTAGAGGTTCCTAATGGTGTCCTGTGATAATCCATCCCATGCAGCTTGAATATTCTCACACAGTTCCTGCAGATTGTGCGGTAGGGGTGGAGGTGGAGTAACACCAGGCCTTCTGGACATGTGATGCGTGACAACACACCGTTCATCATGGCACTGACCACGGTGCCTCCACACAGGGATTCGTTGTTCGTCTCCACCAATACTAAGATGACCCGCTACCATTCTGAGTCACTCCATGACAGTCTGGCACGACACCATCGCAGTCTTTGGCAACGTTGACGTGGTATTAAGGGCAGTCGTCGTAACAGCCTGAGTAGTTCTGAGTCGTGCAGCTGTCTGCCAATGGTGCTGGCACTAACAGGATGACTCATGGAGGGCATCACTGCTCGCTGAATGTCTGCAGTCATCTTATTCGAAACATTGGGTGAAGGGCTAGCTTAGGTCTGCTGAGTTTCGTTAGGCTTCGGTCATTTTTAGAGTTAAAACATGAGGTGCTTTGGGTCGGGTCGGACTGAAAGTCCTCAGGCTGCATTAAGACTGATCAAAGCTCTTACGCAGCCCACAGAGTTACACTTACAGAGTTCTCTGTGTTTACATTGGGATTCAATGGATGATGTCTTGTATAAAGCCTTTACAGATACAGCCTACATTTTAAATCTCCAGCATGTTGCTGGCCTGGTTCAGTTTATCGTGACCCATCTTCGGGTTGTGAACTAAGGAAAGAAATACCACTGATTTTTCACAACAATTCTGCATAATTAAATGGTTAAGATATAAACAAAGGCATTCGCAGTGGTTTGATGTGAAATGCCGTGTTGTAGCGAAACTTGCCAAGTCGGAATTGCTCACAGAGGTGATGGGAAGCAGACGCCTGAAGAGTTTCAGGGCCTTCTTTACAGGCAAAGGCAATACATGCAGAATAATATCCAAAGGGACATTTTTCAGGTTTACCACTATGTTTCTATCAATATTGCACATAAAAACATTAAAACAAAAATTTAAAAAAATTCTCTACAGTAAACAATTTCACATCAGAAAGCTGTGAATTACTCTGTTTACATCTCAGCAATTTAATTATACAGAATTTGTTGAGAAATTGGTGGAGTCTGGCTTTAAAGAGTGCCCATAGGGAAGAGTCTATTTATTTATTTGTTTGTTTGTTTGTATGTATCTGTTTCTCCTGTGCTGATTCTTTAGACTGGAGCCCAGTGAAGTGTTAGAGGAAAACCAGCGCAACCTGCTTCAGATGACCAACCGCTTCTTCCTGGCCATCATCAACTCCTCGAGCGAATTCCCTCCACAGCTGAGGAGTGTCTGTCACTGCCTGTTCCAGGTGGGCAGGGCAAGGGGCAGCAGCCCGAGGGCTACCTCTCGGCTTGTGTCCGTGTGCTACGAGTCCATCCGGTGTATTTGGCGATCCTGACTGAGACCAGCAAATAGCCTTTCACTGTTTTCAGTGTCATGTGTCCTGTGTAGCACTTGCCCTAGAGTAAATGTTAAGTGTGTGGGTTTATTGTGAGTTATTCTGAGTAATTTTCAGATGTGTAATTGATATGGGGGGTCATTCTGTGTTAATTCACTTGGAGCTTATTCAGTGGTGTCATGGCTTTCCATGAAAAAACAAATCCTACATCCATGAATGGTACTCCACTTAGGACGTACCAAAAGTTCCTTGAGTGCTAATAGCGCCCTCTTGTGGAGGATCTTCAGCCTGTTAAATGTGACTGACTCATTAACTTTCTTTTAAGAATATGTAAGAGACCTAGAAAATGGATTTTTAGTTGTGAAGCAATGTTGCTGACGGTACAGCTTCAAATATCACATGCAGAAAATAATAATAAGTTTGGCTACTCATAGAAGGTTCTCCTTGTTTTCATCTTAATGCTTTATTATAGAATAAAAGTGAAGACACCAAACTATAAAATAGCATAGTCCACCTTAAAAACCTCCAGAATGGAACTTTACAGGAGGATAAAGGAGCTTTCTTAACCTGCAGTGGAGGCTGATAGAACAAGGTTTATTTCTAAGCAGTTTTGGAGCAATTCTATTGGTCATGAATATTCTCTGAACTGAAAGGGGAACTAGAGCTTTTACACTGTGGAGAAACAGAGATCAACTTTTTTACACCACTAAATATATATTAGAGGTGGAGATATGGAGAAATATCATACTGTGGTACATCAAGAGTGTATGTGGTATATCAGGATATGTACTGTTTCAGACTCTCATCAGTTGGAGCTGTTAGGTGTAAGCCTGTATAGTCTTTAAGATCCATTTAGTTTAAAGTGTTTAAACTTTTACTGTAGGTTTGATAGAAATGAGGAAATACAACCTGAAATCTACAATTTGCAAAAACTAGTTTTGGCTAAAATTTATTAAATTTTTTAAAAATGGGCTAAATTGTTGTATTTGGACAAAAGTTACAGGGTATTGTTTGGACAAAATGAAAATCAGTTTATTTACAATGAAATATGATTCTCGCTGTTGTATTTGGTCCCACTTAAGGTTTCTGCTCAGTTCTGTCAGTCTGTAGGTAGCAAGACTCAGCATTTGGGAGGCAGGAACCTAATGAGGAAAATGTTAAAAATTCATGACTACGAAACCAATTTGGAACCCAGCTTTAGAATTTTGCATGGTAGCCTAAATGAAATTTGGACTTTTGCCTAAATCCTTTTTCATGGAAATCCGTGACGCAACAGGGAAAGCCCTAGGTGCGGAGTGACCCACGGGCTTGTGTTGGTTTTCGTACGAGTGCGTGTGATGGCCAGTGCTGTGACCTGTTTGTGCTCATCTCTGTCCTGTAGGCTACTTGCCACTCTCTACTGAATAAAGCCACAGTTAAAGAGAAAAAGGAAAGCAAAAAATCCGTAAGTTCAGTGGAACCCCTTCACCTCCACTGCTTTTCCTTAGTAGCGTAAAACACTTTATTCTCTTGGATGGCTAAATTAATCTACACCTCCTTCACACTGCCCACCTCTTGACGGTCATCACCTGGAATCATACTACTAATTTCTTGGCCTTGTTCTGAAGCTTTGACTTTGATGCGCTTTGCAAAGAACCCAGCAGGCAAAGCGTGCTCTCGTCCCTCTTTGCATCACCTCTCGGGAGGGCTCTCTGTTTCGGGGGTATATGGATCATATAGGCATTGTGGGTAATGTAGTTTCACCATAAACCGAGCTTTCATATTCTACCAGAATGGCTTAACTTACCCTCATGACTTCTACTTGGCACCTGGACCTTTCTAATAAGATGCTAGAGGAGTGTCTCTACGTAGTGAGTTGATTTCAGATGCCTTGCTTTCCTTATTTCTCCTCTAACACATTTTTAATAGTGGCAAGCTTACCTGTCAGTTGCTTTGTAGCGTTTTTTTTTCCCCCCGTCAGATTGGTGATCTGATTTTCTCTGGACACACAGCCTACAATAGTTCAGACCTGTCTGACAGGCAGCTGTTAAATTATTGACAGACTCGATTGTGTCTCCTCTGGCTCAGGTGGTGAGTCAGCGTTTTCCTCAGAACAGTATAGGAGCGGTCGGCAGTGCCATGTTCCTGCGCTTCATCAATCCAGCTATCGTCTCTCCTTATGAGGCGGGGATCCTAGACAAGAAGCCCCCTCCTCGGATCGAGCGAGGGCTCAAACTCATGTCGAAGGTGAGAAACGATTCCAGTTCATGCAAACCCCTTTGAAAAAGGTTGGAACTGTTTGTGAAATGCAAATGAAAACAGAAGGCATAGCACTGTCGCCTCACAGCAGGAAGGGAATGGGTTCGATTCCCGACTCCGGTGTCTGAGGTCCTTTCTGTGTGGAGTTTGCATGTTCTCCCCGTGTCTGTCTGGGTTTCCTCCCACAGTCCAAAGACATGCAGTCAGGCTGATTGGAGGTGCGAATGTGTATGAATGTGTCTGGTCTGGGTGTTTACGGCCTTCTGCCCAATGAGCACTGGGATAGGGTCCAGCATCCCCTGCAAACCAGAAGGATAAGTGGATGGATGGATGGATGGATGGATGGATGGATGAGCTTCATTGTGTTTTTGGAAACATATATGCTCATTTTGAAATTGATGCCTGTAGCGTGGAAGACGTTGGAACGTTGGGATATGTTTAAAAAAAACATCTTTAACAGGTGATGCAATGATGCTTGGCTATGAAAGGAATTATTCAAGAAAAGTCTAGGAAAACCTTTATGCGGGGATGGGTCAAGTCCTGCCGCTTGCCACAAAAATGCATGAGCAAAAGCTTCCTTGACCAGTGTCACCCTCCTCAGTTAGCAAGATCATCCATATCAACCGTTCAGATTGAGTAAGATATTAGACTTTGAAATATGGTGGAGTTAAAGTAAAAGGTCCCCCAGAACGGAGATTCTTACTTCAGTACATATACATAAAACACTATTTAGTACTTACAAGTACAGTAACTAATTACGTTTACTACCTTACTCTCTCCCACTGCCGAACAACAGTAGCGTTCCTAAGGTAAAACATTTGAACCGTTTTTAATTTAATACCGGTCAAATAGAGCATATTTAACTGCATACTATTATACTTGCATACTTATCATTTCTGGAACAAGACTCTTAATCAGCTCACTTTAGGTGCAGAGACTCTAGTGTCTCTCAGTCCACCAGTCTTTAATAGAAGGTCATTAATTAGTCTGATGCTGACGTCTATTCAAATCATCCTAAGCACAGAAAACTGAAGGAGAACAGTTTCTGTTAAGTAGAACTATAAAATGGCATTTTCCAAACAAGCAAAGTTTCTGTTTAAGATTTATTTGCAGCTTAGTTATAAGTTTAAGTTTGATAAAAATGTAAAAACTTTAAACAGGCTCTCAAATGATTTTTTCATTTTTAACAAAATGTAGTGGTGTAAAAAGTATGATATGTGAGTTTGAACTGTAGTGGAGTTAAAGTAAGATATGAGTTTGAACTGTAGTGGAGTTAAAGTACAAAGTCGTCCAAAATGGAAATACTTCAGTACAGGTACACGAAAAAACTACTTAAGTACAGTAACTAATTATATTTACTTGATTACTGTCCACCACTGGTGCTGACTAACTAACATGAAGTGGTGCTTTAGTTAAGGTGAAGTAAAACATTAACAATGCATTTAACTAATGTTAAACATGTGACAATTACATGTTAATACTTAACATTAAACTACATTAGTTTACCATGTTAATGTATTACTTTACATTGTCTGATGTACTAAAGTAATGTAAACATTATGGTCATGTGTTTCTTTATGTTAACTAATGTATTACTTCTTGTTAGCTAGTCACCTAATGTAAAGTGTTACTGGGATTGGGTTTGTGTTAGCATTTGGAGAGATGCCACAATATCACTTTTTGCAAATATCGATATTGTTTGTATATTTTTATTACTATGATTTTAAAACCAAAGTAATTTACTGAACCACAGGAAAAGCTAGCAGCCAACACACAGACGTACAGAACCGCAGCTTTGTGTAGATCTGATGCGTCTCGTGTGCTGACTTTCTCATTCATACAGATCCTGCAGAGTATTGCCAACCACGTGTTGTTCACGAAGGAGGAGCACATGAGACCTTTCAACGACTTCGTGAAGAGCAATTTCGATGCAGCCAGAAGGTACAACAGCACCACCACCACCCACCGCATATTTAAAGTGATGCACTGTACAGTAAGCTCTTAAGCTGCTAGTAGCTGAACTGGTCATACCCCTGTTTATAAAGCAGGAATGGATACTCAGATCAGCTTTGATTCCCTTATTTAACTAGTCAAATGGTGGAGAACAGTAGTTGGTTGCAGTTGGAGGAGGAGTTGATGGACAATTTTACCAGCAGCTCCCCACAGGAGCCGAAAGCTCTCGCATGCAGTTCCCAAGAAGAATATATGTTTTAATTTCACTTGGATTACTTGCTGCAATCAACACATTTTATATACCTTGGTAATACACTGACCTCGAGGTGTGAAGTACAGGGGGTCCTGCGAGGGTTCAGGACCCCCTAATTAACCTTGCCAACCCCTGTATATCTCAATGTCAATCTCAATATCAAAAAACCTCTGATGTTATGCTGTTATTGTTTATCCTGCTTCACCCAGATTGGGGCTTCTGTCATTGGGATTCTTGACCCACTACAGCAGCAGCACTGCTATGCCTCAGGCTGTGGCTAAAGCAAATTGGGTCACGCAGTTGGCCCTTCCCTGCCGTACATCTCTAACTATGCCTGGAAACCTTTACAGTATGGTGGAAGATATTTGTACATCTGTAAACTTGTCCGGTTGGTGGGAGGCCTGAATAGTTACTCATTTCTCAACATGAAAACAGTGCAACGCTGCATTAGCAAGCCAGCATTGGGGGGTTATTGCACGCTGAATAACGGAGTAATAAGTCCGTTTTATAGAATTGGAGATCATGCCTGGCCAAAGACAGTGTCAGGAATGCTTAAAGGGGAATTCCAGCCATCTTTCAAAACAGTTGTGTAATTCAGTCACTGCGAAAGCCATTCTGAGTGGTTTGATGTGAAATGGCACCTTATATAGAAACTTGCTCACTTTGGTTTTATAAATTCAGTGGGGCTGATAGAAACAAAAGCTGTCTATAATGCAAGTGTCAACATTTTATTGTCTAAAATCCCCAGTGAACCTCCATGTGTCTTGAGTTTCTATATTATAAAAGTCAATATTATATTATATTATATATTGATTTATATGATATCATGTATATTATTAAAATATATATTGTATTATATAAAGTATTGATTTAATTGTTTACATATGTTTTGGCTGTGGGGACTATTTTGTCTTACAGTGCACCCATTTGCAGTGAATGGCTTTTTATAAATATGTTTTAGGCCAGAACGTCAACATAAAATTAGCATAGAAAGTCTCAGGAAGCATATTAATAGCCTTTTCCTGTAATACCTGCCTTTGAGGAAACCTATAGAGACATTGCACTGTACAGCAGACATTTGGTTCCATACCAGGATCATTGTACACAATTCTGCTTCAGTAACCGATGTACCTTTAGGAGTCACGAAAAGCTTCTGGCAGGCCCTATCACTACCACGGAACAGTTCACACTCAGCACGTTTAGAGCAGCACATTTTACACCAAACGGCTACAAACTGCTGTATTGCTTAGTGACTTTATAGTGCAGGTCTTTTGAAAGAGTTCCTCTTTAAGCAGTTTAAAGATGTTTTCTAAGGCCTACAACCTTTTCCATTAAATGAACGGGAGAACTAAAATACAGTCGTGTGCAGAATAGCTCGTCATATTGTGGACCTATTATACATGCTCAATGCCCCGTATGTCTAAGAAGCTGTCGTGTGCCTCCAACAGATTTTTCTTGGACATAGCTTCAGACTGCCCGGCCAGTGACTCGGTCAACCACAGCTTGTCTTTCATCAGCGATGGCAACGTTCTGGCTCTGCACAGGCTGCTGTGGAACAACCAGGAGAAGATCGGCCAGTATCTCTCCAGCAACAGGTGCGGGATGCCGATTCAGAGACTGACCCTCTGCTTTCTGGGAGGCTCATGGTGAAGTTTTGAGGCCACGTCTGTTCAATGTGTCAATAGCAAATAGTGCAGCACCGCTGTTGGCTAAAACTGGCAAGGTGGTATTAGGCTGTTTTGCGATGCTTAGCTGATCGAACTGGAATTAGGTTTGTTATGCAGATGTGCCCATTTTACTGCCCCCTGATAAACAAATCACCTTTGACCATTTACAGTAGGCTACACGGTAGCCTAGTGATTTCCAGAAGGATCGGGATGTAAAGTGTGTAGCTCTGAGTAAAGAATTTAGGGGTGTTTAATGGGAGGTTTATCGTGTTCACACTTCAAAGTCTGCCAGGTGTTAATGCTACATCTGTCCTTATTTAATGGTTGTGTTCCTTCAAGATGTTGTAAGTATTATGTAGGTCTTTTCTGACACCCACTTATTAATTTAAACTCTTGTCTACATCAGTTAACTTGTGTGTTATTTTGCTGGTATTACCATGCAGAACTTTTACACGTCTCTGATTCTGAGCTTCACCTACTTTAGGGACCATAAAGCTGTGGGCCGGCGGCCTTTCGACAAGATGGCTACTCTTTTGGCCTACCTGGGACCCCCTGAGCACAAACCAGTGGCCGATACGCACTGGTCCAGCCTCAATCTCACCAGTTCCAAGTTTGAGGAGTTCATGACCAGGTAATGACTTAACTAAACAGGTTCTGGATTAAGAAAGCTAAATGTAAGGGAGCTTTCATACTTGTCTTGTTAGGATGTTTGGTCCAAACCGAAATGGCAGGGGTGAAGAGGTGGCTCAGACTACATTCTGGACCAAAGGACCAAAGTTTTAGTGCTAATTGATGCTTTTACTGTTGGGATCCTGTTAAAAAATGAGTTCACCCCAAAAGGCTCAATAACACCCCTTGAAATATGGCCTTGGTATGAATGTCTGGGGTTTGGTGAAAAATGCTTTTAGTGATGTGTTAACATTCAGGAAGGTGGTTAACACCAGCTCATTCTGTGCAGGCACCAGGTCCACGAGAAAGAGGAGTTCAAAGCACTGAAAACGCTCAACATTTTCTACCAAGCTGGCACCTCCAAGAACGGCAACCCTGTCTTCTACTACGTCACCCGCAGGTGAGATTTCTAGCTTTGGACTCTAAATGGGATGGTCTGGAGTTATGTTCAGGTTTGCCTTATTCATCTAATGCTTTACAATACGTGCTGTAACAGAGTAGCTATTGTGGTGGAGACTATGGATTATGAGGGATTAGGATGGTCAGGCGCTCACCGGACAAAAAAAGTCACTTGTGACTGAAACATACCTAATATCGTGTAATACCTCCACAAGCACAAATAAAAGATTTGCCATGGACCGGACAAGTTTCTGGATGTAGGCCACATCAATGTTAAGACACTCTTGCATCAAAGAATTGAGTAGTTGGGCCAGATTTGGTAGATGCCTTCCCTGGCACAATTCCAAGGAGAGTTTCCTGTAGACTGGGATTTTAGCCACTGCTGGTAGACCCGTATGACCATATGCTTCCATATACCTGCAGATTCAGCTGCTTCCTTCACACTATGGCCTCACACTATTGGAACGCCCAAATGCAGTCACTCGTTTTTTGTGATCAATATTTTTTATTAGCAAGTAAGTGCTGGGAAAACCAGAACTTTGTTCACAGAGCCTGTAGACTTTTTCAGTCAGTCATTAACATCTGCTTTGGAGCTGTTTTCCCCACACACCTGTAGCACCTCTTCTATCTATCAATCTATATACAGACATATATACAGAGAAATATGTAGTTCGTATGTTCTATTACTTTACTTGGGGGGGAAAAGAAGGACGAAAGCAAAGACTAGTTATAACATCATGTTTGTAAAATGTTTAATACAGAGAGAATCGATCTGTAGGTGTTAACAGATGAATTAGATCACCTAAGACTTAAGAACTGTGACTGTGCTTCTGGTGTGTTATGAGTTGAAATAGAATTGGAAGGCTGGTTTGGCCAGAGTGCAGCCCCCACCCCTGCAGGATGTAAAGGAACCCGGTTTACTCCAGGCCTGCTAGCTGTGCCAGTAGACCCAGAGACACCATGATGTACAACATCATGCCTGCGCTGAAATAGGAGATGGTGGAGGTGCTGGAAGTGGAATTGGTTGTGTTGTAGTTGCTGCTCGTAAAGTTCAAAGGTGCTGTGGTCGCCCCAGAGCTGCCGTCAGTCGAAGAGTTCAGTGTGGTGCCGGCTGAAGTTCTGAGGGAGCTTGGTTTGGTCGTGGTGAGCTGGGTCACTTTGGAGGTGCTGGAGTTGGAGGTTGGAGACATGGCTTTGCTAGTGTTGCCAGAGATGAGAGATGTGATGCCTGTCGGTTGGACATTGCTGCTATTCGTAACCGCTGAATTATTACTGTTGCTGCTGATACCTGTTTGCAACGTCAGACAGCAGCACATCAGAAGAGTCAAAAGCACTATGTGTGTGCTCACACTGCGAGACATCTTATTCTTCCTGCAGGCCTGTGTGCACAAGAAATAAATAAAGTTTTGTCTGTTTATTGTGTGATTTTTATGTGAACTGTCTTTTGCTCTCATCTCTGTCGTTTAAACAGAGGGATTCTGCCAAACGTGGAGATGCTGATGTTTATCGTGCGTAGTTAAAGTGCAGGGTATTTTTCATTATTTAAATTTGATGGGTTTTTTTTTAACATGAATTTGTATCATTCATCATGACAACCTAAACAGAGGAATAAGACGTTACCATACCGTTAGTTCCAGTAGTTCATTACACACAGCGTATATACATGCAGTGACTTAATTTCATAATAAAATTCATTTATATATATATATATATATATACACTACCAGTCAATACTTTAGAGATGGCTACTCATAGCAGGTTCTCCTTATGTTTATCTTAATGCTTTACTCTGGAATAAAAGTGAAGACATCAAACTATAAAACATCACTCATGGAATTATGCAGTCCACCTTGAACACCTCTAAAATGGAACTTTACAGGAGGATAAAACAGCTTTCTTAACCTGCAGTGGAGGCTGATATAACAAGGTTTCTTTCTAAGCAGTTTGGGAGCAATTCTATTGGTCTGTCCATCATGAATATTCACTGAACTGAAAGGAGAGCTAGAGCTTTTACACTGTGCAGAAAAAGAGATCAACATTTTTACACCACTAAATATATATTAGAGGTGGAGATATGGAGAAATATAATACTGTGGTACATCAAGAGTGTATGTGGTATATCAGGATATGTACTGTTTCAGACTCTCATCAGTTGGAGCTGTTTAGTGTAAGACTGTAGTCTTTAAGATCACCAACAACATCCATTTAGATGGGTGTGTCTAAACTTTTGACTGGTACTGTACATGACTATTGAATATGAAAAGTACAAGTACAATCCAAAATGCAAGTGGGGAGTAAAAATATCTGCTGACCTCTCACTGATCATGACTTCTAAGCCCTTTTTGTTTCCTTAACACTAAATAGTCTAAAGTCGTTTTAAATGAACTTTTTTCCCCACACTGAGTGGGCGGTGTGAAAACTCATTGTCTGTACTTTCTTTGAGCCAAAGTCACAGTACAGTAACAGTGTCTGATCTTAAAGAGCCAAACAGGCACAAATGATAAATCAGTTGCCAGTTTAAATAACATGAATCAAGTAAATGGTAAGAACGAAAGTAAGAGCTGACTGACTGTTGAGCTCATTGAGTTCCTCCTTACTGTCTGAGCGCTCTTGCCTGCCTCACATTGTTCACCTCATAACCACAACTGATCACAACACTGATTAGCCAAAAGACCAGTAGTAAATTACCTGACTGCTTTTTGAGAGTGTTGAGCCAAACCCAGCCCCACTTCTGTAAACGTTCATCATTCACAGAGCAAACTGAGTGGATGCTACACAGTTACATTGGGTAACTAGGTAAATCATTTCACAACATGGATCTAAACGTACCATGTCATGTTTCCAGGCTGATTCCGAGTCTAAGCAAAGTTTCTGCTGTGAGATGCTGTTAATAGTTCAAAGCTACACTGAAAATAACAAGACATAGGCGAGTCGGATAAGGAGAGATCAGCACTATGCTTCACATTTTAGGCATTGCCGGTATTATAAGTGGAGAAGTATCAACATGCTTCTTTGATAATGCTGACTTCTGGTTTCTGAAGACTGTTTGCTGTTGATTGATCTCCTGGATCATTTTTAAACTATTGATCCAGCGATTTATTATTGGTGTCAGGTTTTATTTAAAACAGCAAGAGAGCAAAATCTGTATGACTTCTGGTAAATAAATTAAATGAACTTTTTATGTATTGTTTCTCTGCTAACAGTAGCTTAATCTCTCACGTTAGTGTAACTGCAATATGTGAAAGTTCTATAACTGAGTGTTATGAAAGTAGTGTCTACAGTTAACTGCTGGAACTTAAATCAGTGGAACTTCTGCTTTCTCTGTTTGAGCTAACTCTTATTGGAACAGTGAAAAACTAGATAATTATATTTTTTGTCTTTCAGTGTCTTTAATTTAAATGTACAATTTATTATTATTATTATTATTATTATTATTATTATACTTTTGCAAGTAGATCATCCTTTGGTTATATACATTTTGTTGAGTACATTACAGAAGACCGTATATTAGACTGAGTTACTGTGCGCAGTAGAGACTCACCTGTGCTAATGTCTTCACACCGAAAGCCGATGGCGTGAGCTCTGTACTAGCCCGGGGGCGTTTTATAATAAGCATGACGTCGTATTTCATGACCCGTATGCTGCTTTTCTTTGGAAATGGGCACTTGTGCTGGTCATGGCAGGCTGGTTTTGGTGAAACAAATCAGGGTTTGATTTGATTAGAGGTATTTGTTTGTGTTTTGCATGTGAAGATCATCAGCGCTTCTTTCAGATGTCAGTCTCTGGTCTGGATGACTGTCCTAAGCTACACGAGGCTCCTCGTGTTGAAGGGTCACTACACACAGTCAGGCCAGGTGATCCACAGCCCCTGTATCTATATGGATCTGTTTTATTGGAGGAATAATAAACGTAAAGTGGTGAAGTGTTAATCTAGGGGCATAAAAGTGCCTCGGTGCATCTGATGGTGCCAATTCAGTTTCATCAATACTGTAATTAGGACTGTGCGATTATTGATGAAATGCCAATCATGATTGACGCTATTCTAAAGTAGACCTGCATCTTAGCATTGCAGCTAAAGGGTTTTGAAGGGAATTATAAACAGTCTATTGTGAATTCAGCGTTTCTGTGATACCATAAGAACCAACCTACTCGGTCTCCAGCAGTGTGGCTCCACCCATTCACGGTGAAGTTATAAGCAGTGTTTCACCTCAGAGTGCTTTTAATAAGGCACAGTACGCAGGGTTCCCATGTGTCATGGAATATCTAAGATATTATCCCCTTTCCAGTCCGGGGATATGATCATTTTTGGGCCAAGTCATGGAATATCACAGAATTTAGTTAGTAGCATCTTTTTTTTGTTGTTGACATTTTTCAAAATAATATATTTCCATGTTTCCTGTATAGTGGTGGTGGATATTTTAGTCACTTAATTTTTCCATGCCCATTTAATCCCTTCCCTCTCGACAACAAGCGGCAGTCACCTCAGTCGATGAGTGTACCTGCTAACAAATGCAAACAATGAACGTGTACATTTCAGTAATAATTGTGCAGCAAAAAACTTATGTTTTGTACCAAAAACTCTCTTCATTATAGGTCTTGGAAATTCAGGTGTTGAGTTTGTGAAAGTCGGAGAACTTTTGACCAGGCAATTTGCCCCTTGCTTGTCCACACAGATGTTATAAGTGGATCTCAAATGAAAAAAGTTCAATACAAGCAAAAATGTAGGACATGGTCCCCTGTAACTTCAGTCACTCCACTGTGTCACTGCATATGAACCAGACAGCTGAGATGAGGCTGTGGCATGCAGTGCTTAGCAGTCTGCACAGCCAGTAAAACTGAAGCCCAAATCCGGCCCAAACGGGCACATTTTTTAGTCTTTAGGGAGCAACTCCAAACACAACTACAGACCACAATAAAGAGAGACAGAGAGAGGGAACCGAAAGTGTGTGATAGTGAGCAAATTATACAAAGATAATACATAAAAAACCAAAACAAATCTACTGATGTTGTATGTGGGGAAAAAAAATGGCCCAAAACCCCCAAACTTGATGTTTCGTCTGGTCCTGAAGGCTCGGGTTGGGTCGCAGACCTGTAGCAGTGAGGTATGGTGATATTGTGTAATGTGGGTGTTGTGGAGAATTTAGTGGGAGGCTATTGTCAGGGTGGGGGTGGAATTAGAGCTGAAGGAAGAACTTGGGCCATCTAAATTACACACAGCCTTTTGATGATTTGACCAGTGCGTCATGCAGTGTTGAGGGACTTGTTGCCTCTGCTTCACACTCTCTCGTATTTTGAAGGATCGATTTGTTCTCAATTTTAATGTTTATGTTTTTCCATCTAATATGATTCGTCTCAAGAAGTATTTTTGTCCTCTTGTTGGCTGATTTGCAGCACTGTTAAAGTGAAAGATCTCCAGGAAGATGACTCTCTCATTCCCGTCACAGTCATTATCGTGAGTGGTATACGTGTGTTCTACTTAGCTTTGATCGTAGCTGGTTCTTCAGACTGACGTGAGTTTTCATTATGCTCCACTGTACGTGAGTCATAGGCAGTAATTATGTTGTCATAATGCTTCTGGTAGTAGCACTGTCTGAATCATCCCAGCCGGCTGGTTTTGTGATGACGCGACCTCCCTTTAGAGCTACAGTTGATATGTTAAAGTCTCTATGTACAACATACAACCATTGGGTTACTTGGAGCAACCAGTGTTTTGTTTGTGGATGGTTCCAGCCTCTTGCCCTCATCAGGGGCCCTCAAATCTGGATCTCTTGCTCCCCCTGCTGGTACCCTTAAAGACTAATTCCATTGGTGTGTAATCTTAAACTGGTCATCATTTGCTCTGCTTATCTGGCGAGTAGTTATGCCAAATATGTACCACAGTTTGGTTGCAAGCACAGATGTGAAAGTGTTACAATAACAGTGTGGATTTCCATCATGACAAATATACAAAATTTGTTTATTCTCCATAACCCATGTAACTACAGCCATCTCATGGGTAAACTACAAGGTAGTGGTCATTAGCAGGCAGGTGCCATAGACAGAGATCTTGATCTTGTGTTGATTAGTGACCTTAAAACGCTGTTTTTGTTTTTTAATGAAGCTCAAGTCAATTTCTTTGCTTTATTCCCAACTGTTTAAATGCGGCCTTAAAATGCTAAGGGGATTTAACTCCCCACTGACCATGTAGTTTAGTGTGTGACTATGCTCCATCTATATCTGTCTCAATTTGCCTTTTAGGATAAGCAAGCATGTAGACCAGCAAAGTGATATGGAGCACATATTGAGGGCAAGCATTATGTAAAATGCAGATGTTTTCAGATGAGACTGGTGTGGAATCTAAGCCCAAACTTGCCTCTCACATGAAGTGATCGGTAGTTACCAGAAGAAGCAGAGCAATTACAAATATATCCCCACAGCTGTGCCCTGGACTTGCATTCCTGCCAAGCCCTTGGTTGGCCCTCTTGACACTCCGCGTGCGAAGAGTGGTTGTCCTCCGCGTGCTGGATGTGGAGACTCTTCCGGTGGTGAAGAAACTGTCCGTAGTGAGGAGGTCCTCTTCGGTGAATGGTGCATCTGTAGGCGAATAGGACTGTAGAGCAGAGAGGTCGTCTGAGGTGGAGGTCAAGGGGAAACCATGCTTGAAGGCATACTCGTCTGGCCTGTTGGAAGCTCTTGCTGCCTCCCTGGTGTGATGCGGGACAGTAAGGGCTTTTTCAGCCCAGTAGTGTGTGTAAGTGCCCTGCACTTGGGCCGTCCCAAAGGGGGAGAGCGTGTAAGAAGCGAAGTGCCAACCCCCCGTCCTGGCCAAGTAAGCTTCCCCACAGATTGGCCAGGTGTGGCACGGACAGCCCAGTACACGAGCCGAGGTGTGCTTGGCCCAAGCCAGCAAGTGGCTAATGTTTGCCCTGTCTTCACAGGCCCATGGGTTACCTCCGAGCGTGATGAGCCTCAAACCGTGGAGCTTCTCGAAGGCACCCTCGCTTACCGTGGAGAAGCGGTTAGCGTGCAGGTAGAAGCGGGCCAGCTTGGGCAAGCGGTCCAGCGACTCAGGCAGGATTTGCACAAGGGTGTTGTGGGACAGATCCACCAACTCCAGGTTTTGTGGCATGTTGGTAGGCACGGTCCAGAACCGGTTGTGACTGAGGTTGAGGGCCCTCAGGCTGGGCAAGGTATTGTTTATGAAGACCACCCGCTCCAGCTTGTTGGCCGATAAATCCAGCGCCTGTAAGTTCCAGTGGTAGGCTGTGTCATTTTTCTCCAGGAGGCGGATGCGGTTGCCGGAAGCGCGGATGTCCCATAGCGAGCGAGGCAGGGAGGCAGGCAGGCGGGACAGGCGGTTATTAGAGATATCAAGGGTGCGGAGGTGGGTGTAGGGGCTGAGGTGGTAGTCCAGGTCCACCAGCCGGTTATGGGACAGGTTGAGGGAGTAGATGTTCAACTGTAAGCCATTGGGTAGGTGTCTCAGACCCCTCCAGGAGCAGTCCACCTCCCTCTCACTCTCTCTGCAGGAACATACCGAGGGACAAGCTGCGTTGATGCCCAGCAGCAACAGTAGGAGCAGTAAGCAGGACAGCAGAGCACGTGCATACATCTTCACTGCACACCTGCGCATACACATAGGGGGAACAATGGAGAGACAATATCTTGAAATCATGGTGACAGTATAGACTTCAGCAGGAGGTTCTACCTTTGTCCTACAGGTCAGCAACTTCAAGGCAAATCAAAATTGAACTGTTTGCATGTTACCTGTTGGTTCTTATTGCTTGTTAGCTGAATGAAATTTTTGGACTTGGACTTTATTGTCATTCAAATTTACACCATACAGTGCGCATTACAACAAAATTACGTTGCACTGGCTCAGAGTAGATCGGGGAGAAAAGAAGGAAAAAAAAAAGTTACCTTGTACATCTACATTTAAGGCATTTAGCAAATGCTCTTACCCAGAGCGACTTACAGGGGTTGGACAATGAAACTGAAACACCTGTCATTTTAGTGTGGGAGGTTTCATGGCTAAATTGGACCAGCCTGGTGGCCAATCTTCATTAATTGCACATTGCACCAGTAAGAGCAGAGTGTGAAGGTTCAATTAGCAGGTAAGAGCACAGTTTTACAGTTTTGCTCAAAATATTGCAATGCACACAACATTATGGGTGACATACCAGAGTTCAAAAGAGGACAAATTGTTGGTGCACGTCTTGCTGGCGCATCTGTGACCAAGACAGCAAGTCTTTGTGATGTATCAAGAGCCACGGTATCCAGGGTAATGTCAGCATACCACCAAGAAGGACGTTTTCCTCCACCAGCATCACGTAGTGACCTGGCCACTATCCTGCAAGAAGAATGGCTTAAAATCCCTCTGACCACTGTGCAGGACTTGTATATGTCATTCCCAAGACGAACTGATGCTGTTTTGGCCGCAAAAGGAGGAGGAGGCCCTACACCATACTAATAAATGATTGTGGTCTAAAACCAGGTGTTTCAGTTTCATTGTCCAACCCCTGTATAAGTGTTCCGTTTGAGAATGTTTCCTAGCTAGAACAAGAAGGTTAGAGTCTAAAACTCGCCATGAGCTCAGACGCTGCCTGAACAAGGGCCAGTGCTGATACCTAGACAGAGTAATACAGGGTTAGGGTTAAATACAGCATAACAGGTATTAGTACTTATTCACTTTGTGCTTTGCTTTACGCAGAGTCTCCAGTCTGCTTTTGAAGACCACGAAAGAGTCTGCTGTTTGGACAGCCAGTGAAAGTTCGTTCCGCCATCTGGGTGGAGACGAATCTGGGCGCTTGTCTTTCATGGATTTTGAGTGATAGTGGGTCAAGTCGAGCTGTACTTGAAGCCCGAAGGGCTTGAGGTATAGACTGACTCTTAACCATTGGCATATATGAAAGAGGAGGCCGGTCCATCCTTGGCTTTGTAGGCAAGTGTGATACAGGAAGCCAGTGAAGGGAGCGCAGCTTGTTAGTTTTACTGCACTCACAGCACTTGTAGTTTCACTGCACAGCTAAAGCTAACTACAGCCACTGTCTCCTGGCTGATCAGCTACAATTGGGATAAGGGGAAAACACAATGGCAATATCCTTCAAATACAGCATGCCCATGTTTGGATTGTCTTTCAGTCTAGTCTAGGTCCGCCCATCTGCTTAATTCATATCAGCCTCCTTTCACCTGTAGGCCATTTACTGCTGCCCTGCTGTTGCCTGGATGGCTTCCAGGTGGTGGATTATTACAGATACTCATGGGACAGATACTTCAGAAGCCTGGGTGTGTTGCAGTTCTTGATGCACTCGAGCTGGAGCATCTGCTACTACACCCCATTCAAAGGCATGATGTCTTTAACCTCTTCACAAATGGTCTTTTTCAGCACAATTAGTGTATAATTAAAATGGTCATATCCGTCTGGGCCTAGTATGCAGTACTAGACATTCACAGGGCGTATGCCAACATGCTTGCGCTTACATGAGGGGGCATGGCTCCATGGCTGTTATTAACAAAACCAGCATGTAAAGGCTTGAAACGACTGCCCAGTCTTTAACACCAGCTACTTTGTCATTCATGCACCAATATGGACACAAGACCAACTGTGTCAATGCAGAACTTTGCTGCAAATGGTGATAGTAAGCCATGCAAATGCTATGCATAAATGGCCAGTGCCTGCATATGAACATCTACATGCGGTTTATTCCACTATTGTGGCTTTTGTTGTAACTTGAAGTCTTAGAATTGAACTGTCAGCAGAGCGTTTGGCTGACCTCAGACCACCGTCGCCGCTGGGAGTGGAAGGATGTACGGTTGCTGCTCCTCTGACAACAATAGAATATCCAGTTTGCCATTATCCACCGTCCTGCCAACATGCAAAGCGCTTTTGGCACGAGGGAACACTCAGTACACTGAGCAAGTGTTCCTTTGCCACTCCACACGCACTGCACAGACTGTGCTCGACGCATTACTACACAGATTCACACAGCGTGTGGTTGGCGTTTTGGAGACATGCACTTTGTGGCTTCTGTAAGCCTCTGTGAGCCTTACCCATAAACCCCTTTGCTGCATCTGTACCTGCCTATTTGCAGAAATAGAAATGGCAGAAATAGCTTCACCTCTCACGTTCACGCACAGATAACTGCAGAAGCACTGCAGGCGTGTTTCTCCTTCGTACCACCGTTGCATAAGACTGGGTTCATTTGGGGTGGGCTTATAAGAAAGGGCTGTTTGTAAGAGTTCCCCACTCTCCGAGTTTTCTCTGCTGTTAAGTGGTCCGGGTCTTGCTTTGCCGTGCAGGTTATTGATTGGAGAGCTGCTGCCTGCAGAACAGCTGTAGTAAGCTGTCTAAACGAATGATTAGGCAAACAGCACAAAGAAAATGATGGCTTTGCCAAACACACCGCTTCGGATCGCTGACCGACAGATTTGTTCATGTCAGTATACCTGATCTGTCCATTGAGCACTCCTTGTTAATCACCCACCTTCTCCCCTTCATCCTGTCGGTTCTCCACACCTTTCTTTATCAGGCTGCAGGTGTAAGTTTGTTGCATGTGAGATTTGGAGTCTTAACAGAACCCTGCTCACTGTCTCACAAATGCGCCTCTGCGTCGTTGATCACTCACCTTCTCCTCTTCGTCAGTCTCCTGTCATTGCTCCACTCCGCTTGATCTCTGGTTTCTTTCTTTCCTCCTTTCTTGTGATACAACTTTTCGTCCTGGTCCTCAAACTGCAGGTCTGCTCCGGTTTTATCTTCGTGAGTGGTGACTCCGGTTCCCAGGCACAGTGGTGCAGTGCGAGAACATGTGAACCCCCTGAGCTGCTCCAATGCAGCACCGGCAGCCTCCGGACTCGCACTGCCAGCGGAGCAGAGGGGTGTGTGTGTGTGTGTGTATCTGTGTGAAATGTGGAAATAGTGGAAAGGCAGAGGGGAGGGGGCTGCAGAACGAGGAAAGAAACGCAGCGTAGAACAGTCCCCTGCTTGCATGCTGCCGATGGAGAGGCAGAAAAAGTGCTGACTTCAGTGTTTCTACTTTAGGATACCCCCCCTCTGATTCCGATGATATCTCTCCTGCTTTCTAAGTTCTTGTCTTTTTCAGGGCTGTACTGAGCACTAGAAAGGTAGAGTGCTGTTATATGTGCACTGTGAAGCTGATTCATGGGTGGGGACTGCTATTAGTGAGCAAGTAGCACTTTTCTGTGCCTTTTCAGCGTTAGGAATCCCACCCAAGCAGTAATGTGCATATGGTGAGTGAGTCTGTCATTTAAATTCTGTAGTGCAGTGAAGATACCCGGATGGTGTTCTACTCCAGTCAGAGTTTCTAGTATACAGGGGGAGGTATCTTCATGGTGTACTGTATCCCATCATGCACCGCGGCCTCACCAGCCAGATATTCTGAACATCGAGTTCCCAGTGTTTCATGTACTGAGCTACTCTATTAGACACTCCTACCTTGCTGGTCCACCTTGTAGATGTACAGTCAGAGACGATAGCTCATCTGCTGCTGCACAGTCTGTGTTGGTCATCCTCTAGTCCTTCATCAGTGGTTACAGGACACTGCCCACTGGGTGCTGTGGGCTGGATAGTTTTAATTGGTGTAAGATTCTCACTGAGGTGTCCAGCAGCACTGCTGTGTCTGATCCACTCACACCAGCACAACACTGTCACTGCAGTGCTGAGAATGATCCACCATCCACATAATACCTGCTCTGCGGTGGTCCTGTGTGGGTCCTGACCATTGAAGAACAGGGTAACACAGTCTGCAGAGAAACACATGGACTACAGTCTATAATTGTAGAGATAGAAAGCGTCCGATTTAGTGTTGTGAGCAAAAAACGTCTGGTTCCAATTTTGGCCAGCACCTAGTAAATATGTGTAGCGATCGCTACACAACTGTGGTTTGTAATCTTGTCACGCTGCTCATGTCAGGCAGGTAGACAGGTGTTAAAAGGGATGTGTGTGTATGTGGGATGGAAAGGAGAGCCGGGGGAGCGGAAGCTCTGAATGGCCGTTCTTTGGCACTTGGTCTCCAGCCTGGTGCTGTGTTTTAAAGGGAGCATTCTTTTCGAGCTCTCCGAGGGAGCCCGGCAGTGCCGTGTCCTCAGCCTACTAATGCGCTTCCTGCTCAGTCTCTGCGTAGGGGCCTGCAAATGTCAGTGGCTATATTCGTTGGTGAATGTGTTTCATGGGTGTTCATGTTCTCTTTCACATCAAAGGCCTGAACACTAAGTAAATGTGGGGAAACTCTCATAAACCGATGTGCAGTTTCTCACCAAGCTAACAGGACTCTGGTGGTGTAGAAGGCCCTGGTGTTTCAGTGCCAGATGGGTGATCAGGTTACTTGGTTTGTCGTTTCAGAGAGCTCTCTCCACTAGACATCAAATCCCACCAACCAAAATCCCACCGAAATTCCCCCCACCAAATTCCCCCCCATCCACCCAAATCCCAACCGCACACATCCCACCCACCCAAATCCCAACCATCCACTCATCCACCCAAATCCCAACCATCCACCCATCCACCCACATCCCACCCATCCAGATCCCACCCATCCAAATCCCACCCAAATCCCACCCAAATCCCACCCATCCAAATCCCCCCAGCCACCCAACCAACCAACCACCCACCCCACCAACAAACCACCCAACCGACTTTTCAGAAGACTATCGTTGACTACCAGTCCTAGACACCTTCACTGCTGTTGGCGTGTGTTGTTAGGGTTCGAATTCTGACTACCTTAAATGGGATATCTAACCATTAGTGATATTGTCCAGACTTGGTGTGATGTCACTGTGTGTTTCTTGACTTACTACAGCAGTTAAGGAGATGAACAGCTGAGTGGTGTAAAGAGTGATGCAAACGATTGCTTTATTTTCAGCATAAGAAATACAAGAAAAATATACTTAAAAAAGTCTATTAAAAAAGATAGAAGTTAGAAATTTACATTTGCACCAGTTATAGTAAAACATTGGGGGTTATTGGGCTCTGCATTGCTGATACATTGTACTATTTTTTTTAAGTCTGTCTCTATATATTTATTGATGTCATCTACATATCTAGTCACATATCGTAGCCATCCAAAGGAAAACAAGTATCTCCAAAATGGCAACTTTATAAGAGAGGGCAAAAACCTAATATGATTTAAATGGAACTCAGTGGAATCAGACTTTTTCCCTAGCAGTATTGGGCCATTTTCTGTTGGTCCATTCATCACAAAATATTCACACAGTGTAAACAGCAGCTGCTGTATTCGAATGATGCATAAAAGTAAAAATCAACACAAAAATGGAGATACATGTTTTTCGTTGGACGATGATATAAATTCAGTTTTCCTGCAGTAGACCATTTTGTTCTGCATGTCCTTATAACCTTACGTAACATCCTTATTCTCCCACTGGCCTCTTAATTGTCCGACATCCTTGGTTAAAAGAAAAGAAAGTGATAATTATCGTGGCTGACCAGCGGCAGTACTGAAAATTGTGAAACTGCCCGCAAAAGCAGAAGTAAATGTAATTCCATCAGCAGCTGGAGCTGTGCGCCGCTCTTCAGCGCTAATATGATTTATCATTGCTCAGCCGCGTCAAACATTACTTCCCCAGACGTCCCGCATTCTTGGTTGGGCGGTGCCTCATCGGCTGGCGTTGCACACAGTGTGGAATCTTCTGCGGAGGCCTGATTGCTGATCTCGGTGGCTTCCGCAGCCTCCTCCTCCGCCTTCTCCGGCTCATCTGGCTTCTCCGGCTCCTCCGGCTCCTCCGGCCACTCCAGCCCTGACTGGTTCCCATCTTCCTCTTGTTTGCTGGCTTCCTTTAACATGGGACCGGTCTCACAATCCACAGACTCTCTTCTGGTGGTCTGAACAGTGAACATCATTTTCTTCTTTAGGAGGCACATGTTGCAGGCCAGGGTCAGAGTGGCTGTCAGTAAGACGATACAGGTCAGAGACAGGGCTCCAGTTAAAAGCAGTGTCTGCCATCCGTTCATATGGCATAAAAAGGTATAGCAACCACTGTTTTTTTCAATTGTGGATTCCCTGGCAGGTAGGCTGGTTCTACTCGTGGTTCTACTTGTGGGTGAAGCATCAGAAGGGTTTTTTTTAGGTGTTGTCATTTGAAGATTACTTCCTGCTGATTGTGTGGAGTGTGCAGTTGCTGTTTCAGACTTGTTTGGCGTGGTGCTACCCGTGGATAAGGGACTTGTAGTTGGACTTGGTGTGTTTTTTGTCGTGGTGTCACTTCCATTGTCTGCCTGACTCAAGCTCCCACCTAGAATTCCTACACCCATGAGCAAAACGAGGGACAGGAAATGGGCCATATTGAAGTGTTGAGACTGTAAGAGAAGTAAAGATGTTATAATGTTATGCGTGTTAGTTTCTGTATGCAGCATGTACTCGGCCCAATACACACAATATTAAGTCAGCATATTACATGTTAGACCATGCTTCTTCAAAGGCTGTCTGAGGACCAGTTGGCTCTTGGTGGAAGGACTGGAAATTGATGGTCTGACCATTTTGTGTAGCAACCATGATTTACACGCTAGTTAGATTATATTGGTACGGTATGTTGGCAGCGTTATTACAGTATTACATATAAGAAGTAGAGGGCAGTCAGTAAAATGTACTAACATTAGTGTTTATTTGGGCATCTAGAAAGGATTCTCATTTCTCTATCAGTCCACCAGTGATGAACTGGTTCCGGCATTGGTTTACGTCATGGAGTCAGGGAACATTAGTAACCTATTCATACGTATTGTACATGTGGAAATGTAGAAATACATATCCGGCTTGATATATTTGATCTAATATTCTTTAAATGCTGTAATGAAATTTAAATGTAGATTTAAAACCTCGTTTATTTTACGGGTATTGTTGTGTAAAGTAAGTCATTTGGAGCGGTTCGAAATGGATCGCTATAGAGAAGCTTACTGATGCCGTCTGTACAGTGCTGGTAATGGGAACCAGAGGTTGTAGGATTGCTACGAAGCAAATACGTACCTTATTTATTCATGCATTTGTTTGTTTATTTATTCATATATTCGTTTATTTTTACTTTCTGTAATGACCAGGTAGTTTACCAGTGAGTTTGCACATATTTTTTACATATTATAGATGTAAATTATGGCAGTTCTATTAAAAACATTCAGGGATCCGTCAGGAAATCGGGCAGTTGTTTTAGTTTTAAGGGATAATCAGTATTAATGTCTATTGCGCTTCCATATACAACAATAACCTACACATATTAGATTTAAATATTATTGACTAGATCAGCTCACCGAAAAGAAAAGTAGTCGCCTGTGACTGGAACATACCTAATAGCATGTAATACCTCCACCAGCACCAGTAGCAGCTATTCAATTTGGCATGGACTGAAATGTTGAGATGAATGACTCGTATTTGGCTTGATATGTTTAATAATCTTTAAATGATGTAATTCATTTCTGGACTTTACAATGTCAGTTTAAGACCTCGTTTATTTTACTGGTTTTGTCAGTCATTTGGAGCGGTTTGAAATGGCTCATTGTAGAGAAACTTACTGATGCCGTCTTTACAGTGCTAGTGATGGGAACCAGAGGTTGTAGGATGGCTATGAAGCAAATGTGCCTTATTTATCTATCTATCTATCTATCTATCTATCTATCTATCTATCTATCTATCTATCTGTCTATCTATCTATCTATCTGTCTATCTATCTGTCTATCTGTCTATCTATCTAATTATTTATCTATTTATCTATTTATTTATGTATTTATTTAGTTAAGTTAGTTATTGATTAATTGATTAATTCATTAATTCATTTATTCATTCATTTTTACTTACTAGAATGACCAGTGAGTTTACCGTTGAGTTTACTAGTGATTGTACACGTGCCTGAGTTTTTATAGGTAATGATAAAGACAGTAAAGCTTGTCCTGCATCATGTAATCCCTCCATCCTTTTAACTGTATCATGTAGTGTTGCCTTTAGAGGCATTAAACCCCTCAGATGTCTGGTTCCCATCCACACAACTGTGAAGAAGTCTCACCCCACTATGGCAGATTTCACATCACACCACTTGTTTGTCCATCTTAACCTGTAAATGATGCAGAAAGTGTAACCGTAACTCACCTGGAGGCTGGGAGCTGCTGGATGTGTGTTGTCGTTCCTCGATTGTTTCCAGAAGGTCTTGTAGATTTGGCACAGAAAGCCAAAGTGTGTATGTGAAGTCTGATGCAGCTACCGATGGACTGGAGGAGATATGGGTCAGGCAGCACACATAGACACACACGCACGGGTGACACGTTTCCTGTCTCTTTTTCACTTCTGCTGTGGTTGTTTTATTGGAAATGTATTTAAATCAGCGTGCAACTGCATTTCGACTCTCACGTTTCGTCTCGCTTCGGCCTTCTGACTGTCTCAACAGGCATTACTGGGGTCTCTAAGACATGGCCATGTAAAATAATGTTGTTGTTGTTGTTGTTGTTGTTGTTGTGAGGGTTATTATTATTGTTATTGTTGCTATTGTTGTTGCTGTTGTTGCTGCAGGGTTTTGTGGAATTTTTTTTCCCATAGAGAATGAATAGGATCGAAAAATGCATGCCTGTCTACCCTACTTCCACTCGACCAAGAGACACCATTTCGGATGCACATTTCAGGGCAGACCCCCTAATCAGAAATTCAGTTCGGGTTGGTTCAACCCGTACTCGTCTGTTTGCCTTTCTTTTCGCATCCCTCTTTCCTCCCATAGAGTCCTATTCAGTCACCAAAGTAAATGTACTCACTCAGGGCAGGTCCCGAAACTCTAATCCACAGTTTTACTGACTTGCACTCCTCTATGTGTCGTTTATTCATCCCTCGTTCCTCCCATAGAGTCCCAGTCAATTTTGGCCCAACCCAATCCTATTGTGTCCTTTAACCTACAGCCACCAAACTGCACATTCTCACCATGAGTAGAACCCCAAACTCTAATTCACAGTCTTACTGACCTGCATGTGTCGTTTATTCATCCCTCGTTACTGCTATAGGAAGCTGCGCAACCATTCTGCGTTTCCTTCAGGAAATGCACTTTTCTAGTTATTATTATTATTATTATTATTATTATTATTATTATTTGCTTTCCTTAACAAAGATAGCAAGTCAGTCGAACATTGAGTAGATATTTGCTGGTCATCTAAATATATTCTAATGAAAAGGCGGCAGTCAGTTTCAGTATGAGGTGTTGGTGGTTGCCGAATTTCTTCCTTTGTGCACAAAAGTTTGAGCTCTCTTTTAGTTGTTCCTCTTTTCTTCTTCTTTCTTACTTCTCCCTTTCCACACCTGTTGTGCTAAACTACGTTCTGAAGCGATGTTATCTGTCTCAGTGTGCCCTCTTCTTTGCTCTGGTTTGAAACCGTGTTCTATTTTCTTCCCCTTCAGGTTCAAGACGGGGCAGATAAATGGGGACCTGCTTATCTACCATGTTCTCCTCACCCTCAAGCCCTACTATGCCAAGCCTTACGAGATAGTAGTGGATCTGACCCACGCAGGCCCCAGCAACCGTTTCAAGACAGACTTCCTTTCCAAATGGTTCGTTGTCTTCCCGGGCTTTGCCTACGAAAACGTAGCAGCCATCTACATCTACAACTGCAACACTTGGGTCAGGGAGTACACCAAATACCACGAGAGGCTTCTGACTGGCCTCAAGGGCAGCAAGAAGCTGCTGTTCATCGATTCTCCCGCCAGGCTGGCTGAGTACATAGAGCCGGACCAGCAGAAATTGCCCGCGGCCACGCTCAGCTTGGAGGAGGACCTCAAAGTGTTCCACAATGCCCTCAAACTGGCCCACAAAGACACTAAAGTGTCCATCAAGGTGTGTGGACATGAAGCAAGGTGTCCAGTTCATTGTAATGAACTACGTATCCATGTAACCACTTGTCATAACAATGTTATTTTATTATGGATGTAAATTATGGCAGTTGTAAAGCAACAGTCAAAGGCCCATCAGGAAATCGAGCAGTTGTTTTTGTTGTAGTGGATATTAGGTTAGTCATGTCTGTTTTATATACAATAATAACTTAAATCTAATAACATATTAGACTATCTAATAACATACTAGATAAGCTCACCAGACAAAAAACAAGTTACCTGTGACTGAAGCATGCATAGTAGCATGTAATACCTTCACAAGCACCAATATCAGCTGTGAGTGGATTTGACATGGACTGGACAAGTTTCTGGATGTAGGCCACATCAGTGTTCAGACACCTTTACATCAAAGAATTGCGCAGTTGGGCCAGATTTGGTGGATGCCTTTCCTGCCCCAATTCCGAAGAGAATTCCCTATAGACAGGGATTTTAGCCAATGCTGGTAGCCCCTTATGACCATAAGCTTCCATATACCTGCAGATTCAGCTACTTCCTTCACACTATGATCTTTGACACGCCCAAATGCAGTCACTCCTTTTAGCTAATCATTAACATCGGCTTTGGAGCCATTTTCCACACATGGAACGAGACATTCACTTTACTGTAGAACCTCTTCTCAATCTATGAATCCCGTCACTCACACCCTGCAGGTATTTATAGCCCCCTCATCCTCATGCAACACCATCTGCAGGAGCCTGAAGTTACCACCACCTTAAACATGCAGAGTGACTCGCTTTTTGTCCGACGAGCTTACAGAAGTATTTTTAGTATTTTCAGAGTTATTTGGTCGTAAATGTCGTACCATTAAATGTAATAAGTAACATAAGTTTACCTTGACTTTCAACATCTCCATCAAGGTGATTCTGTAAAAGCTTGTTTTTCTGCGTTCTGTATTAATTCAGCAGAAAGCTTGGTGCGTTGTAAATCAAAATGTTGAAGTGAATCATTCACTCTTAGCTCTTCCCTCCTCTTCGTACCACTTCAGGTGGGCTCCAATGCTGTCCAGGTGACCTCAGCCGAGCGCACACGAGTCCTGGGGCAGTCAGTCTTCCTCAACGACATCTACTACGCCTCAGAAATCGAAGAGATCTGCCTGGTGGACGAGAACCAGTTTACATTGACCATCGCCAACCAGGGCACGCCCCTCACCTTCATGCACCAGGAGTGCGAAGCCATCGTGCACTCCATCATTCACATCCGCTCGCGCTGGGAGCTCTCTCAGCCCGACTCCATCCCCCAGCACACCAAGATCAGGCCCAAAGATGTGCCTGGCACCCTGCTTAACATAGCTCTCCTCAACCTGGGCAGCTCAGACCCCAGCCTAAGGTGAGGGACAGTAAATTGGGGATTTAAAGGGTTTAGAGAAGTTTCAGCATCTTGGATGTGGGCGATCATCTAAACATTTTACCCATGAAGTGTGTTTGTTTCATGACACTGATTTCACCACTTTCCTGTGAGCAGGTCAGCAGCTTATAATCTCCTGTGTGCCTTAACCTGCACCTTTAACCTGAAGATCGAGGGCCAGCTCTTGGAGACGTCGGGCCTGTGTATCCCAGCCAACAATACCCTCTTCATCGTCTCCATCAGCAAGACGCTAGCAGCCAACGAGCCACACCTCACGCTGGAGTTCCTAGAGGAGTGCATCTCTGGCTTCAGCAAGTCCAGTCAGTGTCTTTCTCTCCTCTGTTATGCGTATGTGTAGTTGTTGGATAATTTAAGGGGACTTTTTGTTATGTTTCCCCATTTTTGGGGTCCAAAGTACATGCCAGAGGGAGAAACTCTTTCCCACAGAGACCATCTACTTTTCTTAGCTGCCAGAAACACATCATTGAAGTCCCAGCTCCTTTCTCTGTTGCAAGGTGACATCATCTTGTAACACCATCCTTATTGCCTGCCTATCAACCAGCTAGGCACACCCCCACACAACACACTGCGTCTACTGGATGCAGGGAAGAGCTCTGGTGGTTGACCAGTCAGAAGAGAGTGGGCGAGCTGAACAAGGAGAGCACAATGGGCTTGTCAGGAGTTCACTTGTTTTCACTTAGAAAATCACCAGTAACATGCCATTTGACCAGGGGTACTATATATTGGTCAGGCTCTAATTTACCCTGTACACCAACACACTACTTACAGTACACTAACACATTACACTTACTGAGTTACTGTACACCAACACACTACTTACAGTACACTAAC
>CM067490.1:24019588-24053921 GCA_034552555.1 Semaprochilodus insignis | reverse complement strand
GGTGAGTTCCATAGTCATAGTCAAGACTGCTACCATCATTATAGCAGAGCCGCTAAGAGTTTTGGAAATGTGACTATGAGCTTAGAATCGACTCTGACAACTGTCAATCATATCACTGTTAAAATCACCGTTCAACTATCTTCAACCAATTTCACTCTGTCATTTTAATTTTCACTATATTCAATTCTGCTACCTGATATTATTGGTTATTGGAAATCGGTAGATATTGTTGTATATGGAGTGTTCATATGTGTTGGGTCCTAATTCTCATTAACTATCAGTGTATTTGTTAATGCTAATGAATTATTTTCATGAATGAACATTGTACTAGATTATTGCTCCTGTGTCCAGAACTGAGGGTACAGCAGTGGGAATGGTAGTATGAAGTGGCTTACATAATGTCCAGATGATCACAGCTGTGTAGCAGAGTTATGAGACGACTTCATCTGTTACCTTCGACAGGACTCACCGATGCACAAAGCTCTGTTCTGGGTGGCTATAGCGGTGCTGCAGTTGGACGAGGTGAACCTGTACTCGGCAGGCACAGCGCTGTTAGAGCAGAACCTACACACGCTGGATAGCATGCATGTCTTCAATGACAAGGTACTGGGCAGCGGGATCCATACATGGTTTGGTTTTACAGGCCCTGTGAAGCACTTCTTTAGTATTTCCACGCAGCTCGGCAGCTTTTAACCCTGCACAGCCATGGTGGACAATGGTCATGGTGGACAATCTAAAGGTCTTCTCCCTGTTCTTGCTGCAGAGTCCGGAGGAAGTGTTTATGGAGATTCGGAAGCCTTTGGAGTGGCACTGCAAGCAGATGGACCATTTCGTAGGCCTCAATTTCAACTCCAACTTCAACTTTGCTCTTGTGGGGCATCTGCTGAAAGGTGAAATGGCTCTTCAGAAATGTTGTTTGGAGAGCTTGTGGAGTTTTTACACTTTCAGAATGAGTAGGGTGTAACATACACACCCGCCCATCTGCTGTGCTTCTGCTTGACCGACAGACACTGTTTCGCATACGCTGTCTCAGGGCAGACCCCCCCTGCACAAATTCAGTGTTGGTCTGATCTGTACTCATCTGGTTCCCCACCCCAATCACCTCCTCTCTCCCCCCACATAGAGTTACATTCATTATCACCCCATTCAAACTCTATTTAGTTTCCTTACAGCCACTGAATGAGAAATGCCCTTTTCTTCTTCTTTTCCTTCTTCTTCTTTTTTTCTTCTTCTTTTCATTCTTCACCTTTTCTTTCTTCTTCTTCTTCTTGGTACACTTTTTTTTGACGCTAACTCGTAACACAGTTTTCGAGAACAGTTTTCAACCCTGAGCTCCGGAATGTTTGATCAGGAACGATTCGCTTGTGTGCAGCTTTTTCCTCCGATGTACGGTTTTACTACAAGCTGTTTTAAATTGCATTGCTTGCCGTTAAAGAATGAGTGGGGTGCTAAAGTGAGTGTCCATGTACTGTATTCATGCTCAACTGAAAGACACCATTTTGCGTACACTATCTGAGAGTAGAACCCCCAAAGCACGAATTCAGTGTTGTTCAAAACAGTACAGAGAAAATCAGACAAAATGGCTCCTGAAAACCACCTACAAGACCTGATTGTACTTTAAGCTTCCATCTCTGAGAGAGAGGAGAAAATATAGCGTTACAGGTCTGAAAGAATGTGTAGCTGTTAACAAAACAAAGAAGCCACTGGTGCCCACAGAACTATAGAGTGTCCAGACCTTTAGTTACTGCATAAGATACAATAAGATGTATTAGTTAATCTGCTGAATTCATTTGTTTTTCATTTTATTTGGCCGGTCCACATTCATAGCTGTAGACGTGCTGAAAAGCACAAGTGGAGAACCCGTTACATAAACTGTTGACTAACTAACATGAAGTAATACATTAGTTAACATGAAGGAATACATTAACAATGGTTAACTAATGTTAAGTAAACACGTAACAACTGTCACTGTTTTACATAACATATAAACATGTAGATATTACATATTTATTTAACATGTAAATGAGTAGATATTACATATTTACTTAACATGTAAATGAGTAGATATTACATATTTACTTAACATGTAAGCAAGTAGATATTTACTTAATATAGCAATATTAACAAGTAGATATTACATACTTAACANCTTAACAAGTAAGCAAGTGGATATTACATATTTACTTAACATGTAAATAAGTTGGTATTTACTTAACATATAAACATGTAGTTGTTACATGTTTACTTAGCATGTGAACCTGTAGATATTACATATTTACTTAGCATTAGTTAAGCATTGTAACCATTCATTTTAAACATTGTAAACATTCATGTATTACTTCATGTTAACATATGTATTATTTCCTGTAACTAATGTATTATTTCATGTCAGTTAGTCAGCGCTTGTGAAGGTGCTGAATGTAAAGCTATAATAGCACTCGATGAAAGGTCATTGTGTTGTTCACTGCTGCTGCTAGTTTTGCTGTGTGCAGTAAAGATGGTTTGTCTGCTGTGAATATGGTCAGAGTTTACCACGATGCAGTTTCATTTTCATTATTAAGAAAGCAGTTATGTTGCCTGATGTGCCCTGAATATGTCAACTAGCAGTGTAGATACTGTTGTCTAGTTTGTCGGTTTCTTTTGCTGCACTGATGGCGGTGTTTTTTCATTTCTAAGTATTTAAAGTCACTACATTTGTCCAGCGTGCAGATACCCTGTCTGTGCTGTCATTGTGACAGTTTGTTTATGCTGTGCTCAGGCTATAAGCACCCATCCCCGACCACCGTTGCTCGGACAGTGCGCATCCTGCACACACTTCTCAGCCTGGTGGGCAAGCACCTCAACTGTGACAAATTTGAGGTCAACACGCAGAGCGTAGCCTATTTAGCTGGTGAGTAGAGGCTAATCTGCAGGTCTGTTATGTCTTTTGGAATTTGGAAACTTGTGATTGGACTGCGTCTCCATTTCTGACCTTGGTGTTCAATTTTTGTTTGTCTGGGATCTTCACAGCCTTGCTCACCGTGTCGGAGGAGGTACGCAGCCGCTGCAGCCTCAAACATAGGAAGTCCCTCCTCCTTTCTGATGTCAGCATGGAAAATGTTCCCATGGACACATACTCGGTGCACAACAACGACCCCAGCTGCAGGTGCAACCCAGCAAAAGCTTTTGACTGACCTTATGGCATCAGTATTAAATGTAGTTTGAGACATATTTATACCAAACTCAGCACACTTTATTGTACTGATCCCCTGTTGCTCATCCACAAGTACTTTAAAACTGACTGAGAGCTGACTCAGATCACTTTCTGCATGGTTAGGTCATGATTAGGTTTTGGACTGAGGTTAACCATAAACCTAGTGCTCAGTCTGAGGATCCAGGAAATGTACACACACAGAGTGCTTACATAACTTAGCTGGACGAATGAACCTCAGGTGTACCAAACATAGATGATGGATGAATAGATGGATGAATAAATGTATAAATAAATGTATAAATAAATATATGAATAGATGGGTGGAACAATGGGTGGACCGTAGATGGATCGATGGATGGATCAGTAGATGGGTGGATGGATGATGATGAAGGCATAGATGGACGGATAGATGGATGGATAAATGTATAAATAAATATATGAATAGATGGGTGGGTCGATAGATGAATAGATGGGTGGATGGACATATAGTTGGACAGCTGACTAGTGCACTAAGGCGCTCACCAAGTTAGCTTTAGCCTGCTAGGTTTGTGCAGACATGAAGAGAGGGCGGAGCCATGTTAGCCTTGTGATTGGTACCTATAGGACTTGTAGGGCTGCCCATTTTATGCAGCGAGAGGAGCGATATATGACATACAGCAGACATTTATCAGACTTCGGGTAGATATCCGTACCTACTACCTGCTATGTTCATGGATATTGGGGGCCGAGAGTTCTAAGATTAACCTAATTAGAGATTTCAGATTCGGGTTCCCAGCGGCTTTAATAGAGTTTCAGTTGAATGTTATATTGCCTATTTAATGGAAACCCAAATCACCATTTTCTTTGTTCACTCCCCAAAAACGAGGCTGCGAAAAAAATCAAATGCCGTTTTGAATGAATTGTTTTTGTGATAGACTGCTCATTATGAAGGATGAAGAGAGGTGGGAAATTTGTGGTGGACCAACAAAATGAATTGTCACCTTTTTCTTGTTTTTCTTCTTCATCTGACTGAACTTGTACGTTTCATTGCAGGACTTTGCGAGAGAACCAGCCATGGACATCTCCTAAAGTTTCAGAGCGGTATCTGGTTGCCCACTATCCCACCGTGGGGCAGATCAGCCCCCGGACGCGGAAGTCTATGAGCCTGGACATGGGCCAGCCGTCACAGGCCAACACCAAAAAGCTCCTGGGTAAGACTGGTACTCCGTTATCAACACCAGCCCTGGATCTGGCACTGTCGCGGCGTCATCTCTAGTATTGCGTCTGTCGTGGCGCCTGTCTAGTATGTTGAGAGGAACCTGTGCTGTGTTAAGTCTAAACGTACTTCATTTGTAAAGTTAAAGTTATGCCCCAAATTAAAACTGGGTTTTTGTGCCAAATGCTGGTGGTTTGTTCAAGATTAACCCAGCTCACCAGAACGTGTGGAGCAGTGAGCGGCAGTCTGTTACAGAGACTCCCATTCACCATTTTGTTCCTCGTGCGAGACATTCTACTAAGACAAACTTTGCCTCTCTTTCAGGCACAAGAAAGAGCTTTGACCATTTGATATCAGACACTAAAGCACCAAAGAGACCAGAGATGGAGTCTGGCATCACTACACCTCCTAAAATGAGAAGAGTGGCTGAGAATGATTATGAAATAGGTAAGAAGTTTGACTGCATTTGAATCTGTTTTGATGATGTGCGAGTTTGACCAGGAATTGTGAAATAATTTTTGTCTGGTTTGCACATTTACACATACAGTAATTGGTGACCCATGCCACCACGACGTTTACCTGCCATTTTAATCAGGGATGCGCAGATATGAAAACAGTGGGCCGATCATCTGATACTGATACGTAAACATAATCTATGTATTATATATTATATTATCTCTGTATATTATTATATGCTTTAGAATAAAAGTGAAGACGTCAAACTATAAAATAACACTCATGGAATTATGCAATCCACCTAAATTAATAGATAAAACAGCTTTCTTAACCTGCAGTGGAGGCTGATAGAACAAGGTTTGTTTCTAAGCAGTTTTGGGCCTGTCATGAATATTCACTAAACTGAAAGGGGAACTAGAGCTTTTACACTGTGCAGAAAAAGAGATCAAAGTTTTTACTCCGCTAAATATGTATGTTAGAGGTGGAGATATGGAGAAATATAATACTGTGGTACATCAAGAGTATATGTGGTGTATTAGGATGTGTGTTTTTAAGCCTGTAGAGTCTTTAAGACGAAACACATCCATTTAGTTGGGGGTGCCTAAACATTTGACTGGTAGAGGACGAATGTAGTAAAATGAATACAATGCGTAATCGTCTGAACAACCGGTCCTTTTGAAATATAGTCAAATTATAAACATCTGTCAAGTACCTTATGATCTATACGATTTGTAGTTTAAAAATTTCCAAAATTAGCTGACGCTATCAGCAGTAAGTAGTAAGTTGAGATGGTGTGTCAAAGATGATTATGTATCATGTGGCAGAAATATCTACCAAAGTTAGCATGGCTAGCCCCGGCCTGTCCTGTCTCGTAATACCGCTTTGTACCTGAAGAGGCAATAGTGAATCACCTGTTCTGTTCTGTTCTGTTCTGTTCTGTTCTGTTCTGTTCTGTTCTGTTCTGTTCTGTTCTATTCTATCCTGTTCTGTTCTGTTCTATTGTATTCTGTTCTATTGTGTTCTGTTCTGTTCTGTTCTATTCTGTTTTGTTCTGTTCTGTTCTATTCTATTCTCTTCTATCCTATCCTGTTCTGTTCTGTTCTATTCTGTTCTATTCTCTTCTATCCTGTTCTGTTCTGTTCTATTCTATTCTGTTCTGTTCTGTTCTATTCTATTCTCTTCTATCCTATCCTGTTCTGTTCTGTTCTATTCTGTTCTATTCTCTTCTATCCTGTTCTATTCTATTCTATTCTATTCTATTCTGTTCTGTTCTGTTCTGTTCTGTTCTATTCTGTTCTGTTCTGTTCTGTTTATATAGTTTAGGCCTGTTTCCATTTTGGGGCTTACATTTCACAGATAATCATAATTTCTAAGTATGTTTATTACTCAGAATATATCTGTTCTCTGAACATAGTGGTGACGCTGAAGCCCAGCTGCTGGCACAGAGTATGTTGCTATGATACAATCTCCCCATCCTTACGTTTATAGACAGTGAGTGTGTAACAGAGTAGAGTTGTTTTAGATTTGTATTAATTAGCCATATTTTTTTTATTGAGGCTATTTATTAGGCTAGTTTTATTTTTTGATCACGGTGCAACAGTGAGTGTGAAGCAGAGGCAGAGCTCATAGGTGAGTCACAGAGAGAGGAGGAGAACCTTAAAGAGCTTTTGGATTTACAGACTTGTCTGAAGGCGAGAAGGACCACCCTAGAAGCAGCTCTGCAGGTGCCCTGCTCTGCTGTCACGGCTCGTCCTCTTTTATAAAAGGACCACTGACCACCCTGTGGAACGCTCTGGAGGAGGAAAGGTCAGCTCATTGGCTGCCCTGAGAGTAACGAGTTTGTCCTATTGCTTGTTTTGCAGAGACCCAAAGAATCTCCCAGCACCACCACCTGAGGAAGGTTTCAGTCTCTGAGTCCAACGTGCTGCTGGACGAAGAGGTCCTCACTGACCCAAAGATCCAGGCTCTGCTTCTGACTGTATTGGTGAGGGCCGGTGTTCTTATTCCTCTCTCTCGTTCTCCATCTGTCACTCTTTCTCGTTCGCCCTTCTCTCGGTTCCTCTTTGAGTACTCCTTAGTGAATTAGTCTCTCCGACATGCACGTTTCCTGTTGATTTATTACTGTCTCTGTTCCTCTTGCCAGAATGTTTTTAATTAGAGTTAACTGCTGTGAACGACTGTTTAGGTGTGAAGCTTTGAGAGCCGTTTATTCCTCTGTGTTGCAGGCCACACAGGTCAAAAACACGACGGATGAATTTGACCAGAGAATCCTCTACGAGTTCTTAGCTGAGGCTAGCGTTGTCTTTCCAAAGGTCTTTCCTGTCGTGTAAGTCAGAGGTCCACTTCCTCCCCCTCCTCGCTGCCCAAACACAGAAATACAAAAATACACACAGAGATGTTATGAACACAGTTATGAATTATTCTCTGCATGATGATGTCTTAGTCTTTTTGCTGATATTGTAGAGAGTTGGAGAGTTTTATATATATATATATATATATATATATATATATATAAATAATTGTATAATAGATATATCAACATATAATCATAGATAATATAATTATAGATAGATATTTAGATATATATATATATATATATATATATATGCATGCGTGCGTTTGTGCATATGACTGATTCTTGAATCTTAAAATAGGTTTAAAGGGACTGTTTACAAAGGACTTGGATACAGACAATTAAACACAGCGCTGATTTTATTCCTGGATTTTATTAATATAAATGAGGTAAGACTGCTCTCATCCTTTGTTTTGTCCAGCCACAATCTCCTGGACTCCAAGATCAACACGCTGCTGTCGATGTGTCAGGATCCAGACCTGCTGAACCCTGTGCATGGCATCGTCCAGAGTGTGGTCTACCACGAGGAGTCACCTCCGCAGTATCAGCCCTCCTACCTGCAGAGTAAATACAGCTATCCCTCACATTCAGGATGTTTTTGCACCTAGTTAGTTTATTAACTGAGTTTTTTAATTTGGTTCACTCAGTTTTTTTTCACCCATTTAATGTATAAATTCAGAAATATAAATTCTGATACATCCCTCACATGTTCTTACCGGGATGTTGGCATAAAACTTAGTATGGCCAAAATGACAAAGGAGTCGTTAACTTGTTAAATTAGATGAAGTTGTCAACAGAATGTGAGGAAATAAGTTGAGATGGTGTGTCAAAGATGATTATGTATCATGTTGCAGAGATATCTACCAAAGTTAGCATGGCTAGCCCCGGGCTGTCCTGTCTCGTAATACCACTTTGTGCCTGAAGATGCAATAGTGAGTCACTGTAGCGCTGTAGGCATGAAATCAGTCCAGCATGAGAGGAAGAAGAAGTAGGGCTGCTGCCCCGACGACGTATTCTAACCTCTTATCAATCATGTTGAAGGTGCTGCTCCCGGTTAGATCATTTAAGGACAGATAGCCAATGAAAGGGACAGTGAACGCAGTGATGGTTGGAGCTTTTGAAGAGTGTCGCTTTTGGCCGGCAAGAAATCACGATCAGCAGCAAACAAAAGAAGTGATATAAATAGAAGCAGAAGAAGAGCTAACATTGGTGCTGCTCTCCTCCACCGGAGACACTCTTGGAGAGTAAAGCAATAAAGTTTGATGCTGAACTTTGATGCTGAATGTTTCTTCTAGACTGCTAAGAAGTGAGGAGGGAGGAGGAGTGACTGTGCATGCCCTAGTGGTTTCTGGAGTATGAATTCGATAGGCTGTTTCGTCTTACAAAGTGCACCCGTGAAGGAATGCGGTAGTCGCAGGTCCACATGTGTCTTAGTAAACTTCACTCGAACTTCACTTCACTCTGCTTTATCGGGATTGATTGATCTTCTTAATTCTCGGTCTGTTTGAACTTAACCACTCAGTGAAACTGAATTTTTCCTGAACGGGAATTCATTCTTTTTTTTACCCAACTTAAAATAAATTTATTTTTGAAACTGCCAAAAGTAATAATAATAATAAAAAAAACTCCTTATAGAAGTATTGCAGTTTGTCCCCATCAACAGAGGTCATTGTTCATCATTTCGAAAACTGAGGCTAAAGATGGTGCTAGCATGCCAGCGGGAACTGTCCTTTCTGTTTTTCTGTCTTCTGCTTATGAATCAGGATGTCAGATGAGATGAAGCCTGTAATGGAGAAGGTCTTCTGATACTCGGCACGAACCGTGACAACAAACCTCTTGTCTGATCTCTCCTATAGAAACCATGTAGTAGTTTCACCCGGTAGAAATTTCCCTTTTTATCTGGTGTTTCTAATTTCAGATGTGTTTCGCACACTTCAGCAACTACATAACTGACAAACAGTGGGGTCCGAGACCACCAGTGAAAATGCTGATATTTCATATGGAAACTTAGTTCCTTATCGCTGTACCTGACTGACCCAACAGCCACAATTGCGGACATTCACTTACCCTCCATGAGTCATCCTGCCAGCACCATTGGCAGACGGCTACTTGATGCAAGTCTACATGCACGCAGACCGTTACGACAACTGCCCTCAACAGCACGTCAACATCGGCAAAGACCGCAATGGTGTTGTGCCAGACTGTCATGGAGTGACTCAGAACGGCAGCGGGTCATCTTCAGTGACAAGTACCGCTTTTGTCTTGGTGGAGACGACCAACGAATCCGTGTGTGGAGGCACCGTGGTCAGCACCAAGATGAACAGTTTGTTGTCACGCGTCACATGTCCAGAAGGCCTGGTGTCACTCCACCTCCACCCCTACCGCACAATCTGCAGGAACTGTGTGAGAATATTTAAGCTGCGTGAGATGGATTATCACAGGACACCATTAGGAACCTCTACAACTCCATGCCGAGCCGTCTGACATGTTGCGTTGACGCCATACTGAGAGACACTACTTCTGTATGTGTAGCTCAATAAATATTGTCCATATCAGTCTAAATGTATCATCATTTATTGTTCCTGGTAACCTTTATGTTCCTTCCCAATAGCACTGTAATCTCACACTTCCTTCTGACACTGTTCCTTTGATGATGAGTGTAATTTTGATGTGTGTATAATTTCTGCTGTTACTGATGATGATGGTCTGTGAAGCACTGTTAGATGCCAGTGGTATGAAAAGTGCTCTATAAATCATTTCTAAGTAATTATTATTTAGAAAGCGTGGGCTCTGCTCACTCAAACGCATACAGAGACATTCCGCTTCCTCATCGTCACCTAATCATTTCGCTCTCGCCCACAGGTTTCGGCTTCAATGGACTCTGGAGATTTGCTGGTCCTTTTTCAAAGGTATCGAGCCGTAATTCCACTGCTCACTCGCCTGCCTGTTGTTTGTTTGTTTACACTTTCTGCAAACCTGTCAGTCACTGCCTTGTCTTCTTGTGCTCGTACTGAAGCTCAGCTCTCTGCTCTCGTTGCTGCCCACAGCAAACCCAGATTCCAGACTACGCCGAGCTGATCGTGAAGTTTCTGGACGCTCTGATCGACACCTATCTGCCGGGTATTGATGAGGAGGGCAGCGAGGAGGCTCTGCGGACGCCCACCTCTCCCTACCCGCCTCCCACCCAGAGCCAGCTCAGCATTACAGCCAACCTCAACCTCTCCAACTCTATGACCTCACTGGCAACCTCTCAGCACTCCCCAGGTCAGTGGTCATTCTGCCGCATCACGACACCCATATTAACATGTGTGCATCTATGAAGGAGTGCAGAGGAGTTCCTCTCTCACTTCTGTGGAGCACAGAAATAACCCCGTCTTATTCTGAGGTACTTCTCCTTTTTCACTCTCTCACACTCTCTCGCTTTCTCTCTTGTGCTTTCTCTCTCGTGCTCTCTCACTTTCTCAGGCTGTTTCTTCCTCTCTCTTTCGCATACTCCCTTTCTCATTTTGTCAGTACTCCTCTTTCTCTCTCACTCTTTTTTCAGGCTGATTCTTTTTTACTCCCTCTTTTCCTCCCCTTTCTCTTTGTTTTTTCTTTCTTCTCTTACTCTATTACTCACACCCTCACTCTTTTTTCCTTCTCTTCCTCTTTTCTTTTTCCTCCATCTCTCTCTTGTTTGTGTCTTTCTCTTGCATGCTCTCTTCCTCTTACTGTCTTCTCTCTCTCTCTGTTTTTTTCTTGTTCCTGCTCTTGCTCTCTCCCTCTTTTTCCTTCTTCTCTTCCTCCCTCTCCCTGTATCTCCCTCTCTTTTCCTCTTCTACAGGCTCCCTTTCTCTTGCTGTTTTTGCTCTCTCCCTCTCTCTCCATCTTTCTCTCTCTCTTCCCCCTCAGTACTTACCAACCTACCAACTTCTCCTCGGGTAGTTTAGAACATGTCAGTATTTGCTGTGACGTCTTTGACTCTGTATCCTTCTCTGTGTGGTAGCTTCTCTCACTTCTGTTTCAGCGGTTGTAATTTCTTCTGGTGTCAGCTCAGTACTACATGTTAAAGCGCTGTGTGTCGTTTCATAATGAAGTCAGAATTATATCAGCAGATTATTAATGTAAAAGTGGTCGGCGTCAGGCACATGCTTAGATCTGACTGATATTTCACACTTGTATTTTACTGCACGTGTAATCCTTAATACTTCCTTAATGCTAATCCAGGTAGACTTGGTCATGGTTTCTACATGATTACATATCAGCATCTGCAGATCTCTGCATCAGCCCACGATCCCCATATTGGTTCCTCCGTACTAAATATCAGATTTTGCGTTTAGAATTGCCCCATTAGACCTTTATTTTAATCACAATTATCTTTGATGAGATTTGCTTATTTCTGTTTCTTTCACCTACATCATCATTACTGTCTGACATGCTGTTCTTATGTTCATTCATTTTCCTTCCCTCCCCTTCCTCCATTTCCTGTGGTCACACCGCTCCTGCTGTAGTTTGTAGACGAGCCCCAAATTTGCCCCAGTTGAGGTCTGCGGAGGTGCTGCCCCAGAAAATGCCGGGTACAAATAAAAGCTATAGAGCAGCAGCGGGCAACTAAAGCCTTTACACCTAGTGGTAACATGCTTTTATTCGCTTACTCCTCTTTTCCAGACAGGGATTAAGCCTAGTCCTGGACTAGGACAGTTTGTCCTGGACAGCAGTTTGATTGGAGATTCTCTAGTGAAGGTAAAGTCCAGGACTAGGTTTGTACCCTGGTCTATAAAACCAGTTTATAGTTATCCTGAAGTTAAAGATAGTTTACTGTTGAGGTTATTAGAGCCGGTTCACACTTTTCAGTAATGTGCTATGTGTCCACATCGTATCTTAGACTGTGTACACTTTGCACTAAAAATGTCCTCAGTTTGACCTGATAGGAGTCGATATTCCTGTCCCACGAAAAGCATATTAACACATACGTTCTTTCTGTTTTATTTACTTATGTTTACTGTTTTCATGATTCTTTATGATGCCAGAGAGGCTTGGACATTTCATCATCCCCATGCGCAAGAAGTCACAGGTTTTGAGAAGTCCAGCCTCGTACATCATCTGTCTATCTGTCGTTTCATTCTTTACACTCTTATCTGCTGATCAACACTCATCAGACCCCCATCCACTCGTGTAATGGTACATAGATAAAGGAATACAGTTTGCACTGGTGTTAAATGTCATCAAGATCTGTCTCTGACATCCTCCAAATGGGCTTTGAGTGATCTGCTAGTAATTCGATCACGATGGACGTGTTTACACTTACAGCATTATCAAGGCTTTTTTAGGTGATCAGATCAGGTGATGACAAGCCAGGTGTGAAAAACCCCAGGACGGTTTACGATCGAATCACTCAAATTACATTCGGAGGTGGCCAGAGACGGGTGAAACAGATTTGTGAGTGGAAATACATCTGCCCAGTGCCGACTATCAGGTGAAAGGACTAACAAGACAATAAAGACGGAGACTGAAGTTCTTAAAAGCTGAGTGCTTTCTTGTGCTCTTTGCTGATAAAGGTACCCAAGCCAAGCTTGTGGGGTGGGATGAGGGGTTTTAAACAGAAACAACAAATGTGTTGATGTGCTTGTTTACATGGGAAAGTCTAATCGGATCTCATCCGGCCGCACAGGTGAGAATTCCATTCTAAATGGCATCCAGCCAAAGTGTATCCACATACACACTAATGCAAACAGGCTCTGTGCGTCCCGAGTGTGTTTCCACCTGTCGTCAGGTGGAATTCAATTGTGATCTGATCACTTAAAACACATGTTAATGTAAAGTGTGAACAGGCTCTCAGTGTCATTTCATTTGCATGTATAATTTATTAATTTCTGCTCAGAAATATGGTTTTCTCAAAATTTGTTTTATGGATTTAGGTTTTTTTTTTTTTTTATCATGCTGTTTTCTGTTTGTTTCCTGTCATGTCTCCACACGGTTGCCATGACCCCGCACTCCTGGCCCTGCCACCCCTCCCTCCCTCTCTCTCTCTCGCTCTCTGTCTCTCTCTCTCTTTAAATCTGCTGTATTCGCCTCGACTCTCACCCAGCCAGGTACTCCTCCCCCGGGCCCTCCAGGCTGGTGTTTTTTGACTCCCCTTTGAACCTCCATTCAGAAGAAATAATGTAGAACAGCTTCTGTCTGTTGATGAGTATCAGCACAGCGAAGTCCTGGAAGTGTAACAATTGCCCCACCTACTGGTGTCCCCTAGTTTTACAATGAACACACTATATAACGTGTCAGCATACAAAGCCAGAGCCACCCTTTGCAGTTATGGTCGTTAATTACAGGGTATTCATTTTTTTACTGTTAGGGGGGAAAAAAGCAGGAAACATTTATTTAACACAAAATTACACAGCACGAACTAGAGTGGTGCTTGAAAGTTTGTGAATTTTCTGCCTATATTTTTGCATAAATGTGACCTAAAACACCAAGTCCTGAACGTAGATAAGGAGAACCAAATATTAGACTTGGCTATTAGACTTGTTGTGAAACTCTGATGACGTTTTAGGGTAAATTATGCAGAAATATAGGCTTCAGCACTGTATATCAAGTCTATCAGTGTTTAATTTGTTCACTCTTCAACTCCATCCCCAGAGTCTTAAAAACCCCCCAGTTATAGCTGCGCCCTCTCGACAAATGCTGTTCTGAAATATCTTACTGATTATTTACATTATTAAAAAACCATAACTAAGCTTTCGTCTTTTCATCTTTCACACGTCAGTGCTTTACACATTTTGGTTTTGGTTTGCGACACATTTTAGGTGTTTTAGCCACTTTTGGTGGTTGATGTAAGGTCAGAAAAGAAAACCATCAAGTCATTATTTCAGCAAAACCTGCTCTTCAGACCTAGCAAGAAAATTTGATGAACATAAACCTTTGTTTGGAACTAGCTGAAGCTAAACATACCCAACAGATTAGCTCAGTACTGTTGTTTGACAACTGAAAAATAACCAATAAACATGTATTGGATGTGGGGGGAAAGAGACTTTTGATGGACAACATAGAATCTTTCATATTCATAACTGCTGGTATCAGTAGATTTGATTTGAGTATAATTCTTGGTTATGATCTGCCAGTCTAAGTGTGTGCTGTTCCTCTGTTCCGCAGGCATCGATAAGGAGAACGTGGAGCTGTCTCCGACCACGGCTCTGTCCACCAGCGGCCGCACGCGCCATGGCTCGGCCAGCCAAGTCCAAAAGCAGCGCAGCGCCGGCAGCTTCAAGAGGCCCAGCATCAAGAAGATCGTATGAGGGCGGCGCCCGCCTGGTGGCCCCCCCAGCGCCGCACCACGCCATGCTGCATTTCTACTCCCACACTCCTTACTTCTCCTCGTTCCTGCACCCGTTTCCCTTTTTCTTTCTTTCCTTTCTGCCTCATCTCCCTTTCTCAGCCATACTTGCCTGACGATCAATAAGGACAAGTTCTCTTGTGAACCAGTCAGTGTTCGCTGTGCCGACGGGACGGGAGTCCAACATGACCTTTTGTGTTTTTAACGGAACTTGGGAACTTTTTATCCAGTATCACAGCTCCTTATTTTTTTATTTCCAACCAGTTTTCGAAAGGAAGCACTGAAATTCTGGATTTTGTTTGTTTGTTTATTTGTTTGTTTGTTTAGATGTCCGGAGCGCAATGAGGTGTTTTCTAAGCATTAATTTACTTTCTTTCTATTTTTATTGATCTAACAGAAGAAAGTATTAACCAAGTCACTTTTTCAGCTGTTTTGTTCCTTTCTGTGTGCTTTGGTTTTAGTCTTGCTTTGTTTTAATTCTGCGTATGTTCTGTTTTTAGGACAGGAAGTATTTTCTGGCAGGCTGAGAGGCAAGTCATCGGGAACAAACGCGTAGTTTTTAACTCAGATACTTAATCAAAGTGGCTTAAAGCACACAAGGAAAAGCTTGAGGTCCGTCTCTAATTGCTTTCCTGGTACAGTATGTATGTTTTCAGCTCTGATGACGCATCATTATTGTCCCGGTACGGAGTCAACTGCAATATCGATCGTCCCCAGTAACCCCCCCATCCAGAAACTGTCCTACGGATCTTTGATGCTGTTTGCATCTGCTGATGGTACTGACTCCCCTGAAGTGTTGCGGTACTGTCTCCGAGTGTGAGCTTTTAGAATGAACTGGTACATTAACCGATGATGCTGAAGTATAGTTGGTTCTCCAGTTTATTTCATATTTAAAATTGTTCCATTTTCCACACAGTCAAATGTTCCTGCAGATGTCTTTTGTCCATTGTGCCTTTTCTGTCAGTAGAAGACCCTTACAGAAATGAAAAGGAGATTTTTAGTGCAAACAGAGAAAGGTTAATGAGCCACATAAGCATTTATAAGCTCATCGGACAAAAAAATTGAGTCCCCTGTGACTGAAAAGTACGTCATAGCATGTAGCACCTCCACAAGCACCGGTAACAGTGTGGATTTGGCGTGTACAGGACAAGTTTCTGGATGTAGGCCACATCAATGTTCAGACACTCTTGCGTCAAATAACTGTGCAGTTGGGTCAGATTTGGTGGATGCCTTCCCTGGCACAATTCCAAGAAGAATTCCCTGTAGACTGGAATTTTAGCCGCTGCTGGTAGACCCGTATGACCGTACACTTCCATACACCTGCAGATTCAGCTACTTCCTTCACACTATGGTCTTTGGCACGCCTAAATGCAGTCACTCCTTTTAACCGATCATTAACATCTGCTTTGGAGCCATTTTCCACACATGGAACGAGACATTCACTGCACTGTAGCACCTCTTCTGTGGATCTATGGATCCCGTCACTCACACCTCACAGGCGTTTATAGCCCCATCGTCCTTGTGCAACGCCATCTGCAGGAGCCTGAAGTTACTACCACCTTAAACACACAAGGTGACTAATTGTTTGTCTTGTGAGCTTATACAGTTGGCCAGAATCCTACCAGAAAGGCAAAACTCTCAAAACTCTGAATTCATAGTGAGCATCTAGGAATACACATGCAGGCCATTTATTTAATAGGTTTTGACAGGGCTACCAGTTAATGTTCTGTTCCCTCCCACGATACTGTTACTACCCCAAAAGCAAAGCATGATCAGTTGTTTGAAGTTTGAGCAGGTGGAAATGACAACCTGCAGTCACACGGGTCCTTTGTAGATATGATTGGACACCCCTGTTTTAGAGGCTTTAAACTCTTCTGACATCTGGTTCCCATCACCACCACTGTGAACGATTCTGACTCTGAGTACGTTTCACTACAAGGACGGATTTCACATTATACCAACCCAAATGACTGTTTACATCTCAATGATGTGAAGAAGTCTTTGAGAAGTTGATGGGATTACTGTTTAATTCATGTCCTTTGTTATCTGTGGAACTGCGTACTAGAGCTGGGTGTTGAAATTCAGTACTGCAGTACTGACCGTATTATTTCTCATAGCGTTTCCAAACATTCTGCCTATGGTTATCAGATTTCACCCACAAGCATATGCCAATGCTAGAAAAATAACACTCCATATTGATTGCCAACATGACCCTGTGTATCATCAGCAGCAGTAGCTATAGCCACTTCCAGCCTTTTGTAACCATTGATGGTTTAAGCCACGCCCACTTTTGGTTTATCACTGTGTACATCTCGAAGGGTACCCAGCCCTGTTGCCTACAAAACATGGCCAATATGTGTTTAAACACATTTAAGGTGTTAAAATAAACGCCATCAGTCACGTGACGTCAATGGTTTGAATGTATCCGGATTGGAAAGGTGAAGACTGATCCAGTATTAGTCCGTGTAGAGAAAACCATCCGCCACCTAAACAATCAGAATTTTAAGATGGTCTCATTCTGCCTGGATTCGGCCTGGATCACACAAGCATTATGGTACTAAGCAGGTTCTGTGATCTGTGAGTGAGGAATTCCAGCCCTGTGATTGTTTACAGAGTATCTATACTTGAATTAGAAAGTGATTTTTTTCCTGTTTCTCTAAAAGAGAAACGTGAAGGGCAGTGAGACTGAAGCGTTTCTGATGATCCTATTGAATCATGAGAGCTGAGCAATGTTCGGAAGAGATTCCAACTGAACCAAAGTTTAGGAAGTGCAATATTGTCCGAGATCTTCAACGAAACACCGAGGTCCAATCTGTTTGCTCTCACTGAGGTGACTTGCTTTAGCAGGCCTGGACCTCTTGAATGGTGGTTTGTGGACCAAGGCTTGATTTGCTGCGCGTTGGACAAATTTGGGAAGGGAATTTTGGGTATTTTAAGCCTATCCACTCTTTCTAGGACGGTGTGACGTGAAATTATGAACTGTCCCCCTTCTCTACCATGGTATATAGCTTCAGTACTGTCTAGGGAAAGAGCTTTCCTTCAGATTAGACAGGAACTCGTGCTAAGGTTAATCCTGATGGGATGGCGTTGCGAGAGATTGGAGAAGGTTGGATTTGTTCCGTATTAGGGCTTTCTTTGTGCATGCATTCACTTTTTTATATATGTTTAGATTACGTTCCGTTGTACTAATCCACAGTGAGGTAAACTCTGTTGTCATTACTCAGCCTTATAATCCTCTTACCTTAATTTCTATATGTTTTTCCGTACGACTGTATTCGCATCAGGGTCAATTACGTCCATGAAGCTTTAACATCAGGTGTTGATCAAAATGGTGAACGTGGCTACGGGAATAATCAGTGGATTATCATGAATTAGATGGCGAGCCTTGGCTTGACCTTTGAAGCTTGTGAAGTGAGCAGACAATAATGGCTTGCCCTCATTGTGGGAGGTTGTGTACGAATATGTATGTGTGTATGAGTATGTATGTGTGTGCGTATGTATGCACGTGTGTGTGTTTAGACATAGACTTTCACTACACCCTAACTAGTTAAAATTCCCATCTGCCGAGGTTATGCAAAACTGAGATTTCTGAACGTTTGTTTTTTGTTTTGTTTTCCCCTCGTTTTTTTTTACACGATCTGCTTCACACCTGTAAATAATTTTGTGTAAAAAAAAATGTAAAAGTATATTTACTACACTGTAAATACACGTGATGATATATTGTATTATTTTGCTTTTTGTAAAGCAGTTAATTGCTGTACATGTACAACAAACATATGAATTATTGTTGTGTTGGTAATGAAGCCATCCATCATGTTCACATTCGCATTACGTCGTTAAACGTCAAGGATAAACAGATGGTTTGAAAACTGAAGATCTAGACAACTGTGTACTCTAAACCCCACTGTATAATAAATTACTGTTCCCATCTGATCTCACATTTACACGTTTACACGTTACACTAATAAAGGAAAATCTGTCCAGTTTGTGCCCTGTGCTCAGATTCTCAGTAACGTCATTCGGCTTCAGTGGACACTGTACACGTTAGCAGTGGGTCAGTTTTGGATGGAAGCCCATTCTGGCCCCTCTCTCCGTTTATAGCAGCAGAATGTAAAAATTTTGAATTCGAGTGATTTAATGTCATGCTACATTGGAATAACTTATTTTATTTTGGTTAGGGATTAGTATCTCAACATTTGGACTTATCATAATATTATAATGAGTTATTTATTTTCAAATGTAATCTGATATCTTAAATGTCTGAAGCATTTTTAATTTGAAATGGTTTCATTTCAAAATAGACATTTGTCTTAACTCCAAATAACTTGCAATCCAAAAATAATTGACTTTCTTCAATGATTATTTTGATATATTGAGTCAAAATGTTAAAAAGTAATTATTGTTGAGATAAACTCAAAATATTGAGGATTTTGAAATCATGTTAAAGTATTATGTGAGTATTTCAAGGAAAGAATTTGTTTGATGTACTAAGTCATATTAATGAAAGTATTTTGACATGAAGTCATTATTCTAAGATAATATTTACATTATTCTGATATATTAAGTTAATATTTTGAAATAAGTCGAAGGGAAAATGGCAGTTTTAGCTGGTGAGAATTGTTTTTTCTAGTTCTGTGAAAGAGCTGGTGAGGTTCTGCTATATAGAGGGCACAGATTAATAAACTGAGGCCCAAAGTTGCTATACATAGGATACAAATCAATATACTGAGGCCACAAGTTACCATATAGAGGGAATAAGTTGCTATATAGTGGGTACAAATAAATATATTGACAATGAGTTGCTATAGGGGCCATGGGTTCCTATATACAGGGCATAGATTAATACAATTAGGCCACAAGTTGCTATATAGAGAACATGAATTATGATATTGAGGCCATAAGTTGCTATACAGAGGGTATAAATGAATATATTGAGGCCACAAATTGCCATATAGAGGGTGTAAATGAATACAGTGAGGTCATAAATTGCTATATAGAGGGTACAAGTTGATATGTAGTGGGCATAAAGTTCACATATACAGGGCACAGATTAATACATTCAAGCCACGAGTTGCTATACAGAGAGCGTAAATTATTATATTGAGCCCATAAGTTGCTATTTAGGGGGCACACATTAATACGGTGAGGCCATGAGTTGATAGAGCAAGCTGCTTTATAGAGCATGCAAATTAATATACTGAGGCCACGAATTACTATGTAGAGGGCACAAATTGATATATTGATGCTCTCAAAATGTAACACTGAGAGCACGAGTTAGAAGAAACTCGCGCCCTCGGTATAGTATATAGTGGCATTAGACGTCTGGCTCCATTTACCGACACTGATCTGTAGAACTTCCCACCAGACCACTGAATGACTCTGTTTACACATTAACCATTAAATTAATGTTCATGTAATTAGATCACGTTTTGTAATGATCCCCAGTAAGAAAGGCGGTTAAATCTGAACCTAAGAAATATTCCTCTCGTTTCTGGGATTATTAGGTCAGCGCACATGCTAAAGAGGCTAACGAGGTTGAAGTGGAGTCTCCGTCTCTAATAATGACTGATGGCGCGCACGTGCGGCTCCAGAGCGCGAGGAACCGTCTGAGGGGCTGCGCGAGCCGAGCTCTCTCTCCAACGTTCAAAACTTCAGCTCGTCCGCCTCGAAGGTGAGTGTTGACTCCGCTTCTCCGCGTCCAACTCACATTTTCTCTCGTACGTCTCAGTAAACAAAGTTCTTCTGCTCGGCGGAAGAGTTTAGCTCGTTTGTTTGTGTGAGAAATGTGTTTTTCCGTGTCCTGTGAAAGGCGAGGCTCTCCTTCTGAAGCGACCTAGCTCTGCTAGCCACAGGTGACAGGAATACATCTCATTCAGTGTTTACTTGTAGTCCATGGGTCGTTAAAGGCGAACTCCACCGATCATTTATTGTAATCTACTTAATTAAGGGTTTGAGATTTTAACGAAGTAATTCATACCGGTTTGACTTTAAATGAGTGGTTCTAGAGAAACTGAATTGTTGACAGTGGTGGTGAATGGAACCAGACATCCTAAGAGCTTAAAGGGAAACTCTTCTGACTGTCCGGAGTCTTTACAGAAAGGGTTGGGGGTGTAAACAAAGTCTTTCAGGGTGGTTTGACTGAAATGCTTTGTTCTAGACAAACTTGCTGTCTCAGAATTGTCCACAGTGGTGGTGAATGGAACCAGACGTCTGAGGAGGTTAATGCTTCTGAATGACTAGATACACAGTCGAGTCACATTATAATGACCACTTGTTGAAGAACCCAAGCTGGTGGTGGGAGGGTTATGATCTGGGAAATGTTTTTGTGGCATTGTCTGGGCCCACTCATCCATGTGGAAGGCACTCTCAACCGATTTTGGGGATGAACCCATCCTTACAGATCACGTACCCGCCATACATGCTGATTGTCTTCCCAGGGGGCAGATGGGGTCTTCCAGCAAAACAATGCGCATGTCACATGTACTACCCTGGCCCCCTAATTCCCCAGATTGGAACTGAACATCTTTAGGACCACCTTGATTGTTGTGCTCGCTCTATGGATCCTCCCCCACGCACCCTCCAGCAGCTGTGGGATGCACTTCAGTCTGCTGGCTCCAGATACCTGTGACAACCTACAAGGACCTTATTGAGTCACTCCCAGCCCTCTGGATATTATCTGGTGGTCATAATAATGTGACTCAACAGTGTATATGCCACCTGATGTCTGACACATTGTTTTTAATAGTTGTATGCTAAAGAATTTGACTCAAAATTAAATTTGATTCTTGGCAGATGGGTACATGCAGGGTGTTGGAAGTACAATTAGTCCCCAAGTTAAACTTCTTCATATTTCTGATTATGGTTATTTTGTATGGAAGCTCATTTCAGCAACTTAAAAAAAGGCCATTTAGTAAGTNATTTTGCCATAATCAGCATTAGATATAAAATAAAAGTCACTGGTGGTGGTTCACTGGTGGATTTGGTTAGTAAATAAAATGGATATATTTGTGTTGTAGGCATTTTTGACCCCTGGTTCCCATCACCACTACCACTGTAAAGAAATGACAGTCTGTAGGATTCTCTGCAGTGAACCACTTAACTCCAGCCGACTATGTTCACTGTTGTTATTGAATTATTCAGAAATATTGAAACAATAAAAATAGCGATGGGATTCCCCTTAAAATTTGCTTATATACAGTTGAGTCACATCATATACAGCTAATGACCACCGTGTGCAGCCCAGACAGTAGCTAAACAGGCTGGGAGTGACCCAGTAAGGTCCTGGAAGGTATTTGGAGCCGTGCTAACTGCAGAGCATCCCACAGCTGCTGGCGGATCCACAGAGTGAGCACAACGATCGACGGGATCCCACAGAGGCTCGATTGGGTTCAAGTCTGGAGAATTAGAGGGCCAGGCTATTACTTGGAAGTCTTGGTCATGCTTATCCAACCAGTATCGGACGTTACTAGCCATGTGCAATGTCGCATTGTCTTGCTGGAAGATCCCATCCGCCCCAGGGAAGACAATCAGCATGTATGGGTGTTTGTGATCTGCAAGGATAGATTCTTACTCCAATTGGCCTCCCACGTGGGTGAGTGGGCCCAGAGAACACCACGAAAACTGTAAAACTGGCCTCTTTCATACTCCAGTATCTTTCCCCTACTGGAGTCCGTATGCTGTCCACTTTTCAGAAGAGACAGATTCTTAAATCACTGCTGTGGCTGGTCCATCCTGACAGGAAAAGCCTTTGCCAAGTGCTGCTGTCAGTGTGCCAGGTTTTGAAGGGCAAAGTCAGTAGCTAGTAAAATCCTCCGTGTCCCTCTGGACCACAGGACTGTCCAAGCCTTATTTCCATGCCTGTGATGTGCCTGTGGAAAGACCTTCGTATCAGTTCTTTTTATAACTCCAACAAATGTAGGCTTTCATCCAGGTTGGGATGGTATCACTGGCCTAATGAAAGTCTGCACAGGCCTGCAGAGATGTGGGCATGCACAAATATGCTTCCACTGTTCCAAGTTGGAGGTCATACATTGACCATGGAGACTTCAGCCATCTAGAACCTGAGTGAATTTCTGTTACTTCATAAAATGTTTTAACCTCTACAGAAGTACAGAAATCAGCTTTAACATTAAAGCCACCTTCTTCTATTTGCACTCATTGTCCATAATATCTGCTCCACTTACCATATAGGAGCACCTTGCAGTTCTACAGTTACAGGCTGTAGTCCATCTGTTTCTCTGTATACTTTATTACCCTGTTCTTCAATGGTCAGGACCCCCAAAGGGCAGGTATTATGTGGGTGGTGGATCATTCTCAGCACTGCAGTGACATGTTATGACTTAGGACACTTTGTTAAAAATGATACGCTATGTACCACGCACTGATTCTAAATAAAACAAACTTAAAAGCCTTGTAAAATAACTCTGTAATAGATTTACAGAGATTTAAGAAGTTCCTGAAAATTCTAGAAGACTCATCGGACAGAAAGATCAGGTTCTTTATTCTTCATTCATAGCAGAGAAGCTCTCAGGTACACTTACACATATACAGAAATTGTCTTCGCATTTATACACATCTCGAGGGGTTAATATAATCCCACCCCTCCTTTCTTGTATGTTCCATATATTGAGTTTAATATGATTATGTCCAAATTAAGTCAGATAAGCTGTTGAGGTTATGCTACCATTATCTCTAAACCAAATTAGTTTCATTTTTTTTTAAATATGCCTTGGTGCTAGTCTGTGCCTGGTGCATGTTATCTGATAACACAAGCATGTATTTGTGCTATTCTGTGCCTGGTACGTCCTCAGGTTTCTGGTCACATGGCCTTGGGGTTCAAATGTTCACTGCACAATACATAGGCTGCTTGTCTCAGATGTTAGACTATGTATGCTTGCTATGAAACTGTGCCTGACTATTATTTAGTATTAAATTCCATCAGACACTAAAATGGGGATGGTGTGTTAGTGTGTGTTGTGCTGGTGTGAGTGGATCAGACAAGGCAGAGCAGCAGGTGTCATATCAGTATCGCTGCTAGGCTGAGAATCATCCACCAAGGAAAACTATCCCGTGGGCAGCGTCCTTGTCATTGTCACTGCAGAATAACCCAGCACCCAATACCACCTGCTCTGTGGTTTTCCTTTGGGGGTCTTGATCTTTGAAGAACAGGGTGAAAGGGGGATAAAGTATGCCAAGCAACTTTTATTGGTGACAGTTTCTGTACAGCTTTGTGATTGGTCACATCTCTGAATTTTTAGGTTTTTTCAGTTTTAGACCAAGATGGCAAAGAAAGAAGGATGGAGCCAAATGATAATAGGTCTGGATGTTCTAAGAAGTTCTACTGCAGTTATAGAGAACTCAGGATTCAAGTAGTTTTTGACCAGCTGTTTTTGTAAATCAAGTTAAGTTGTTTTTTTGGAATTTTTACTTTTATTTCTCCAGTATATTTACTGAAGTGGTGGGTTTAGGCTGCTCTTCTTATGACTGTGGATTGATTTAATGTATTTGGCAGGTATTCATTCAGAATTTGATTAAATAAATAATAACTTCTAGTATTTACTCTTTAAGATTGGGGTCTTGAAGCATCATATCATGATCTCTTCACTGCTGATATGACTTGAATTGGGTACTTTACTGAACTGTAAAACGTGGTTTCTTAAATAACATTGTCTTTATGGCGTAGATCAGATCTCATTTTAATAATTTAGAAACCCAGATGATTCCAAGAGCTTCACAAACTCCTTCTCACCACTGTACATTCCTGCTCAAGCTTGGCTCTGTTCTCATGTTAACTACTGTAGAGGGACACCATGTGATACCTGAGATCCATAGACCGTTATCAGATAACCCTCTTTCTGCCTGATAATGGCTTTGCTCTGAATGTGCCAACTGAGGCTGCACCTTGTGTTACAGCAGTGCTGCTTTTACACCTCTATCTCTCCAACCTTACACCTGACCCACCGTTCATGCTTCTCACCTTTCAGTCCTGCTCCATGGAATCCAGGTAAGGTGACCTGCTCAGATGCCTTTGACGGTTCTCTCTGCTCTCTCCCTCACCTCCTTGACAGGTGTAAGCAGCATCAACTAGAAAATGCTGCCGCTACCTCTCAGGCCCCTCGTGTCTCTCTCGGCGCTGGCCCTGCTCGGCTGGTGCTGGTACAACTTCAGAAGAAGGAGGAGGAACCTTTTAGGCCTATGTCAGGTTAAGGAAGAGGCAACTGCCAACATGCAGCGCCTAAAGGAGAGCTTGATGGAGCAAGATGCTGCTACAAACAAGAGTAGGTCATCGCAGGATTTGAAGCCAGAACACCATGTGCACCCTCAAGAAAAGCAAGAACAAGAGAGTTCTTTGAGCTCTTGTGTTTCCAGTGACCAGAATTTGGGCCCAGGAGAACCTTCCGATTGCTCTCATGTTAGCAGAAGTGCCTTAGATAATTTGCCTGTACTGCCTGGAGCCGCACCGACTACCACCACTGCTTCCTCTCCAGCTCTACGACCTCTGAAAGGAGATCGCCCAGAACCAGAAGGGGAGGTTTCAGAGGCTCAGTCGTCTGCACTTGTTGCCGAAAAGCTGGAAACGGAGACAGAAAAAGACAGTATAGCTTCTAAAGACTGTTCAGATGTCACTGCTGGCGAAACCAACCCCTCCTGGTCTGAAACTGATGCTGACTCTTCTGTACAGCAACCACCAAGGACTGTCTGCCCCAGAGAACATGAACTCCCTAGTCTGCTTGAGAACCAAAGTGAAACGGAAGTGGAGCAGCTCAGTTATAGCTTAGTCAGGGACGCCATCCGTGCTGCCACTGCAGAGATCTTGGCAACTGGTGACATTAGTTTAAAAGAGAAGGGCCAAGAGGAGCCAAGGGGAACCCTACTGACTGACATCCAGACTGCTGCCCAAGGCTTGAGAGACATAAGCAAGAACGAAGAAAGTTTGTCTCTGAATGAGGGCAAGGCTGTGTCTAGTTCTGTGCCTAAAACATTACAAGAATGTAACGCCCTCACCAAGACGGTAGAGGAAAGTGTCTCTTCAGTGGACAGTCTGAATGACCAGTCCATGAGTCCTTCAGTGTTCCAAACAGGAGAGGATTCCGGGTGTAGTACGTGCCATTCAGAGGATGGGACAGGGGCAGAGGATTCCATTTGCAGGGGAGAACTTTGGTCAGGCCTTACAGAGGAGGGACCCTGCCCTCCTGTTTTGGAAGCTTCTGAAAGTATAACTCAAGAAATTCACCATGGCATGGAAGGAAGAAATGGAAACCTCTCAAGACCAAATGGCGATGCCTCAAAAGGTAAGTGTTTGTCATTTCTGCAAACCTGCTTGATTTATCTTTATTAACTTGTTTCCATTCAGTTTTCCTGTTTTTCCGTATTGGCCATTAGTAACTCGTAGTAGCTTCATGTGTCATTTTAAAATACTTACTGGTTTGTGTGCTGCTTTTAATTGTATCCAAAGCATATGTTGTGACTGTAAAAGGCTTGAACATTTGTGTTTAACATTGCATTGCTGTCACAACAAAACCTTGCAAAATTGTAACATTGTTTACATTAATGAGGAGAGAAATGAAGAAAGAATAAAACGAGAAATTCCACAGATTTTTAAAAAAAAATTGTGCAAACATAAATCATTATCATGTGAAAGTCACTAACAGGTCTGCTGTGAAATGCTCCGTTCTAGAGAAACCAAACGGTTTAATGTCCAACCCTCCTCCTGGAGAGCTACCTTCTTGCAGAGTCTAGTTCTAACCACAGTTTGCCACACCTGCTCCCTCTAATCAACCTCTTCCGAAGTCCCTGATTGTCTGGATCGGGTGTATTAAAGTTAAGTAAGGGATGGGCAGCTTGTAGGATACAGCTAGAAACTAAACTCTGCTTGACAGTGACTCTTCAAGACTAGGGTTGGAGACCACTGCCCTAAAAGATCCCTCACAGAAACCTGTTACGTGACATGGTTACTCTTGTGCTGATTCCTGAGATGTTGTCCTATAAAAGATTGACAAGATTTCGAAAAAAATCTGTTCATGTTGGAGAGATACGTGCAGGGTTCTGACATGTATTTTGTCTATCAACATTACATATAAAACGTGGACATGTGTGGTTTCAGTGAGTTTGTTAATATATAAACACTCATCATCAAATGAGTATGTGTACAAATAGTTGCACCCAGAAGACATCAACCAACCAGCAGTGGGTAAGTTTGACATTGTGAGACATGCAAATAATTCACATTTCATGCACAGCCGCAAATGTGACACAAGCAGGGACGGGCCTTATCGCTGTACCTGACTGACCCAACAGCTACGATTGCAGACATTCATCGAGCAGTAATGCCCTCCATGAGTCGTCCTGTTGGTGCCAGCACCATTGGCTGCCCTTAACACCACGTCAGCGACTGCAATTTTTGTCATGGTCAAGACTACCAACGATTCTGTGTGTGGAGGCACTGTGGTCAGCGCCAAGATGAATGGTTTGTTGTCAAGAAGGCCTGGAGTCACTCCATCTCCACCCCTACCGCAAAATCTGCAGGAACTGTGTGAGAATATTCAAGCTGCATGGGATGGATTATCACAGGACACCATTAGGAACCTCTACAACTCCATGCCGAGACGTCTGGCATGTTGTGTTGACGCCATACTGAGAGACACTACTGCTGTATGTGTAGCTCAATAAATATTGCCCATATCAGTCTAAATGTATCATCATTTATTGTTCCTGGTAACCTTTATCTTCCTTCCCAATAGCACCGCAATCCCACACTTCCTTCTGGGTGCAGCTATTCGTTTGATGACGAGTGTAAATGAATATTTGTAAATATTTACATAGCAGATACTGTAAATCATTTCACAGCAAACTGCTCAGACGTGCTGTTTACATTACATTATTGTAACAAAAGGAAAAAGGTGGAATTTCCTGCTGACATTCCTGACAGGTTTTTAAATTAAAATATCTAGAAAAATGTTGCAAGGTTTTGATAGAACCAGTACTGTTTTTGTTCTCAAGTTAGATGTCCAAAATGGCATGCAGTGGACATCTACTCATGTAATCTTTTTAGGGCCATCTTGTCCTCTGGTACAGGTTCTAACGATGTAACATGCATGAATGGAGAGAGCAGGGCCAACAGCAGTGACACCGCTCAGTTCCCAAGCTCGGCCCTCACTCTTTGGGACATAGAAGTGCCAGCGGTGAGCCTAGTAACCAGCCCATGCCTTTACATTATAAATACATTATACATGCAGGATCCTATAGCCAGTGCTGTTTAAACATGATCTGGGGATTAGTTACCTGAATGTGGCAAGTGATTTCAGACGTTTAAAGAGGTACTATGCCTAATGACTGTTATCTCGCCCGAGGATAAGCTCAGGTTAAAAAGACGGTAGCATTTTTGGAGTTTTTGTCTTTTGTATAGCTTAAGGAAGAGAGGCTAATTGGTAGTGTTAGGGTGATGTTGAAACGGTTACATACAGACACAGTTGGGTTTGTAAGTGGAGATGTAGCTTCTTTGGGGTGTTATTTCATGAAGAAGGATTTCTCAGTTCATTGGATAACATTAGCCAGAAGTTAAATCCATTAATTGTGGTGCCTATGGGACATTTCTATCGGAAAGGTAGACAGCTTTACTGAAATCCTGCTTTGTGAAATAACCCCCTCTTTCTGCTGCTAGGTCTTACTTTGTTAATCTAGTGAATTTTTTATTTTGTACCTGTCATATGAATTATGCTGACATTATGGTGACTGTTTCAGCTAGTCAAGGCCCACTTGCTCATTACACAGAGTGGTTTTGTACTGAATGATTAGCTTGACAATATTGGATTGTAATGGTGTAAAAACCTTGTTTTGGCAGCACCTTGTCGGGAGATTAATTGGAAAACAAGGGAAGCATATTGGCTTCCTGAAGCAAAACTCTGGTGCAAAGATCTATGTGTCGACTCTCCCTTACACTCATGAGTTTCAGATCTGCCATATAGAGGGTGAGTTCACTCCTGAGGGGGACAACTTATTTGTGTATTGTTGTAGTTAATAAGCATATAGTTTATTGTAGTTCATTTGCTCATTCCTAGACAGACTAGAGGAGACATTGTACTTCACTAGTTCTTCACTAGCACTAGTGTAGGCTTCTACACTTGTAGGCTTCTAGGGCTGCGAATAGTGATCACTTGTGCTAGGAATGCTGGTTAATTTCTTACCGAGAAGCTTTATGAAGCCTTGTTTTTGATTTGCTAATACACTCACTTCTTGAGTATTTTTATACAGCCTGTCAAATCATTGGTTTTTAACCACACTAATATGTATTACTGTTTTTAATGCACAAATCTGACCAGCTAAACAAATAATTGAGCAATTCAATGTGCTGTCTAAACATAACTTATGCTGGTATTTGATGTAAACAAGGCTGACCTGTGCCAGTTTGGATGTCTCTGTGTCAGTGTTTAAGAAAGCCCCTGAAGTAATAATGCCCCTCATCCACTGGGTGGCGGTAATAGACCTACTGATTCTAAACTTTTGCTTTGACCCTCTCAGGGTCAAAAGTGCAGGTGGAACATGCATTGGCGCTGATCAGAAAGAAGTTCAAAGATTTGGATTTGAGCAACCACCGCTGCCATGTACAACCTCTTCCTTCGCTTCCCATCACCTCCTGGGTAAGTGGTTGCTGAAAATATAGTCTGTATATCCACCATTTTACTAATAGAAACATGTACCTCTCACTTACCACTTTATGAGCTCCAACTACATTATACCTCCGACTATAGCCTTTGTCATGCACAATGTCAGCTGCTTTCTACCCCACCCCAAAGTATCCAGTCAAGGGGTGGATGTGTGGTCAGAGACTGACCATTGATGAGGGGCTAAAGGATGGTTTAAAGTCTCTACATACCATCACTCCTCCTGGAGATCTACTTTCCTGAGTTTCTACGTGTGTGTGTGTGTGTGTGTGTGTGTGTGTGTGTTTTCTGTAGTTGCTGCTCCCTCAGGATACTCCAGTGGAAGTAATCGTACCACGGGTTGAGGCAGCGAACTACCTGTTTGTGCAGCAGCACACTCACCCCACCTACTATGCCCTACGCAGCCTCAATGAGCAGATGCTCTTCTGCTACTCCCGCCCGGGATGCCCCAATCTGCCCACTCCAGTAGAAGGTAGACATTGCCAAGAAGCTCCCTTCACAAATACAACCCACATTTGAATCTCAGTTTGTCTTCTCGCACATGCCACCTTCCTGTTGAGTTTTCTACACATCCACTTTCCATTGTCTCACCTTCAGCTTGTGAAGTTCCAGAATGTTCACGTTTTACACAGCTTCTCACACGGGGCCATTACTTTGTTTTACACCTCCAAATTCATTTCAGTCACACACAAACCTGTTTTTATACTATGTCAGGACTTGGGGGTTGTACCAGTAGTGAGCAGTATTGTTTTAATTTGTGGTTTTATCGGCTTGATTGTTTTTTTTTTTTGTTTGTTTGGTTTTTTTTTGTTTGTTTTTTTGCATTTTCAGCAATTATGCAAATTCTGAAATCTGTATGCCACATAGAAAAATGCATACATACAGTGCGAAACACAATTAAATTATCCGTTTAGATGAACGGGATGTGTCAGGGCCTGCTTCACAAAACAAGCCGAAGACCACCTGTAACTGATGACGTAAGTTCCAGCAGTCTGGTAGTTGTATGAGACAAATTCCTTGAGAAATCTGGACGTTAGAAAATACAAAATTACTTATGCATTTGTAATTTGTGTGCTTAATTTTCCACACGATACCAGGAAACAAATCTTTGATGTACTGTGCACTACTAGGTTATTTGCATAAATTTAATTTGTTTCGGGAATCAAAAAGAGAGGTTTACCCTTTCACTAAAAATGTAATTGTGAGAGAGCCCTGTTTTTCTCTGGTTATTCTGCAGTGTCGGGACGCTTGCATGTACCAAAATGAACACACAGACACACAATGTGATCTGATGAAATGATTCTCTCTGTCACAGCAGGGGTCGTGTGCGCAGCCCCCTCTGCAGACGGCGGCTGGTGGAGGGCTCAGGTTATCCAGCACTATGAAGACTCTGACACCGTACAGATCAGATATGTGGACTACGGTGGCTATGTTACGGTTAAACTCGGCGCCCTCAGACAGATAAGGTGCTCTGTGTTTGCTTTTGGGCTTGTTTTAGACTTCTACCTTTTATTTATCTTGGATACTTGGCATAAGAATGTCTTTTAATGTTTTAATTTTCAATTTTTTACAGATCAGACTTTGTTGCATTGCCTTTCCAAGGGTCTGAAGTTATGTTGGAAGGTATTGCACCTTTGCCAGGTAAAATGTAACACTGTGCCCTTCGTAAGTACTGCTAAAGTCTGGATTGTTTTTCTTGAGGTACTACAGCATATAGTCTGAAATTAGAAGATTAATACGAGGTCAGAGTACACGATGCTGCCTTTTGTTTCTGGTCATTCCAGGGCATGCACATCTGGCTGTTTTTGGAACGATCATGCATGCTTATGTCTCTTGTTTAATCGCACTGTCCCAATATATTTGGATGCTACTGAACATAAATGACGTGCTCTACAATTTAAAACACATCCGGTCAAATCAGACTCGCATCCCTGAAGTCTCAGAATGGCATTTGTTTGATGTCCCAGGCAAGGAGGAGTTTTCACACGAGGCTAAAGAAGCTCTTGAAGAATTAACACAAGGGGTTCCTTTAATCATAAAGGTAAGAAATGGGTCTCATGAACATTCATACTTTCTTTTCGTTTTGATCCCTGAATGAAAGTGGTGTTCACACCATTTTTGTGAGGGGGTGGGGGGGTGGGGGAAGAAACCCCTTCATGTTTTTGAATGTTTTACAGATTGGTCTTGTACTTCGAGATCAATGCGGGAAAGTTTTATCTAAAGTTGGGGCTCCTTCAGCTTTGAGTGGATATCTGTGGGTGGGAAGAACAAGCGCTTTAATCATTTCCTCGGTGGGGAGGCTGACTCACTCGCGCCTAAAGAAAAGCATTTAAGTCTGCGGGTCACGCTGTCCTCTGTTCTCAGGTCACAGGCAGCCAGAGTGGACTGCCCTTGGTGCATATGTGGCGGCAGGCAGGAGAGGAGGTCTGTATACACTACATTAGTTGCATCTATTAATGCTATTTGAAATTGTCAGTATGTATATTTGGTCAAGAGATGGGGTTGGTACTGTTTTACAGAAAGCAGTTCAGAATGTGATTGATAAGACGATATATCACTCTATTTTAAATCGTTTGCATATTTGCATAATTTGAGTATGGATATGTTTCTCTTTCGTATACAGTATTTTGTTAAGCAGTGGTTTTATTGCACTTAAAGGGGAATTCCACAGTATGTTCAAAATTCCAGTGAATAATTAGTCATTCAAAGCAAGTCAGAGTGATTTGATGCTCCGTTCTAGAGAAGTAAACAGACTTGTTTACATTGGTGGTGATAGGACCCAGACGTCTGAAGTGTGTAATGATACCGAAGGCTACACTTCCCTAATGGGTACACACATGTTTTCTGATGCCTGAGACAATGTTTTATGATAAAAGCATAATATAAAATCTATATATAAAATCTAAAGACATACATAGACACATTCATATTCAAGATTGATATTGGATAGTAAATAAAGTCTCATGGTTTTTCTACAGTGCATCATTTTACATCAGACCACCCTAAATGGCGTTGTTTACATTTCAGTGTTTATTATTTATTATGCTGAAATTTTGAAAACTATCAAGTATCCTTATTATTAAATAATGAACACATATGCCTCTCTCTTGTCTTGCTGTAGATGATTTCGGTGAATGGACTACTGGTTGAGCGTGGGCTTTGCTCATGGTTAGAGAGCCACTGATGGCCCATTCAGTTCTCACCTCATCTCCCCTTCGCCTGTCTCTCTCTCAACTGGGCTTCACTTGATCTCCATACATACACACAGAGGTGCTCTTGGTAATATGCATTGCAAGATCTTGTATGCTGTTCACAAGTTATCATGAAAATTACGCATGTTCCTTTCACATATTGCAGCTGCTTGTTTAAAGATTGTGTGTTTTATTTTTATTTTTTTGTTTTGTTTTTTTGGGCTCAGACAAACAGGAAAAATGTCAGATCATCATGAAAACACTTAAGAAAACTTAAATTATTATTTCCAGAAATTTAACCTGAGAACAAGAGCATTTTCTGATTAAACACGCTTGAATGAATGCACAAGTTTTTGGTTTTGGTTTTGTTTATTTTTCTTTTTATTCCAATAAGGTTTGATCTCTGTTGGTCTGCCATCTGCTCCCAGCTGTACATATATATTGTCCCATTCCTTATTGCTGTTACTTCTGTTTCTCTTTCCTGTCTCTTTGCTGCACATCTTTTCCCATTTTAAATTAGAGATGGGGGAAACCTAAAATTAGGATGAAAACCTACCTGTTGGCTTCCTGTTGGTAGGCTAAAGCACAGGCTAAGTTAAAAGTTACACAGAACAGCACTTGGTGTGGGGAGTCACTGTGTTTCCTCTGTTAAAGTAAAGATTCATGCTACTTAAGAGAACCTTCTTGGCGTTCTGTTGGTATGAATCATGTTGCTGTTCGTGCAGCCTGCTGCTTACAGAAGTCTTCAGTAAGTGTCTTCTCACTGGCAGGACAACACATTTGCTTCTGACTTTTTGTCAGTGTTTAATTTTTTTTATGTATTTTGAATAATTCCAGCAGCTCTTTATGTTGTGTGAACAATTTAAGATGACTGGACCACAGATATTGCTCAGAGATACTTGTTATAAAATCTTGCTGCATTAACATCTGTTAAAAGTTGTGTGTGGTGTTTGCAGTCCTGCAGTGTTTGTGTAGCTGCCAAAAAAGTGGATTTCTTTAGTAGGTTTCTGAAATTGCTGTGCAAAAAAGCCTTTAGCAAACACTTCAGCAAAAAAAAGGTACTAAAAAATAGATGCTTAAATTCAGCAAAATGATTGTCCTTGTTGTTCTTGAAAGGGGCAACAATATTTAATTCTTCACATTACCCTGAATATCTTACAACCAGTTACAATATAAAAATCTGCTTCTATGTGCAAAAATCTGTAAATCCAAATTTGGCTTTCATTTTTGATTGATATCTGATCATGTCTGAGTAATCCAGGTCTCTTTTCGATATTTCTGGCAAGACCAGTAACAAGTAGTTACAACCCCACAGTTCGGTACTACAGAGGCTTTCAAATACACTCATCAAAAGATAGTTCCCAGAAGGAAGTGTGGGATTGCAGTGTTATTGGGAAGGAAGATAAAGGTTACCAGGAACAATAAATGATATATATTGCCCATATCAGTCTAAATTTATGTCTCTCAGGATGGCGTCGGGCTGCCATGTTTGCTAATGCATCGTCCCATATGTCTCTGCATATCCTATCCCGCGACAATCTGTCCTCTGCAGTTTGAATATTCTCTCACAGTTCCTGTAGATTTTGCGGTGGAGGTGGAGTGACACCAGGCCTTCTGGACATGTGACAGCAAAACGTTCATTTTTGCGTTGACCACGGTGCCTCCACACACAGATTCATTAGTCGTCTCCACCAAGTCAAAAGCGGGACTCGTCACCAAAGATGACCCCCTGTCACCCCGTGACGTTGACGTGGTGTTAAGGACAGTCGTCGTTAACTGTCTGTGTGCATGTAGTACTGCGTGGTGCAGCCGTCTGCAAATGGTGCTGACACCAACAGGATGAGTCCTGGAGGGCATCACTGCTCGCTGAGATTCTGCAATCGTGTATGTTGGGTCACTCGGTGCATCTCTCTCTCTCTCTCTCTCTCTCTCTCTCTCTCTCTCTCTCTCTCTCTCTCTCTCTCTCGTTCATGTTG
>CM067490.1:23990494-24019190 GCA_034552555.1 Semaprochilodus insignis | reverse complement strand
TCTCTCTCTCTCTCTCTCTCTCTCTCTCTCTCTCTCTCTCTCTCTCTCTCGTGTTCATGTTGGTCTCCCAGGTCTCTGGTGCGTGCCGCCTTCTGTCCACTGACCGCCAACAACATGCTGTGGTAGTATCCATGACCGGTATGACGCACAATACGTCAATAAGACCCTCCTGCTTCCCGGAACCCTCCAATGCAACCCCTCTACAGCTCTTCCAACTGCTCAATCTTTCGTATGTCTCATGATGTCAAACCTACCCATTCCTGTCGATTCCTTCTGGGTGCGACTACTTTTTCGATGATGAGTGTAGCCATTCCAGAATCCTTGAAGCGAGACAGTGTAATAGGAGGACAGGTACTTATTGAAACAAGTGAAAAGCCATAATTTAGCCTAACTATTTACACAGTAATCATAACTCAACCAATGACTCTTTGTGCTTGTTTTATGTCATAGATTACTAAAATTACTAATCCCTAAAGTTGCAGGGTTTTTTTACACTCTATGCTGTTGTTACAGGCAGTTATTTTTCTTCTGAAAGTTTCAGTGTACTGTTAAAAGGACATCACAACAAGGGCTTGGCTCAAATTTGGGAGGTAGGAGTTTACAAGGACAGGGTTTATTGACAGCTATACTGAGGTGATGCTAAATATGAGGACAGAAACTTCGCTTTGTGACTGTAATCTGTTCCTCCAGCCCTGGCTCTGATAGATAGCAAGCATTAAGGTTCCCTACAGGGTGGTGTGCCTTGCACAGGGTGATGACCTACACTGTGCCAGTGCACAACTACAGTTCTACTGGAATTATTTGAAACCATGATGCTTATGGACAAGCGCTAACATTTGTTCAACCAGGTCAACTATATTGATTATGATAAAATGAATGCCCTTAGGCTCAAATTAAAGACACTTCTCCAGTGGCTTGAAGGATTCCTTGTGTGGAATTCCAGCTACGTTACTTTTCCTCCATGCAATAAGAATTTTCCTTTTCACACACCATAATCCTCTGGTTGAAGCAAACCTGGCCTGTTTTGCGCTTTTAGCACTTGGCACTCTGAGAACTGCAGTCGTTAGAAACTGGACAAGTAATTTTCTTGTCGAGAGTGGCTGTGGCATTTTGTGTGCGTTGATTGGGCGCTTTCTGTTCAGTTGTTTTTCCAGCCTCTTCCCCCTTTTCTGTCAAGGCAGCCAGTTGTCTTTTATTCTTGGTCCAATTTTCTTTGCTCTATTGCTTCGTGATTAGCTGTGTTGCAGCGGCAAGCAGATTGTTTGATGAGAGTGATATATTTTAGTCCCTGGCACACAATCAAATGTAGCTTTTGCTGTGCTGTTTTAATTTATCCGGTTTTGTCTTTATATTCATATTGGGTGACCATGCTCTATGTGTCTCTTCCAATGCCCCTTTTTCCTGCTTGTTTCCAAGATGAGGGCCCACTCCACCAACGTGTCCTCTGTGTTTGTAGCGTGCTATCAAAAGGGCACTGATAAATCATCTGTCTGTAGTTCAGACGGCCACAGGTCACTGCTGCCACATTGCACTCCAGAAATGTGAGACTTTCTTATGAGCATTGCATGACTAACTCGAGACGTTTATTACCTTTATCATCTTTTACTGTTACCTTTTCCGATGTTGGTGATAGAAGAGTGGAACTTTTTTTTTTTAAGTTTGATTTTTCTCGTATTCTAGGTGCATTACACTTCGTCCAAAGCGGTCCGCCGCCTGCTTCTCCTGAGTCCTGATCAACTCTTTTGCAGGCAGGTTGTCACCAGAGATTTGTCACAGATTTCTTATTCGGAACAGTCAGTCCTAGCGCTCTCCTTCTGGGCAAATGCTTCACCCCTCATCTCCGAGCGACTGCAGGCTGATTATGGCTCCTGTCTCCTGTCCTGTTTGAACCTTTTGAATGTCTGTCTTGCACGGTGTCTCTACACAGTAGCCACTTTCACACATGCACCTTTACCCAGAATTTAATGGTAATTAAACAAGTAGTGGTTAAGTGTGAATGTAAGCTGGAGTCAGAATCCCAGTAAATTTGACACGACAGTTTGCCTGCATGAGATGTAGTACAATACCCAAGAAATAAGCAGGAAGGCTTATGTGAGGACAGAAACTGATGCGTCTCTGGAATTTATGAAGGTGTCTGGATTACAGACGGAAAAGGTCACTGTTTTTGTGATACATACTTTTTACAGATGGCTCTATATTGCAGTCGTACGGATGTTGCTATCTTTTTCACCTTTGAACAGAGGCGATAAGGCTGTTACTGAAATCTCGTGCTTTCCACCGATTTGCCTATTCTGGATTTCATCATTATCATCATTGTGTCCTATTAACATGTCCTTTTAATTCCTAACCAGTGGAATAGCTGGGAAATGGAGCATGCATGGGTGCCTACAAAAGCACCATTCATTACATGTAGTCAACGTCAATCTGACACCTTGTAGCCTTTCTTTAGGCAGACAGTCATAGACTTTGTCCATTCCACTGATGGTGCAGGCAGTAGTCTCTGCGCAGTCACCCTCTAGACGATGCGTGATAAAATGACTTATTTTTCCGGGACCTCAAGGCACTCCGGTTCTCCCATGTCTTCTCATTTTGTATCACTTCCTCCGTCCACAGGTGGTCTTAAAAATACCCGCATGTTTTACCATATGTGCCTACACATACTACACTGAATGGGCAGCAGTACTCTCTCATCTTTACTTTCTGCTTTGGTCTGGCCTTGCACAGAATGTCTGCTGCTTAATTTCTGTGGCTGAGCTTGATTTATGTGCTGCATGCCGCACCAGAGAGAGGAGTCATCACGCTCCCTAAACACTGCACTCTCTCCATTGCCCTGCCTGATCAGCTAGACTTCCTGGGTGTGCTCGGTCGGCCGGATTGGTGTCTGACCTAGTTTCTTGCTGAATTTGGCCTGGAGTGAGCTGCTCTGCCGTTTCCAAGCCCCTGGAGGTGCTATACTCGCAACGGACAGGCCACAAGAGAAAAGGATCTTTCTGCTGCTTTTATCCCTTAGTGGAACTCCGATCTTCATGGCACACAAATCAGATGTATCGGATGTAGATGTATAAAAGGTAGGACAGGAGAAACAGAGAGTCCAAGTTTTCATGTTTCTCAGGCAGCAGTATAAAGAAGCTTTCGAGACGGAGGTCTCCTAAATGGCAGGCATGTTGATACTAGTCTCTCCCCCCCCCCCAAATGAACAAATGAAACTGAGTTTTGGGATTCAGATTTTGCTGTTTTCTGTCCAGTAGGTGGAGCTGCAGCCTCAGAGTTTGGAATGCCAAGCAAAGACTCTATAATGACTTTCCAAATATTCCTCAAGGTTTTTGGATTTGTGGTCGATAAGCCACTGAAACAAAGCATCCTGTCTTCGCTTTGGAATAAGTACAGCACTAGCCAGGCTGTTTCCTCCGCTACAGTCTGCAGATGGCGTCAGAGCCCAGATGAAGAGGTGCTATAGAGAAATGCAAAAATGCTGGAAAGTTACGATCTTCGGGAGAGAAATGTGCAGACTCTAGATGTTACCAGCGATCGAGGAGGGGGCTCGCTCTTCCACAGCCATGGCAGCAGATTTACTGTAGGCTTGTGAAGGTTCTCCAAAGCAAATTCTTGAAGCCAATAGGATGTAATAAACCCCAAGCCAAACTTCCAAGTCAATAAACTACAGTGAACGTGAGGTCCTTTGTTGACTGTGACAGACGATTGTACCCTGCCCTTTAGCCTGCAGTGTACTGAGTAGATGGAATCCTAGTTGTCCGCCCCTTTTTTCTCTCTCTCTACCCCACCCCCCCCCCTCCTCTGATCCCTCACTCCAGACAAGCACTGACAGTATCTCCCATCCCCTCGCTGGCCTCTCCGTCGACCTTGGCTGTCCGCTTTTGTCTGGCCTAGGCAAGAGTGATGATGCCTCTCATTGTGCTGGCCAATATGACAAACAGGGAACAAGATTACCTGTGACATATGGGCGGCCAGGATGGATGGGCCAGCAGATCTGTTTCAGTGCATCTCTCCTGTCTATGACATGGCAACGCTGTGTGGGAGCACAGTGAGGGCATGTTTGTCAGCCAGCTGATCTCTCAACGTGTGAACAGTCCATATAGCACAGGAAATCTCTCGTTCGATGCGAGAGAGCTTTGTTTCAGTAATGGATTGGAATAGATGTGCAGCAACGTTGAATGGCGGAGGCTGATAAGAGCTGTTAAAAACAACAATTCACGCGCTGCCCCCTACGGCATTATTTCATTTGCCTGGACAGTGAAGTGGGAAAAATAGCACAAGAACCTAAATAATGGCAGCACTGTGTCAGCGCTTGAACGTATATTACCGATGTTTACCAGAGGGCATGGAGGGGGAGAGTAGTTCCTGTACATAATGCACTTTTTCATATATATATTTTCCCCTCAAAAATGCATAGAGATGAAAAGCGTTGCTCTACATAATTGCATGCTTTTTTCCTGGATGGATTGAGGGAGTTCTGTTACGCCGAATGTGCAGTTTTTTCCATCAACAAGAATAATGCACATTGGCAAAGACGTGGTCATCAAAACATTACATGGGTCCTGTGGATTCATCAGCAGCCAGCTGCAAAAAAATATTGCTTTTATTAGCAATATTAGGTAAGTCCTTGATATCTGTTCCAGGCAAGGACAAAGTTCACGTTCGTGGAATGGTCCACCTCTAGTGTGGAGATTGATCTTATTTATTTCCAGGGTCACCGTCCCAGGCTCGATCTGAAAAGAGGCCATTGAGAGAAAGCTTACAAAGCCAAGGGGTTAAACGAAAGGAGCTTTTGTGGCGCTTGCCCTCAGGGAAAGCCACAGCTTTTTCCCGGCTGCATTTTCTTCTCTCTGCTTTCGGCTAACAAAAGAGATATTGGAGATCAGGCTTGTTGTCATTTGAAAGCAGTGACCTTGCTTCTGCTTCTTATTATTAACCTTACCTCTTTCCGTATTGAGGAGAGAAAGCTCTCGTCTGGCTGCTCGGTTTCAGCCAGCCGCACCTGGAGAAATACTTCCATAATAATAGGAGCTGTGATTGTTCACACACAATCAAGGGGAAGGCAATCCCGGTGATAAGAGCGATGGCTTTGCTGAGGAGATGGGTCATAAACATGGCGATGAGAGGGATGGATTTGAGATGGAAAAAGTGAAGACTTTACATCCCATAAGCCCCTCGAGGGCTAGGCTCCACTGGCTGGAGGAACAATGGTCAATGAGAGCTTAGCCTCGCTTCCAGATGGATCACGTTCTGCAGAAACGTCTGCACGCGTAGCAATCTCGCCATGGAATTTAGGGAAGTGGAATTTCACTGCATTCAGCCCGCATGGTCGTGTGTCTAATAAAACATCACGCAGGTTTAGGTTTGTTGCTCGCTCTTCTGCGGTAGCAGAGCTGATGGACACACAAGTTTCATGACCTACATATTTATACATACAGTGTAAAACCCGTGTGGTCGGCTGCATTTGAGGATCCAGAGAAACCAATCCAGCTTGACTGAACAATACTGTGAATGAGAGCTTAATGTTGGAATGGATTCACATCCACAGCCATGTCTGGTCACTTTCCTCATGTACCATACCTACAGTATGTTTACCTGCCAGATCAACTGTGGAGCTGCAAACGGACAGTGGAACCTGGCCCTGGTTTTACGTCTCAACCCCATGAACCCTAAAGGTTCATGTGTGTGTTCACTTCGCAAAGTTTGCACTCTCATAACTGGATAACTTCACTGAATAATACGACATAATACAGAATTAATAACTGCAGTAGTAAGCCCTCAGTTTAAGGGGTTAAAGGGCCTGAACTAGGGTCAATAAAAAAGAAGAAATATGTTATTAAATCTGTGTGGGACTAGGCATTTTGCCCAGCCTGCTGGGCCTGGAGCCGGGTGGGAATGCAGACGAAGTGCTGAAGGCATGCGCTGTTGTCAGTATGCAAGCTGTGGAGGAGGCTTCGGTGGCTGCGGAGCTCAGCTGTATTTCCTCCTGGCACATGACCAATCGCTTTCAATATTTCTTTTTGAAAACGTCTTCCCAGGCAGGTAATTAAGTTTTTCTCCCCCCCCTCCCTCATTCAGCTCTTGGCACGGATCTTGGAGTGTAAATGATTCCAATTGAGCGTGGACTGGAATTTAATTGATCAAAATGTCATCCTCTCCGCCACTCATGTGGACGGAGGGTAATAAAAGAAGAAGGAGGGGAAGAAGGAGGGAGAGAGAGAGGGAGGGAGAGAGAGAGAGAAAGAAGGAAGTTTTACGGCGTCTGGCTTGCCAGCTGAAAAGGCAGTGCCAAGCTGGCAAGGAGGGTGGGCTGCACCAATTAATATCAAGCAGGAAGCTGGGAGTGCTGAGCGCGTCCATTAAGGTGACGCTGGCGGGCTGGCGCTGATGCGATTAGCTCTCTCCCTTCCGTCCTGCCTCCGTCCTGACCAAGATCAATGGACACAGCGCGTCCTCATCGACAGCCCGGCCCCATTAAAGAGGCATCGGTCTGAGTCCCGCCAGCGGCCTGCCAGACGCCCCATTCACCAGCACGGGAGCGAGTGGAGCAGGCAGCATCATTCACTGCCCTGGGACAGGCTTGGTGCTGCAAATGGCCGTGTTTGTCCATTCAGAACAAAATATGTCTGCTTGAACGTCCGTTTTAGAGCTTCTTGTCCAAAGCAGCAGACCCGCGGGCATGTTATTGGTCAGACCGCATGAGTCGGTCTGCGGTGTTGTAGACCTTTCAATGCACGATGTTATGCTAAGCAGGGCTGTCTGCAGATCAATGCGTGACCTCCAAAATAGCTTTATCTGTAGGTCCCATCAAAGTGTTATCGTGGTTCTGTCCTCCCCTCCCCCTCCCTGCCTTAGATTTACTCACTCTATTGATGCTTTTGTGATGAACTCTCGACACTCATGTAGGCAGGGGACTATGGGCGAAGCAAAATGTTACATAGAACTGTTGGCCATGAGCCAAAACCCTATTAAAAGGCTGTGTTTTGCATGGCTGCATACATCTAGTTGATGTCTTCTTGATCTTTTAGGTGCTTCATGTTCTTTTAGGCTGTAATGCTTGCTGTAATGCAGGCTTGTAGAACCAAACATTGTAATAATTTCCCCAATAATGTATTAACTTGACCAACAATGTTTAAACCGATAACATTATGTATTACATTTTTAGACCGGCCATAAATACTGTAATGCCTTAATACGTTGTTGGGAGTTTATTATACTTCTCAAATGGTGATTGAATTTATGATTGAATGGTTGATTTCCCATAATACCTTCCGTGGTGCACACAGAAATCAAACCAGCTTGGAACAAAAGTCGCATCAATGTGACAAAGACTTCAAAACAGTTTTCGAAACAGAGCAAAGAGCTAAATATTAGAGCCTGAAATTCGTAAAATAGGCACTGGCTACAACTGTAATTCCTTGAGTTCTGGACAAAGTAATAGAGTTGTTGAAAATTGGCTGAAAGAATTATATTTATGATCCAAAAACTAAGATGTGTAGTAAATCAGTCAAATTTGAACAAAATTGTTTGTGTTCAGGTGTTACATATGGTAAATACAACGAATTCTCAATAATAATGTGTTACAAATTAAATGCAATTTATGACATTTCTTCCTGGTATTACATTAATGGGAAGTTATTATATTGCTGGTTCCACAGGGCTCTTGAGAAATAACTACTGGTACATTGTTCAGAGCACCAAGGTTAAAACCACCCAGTTTAATTCTGATTTCTTGTCTACCGTCAAGCCCAAATTAGAGAACACTGGTTCACTGCTCTGATATCATTGCCTTTACGTCATTGAGCACTTTGTCAAAATGAGGACAGACTTCCACTCCAGGTTGCTGTAATTGCCGCATTTGACAGAAACACATGCTAGTTTTCTAAGAAACCATTAAAACTGCTCTCACTGCCTTTTTAGAGCACATCAAACAGAGTTGAATAAAATGGGCAAAACACAGACTGTGTCCGTGTGTGTGAGAAAATAAAAACACTGGATTCAGGAGCACACTGTCCCTTAACACTGGAGAAAATAAACAGAAGAAAAGCCATTGAAACATAATAACGTTGGTGATAACCTTAACCACTCAGCTGGAGGCTTTCATCAGTCATGATAAACGTTGTAGCCTTTAAACAGAAGGAGACCGGAGTGGAAACAAGGTAATCAGAAGTTCTTTATGGATTTGTGGAATCCCTTAAATTACCACTGATCACAGCTGCTGTAATGAAAACGTTTCCATGCTCTTGTGAACTGTGGGGAAGGAGGAACTAGGCAGTAGCCATATTTAGAACCATCAATGTTCTATAGATCCATTTAAATATAATTGTATAGGACTCATGGTGCAGATTGTTCTTTAGATTGACAGAGAATGTGCTGCATACGGTTCTATGTAGCACCCAAGTTTGACATTGTAATAATAAAAGTGCTACATAGAACAGTTTACCATATAGAATACCATTTAAGCATGAAATGGTTTTCTATAGAACTCTGGGTTCTAAATAGAACCAGCTAATTGGTTGAAAATACTGGTACAGATGGTTTTATCATGATTCTACTACCTCACAACTTTTCAACTAACTTTTAACTGTTTTGTAGAAAGTTGTGAAAATAATATAACATTTTCTAGATGTGTCAAGAACTATGAATTCATCTGTTGATGGCTCTAAAATGGCATAACATGAATGAAATTAGAATTAAATTAGCTTCCAGTATGCCTGGCTTTTAAAAAGTTGTTAATTTATTAGATAATTAATGTAAGTATACTATCTAGTAGTAGCAGCAGTAGTAGTGGTAGTACTAGACTGTATATTTCTCATTTAATAACTTTTTTGGTGTTCTCAAAAATGCATTAGGAAAAAAATTAAACACAACATCTTCTGGCGTGTAAGGTTTAGTACTTCAAACTACCAGTAATGTAAAAGAAAAAGTTGTTAATTCCAAACTTATTAACAGTCATATATTCTTTCCACCTGAGATGTGACTGGTGTTGACCAGCTATTATGTGGGTGGTGGCCCATTCCTACCCACTCTCATTTGCCCTGATACTGACACTGAGTGACCAGCTGGGACTTTTCCACACTTCACAATCACTGTTAGGGTTGGAGTGGCCTACCACCCATAACTATCCGGAAGTGGTGGACAAGCCCATGTACTTGAGTTAAAGCAGAAATAAGGTAAAATACTCCTCCAGTAGAAGTTTAGTGGAAGTTCCTCCCTTTAGTCCTCCATTGGAGTAAAAGTACTAAAGTATTTACCTTCAGATGTACTTAAGTATGGAGAGTAACAGTAGCATGATTTATTATGGCTCTAATGTCCTATTATCATTTCTGGAACAAGACCCTTTACAGGTACATACATTACACTTACTGAGTTACTGTACACCAACACACTACTTACAGTACACTAACGCATTACACTTACTGAGTTACTGTACACCAACACACTACTTACAGTACACTAACGCATTACACTTACCGAGTTACTGTACACCAACACACTACTTACAGTACACTAACGCATTACACTTACCGAGTTACTGTACACCAACACACTACTTACAGTACACTAACACATTACACTTACCGAGTTACTGTACACAACATACTACTTACAGTACACTAACACATTACACTTACTGAGTTACTATCTACCACTGCGGTCCGGCCAGGGGCGGTTCGGTGGTCAAGAAACCACTGATGACGAAATAGAGGCTAGCCATAACAAATTGCGGGCCCATCAGGTCAGATGGTCTATGAAACTCCAAGGTAGAGGTTTCTGTCATTCATGATCTGTCATACTGTGATGAATTATTTACTCCCTCAGCAACGCTCCGTAATGTAGCGCAGACTATTTACATACAAGAGCGAACCGCTATCAAGCTAATTCTTCTCCAGCTGTCAGAAAGAGTTTGTTGTGTTTCTGGGTGGGGCTCTTTCGAAAACAGTGACAGTAAAATGGAGGCATATTGTGCGTAATTACCAGCGAGAGTCGGGCGTATTTTGACAGGGGAGGCTGGACTGTAAAATTGTTTTGTTTGGTATTATGGTCGATAAGGGAGCAGCTGCCAGTCACGTTGACAGACAGCTCAGAGATGTAACTGTATATCTGAGTGAGTGTGAAATGGAGGGGAAATGGCTTTGAGTGACTTGTTTTATCTGCTGCCTTATATGCTCCTCATATTTACCATAAACCCCCATATCATTTCATATCTTTCCATCAGTCGCTTCCTCAATGGCTTTGTCTTTCGCCAGGCGGCCGTAGAGGAGCTCTCTCTCTCTCTGTCTCTCTCTCTCTCTCTCTCTCTCTCTCTCACTATCTCTAACTCTCTTCCTCAGCTCCCTCGGCTGATTAGCTTATGAACTGTGACTGACATTTGACTATTTGCGATTTGAGGCCCCGGCGTTTTGTTTTTGTTTTGCCTGGGCGATTTGCATTCGCAGAAAGGAGAAACGTCTCCAAATCCTCCCCTGATCCATTCTCATGCCTGAGAAGATCTTATCAAGATGTAAATGCCTCTGATAGCTATGGTGGATTTGATAATGGAGTGAATTAATAAACAATTTGATATGTAAATGTGCTTTACGAAATGGGTGGGGAGGTAGAATGACGTCTATCACACACACACACACACACACACACACACACAAAATGACATCTGTGCACTTAGAGCTCAAGCTATTTCCAGGGAGTTGGATCGGGCTGTGTTGACTGCCAATGATGAGATATTGATTAGCTGGGAAATGTCAGTGTTGAATAATAGCCTTGAGCCATGAGGGTGTGAAAGCGGCAGAGAGGGGTAGTGGCCGTTTTCTGCCACTGGGGGAGGCTATTAGTGTTCACTTCGACCAGAGCAAACAGCGTCTGGCCCACAGACCACAGCGAGCACCTATCTGACCGCCAAGCTGTCGTCTGCAGAAGTGAAGGGCGGCCGTATGCTGCAGTGGACTAGTGGACGTCCTCCCTGAAGGCAAGGCCGCACTAAATGTGCTTTAGCCAGTGTGGAAGAAAAGCATCTTTCAGATGAAATGTTTGAAACGGGTATTAATGAAGTGGTTTTGTAATATACATTTTTTTTGGTCAAATTTTCAAGTCACCCGTAACGTTTGGTGTCCTGATTTTGGTGCTTTTGTTTAGTGCCAGGGCTAAGGTTGTGAACAAATGCTAGAAATGTCACCCAAATCTTTTATGCAGAACTTCTCTGAACCATCTCAAACTGCTCTTCATTAAGGGACAGACATGTTAATTACAAACAAGGTAGCTGTGAAAGCATCCCAAGAAACCTCTCCTTCAGTGGCTAGCCAGCGGCCATGTTGTCTCAAACTGAAGATGTTTAATTAGTCCTCTACTGAAACGTTTTCATTTGGCATGTGTACTTCATATATATATATATATACATCATGATGTATGTGTGTATATATTACAGCAAGCCAAACAAATATTTAATGTAAAATATTTAATGAAAATTTGATTTATATGGAATGAACATATATATATACACTGAACTTTGATTCATAGTTAATAGTTACTGGAAATAAATACTTCTTTAATTTGCCACTACGCACCGAACTCAGGGGTATGTTGCATCAATTCTTTATGACAAAAGTTTTATAGACAGTATTCCAAATGCGTGTAGTAATAGTGCTCCTAACGCACAGACGTCATTTGGGCATGTTGAGGATAAAGTTCATTCACTTTTCAATAGAGGGCCACAAGTCAGAAGTCCATTGTATATATATATATTTATGCCCACCAGAAACCCTGGTCTAGGACACAGTATGACTATGAACTGTACAAATGCAAAAAACAGCGTAAACACTGGACACTACACATTATGTTACTGGTTTCTGCTTGCATTGGTAATCTGGAAGCTTCAAACTGAACATTGAAAGTTTAAAACTAGAAGCAACAGAAATCTCAAGTCTAGTCTGTAGTGACCACTTGCCTGCAAGCACATGAAGTGAAATTGGTTCCTGCAATTGAGCAATTCAGTACAACACTTATTATCAAAAGTGGCTGACCACAGTGTTCAGCTACACCACAAAGCTAAACCACTTTAATGAAGACTTTAGTGGGTTGAGAGAAGTTTTGGGGGTGTTTTAAAGGGAACATTTGGGTGATTATTGAGTTCTAGTGTTTGTTAGCAATGTTAGTTTGGGTGCCAAATATCTTGACTGATCAGCTACATCGGGGGTACATTTAAAACTGTGGAAATTAATCGTTTTGGTGCCAAACTATTCCTTTAATATTACTGCAGAGGATACCCATAAAAATATTTGATAAACACATTTCAAGACACCCAGCACTGTAAAAAGTGCAATCTAAAAAATGTATGCAGTGTTACAAGCAAATTAATGTTTTACTCAACTCAGAAGATTACTTTGAAAGAATTGTTTGTTTGAAAGTCCTTTTAGGGCAAATAATACATTAGCTTGTAACAAATTTAAAAACGCAGCTTAGAGGGAGGAACTTTAAGCAAATGCAAATCTGAGGAGCGAAGAGGGCGTGCTGGAGAGCATGACTGAAGCATAGGCATTGAAATGTAATATACAAGGAGGGAGTAGCTGTATAGAGTGAGGGGGAGGCAGAGATGAGTAGCCTGAAGATGAGGCCTCTATGGAGAAAATATTTTGTACATTTTATGGATGTTTTTACAGATCCAGGTCTTTACGTTTTCTGATAATATACAAGCTTATCTTTTAGAATTTTCCTCATCTAGAGTCATGAATGACTCCATACAGCACTGCCAAATGAGAAGAGTATCCTGATATGTTTGTCATGTGACATTGTTACTACTTCTGTTACTACTTCTGTAGTAACAAATCTAATGTATCCCAGTTTCCCCCTTACTTCTAACGTAATCAGTGATCCAAGGAACGTTAGGTGTCCGAAGTTTGCTTCTTTTGTTTTGGCCGGGAGCAGGTAAACTGCAGGGAATCTTGAGGACTGTGTGAACAGCATACCTAAATCACCACACGCTTGCTTCAAATTGCATCAAGTTGTTCAGCAATCTCAAATAGACTTGCTTATGTGCTTTCTGACACTGTACAATGTGCTGTTGTCTATAAAAATGGACACATGGCTAAAAGCCCCAGTAGCGTTCCTCTCCTCTCCTAGATAAGAGTGTAAGAGTAAAAACGCACTAGAAAGCTAGGAAGCTAAGAATCAAAGGATCATCCAGCTTCCACACCAGCGATCTGTCTCATGAATCCGGATTCCTTTCTTAACCAACTAACTTTTAAGCTTAGTTCGATCTAACCCTGGATCTTCTGTCTCACGATGGTGAATCACTTATTAAAATCCCAGTCTACAGGAAGTTCTCCTCGGAATTGTGCCAGGGAAGGCATCCACCAAATCTGGCCCAACTGCACAATTCTGTGTTGCAAGAGTATCTGAACATTGATGTGGCCTACATCCAGAGCCAAATCAGGGGACTAGTTTTTTTGTCTGGGGAGCTTATATAGAATATTAACAAGCAGTTATTACTCCAGTACGCACAGTGGGGGCAGCTTTGTTTTTATTAGCTCTATAAATGCCCCACTTTCTTCATATTCTAGCATCCCGCTACTGGTTTGTGGACACGTGGGAGACGTGCCAATGCGGAGTAGCCAGGCGCGAACCCTGACAGGAGTACTGGACTTGCAGTAAGAGATGTGGAAGGAGTATTAATACATGTAAGTAGTTGGCAATACTTGTTAGTCTCTGAGATGTGTCTGTACATGTGCTTTACAGTGCTTTGCTGTCCAGACTGCAGGGTAATTTGTGAGAGCCTGCTCTCTACCATGTACGGGAAATGCGTGGCTAGAAGTGACCTGCCTGCTATCTGGGCCGTGTCGGAGAGCGCTGGCGGCAGTTCCTCCCTGCTGCTCAGTAAAAGAAGGTTCGCTTAAAGAGTTATATTTCAGTGCTTGTGTAGATTTCTTCTTCTTCCTACTTTGAAACCATAAGCCATTTGATTCCCTATGTTACTCATACTTCACACAACTGGCTGTTTGTCTTTATTGTCATGTGCATGTGACCTTGGCTTAACAGAGATAGTTTGTTCCCCGTCTTCATGAAGCCAGTTAACCTTCATTTGTGAGGCTGGAATGTGGTCAGGAAGTTAAAAGGAAGCTGCTATGAGAGACAGGCCCCAGGTTTCCACCACCGTGTGTTTTGTTAAGGACACAACCTAAGAGACAAAACCGTGTGGCCATGTAGGTGAATGACAAATACTTGCACATCCTTATGGCAGATAGAGGCTGTTGGGTGAGACAAGCTGGAGACCATGAGGCTGAAACTTCTGCAATGGTTCTGTTTCCCCTTCGCCTATGAGAATGTATGGTGGGTTGTGAAGCATTGACTCATTAGACTCATATATCTACATCAGACACGTCCAGCATGTTTAATATATGCCATGCTTATGTGGAAAGAGAGTGCATGCACGCTTAAGCAAGAGTGATACTTTAGCCAGAGAGACAGCCAGACAGCCAGGAATAGCAGCAGGAGAGCGGCAGCTCATCCCGGAGAGGGCAGGTGTAGAGGGGAATTAGGGAAAAAACAGGCATGAAAGCGCCAAATCCAAAGGAGCATGACGGGGACTCGGAGAGTTACAGTGGAAATGAATACGTTTTAAGATCAACCTGCGTTTCTTTCCTCCCCCCACTTTCCTTTCCACAGGCCTGCTTTCTCTCAGCGCTCCCTTCCTATCTACCCCCCCAACACCAAACACACCNATCTTGACTGATCAGCTACATCGGGGGTACATTTAAAACTGTGGAAATTAATCGTTTTGGTGCCAAACTATTCCTTTAATATTACTGCAGAGGATACCCATAAAAATATTTGATAAACACATTTCAAGACACCCAGCACTGTAAAAAGTGCAATCTAAAAAATGTATGCAGTGTTACAAGCAAATTAATGTTTTACTCAACTCAGAAGATTACTTTGAAAGAATTGTTTGTTTGAAAGTCCTTTTAGGGCAAATAATACATTAGCTTGTAACAAATTTAAAAACGCAGCTTAGAGGGAGGAACTTTAAGCAAATGCAAATCTGAGGAGCGAAGAGGGCGTGCTGGAGAGCATGACTGAAGCATAGGCATTGAAATGTAATATACAAGGAGGGAGTAGCTGTATAGAGTGAGGGGGAGGCAGAGATGAGTAGCCTGAAGATGAGGCCTCTATGGAGAAAATATTTTGTACATTTTATGGATGTTTTTACAGATCCAGGTCTTTACGTTTTCTGATAATATACAAGCTTATCTTTTAGAATTTTCCTCATCTAGAGTCATGAATGACTCCATACAGCACTGCCAAATGAGAAGAGTATCCTGATATGTTTGTCATGTGACATTGTTACTACTTCTGTTACTACTTCTGTAGTAACAAATCTAATGTATCCCAGTTTCCCCCTTACTTCTAACGTAATCAGTGATCCAAGGAACGTTAGGTGTCCGAAGTTTGCTTCTTTTGTTTTGGCCGGGAGCAGGTAAACTGCAGGGAATCTTGAGGACTGTGTGAACAGCATACCTAAATCACCACACGCTTGCTTCAAATTGCATCAAGTTGTTCAGCAATCTCAAATAGACTTGCTTATGTGCTTTCTGACACTGTACAATGTGCTGTTGTCTATAAAAATGGACACATGGCTAAAAGCCCCAGTAGCGTTCCTCTCCTCTCCTAGATAAGAGTGTAAGAGTAAAAACGCACTAGAAAGCTAGGAAGCTAAGAATCAAAGGATCATCCAGCTTCCACACCAGCGATCTGTCTCATGAATCCGGATTCCTTTCTTAACCAACTAACTTTTAAGCTTAGTTCGATCTAACCCTGGATCTTCTGTCTCACGATGGTGAATCACTTATTAAAATCCCAGTCTACAGGAAGTTCTCCTCGGAATTGTGCCAGGGAAGGCATCCACCAAATCTGGCCCAACTGCACAATTCTGTGTTGCAAGAGTATCTGAACATTGATGTGGCCTACATCCAGAGCCAAATCAGGGGACTAGTTTTTTTGTCTGGGGAGCTTATATAGAATATTAACAAGCAGTTATTACTCCAGTACGCACAGTGGGGGCAGCTTTGTTTTTATTAGCTCTATAAATGCCCCACTTTCTTCATATTCTAGCATCCCGCTACTGGTTTGTGGACACGTGGGAGACGTGCCAATGCGGAGTAGCCAGGCGCGAACCCTGACAGGAGTACTGGACTTGCAGTAAGAGATGTGGAAGGAGTATTAATACATGTAAGTAGTTGGCAATACTTGTTAGTCTCTGAGATGTGTCTGTACATGTGCTTTACAGTGCTTTGCTGTCCAGACTGCAGGGTAATTTGTGAGAGCCTGCTCTCTACCATGTACGGGAAATGCGTGGCTAGAAGTGACCTGCCTGCTATCTGGGCCGTGTCGGAGAGCGCTGGCGGCAGTTCCTCCCTGCTGCTCAGTAAAAGAAGGTTCGCTTAAAGAGTTATATTTCAGTGCTTGTGTAGATTTCTTCTTCTTCCTACTTTGAAACCATAAGCCATTTGATTCCCTATGTTACTCATACTTCACACAACTGGCTGTTTGTCTTTATTGTCATGTGCATGTGACCTTGGCTTAACAGAGATAGTTTGTTCCCCGTCTTCATGAAGCCAGTTAACCTTCATTTGTGAGGCTGGAATGTGGTCAGGAAGTTAAAAGGAAGCTGCTATGAGAGACAGGCCCCAGGTTTCCACCACCGTGTGTTTTGTTAAGGACACAACCTAAGAGACAAAACCGTGTGGCCATGTAGGTGAATGACAAATACTTGCACATCCTTATGGCAGATAGAGGCTGTTGGGTGAGACAAGCTGGAGACCATGAGGCTGAAACTTCTGCAATGGTTCTGTTTCCCCTTCGCCTATGAGAATGTATGGTGGGTTGTGAAGCATTGACTCATTAGACTCATATATCTACATCAGACACGTCCAGCATGTTTAATATATGCCATGCTTATGTGGAAAGAGAGTGCATGCACGCTTAAGCAAGAGTGATACTTTAGCCAGAGAGACAGCCAGACAGCCAGGAATAGCAGCAGGAGAGCGGCAGCTCATCCCGGAGAGGGCAGGTGTAGAGGGGAATTAGGGAAAAAACAGGCATGAAAGCGCCAAATCCAAAGGAGCATGACGGGGACTCGGAGAGTTACAGTGGAAATGAATACGTTTTAAGATCAACCTGCGTTTCTTTCCTCCCCCCACTTTCCTTTCCACAGGCCTGCTTTCTCTCAGCGCTCCCTTCCTATCTACCCCCCCAACACCAAACACACCCCCTAAACCCCATCCCGATAAAAACCCGGGAAGGAATAAATAAATAAGGATCCCCATGACAACTGAGAGAGAACAATTGTCACGCTGTGCGGCGGATGACTGGCATCGTGCTCCCTTCAATCCCTCTTAAGGCCCCCGACGGCAAATGCCAGAAGATATATTATTCATGTAGCCACGCTCCAAGCGCTATTGACAGGAAGCGGGAGAGGGAAAAAAAAGTTTCCCTGGTGCATAGGCCGGCACAAGCCTGGGCAGATTCCAGGTCTCTCTCTCTCTCTCTCTCTCTCTCTCTCTTTCTCTCTGTCTCTGGCTTTTATTCTCTCTCTTTCTCTTCCCTCACAGGTGAGTGGCCCAAAAAAGCCTTTTGCGGAAAGAGTGGTGTTCACGCCTAAAAGGTTCCACAAAGGCCTTGTTGCTAATCCTTTGACGTTGGCAGCCGTTCGAGCTTGAAGCTGCCCAGTGTCTCCGAATTGTGCATCTGTTTTGGATAAACAACCGACTTGGCCGCCACGGCTGAGCATCTAGTTAGCTGGGCGCTCCGCACCCCAAGAGAGGCGACAAGGGTGCTGCCAGATTTCGGTCTAGGCCGCACAAGGAATAGAGAGAGGAGCGCTCGGCCTTCCTCGGGCTTTAGTTATTCAAATCCCCGCCCCCCGCCCCCTACCCCCCACGCCAGCACCGTCCCGTTAATTCCTGGAGGAAGATTAAGACTTTGCAAACCAATTAGATAATAATAACAATGAATTATGCCGAAGACTCCCCTGGTAGGCAGCCATAAGTGGGCTGTAAACGAAGATGGAATGTTAGAAACATATGGCCTGCCTGCTTGAGTCCAGCCTGGAGGAGAAATGGGGCTGCACGCTGAAGGCCAAACCTCAGGCAACCTCTACTTCTCAAGGTCAACAAGGTCAGCGTAAAATGGATGGCCTGGGCGGCAACAATGGTTTGAACGACCTTTTTTTTTATCCCCGCAGGGTGGGTGAGCTCTAAACACGGCCTTCGCAGAAGGGCACCGGCCAGGGCATTATGGGGGTCATTTGTTCCCTTTATAGCACTTATTCCTAGAGCTTATCACAGCGCTGGAGATTGCAGTGGCTCCATAGCATCAGCTTTCATCAGCTGTATTCAGGCTCTCCATTACCTTCCCCTCTGATTCATACTATTATGTTCACTTAGAGCACAGGCATGATTGACATAGAAGCAGGCTGCCATTCACTGAGAATAATCACGGCATAAATGACATTTTCTCTTCAGAATGCCATTCTCTGTTGTCAAAACTGTACAGCCTATTGTGTTACAGCTCAACAAACGAACTGGTTGCAATAGAAGGACTAAAATAACAGGCCATAATAAGCACAGTGCCATTATAAACATCATAAACAGCAGTCATTAGCTAATACTTTGCTCATGACTGTTAAACATTATGACTGTTAAACATTATGTTCAAATGACATGTTTTATTGAAAATAAGTAAACACATTTCTGCACATTTTAATACACAGTTATTATAATATTATACAATTATATACAATATTACAAGATTATTATATATTACATACTGGGAAAGGTTATGGCACCTTCTTTATGTCATGTTTCATTTTTCCAATTTGTTAAACTTAGCAAATAAGTAGAAATTAGTGAAAAACTACTGTATTTTCTCTGCAGAGGAGGTGTTACTTCTTTACTTAGAAAGTCATCTAAATGTCATTTGAACTAGTATGAATTGAAGAAATTATTAATTCATTGAAGAGATTATTAATTCATTCATTTGTTGATACAATTCAGAAATGACACAACATGAAATACACTGTAAATTTACTTGCACAAAAGCAATTCAGAATACTTGTATATAACTGCTTTGTAAATGTCTATGTCCGGTTTTAAATAGTTCTTTATTAAAAGTAGGTTTTTTGTTGTCTTGCTGCATTTTCTAATGGCAGTTAATCATGTGATTAGTTGGACCCCTATTAGAACGGAGCTTTATAGTGTATTAATAAAATATGTTTCAAAAATTCCCTTTAAATATAACACATTTTAATTGTTCCGGGAACAAAACCATATATCTGTATTTTAGACACTGATTACTGGTATTTTTTGGTGCTCCTTATGTTTTTGTGATCGAGTAGTATGTGAAATTTGATAGGCTACATTGTTTATTGCATTTGTTTGTTTGCATTTTAAAAGATGAGGCCTTTTAAGGGTTGTAGAAAGTTGGGAAACCTTGAACTAAACTTTTGTACTTTATGCAGAATTTGAAAATTCAGCTGCTCTTTACAACAGGAAGAAATTCAAGGAGAAATGGAGCAGGGTTTGATCCGACAGGACTGATTTACAGCGCTTATGTAGTAATTGTAGCATGTATGCGCGCTNGATCCGACAGGACTGATTTACAGCGCTTATGTAGTAATTGTAGCATGCACGCGCGCTCCAGCAACATGTTTTTAACTAATATTAAACTAAAAGACTGAATTGCTGTTTATATAGCTCTATTGTTTATCAGTAATAATAGCACATTTTGTGATAACATGAGGCTGTTAGCCTCAGCCTAAGATGCTCCGCCTGCACCTACATGGGTCTGATACCTGTAGTTTGCTTTATCAGAAGATTTATCAGAATTGTGTTTATTGAATCCTGATTGTTCACAGCATTACATTTACATTTACATTTACATTTACGTCATTTAGCAGACGCTCTTATCCAGAGCGACTTACAACCGTGCTTAGTGTTTCGTCGGATAATGTTTCCCAGCTAGTATAAGAAGGTTAGAGTCTAAAACTCACCCTGAGCTCAGACGTTGCCCGAACAAGGGCCAGTGCTGCTACCTAGAGAGAACAATACACAGACATATACTGTATATGCATAAGTGCACTACCTGGCAACCCCAACCCAATGCTCATACCTAGAGAGAAGAAAGGTTATGGTGAGTATAAGTGCAAAAATAAATATTTCAGCATACACATCTATTTCAGCATATTTTGGGGCAAAGTATAATCCCTGGATTGAAATACATTCTACATTTAATAGTGTCACAAAGTTATTCAGGAGTCTTCTTTGAAGAGCTGAGTAGCTAGTAGCTGAGGTATCCTCATGTTTTCAGTGCATGTTACTTTGTTACCTGTGGATGTTAAAGTTAGCATGCAAACACCCAAAAGTCTGGTTTACACTGACACCATTTAGCCGGTTTTCTTATCCAGAGCGACTTACAAGGTTGATCCTATTACAAGTAGGCAATGTAGTGTTAGGAGTCTTGCCCTTTGACTCTTATTGGTGTAGCATAACATAGTCACCCAGACCAAGAATCAAACCCCAGTCTCCCACATGGGGTAGCAGCTCACTGGCAGGTTTTGGTGTTATCCGTTGTGCCACACCAACCACCACTGGTTTGTGATACCATGTGACTTTAAGCTTCTATTACTTGTTAGCTATGCTGGCCTCATAGCTCCGGTGTAAAACTTAAAGATACGAATTGTATCAATTCAATGTTTAGTAGCATATAAAAGAAGAAAGCAACTGAAGGAGGTTTTCAGCCTGTGTGCCATGACCCCTCAGTGGGCGGTGTGTATCCTGTGAAACCTTTTTACAGTGTATATATACATTCAAGTAAACATAATTTTAGATATGACAGGTACTACTGTGATAATAATTTACAAATGATGTCAAATGTATCCATAATTGACAAATAAATATCTACAAAATTCCAGGTATTTTATTGCGTTTGGTATGTTTTTAGGGTGTGTAGTATATGAAATTTGATAGGCTACATTGTTTATTGCGTTTAGTATGTTTTTAGGGTGTGTAGTATATGAAATTTGATAGGCTACATTGTTTATTGTGTTTGTATGCATTTTAAAAGATTGGGTCTGTTAAGTTCTTGTGGGATGCAGTAGCTTTTATGATATGCAGAAGGTTGGGAAAGCCCGGAGCTGAATGCCTGTCTACAGGTAGACAAAGTAAGGGCCCTTCTAAAAATGGTGTGATTTTAAATCTGGCCCACACGCAACCGAAGCTCCGCGATTGTGCAGGTCTGCCGGCCTTCGTGCAAGTTTAGTGCGATGCAGAGTAGAGGAGGGTTATGAATATTCAGACTTTTATTGGGTCTGACAAAGAGCTAAAGAGACATTGACACATGGCACTCTCCGTCGCCCTGCGTGGGCCGCCGCTGTTTGCTGCCTTCCCTTCTCCAGCTTTTGCCGAAATTGGGGTGACAGGTCCTTGACAACATCTATTTAAGACAAAGAGGGGGATTAATCAGTTAATTAATCATTCCGTGTCATTCAAAAAGGTCCCGAGAGAGGCCCTGCTGCTTTTTTCCTACAGGACAAGATATCCACCTTTACTTTCCCTTTTTTTATTGAATCTTAATTGTTTTTGCTGTGTGAAGCAGCTTGCTATTTTGGCCATAGTTCTTAATTATGATGGGTGTGTTATTGCTCACCAGAGCATAGCAAATTGCCGTTATGTTGTTTGCCTGAGCCTAATCTAATTGGCACATTGTCACAAAAGTAATTATCTGTCATTTAAATTGATGCCATAAGCACAAGTTAGGTTGCACCTGCTGCCACTAGCCAGCCAGAGTGAGGATCCACCCCTCCTATTTTCTCTCTCTCTCTCTCTCTCTCTCTCTCTTTCTCTCTCTCTCTCTCTGCTGTGCACAGTTTTCTCTTTACCTTAATGTAGATGACCAGCCAAAATGTGTTTGGTGTCTGAAGTTTGCTTCTTCTGGTTTTGCTGCAGCTAAAAGCCTAATTTAGTTAACAAGTGATGGAGCATATACAGCCATTACCATCATGCTAGCTGCAGTGATGGAGAACTTACATAGGCGCTGCACTTAAAGGAGATTTTTTTTTTTAATGTCTGCATAATTTAGTCATTAAGATCTCATCCAGATGATCCAGAGTGGTTTCATATGGAATTGTACATTGTAGAGAATGTTTCAATACTGTGGTGAAGATGGGAACCAGAGGTAACAATGTCTGAAATCCAAATACAGCCATTTGATTTACCAAAAAAAAACCTTACAGGCGTCTTCTGAGCTTGTATATGTAGTGGTGATGATTTGGCAAACGCTTTCTTTAGGGCTATTTTGCCTTAGAATAGCCTGAATAAACTTCCTTAGCTGTGAATGGCTTTTAAAAATTGCATTTAGGCCAAAGGGCTTCTTTCAAAACTACCCAAAAGCAATTTCTCAGGCTTATTCGTGACCATTTAATGTACTAACTCTTTGCGAAGATGTGTCTTTACAGGGACGTCTGGTTCCATTCACCCATCACTGTGAACAACTCAGGCCAGGTTTGCAGAGCCTGGATTTAGCCCAGCTAAATTACAGCCAGAGTGACCACAACCACCCACCCACCCACTCACCACCATAAACTCCTAAAAACCACCATCTCATAGGCCACTAACGTGTCAAGGTCTGTGCACTTGCCATTTTTCCTAATATATAGGACTACATCAGGACAATGACAGCGACCATGCATTTCTCTCTTTCTCACTCTCTCAGCAGCCCACCGGGAATTGTCCTGGTTCTCTCGATGGCCAGTCTATCCCTGCAGATTTGTAAGAACCACTTTGAAGGTCAAAATGAAATAGATGGAGTAAAAAGTGCCTTTGTTCCTTTAGAATGTAAAAGAGTAATAGTACAAGGATTCTCATGCCCAAATCATCACACACTTCCAAACTGTTCCGGTTAGTAATTGCAGATCGAAAGATTTGCCTGTGTGGTTTCTGACACTGTGTGATGTACATATGTACATCTACAAAATGGCAGCAAATATGGCAGGATAATCTTTCTTTAGAGGCAGAAATAAAGACATATTTAAAAGTTCTTACATAAACGCTTCAACAACTAAAAGTAATATTGCTGTTTCAAATATTTAATGTGTCTACGCTTTACCTGTCATCACAGCTCCAGTTTTTGTCTTGCCTTCAGACCTACAGGGATTTTTTCCACACCTCTTCAAGTGTAGTCTTAAAAGCCAGATGCATTTTCTGCATCTCGTGATCCAAGTAATCCCAAACACATTCAGGGATGTGGACTCTGGGGTGCTCAGTCCTGGTGGAGTTCTGAGGACACCAGCAGGTTTGTTTGCATGCGTTGTAAATGACTGTTTCTCTTTACTTTTCTCAGTGAGGAGCTTGTTGAACAGCTACACATCCTTTCAGACTTCCATAGCGTTGAGGTGTCTTCTCACAGTGGAAGGATGGACAGAAACACCTGTGGATGCTTTCAGATCTGAAGCAAGAGTGGAGATCGATGTTCTCCTCTCTCTATTAAAGATGAAAACTTTAGTTGCTGTTAATCTCATGGGGACAGTGTTGGTAGGTCTACCAGGTGTTCCAGGTGGTTGTTAGGAGCCCCATTGTCTCTGTTATCATTTTCTGAACTCCAGTTGTAGAAGTTCCTGTTTTTTCTTCCTTTTTTCTTTGTTTTTCTTCTGTAATATCTTCTAGGAAAAAAAATAACTCTGTCCCTGACTTTTGCCAATATGATATCCTGCCTAGATGACACTTGACATGTGCGTGATGAGTTAGGCATTGAGCCATAAGTTTATATTACATCCAGTGCAAAACTGAAAGAGCATCACCAAACATTGTCTAGGTTGATGTAATATATTTGGGCTAAAGGGGGAATTGTGTAAATTTGACATTTGGCCAAACCATTGGGCTAATTAGAGTTCCTCTGGCTGTGGATGAACCCAAACCTGGACTTGGCTAGGCTTTTTGGCCTTCTCTCATGCCTCCAGCAGTCTAACGAGTACAGGATGATAGGGATGAGACTCTGTCTCAGCCACAGTGTTGCACCCTCTGTGCTTTTCTGCTGTATAATAATAGTTGAGAGCTGGCAGACAGGAGGCTATCTCTGCATATTCTGAAGGACTCTTGACATGGAGTCAGTATTGCTTACCGACGCGTCTCCTCAGACACCAGGCTCAGTAAGAGATCAGCTTGTGGCTAGCGGAGTTAACTCTGTGTCGTGTACCAGGGGCTGCTCTTTTCATCCACCGAATGGCATTAAAAATTAAAGGCCTGAGAAGAAGGAGACAATGATGAATCGGACCTTATTAATTTTAGCTCAGTATAAATAATGCATGGCACTTTGGCTCCGTCCCACCTCCATCTCTGTCCCTATCACCTCCTGGGCCCTGCTTATCCTCACCTCATTTGATTCTGATCTGCGGTCAGTTCTTCTGGCCGTCAGCTGCTCCGTGATTAGTTTCGCCCCTCTGTGCATTTCTCTTCCGCACCGCCCCCCCACCCCTTTCCCAACAAAACAACATACAGCAAAAATACTTTTTATTGTGGACAAACAAGCAAGGGCAGAACCTGACATTGAGATAATGACAGAGTTTTGAACTGGAAGGGCCTGCGCTATTTTCGTGTGGTTATTTTGGTGTTTAGCTGAGCCACCGGTCACTCTCAGACAAAAAAAAGCTGTGGTCATTTTTTTTGGTGTTTTAATGAAGTCGCTGACCTGGAGCTCTTTTCTTCTTAATGTTCTACCCAGTGGTAGACATCATCTGACAGAGCAAATACCTCATACCTGTTTGATGTACACAAAGGCTTATTCCTGTTCTGTATGCCAAATAATGACATCAAGAACGCTTTCTATTCAGCCTCTGTTTAGCCTTTGCTGTTATCCTATAGGCTACGTTATCCCACCCCCCCACCCCCCCAAACCCTTAACGTCTTAGATGTGCGGCTTAGATCAGTCTGATTTATCGTTTGATAAAGTTGCCACTGATCTGCCATAAATGTAGCTGTCAAAGTCTCTCCTCCGAGGGGGCCGTGCTTTGCCCTTGACAAATTGGGTTCTGAAAGGCAATTCCTTTCGCGGGGTTCGGAAATGAGAGCACCCGGCTTGACAAGACAGGCAAGAGGCTCCTTCTGGAGACAGGGATATAAATAAAATACAAAATGAGGAAGAAAAAGGAAGGGAAATCTGTGGGACCCCTCCCTGTCGGCCAGACAGATGCGCTTGGGTGGGAGGCGAGGTTGTCAGTGATAATCTTATCTGGCGATGACGGCCAGCAGAACGGGACAAAAGCAGCCGAGCCTGACTCCAGCCCTGATGGGCCACTGATTGCACAGATGTCCAATAGAGGGGCAGTTGCCGTGGAAATGATGAATGACGTGTGGCCCGCCCTTTCGCCCTCGGCCATCAGACGGAGCTCGGAAAACAACAGAAACTTCTCAATCATGGGTGTCTTGGCAACTCGGAAGGGGAAAAGCTCTTTGCAGGCTTCGAGGGTGGCCGAGGTCTGGAGACTCTGAAGTTTGGTGGAGTTGTGGAGTTACACCAGTGAACTGGTGCTACTGCAGTGACATCATGACTCAAAACAGCAAAACCCAACCTGAATAAAACAGAGAGCATCAGGTCACTCCCTAAGAACTACAGAGGAACATCAGACGCCAATTTCCTCTTAGTATAGCAGGCGTCTATCAGCACAGGAACCGAAGTTTCCTAGGCTCTAATTTTCTCTTTCTTTGGGATCCTTTTGGTCTAACTTATAATGATAAAGCTCAACGAACACAGAGGTTGAACCAACACAACAGATAAACCCTGAAACCCAGCACTAGTAACTCAATTCCATCTAAATAGTCATTTTTGGGAAAAAATCCTTTTAATACTTTAAAAGTTCTCAGTTTTAGACTATGGAATTTGACTGTAATATAATCATTTTCATTGGAAAGGTTCACAACCAAAGTTAAGCTAATATTTAGTGTTATTTGCCTCAAGTGCCTCCATGAAACACAAACAAACACAAGCTGCTGGAGAGGTGTAGAAAAAGCTCTAGCTTTTCTAAAAGACCTCAAACAGCTCTATATAGTAGAGAAATATGTATAATGGTAAATATATATGTATATATTGGTAAAATATATATATTCTATCATAAATAAAAATATCACAGTAGATGTGAAGATCCAATGTATATATATATATTATTCGTTATATTATATATAATTATCAGCAAAAGCTGTAAATAAAGATACAAAATATTTTTTGTAACTGATAAGCAAAAACAATTTTTTTACAGGAAATGACATCATTATGAATTAGCCTTCATTGCAAAAAGTCAGTATGAATGAAAGAAACTGCCTGGGCACCCAAGTCATTTTTTTATGCATTTGCAATGTAAGTCTTGCAATTTGCCCAAAAATCGGATCTTAGAGTCACAGGCCCGAAGAGTCGACCCCAACTTCCAGAAGTGCTGGAATAGAAGGATCAACTTTTTGGGAATCATCTGTCCCCTCACTTCTATCTACAAACTTCTGGGCATATAGCAAATGTAGATGGACAGAAATGCTTAGAAATGAACTATAAGTCACTTCTGCTCTTTAGCCTCGTTTTCCCAAAAACTGTCTGATCAAAAAGCTGTATATATGCCCACTATTCCCCATCAGACCGAACATTTCAGAGTTGGAACGAAGAATGAAGAAGAAGAAGGAAGAAGAGGAAGAGTGAAGAATGAAGAATGAAGAAGAAGAAGGAAGAAGAGGAAGAGTGAAGAATGAAGAAGGAAGAAGAAGAAGAATGAAGAATGAAGAAGAAGAAGGAAGAAGAAGAAGAAGGAAGAAGAAGAAGAGTGAAGAATGAAGAAGAAGAAGGAAGATGAAGAAGGAGGAAGAAGAAGAAGGAAGAAGAAGAAGAAGAAGAATGAAGAATGAAGAAGAAGAAGGAAGAAGAAGAAGAAGAAGAAGAAGAAGAAGAAGGAAGAAGAAGAAGAATAATATAAATCAGATAACAACATATTGGACATCACAAAGCAATGTGCAACCATAATCAGAGGTTTAGAGCACCGAAAGGTAAACACATGAAGTAGAAAGGCGGAAATGGTAAACAGGCATTGGAACATGGATGGAGGGAAGCTGAACTGCTAGTGATGTATAAACGTGACTGTGAAATATCAAACGTGTAGGTTTACAGTGCTGCTGTAGTCTAACGAAAAAGACCAGACGCCATTATTTCATATCATATAATGTCATATCATCATATCATATCATAGCATATGATAAAAGAAAGACTGTAGTCAGTCTTAACCATCTGTGTACCTTTACCGGCTTTAGTGTGATTAAATAGCATCTCCTGTATCAGAGCTGTCTCACACATCCTTCCCACCCCCTGCAGTATATGGCAGATAAAGGATCTCATGACCCCAATCTTTCAATCTATAAGAGCAAACCAATATGTCAGTCGTCCTGTACAGGTCACTAACTACCTAATATCTGGCTGTAGTAACTATTTTTCAGCTCCTGTTGTTCTGGGTCCATCTTGTTTACAGCTCAAAAGGGTCTTGGAATGTTCACATTGGTCTCTAAGTGGGGTCATAGGCAAGGGTGACGCTCATGTCTGCTGCTCCTTACTGCACTTTAAACGTGGTGAAACAGAGTGGAGAGCGCATGTTTGCGAGGACTGAACACCTCAGGAAAGACAGAAATGGGGGAATCATATACCCCGGGGTGACACTTTATTTGGAGCGGTCCTTTTAAGATGAAATAGATGCTCAACAGACTCATAGTAACATAACAACAGCATTTCATCGTGTAGGATCAATGAAGCATCTGAATACATTCAGTAGATTATTAAGAGTCATATCTGTAGGTTTTGGGTTGAAGTTAAATTTAAGGTTACAATTAGGACTAGGCCGAGGGTTAGGGATAGGTTTTGGGTCAAGGTTAGGGTTAGGATTGTCACCAGGGTTTGCGTTAGGGTTTGGTTCAAGTTCAAGGTAGGTTAGGATTAGGGCCAGGGTGAGAGTTAGGTTTAAGGTGTCAAAGTTAAGGTTAGGGTTAGGATTGAGTTGAGGTTAGAATTAGGATTGGGTTTTGGATTGAGGTTAAGGTCAGGGTTAGGATCAGCTTTTGGGTTGAGGTTAGGATTAGGGTTTGGATCAGCTTCTGGGTTGTGGTTAGGGTTAGGGTGAAGATCAGCTTTTGGGTTGAGGTTAGGGTTAGGATCAGCTTTTGGGTTGAGGTTAGGGTTAGGATCAGCTTTTGGGTTGAGGTTAGCGTTAGGGTTGTGATATAACCAAGGTCACATAAGCAATGACGAGCCTCTTTGCTGTACCTGACTGACCCAACAGCCATGATTGCAGACATTCAGTGAGCAGTGATGCCCTACATGCGTCATCCTGTTAGTGCCAGCACCATTGGAAGTCGGCTGCACAATGCAGGACTACAGTACGGTGGCCAAGAAGTGCAAAACAAATGAACATTTCAGAAAAAAAATTACAAAAATAAAAACAAATGTACAAACGAAAAAAAATTACACTCAAGAAAACAAAATTCTAAAAGCAAAAACAAATTTACAAAGACGTGAAACACTTTTACCAGTTTGATTGACAAGGGTCGCAACAAGCACTTCCTGTGTTTTAGACCTACCCTTTCCATCAGAATTCGCAGTTTCGGTACTGGTAAAAGTGTTTCACGTCTTGTAAATTTGTTTT
>CM067490.1:23938514-23990035 GCA_034552555.1 Semaprochilodus insignis | reverse complement strand
ATTTGCCCAAAAATCGGATCTTAGAGTCACAGGCCCGAAGAGTCGACCCCAACTTCCAGAAGTGCTGGAATAGAAGGATCAACTTTTTGGGAATCATCTGTCCCCTCACTTCTATCTACAAACTTCTGGGCATATAGCAAATGTAGATGGACAGAAATGCTTAGAAATGAACTATAAGTCACTTCTGCTCTTTAGCCTCGTTTTCCCAAAAACTGTCTGATCAAAAAGCTGTATATATGCCCACTATTCCCCATCAGACCGAACATTTCAGAGTTGGAACGAAGAATGAAGAAGAAGAAGGAAGAAGAGGAAGAGTGAAGAATGAAGAATGAAGAAGAAGAAGGAAGAAGAGGAAGAGTGAAGAATGAAGAAGGAAGAAGAAGAAGAATGAAGAATGAAGAAGAAGAAGGAAGAAGAAGAAGAAGGAAGAAGAAGAAGAGTGAAGAATGAAGAAGAAGAAGGAAGATGAAGAAGGAGGAAGAAGAAGAAGGAAGAAGAAGAAGAAGAAGAATGAAGAATGAAGAAGAAGAAGGAAGAAGAAGAAGAAGAAGAAGAAGAAGAAGGAAGAAGAAGAAGAATAATATAAATCAGATAACAACATATTGGACATCACAAAGCAATGTGCAACCATAATCAGAGGTTTAGAGCACCGAAAGGTAAACACATGAAGTAGAAAGGCGGAAATGGTAAACAGGCATTGGAACATGGATGGAGGGAAGCTGAACTGCTAGTGATGTATAAACGTGACTGTGAAATATCAAACGTGTAGGTTTACAGTGCTGCTGTAGTCTAACGAAAAAGACCAGACGCCATTATTTCATATCATATAATGTCATATCATCATATCATATCATAGCATATGATAAAAGAAAGACTGTAGTCAGTCTTAACCATCTGTGTACCTTTACCGGCTTTAGTGTGATTAAATAGCATCTCCTGTATCAGAGCTGTCTCACACATCCTTCCCACCCCCTGCAGTATATGGCAGATAAAGGATCTCATGACCCCAATCTTTCAATCTATAAGAGCAAACCAATATGTCAGTCGTCCTGTACAGGTCACTAACTACCTAATATCTGGCTGTAGTAACTATTTTTCAGCTCCTGTTGTTCTGGGTCCATCTTGTTTACAGCTCAAAAGGGTCTTGGAATGTTCACATTGGTCTCTAAGTGGGGTCATAGGCAAGGGTGACGCTCATGTCTGCTGCTCCTTACTGCACTTTAAACGTGGTGAAACAGAGTGGAGAGCGCATGTTTGCGAGGACTGAACACCTCAGGAAAGACAGAAATGGGGGAATCATATACCCCGGGGTGACACTTTATTTGGAGCGGTCCTTTTAAGATGAAATAGATGCTCAACAGACTCATAGTAACATAACAACAGCATTTCATCGTGTAGGATCAATGAAGCATCTGAATACATTCAGTAGATTATTAAGAGTCATATCTGTAGGTTTTGGGTTGAAGTTAAATTTAAGGTTACAATTAGGACTAGGCCGAGGGTTAGGGATAGGTTTTGGGTCAAGGTTAGGGTTAGGATTGTCACCAGGGTTTGCGTTAGGGTTTGGTTCAAGTTCAAGGTAGGTTAGGATTAGGGCCAGGGTGAGAGTTAGGTTTAAGGTGTCAAAGTTAAGGTTAGGGTTAGGATTGAGTTGAGGTTAGAATTAGGATTGGGTTTTGGATTGAGGTTAAGGTCAGGGTTAGGATCAGCTTTTGGGTTGAGGTTAGGATTAGGGTTTGGATCAGCTTCTGGGTTGTGGTTAGGGTTAGGGTGAAGATCAGCTTTTGGGTTGAGGTTAGGGTTAGGATCAGCTTTTGGGTTGAGGTTAGGGTTAGGATCAGCTTTTGGGTTGAGGTTAGCGTTAGGGTTGTGATATAACCAAGGTCACATAAGCAATGACGAGCCTCTTTGCTGTACCTGACTGACCCAACAGCCATGATTGCAGACATTCAGTGAGCAGTGATGCCCTACATGCGTCATCCTGTTAGTGCCAGCACCATTGGAAGTCGGCTGCACAATGCAGGACTACAGTACGGTGGCCAAGAAGTGCAAAACAAATTAACATTTCAGAAAAAAAATTACAAAAATAAAAACAAATGTACAAACGAAAAAAAATTACACTCAAGAAAACAAAATTCTAAAAGCAAAAACAAATTTACAAAGACGTGAAACACTTTTACCAGTTTGATTGACAAGGGTCGCAACAAGCACTTCCTGTGTTTTAGACCTACCCTTTCCATCAGAATTCGCAGTTTCGGTACTGGTAAAAGTGTTTCACGTCTTGTAAATTTGTTTTCTGAAATGTAATATTTTTTTTTGCCCTTGTAAAATTGTTTTTGCTTTTGTAATTTTGTTTTCTTGAATGTTAATTGGTTTTGCACTTCTCGGCCACCGTACTACATGCACACAGACCGCTACGACGACTGCCCTTAACACCACGTCATCGTCACCAAAGACCGCAATGGTGTCATGCCAGACTGTCATGGAGTGACTCAGAATGGCAGCGGGTCATCTTCAGTGACGAGTCCCGCTTTTTCTGTTGGTGGAGACGACCAACGAATCCGTGTGTGGAGGCACTGTGGTCAGCACCAAGATGAACAGTTGTCGCACGTCACACGTCCAGAAGGCCTGGTGTCACTCCACCTCCACCCCTACCGCACAATCTGCAGGAACTGTGTGAGAATATTCAAGCTGCATGGGATGGATTATCAGAGGACACCATTAGGAACCTTTACAACCAATTGGGCTTATGTTTATCCAGCAACAGCTACTATTAAGAAAAAGGAGAGCAGTGATCCTCAGTCAGCCAGCTAATGTTAGCCCTGCAACAAAACTAGATTTTCCTACTGCTACAGCTACAGAGACAGGGACTAGTAAACATGAGCTCTGAGACTAGTGACACTGATCCTTCCTAGGTAAAGGATTTAGATTGTATTTGGCGTAGCATTAAGCGTGATACTGGTACAATCCCTGGAAAATGCTTAGCACTCCTCAGTGCTAACAAAGTGAGAACAAAAAGGGATGGCAGTATTAAGAAATCATTAGTGATATGTTATGTACATCATAGGTTAGATCTGGTTCTGGTTCACACAAATGAAGCTGAGTACTTAGCCCCTGCTCTAGATATCCCAGCTAGCCCAAAGCCCCTACTATGAAATATTCCTGGTGCTGCTGATGCTTCTCCCATCCCTGAGTGCTGTTTAGCGAGGCAAAAGCTGCACACTCCTTCCACCTCACCATCTATTTTACTGAGCTGTGCTCACTGTCCTGACCCCGAGATCCACAGAGTCCCTCCGCTTCTCCTGGCTGGGATTCATAATAGCTCCGCTGCTGCCGGGCTCTGGCTGCCGGACTCCCGGCAGCCTGTCTGAATCCCTGGCTTATTGACCAGCTCTCCGCCTGATCAATATTTAATGCCCTCTTTGACAAGATCACATTCTGCGGTGAGTGCTTTTACCCTGCTCTTATACACGCCGCCTGGCCCGGGGCCCGGGGTCCAGTGGGCAGCAGCGGGGATTCTTTTTTTCGGTGTTATTACATGTAAAAGCGGCATTTGGAGCTGCGCTCTCTGGCTCACTGGCTTGTCTGATTTCTTTTCAGAGCTGACTGGCGATGTCAAGATGAAGCCACGGGGCGCGGAGGCCCGTGTGAGACAGCTGCCGATTTTGTTTCTGCAGCTATACGGCCAGTAGAAATAGCCCTCCATGTGTCAACTGCTAGCCTGTGTACCACAGAGATGTCCTCTTTATTGGACAAGCGAAACAAGATGGCATTTATCCTGAGACTTTTTTTTGGGCATTGTCTTATTAGAAAAAGGTACTTTTATACTCCTTCCTGTGCTAATTTATAAGGAACATTGAACAGCACCAAATGCCAAATACTACTGAGACAATATTAGCGTGTTATCATTGGGACACTCTTCAAACCTGTAAATCCAGTGGTGTGGAGGATCATCGTTTCTGAGCCAGTTGGTCAAAAATGCTACTTATTAAGTGAAACGTAAGTCAATGGCCCTATAACGAATTGGAGCCAGTGTTTTTCTATGAAGGTCTGTCTAAATTTGGAATTCTGTTGGAGGCAGCTTTCTGAGGCAGAGGTACATGTATTTCATCTCATTGTCAAGATACTAACAGATAGCAGCTGTAATATTTAAACTAGTGTTAACAGTTTCTCTGTTTAGACCTGCACGAGCCAGCTGTGATCTCAGAACAAGAACATCTGGGGACCACCAGGAGCACTTTCAGGCTAAATGTGGGAGACGTATTAGGACAGAGAACAAACTGGGTGAGTGTGAAGTTTCTAAATCATTGCAATGCCTTGTTAAGGTGAAGCTCGATGTAGGCTGGGTAGTAGGGGGTGATTTTGCGCTCATCAACATTGTCTGACAGATAACAAGCATCTCATTAGCACATGGATGTAACCCAAGTTAGCATTACTATTGTAGGTGTGTGTCACAAGTGCATAGAACAGGGTGGCCGCTCGCGTTTTACGCCCGACAGTCCATTTTTTCAACTCCCAGTTCTCCATCCGGCGCAATACCTGGACGGACACCTATTAGTCCTCTTTTTGGGATGAACTATTTAAAATGTTCACTCACCAACAATATTATGCGTGTCATCGGTTCACGTCTGTGTCAAAAGAATGTGACACAGTGACTTGCCTACCAGCTACCCACAGGTCAGCCCTCTAAATGCTAGTCAATTAGTAAGCTCCCGTCTGACTCACGAATGTCATCCATTCCACCCAATTAGGTGAGTAAAGCAATCATGTAAGTGTTATATAGGTCATTTTAATTCTGTTCTAGTATTGTGCCTGACCCTCCCTCCTTTATGATGTCCTCTTTTTGGGGGTGGGATGTCCTCCTTTTTGGGGTTATGAAAGTGGCCACCCTAGCATAGAATGTGACAAAATTAACAGTAACTGTTGGGGTAGGGCTTTAGAGGGGTGTTGTTCCTCCCTCTAAACAACATTAATCCAACACCAAAAGTTTAACAAGTTGTCCTCATACATGTATACATGTGTTGAGATTGCGTCTTGCACCACAAGACTAAATTTTCCTTGAAGCAAGAAAAACTATCCATAACCATTGCCTTCACTCAGATTTTTCACTGTTTCACCTCACCGTTATCTTGGCATTTTACTTTTGTCTGTACTTTTCCATTTTTACATGTCATCACTGTCCAAGGGAAAATATGTGTCTCCAATTTTCACTTTTATGCATAATTTGATCACAGCGGTTACTGTTTACGCTGTGTTTCTTGATAAATGGACCAACATCTGTTCAAATTGAATTAGGTTTTTGCCCTCCCCAATAAAATTGCCATTTTGGAGATCTTTGTTTTTTCAATGGTCTTTGCAAAGGTTTGTGACAGACTGTCATAGAGTCATAGTGACTCAGAATGACAGCGGCTCATCTTCAGTGTTGTCCCGCTTCTATCTTGGTGGAGACGACCAATGAATCTGTGTGTGGAGGCACTGTGGTCAGCGCCAAGATGAACAGTTTGTTGTCATGCGTCACACGTCACACGTCCAGAAGGCCTGGTGTCACTTCACCTCCACCCCTACCGCACAGTCTGCAGGAACTGCATGGGATGGATTATCACAGGACACCATTAGGAACCTCTACAACTCCATGCTGAGACGTCTGGCATGTTGCGTTAGCAAACATGGCAGGCCGTCGTCGTACTGAGAGACACTACTTCTGTATGTGTAGATCAATAAATATTGCCCATATCAGTCTAAATTTATCATCATTTATTGTTCCTGGTAACCTTTATCTTCCTTCCCAATAGCACTGCAATCCCATACTTTCAGTCCCACACTGTGTGTGTGTGTGTGTGTGTGTGTGTGTGTGTGTGTGTGTGTTTATGTGTTCCTAGTCTTCTTAAATTGTCCTTATAACTTTACAGTGCTCATGTCTATACAGTGTTACGCAGTTGGAGGCAAGTGTGTAACGACGGTGTGGAGTTTTCCCAGTGCTAATTGTTGTCTCCTAATTATTGCCTTGTTAGCTACATGCGCCTCACAGTGCCAATGCATAAGGAAGGAGGCACACATGTCCGGACTGAAGGACTACATTCAGAATAAGGAGAACTTTGTGCCAGTTTGGTTTTTTGCCAGGCTAATTCTTTAAGTGTATCCTGATCTTTTGTAGATAGACCTTTCCTTGGCACATCCTCATCTGGCACATCTGCAGTTTTAGCTTGCAGTGATTCGAACAAGTCTGAATTTAAGACTCATTTCAGCAGACCGAGGTCAGCGTTAGTATCACCCTTGAGTTTGCCAAAGTCAGCAGCTAGCGAGCCTCCTTATGCGGGTGTTCATCCATCTATCGGGGCCTAGAGGCGAGTAGGAGCGTGCCAGAGCCGAGGTCCAAACTAGCGAGAGGCAAATGATGAAAACAAGCTGCCCTCCGTCCAGTCTGCTGACAGTTGTGCTCTTGGAAGTGTCAGAAGTGATATGATGATTGTATGTTTTCAAGAAAGCAAATGTTGCAGTGCTGGAACCCAGCCAGAGAGAGAGAGAGATGGCGGGGGGGTGTATCTGCATGTGTATCTCTTTGTTTTACCATCAAATGCCACCGTGATTAATAAGCTGAGAGGAGAGAAATGAGGGGAGGAGGTAAGGCCCTATTCTCACCGCAGTGCTGGATTACTCAAAAAGGCATTTAATTAACAATGACACTGCCTGGCCTGCACAGCTAGCTGAGCAGAATACCAAAAACACACCGGGCTGGCACTCTCCGAGAGTTAACGCTGTGACACGCGAATTATATACTGCCTGTAGCTCTACCGTAATGCCTTTCATAAACCCTGTCTGACATCATAGAAAGTCTACTAGCAGTACATACGCCTTTCATTTAGTTCATTTCCAGCCAAAATAGCCACCCTGAAAACATGTGACGGATAATTACACAGAGGATCCAACAACTAATAACCAATAATGTCATTATATTATTACTTCTTCCACTTCAATCTTTCCAGTGAACTTGCTTTCAGGTTCTCCTACACCTCTAGTTTGTTCCCATTTTCTCCTACTCATGATCTGCAATCCCAACCACATTCAGAAATTTAAGCTAATTTTGGGCATAACTTACTAGCCATTACATGACACGCATGGCTTTGAACAGTCGTACACACATAAAATCATAACAGTTTTTCATTACAACACAAAATGTCTATTTAATTACAGCTAATTTATATTTTGGTAGTGAGTTCTGAATGTTCCACACTGCATTTTCTTCAGTACAGTGGGATCTGGCTGTTCACCCTGTGGTCTTGAGGAACAGGGATGCAGTCTCAGGTAGCACTTTACATTAAGTGTTGACTAACTACCTTTAAGTAATACACTAGATAGCAGTACATTAACAATAGGTAACTAATGTTAAATAAATATGTAACGACTGTTACTGTTTTACTTAATATGTAAACATGTAGTTTTGAATAAACATTGAACAAATACAGAAAAGTACTATGTTCACAGGCGGAAATTTAGCAGAGCCACTTCCCAATTGGAAATCCCCTATAAATAAAGACTTTGTATGAATATGAATTTTATTATCTCAGTTAATGTCTTTTGTTTAAATAGGTGATAACATAATATGATTGTAAATATTATAATTGTAATTTTAAATGTGTGATTGCAGTTTGAACTAATTTGGTAGAACAGTCCTTATATGAAAGGCACATCAGTTACATAATTTCGTTATGTGCAAATGCTCATTAAAACACGCTCATTAAAACACAGACAGAATCTCATCTTCATGTCTGAGACTGATCAGGATGCTCGTAGCTCACAATAATCAAATATACTGAATGGTTAGAGGCTCATTTGCTTATTGTAGCTTTCTGAGATACTAGCATTATGAAGACCAATATTGCAGTAACTGGACAAAACTGAAAAGTTGGACAAAATACAGTTTTAATTGTATTTAGTAATACATTCAATTGCAATACAATAGAAAGGTAACATATTAAGAATACAGTTACAATATATTTAATACATCTTGATGAGGCACATGGGAAATTCTCTGTTGTTACTGGTTGGCAGTTTTCTTTGACATTTTTTGGCTCTCTATGTCTGCTTTAGTCAACTACTGCTACTCCCAAGCAAATCCCCCAAACAAGAGTTTAATTAATAACACCGAGATTAATAACTGACCGTCACATTGATTTATCAGTCTAGTCAGACTTTAGCAGAGCTCAGTAACACCGAGATTAATAACTGACCGTCACACTGATTTATCAGTCTACTCAGGCTTCNGCTTTAGCAGAGCTCGGTAACACCGAGATTAATAACTGACCGTCACATTGATTTATCATCAGTCTACTCAGGCTTTAGCAGAGCTGGGTAACACTGGGATAACTGGCCTAAACATGGCCTAAAAAGAAATACAGCATTGTTGCATGCTGAATTGTTTGTATTCCAAATATTCCGTTATATTCCTACACAGGCAAAAAATGGTCCAAACCTTTGTTTGGTACTGTATATGTTAACCTTGAATCAATTAAGGGAATATGCACAGCCTGAAGCAGTTCATATCCCAGCCTTCACTCACTGTGCCAATTTTGTATCAAACCGGATTAATACTGGAGTTGGACCAGTTGGTCGGAACGTCATCCCCTCAGACCCAGAGCAGCATTTTGTAATATTTTCACACTGGCTGCACACTGTAATGCTGGAGGTGGCCTACGTCCTTGCGCCTTCCGCACTTGTGTATGCGAGGGAAGCAGTCTTAAAACAATTAACTACAGACTTTTCATAATAACCCCTGACCAAGGCTGAGAATATTGTTTGGTCCTAGCTGGAATTAATTAAGCTTTGTGCCAAGGGAGAGGATGACAGTGTGTGATAATGTATTTTGCGTGATATGGACCATTGACTGCCTTTCCATAGTGCGGGAACAATAATGAGAGAGTGTTGGGAGGGTGGTGGTGTTGGGGGGGGCAGCCACAGAAATATCTGTGGATCCATTCAGAGCGCTGATTGTTTGTGGGTATTAAATTGTGCGTACATCTCTGAATAGTACCCGAAAAAAGGGAAGCCATTGTCAAAACATTTGTTAGCAAATTGCTTTTTCCACCATTGTGCCGAGTTTGATGGGTTGTGTGTTTTTGAAATGGGCAGAATAGAGAAGGCCAAGCTCGGGCTGGCTCAGCTACCGGGCCACTGCGGGGAATTCATTCGGAGGATATCTAAAGTGGTGATTGTTTTTGGCAGATATAAGCGAGGTGTGAGCTCCGACAAAGAGGGGATATGTCGGCTTTATCAACGTTTCCTTTTTCTTTTTCTTTTTTTTTTTTCCTTTTGCCCCACCCCTTCCCCCCCACCTCCTTCTCCTCCTCCTCCCACGCACACTTTCAAGGCATGAAAAGGGGACTTTCAAATGGAACTGAAAGTGCTGGAATAGGTCAGCAGTGAGCCCTGGCGATTCTGCTTATTCATACACGCGCCGCTCCTGGGCCATTTTCTGCTTTGGCACGCACCGTATTAAAATAAGCCGCCGTATTCCTTTAAAGGCTGATTTTCAAATAGCCGGGCCGCTTTCTTCTGAAATCCCACTGCCTTAGCACAATTTCCAATGCATTTTCTATAGCTTGTGCATGAAGGTTACGCAGAGGACGGCCAGCTCCAGCGGAACGCTGCTATTCGCTATTGTGGGACTTGCATGAAGGGGGCCAAAATGAATAAACCAATATCCAAAAACATGGGTAAAGAACTGCCTAGGAGATGCCCAAAGCCTAACACAGCAGATCTTTGCATTCATTAAGCTCTGAAGTCTCTGGGAACAGCAACACAACAGAAGCCAAAGCTGGGTTCTTTAAGTTGACGCAGGAAACAATAGAGGCTTATCGTGTTGAGAGACAGGACCACCAGCGCTTCGGGGCCCAGGCTGAAGCGTATTTGGCCGCAGTGGCATGATTGATGCATTCTCTCGCTTTGCCGTGCGCGTTACTCAATACGGTTCGCTCTAAGGAAAATATTGATTCGGTGGTGGTGGTGGCTGTGGTGGTGAGGGGGATTGTTCATGGTGATAACAATAATGAATAAGCAGGAGGCTGCACAGGTTGCAGCCACATCAAGGAACTCTCTTTGTTTTTGTTTGATGCACTACGTAAACCATGTTCAACATTCTAAAATGCTCACTCCACAGACCACACTGTCCACATACTGACCGTCATCGTGGTTGTAAAGTCGTGGCCATGAACACACTTTCATTGCACATGACCACCCCTACAGCAGTTTAGGCCCACCAAAAACGAAGTCTTGTTGGAAGAACCACTTGTTCTGATACTTAGTGATGCCACCATGGATCCCAACATGGTTCCCTAAGCCTTTGGTGGGAAAACAGCCTCAGCATCACAGATCCTTCAGCACACCTAACAGCTTTACACAGTCAAGTCACATTTTTATGACCACCAGCTAATATCCAGAGTAACCACCGTGTGCAGCACAGACAGCAGCTAGATGGGCTGGGAGGGACTCAGTAAGGTCCTGGTAGGTTGTCACAGGTATCTGGAGCCAGGCTGATTGCAGTGCGTCCCATAGCTGCTGGAGGGAGCGTCGGGGGGTCCATAGAGTGAACACAACGATGCTCAGTTAGGATCAAGTCTGGGGAATGTGGGGGCCAGGGTAGTACTTGGAAGTCTTGTTCATGATCATGTGACATTGTCTTGCTGAAGGATCCCATCTGCCCCAGCGAAGACAATCAGGATGAATGGGTGTACATGATCTGCAAGGACGGATTCATGCCCAAAGCGTCTGAGAGTGCCTTCCACATGGATGAGTGCGCCCAGAGAATGCCACAAAAACATGACTTCCTTCATGAGCTACGTGCTACCCCCATGAAAAGTAGGAAGTGGTAATAATAACGTGACTTGACTGTCTATTTGTTCAAGTAGTTCCAGGAGCATCTTTTGAACTCTATTAGAGGTGCCTGCAAATCTTCTGCAAATCTCCAACTGTGACTCTGTGGAGGAGTGTTTGCCTCTTTAACCATCCTCTTAGTATACACGGGGTCAAAATACATTGGTGCCATCTTCCAGGAAGCTTCCCTACAGCTCTGGTTGTTCTAATCTTCTTAATTCTTGCCCTAACAGAATAATTGGATAAATGGGCATATGGGGAATTTTTAGGAGTGTAGCTACTTTTTGTAGCCCCTATCAGATTTATGGACAGACTTAATATAATGTAAAGTAATATAACTCTGTGTGTCCCTAATATAGTGAAAATGTAAGATAAGAACATACTACAGTTACATTTAGTTCCTATGAATTTACTTAAATTAAGGGTTATAATAATTATGGAGCTTCCTTATTAACAATGGACAATTTAAACATGGTCTTTGCCTCAGGAGACACCCAGACATCTGGGTTTGATGATACTCTGAGAGAGGAGAAATTGGTTAAAACAGAAAGGTTAAAATTCGATGTTAGTGATGTATGAGCACGGGATCCTGCCATGTACGAGTTCGCATTGAGTGTTTAGACCTGAGTAAAGAGGAAAGAGTCTGTACATTAGGGTACATTAGATACTTAACAACACTTCTGCTCGACTGACCTTAAAAGCTTTTGCGGCAGCATAACTTTTTCAAATTAAACCGCTCTGAGACCTTAATTATTTCATTCAATTGGGGTCAAGGATGAACCGCAACAATGTAATTACATTAGATCAGCCATAACTCAAAGGTTATTGTAGATGTTGGCTGGCGCTCCGACACTGGTAAGTATGGCTTGCGGTGCTATTCCTCGTAAGTATACGAGCTCATGAGCAAGTTGATAACAGCTCAATAAAAGATAAAGCAAATTTGCATCTTCAAACGGCGAGCGAGCGTGCTTGCGCGTGGACATTTCAGAAAACAAATAAAAGGGAATGTGTGCAATCACGGAGTGCGTCCGCATTCGTATCCTTATCTGGGTTTTCTCAATAACAGCCTCTCTTCACGGCCTCGCTTTTAGCCCCATCTTCACGGATGACTCCGAAAATCAGTTCACTTTGGCGGCATGGCCGTCTCTCTCTCTCAGAAGGTCATTTGGTTAATGCACATTTTAGTCTTCACGGGCTCTTAACTAGTTTTTAATCAGCGATTATTAGCGAGCTGGAAGGCTGTGCAGGCTCTGGGCTCCCTAGCCGCAGGAGAGTGCCCGTCAATATGTCACGTCAATTACCGAGAACCAGGCATGGCTGATGGTGGGAGGGGGCTGAATGGGGGAGGGGGTGTGTAGAGCGAGAACCTCAAGCTCCCTGTGCCATTATTTCCACACCGTGCATTCATTCTGGAAATGGAAAGTAATGACGTCATCTGGAAACACATAAAAATGATGCCGCTAAGAAAACCCGTCAGGGCTTTGATTCATTAGTCCCTTACATTCCACAGATGTGGAATTACGGCTGGCTTTATGTGGTGAAAGTTGATGCAACTGGTTAATGCATGCTGTAAGTTGCTTTCAAACCAATTTTGGTACTCGGCTGTTGTGCTAAGCAGTTGAACAGAAATCAAAGTTGCATGCAACACGTTCGACCACGCTGTTGAGCATCGTCGCTGTCCAATGCAAAATATGTATCTCCATTTTTGTTGACTTTTACTTCTTAGCATCATTTGAACACAGCAGCTGCTGTTTACACTGTGTGAAAATACCATGATGAATGGACCAACAGAAATGGCCCAAAACTGCTTGGTAAAAAGTCTGGTTTCATTGACTTACATTAAAGTTAAATCAGCCCCCTCCTGTAAAGTTGCCATTTTGGAGATACTTGGTTTGCTTTCTAGCTACATCTCCTATGTAGCTATTCACATGATTAGACCAGACATGGGTAGTAACTCAATAATACTATATAGCTAATCTATAAAACAACAATAAAAAATAAAATAAAACATCACATAGACAATTAGCATTGAATGTATACTTGTTTCAGAAGTTAACAGGTGGTTTTAAATCTTGATGATTCCAGGGGGCCCACTGATGAATTTAGATCTTTAGAACCGTCCTCATATTTTGTATTGAGTTTAGGTCTGCTGACTGACTGGGCCATTCCAACACCTTCATTTTCTTCTTATGGAACCATTTGGGAGTCTCCCTTGCAGTATGTTTTGGATCATTGTCCTGGTGGTAGGTCCAGCCATGCCTCATCCTCATCCTCATAATAGATTCTTCTCTATAGAATTTCCCAGTACTTGGCTTCATTAATCTTCCCTTCAGCGATTTGAATTCTGAAGGTAGCATGGGAAGAGGAACAACCCCATATCATAATGCTTCCACCTTTAACCCTCAGTGTAGAGCCATTTCTCCTCAAAGCATGGCATGTCATATTATTCCCAAAAAGTTTGATTTTTGCCTTATCTGACTACCGTACATTCTCCCAGTAGTCCACAGACTTCTCCTAATGTTCTGTAAGGTTTAAATGTGCCTCTTTTTTTGGTTGATGAAGTCGTCTGGGGTAATTGTGGATAGAGGCCTTGGCAATGTTTCCTCTGCAATGACTGTACCTGTACCTGCTGCTTCCAGGTCTTACTGGACCTGGTTTCGAGTGGTCCTTGGCTCTTGAGCTACTTCTGACTAACTTTCTGAATGCCCTATTGGAAATCTTGTAACAAGGTCCTGTGCATGGCCAGTTGGTGGATGAGTAAGGGTTTATTCCACTTGCAAATGATGGGCCTAAAAGAGTTATAAAAACATATAAAAGTTCTGACACATGTCAGTAACCAGTGATATTGCTATGCTTCTCAACTATCTTGTTGTGAAGGCCCTAAGAGAGCTCTGTTGAATGTTAATCTGTTGAATAGTTATTTCTCCCACTGTATTTGTAGCTTTTTGTCTTGTTCAAATAAACCGGTGTCTAAGTGTAGGAAGGGTTTTAAGCTGTATAGCTGAATGTTATAATGTGTTTTGTGGATGTTGTACTTTGGAAATGGATATTATGGATGTAGTCATTATGCTTCTCCTGCATGCCTCGTTTGTCTTGTCCGAAAAGCACTGCAAGTCTTTCTTTTTGTAATCATTTTTATCCTTTGAGTGCCAAAGGAATATAAAATTAGGGAAATCGGGAGAGCACACAAAGAATAAGGGAGTTATGTAGGTCATGATAACAGCAGGTTAAGAAAGAATAAACAGTGGCACAGGCAGCAGATTACACAGCGGCTACCATTAGCTGGCTAGGTAAGCCTTCTGCCTATAGTCTGGCCACAGGAGAAGGACTGACATGCCAAATGTGTAGGGGTTGTTTCTTTAGCTTCTTAAATTCCCCAGTTGTAGAATTATGGCTGGCTTTACGTGGTGAACGTTCCATGGAACTAGTTGCATGCTGTGAGTTACTTACAACATATATTTGGTACAGGTTAGCAGTTGCACTAAGCAATTAAAAAGAAATTAAAGTTGCATGCAACACGTTGGCTAGCTGGCTAGTTAAGCCATGTGGTTACAGTAATGTTAGTCTTGCAAGCCAGACTTCTGCTTTAGTCTTGTCATTTTCACCGCATGATATCTCTAAGAACCGCCTACCTTGACAGGAAGAGAACGTTTGCCTGACGTGACAAAGGCGTGTAGGCCGAGGCGATTGTGAAAATCTGGCTCATCTCTTTCACTCTTTCATCTCTTTTCACTCGTGGTTGGCATTTTCACAATGTCCACGGCAGGTAGCTATTTGCTGTTGCTAACCAGAATTTAGCTGGAAAATTGAACTCTGCTTCCCGTCTACAAAAAGATGCACAAATGTATCACATATAAGATCAACCAAGATGTCTGATCATTACTTTCGTAATCAGTACTTTCGGTTTTTCATAGTTATCTGTTTTTCTACACCTCCAAAGTTCAGTCTTCATTACCTGCTTCTCAGGTAATTCCACGTTAATCTTAATGTCCTCATTACTGTTGAGGTCTGGGTTCTGGAATGGCTGGTCCATTGTCCCAAGATAAACAGCTGCACATCCTTTCAGACCCATATACTCACAGAAAAATCTACTAAACTAACACTGGGGTGATACCCTCAAGGGTACGTCTCATTGTCTGACGGGGCTAGATTTGTTGGTCTAACAGTTCTTGCAGGTTGTCTTATCTTCTCTGTATCTTTCATCAAACATGATGATTTAACTCATCAACAGCTTCTTCTAGATGCGAGAAACATTTTATTAATCAGTTTAACCATAATAGGTAAAAAGGTATAGTATAGTGTATATATAGTGTATATTGTCACTGTCCAAAGAAAAACAATTATTTCCAACTTTAAAGGAGAGGGCAAAAACAATTGTAGTTTTAACATAAGTAAATGGAACTAGACTTTTTTCCAAGCAATTCCAGCCCATTTCTGTGGGTCCCTTCATCATGAATTGTTAACACAGTTTAAATGGCAGCTGCTGTGTTCAAATGATGCATAAAAGTAAAAACCAACAAAAATGTTACATGTTTTTTCTTTGGACATATAGTTTTTGGATATGTCTGGTATGTTCCTACTAAGTGGTAGTTTAGAGAAACCTAATTATTATAGATTGGTCCCTTGTAATTTAAACATTGGGTCTAATAATGGCAATAAATACATTAATAACTTGTAAGACTAATAAATTAATAGTTTCCTCTTCTTGTAAAGGTTACGATGAACAAACATGTCCAAACTGGTACTGTTAGGCATGGCTCTCTGACTCCATCCAACTGAGTGACCTCTGGGTAGTAGTAGCTCAGCGGCCAAAGACCTTGAGTCCACCTGGTGTTGTTGTGGTTTGATCCCAGCCACTGACTACCCCCACATTGCCCTTGAGCAAAGCACTTAACCCCAAACTGCTCAAGGTCCCCGCAGGTGCTTAATGCACCGCACGTCGCTTTGAGCAGACACGTAATGGCTTCTTGCCTAAGATCTGAAGTCCCACATATAGACCGGACCAGAAGCTTTGACCTTTAGGACTATGTTGCGTCTGTTGCTCTTTCTACTTTCTTCACCAGGCGTAAACACAGCCGCGCATGTTTACCTCCATGTCTTCTAAACATAGCCCTGACACTCTCGTCGCTATCAGACATATCAGTAATTGCCAATTAAGCATGCCAATGCTTCAGACTGCAACTTAATTGCTGTTAATGAGCGCTGAGGCGCCGCCAGGAGTGCGCAGGCGTCCTAGGCCCGTTTACCGCGGGGGCCGCCAACCAAGTCCCTCATAAACAAGCCTCTCATAAAGCAGCCGCCACCGCTGCTGCCCTACTGTATGGGGCGGCATGAATATGCATGCGAGTCGATTCGCCTCAGCCTCGTTTTAAAGCCAATCAGCCTAACGTGCCTTAGCTCTCCCAGTGAGTCACCCACCACTTCATTAGGCCTACCGTTACCCAACTTAAAGCCATAGGCACTGATGCGCCTATTAGCCAGACGAGAAAAGAGAGAGAGGAGAGCATATGTGTGTGTATGTCTGTGTACTTGTTTTGGTATATTTGCAGGACCAGAATGTCACCAAAACAGGGATATTAATGGCTTTGGAAAGAGTTTTTATACCAAAGTTTCATGTTTCATTTACATAGACACTTACAAGTTTGTAATATACATGAGACATATGATTATGAAGCATAGTACATATACAGAAACACAGTGCATATTTGACATATATGTAGTTACACTCATCATCAAAAGAATAGCTGCAACCAAAAGGAAGTCTCGGATTGTAATGCTATTGGGAAGGAGGATAAAGGTTACCAGGAACAATAAATGATGATCAATTTAGACTGATATGGGTAATATTTATTGAGCTACACATACAGAAGTAGTGTCTCTCAGTATGGCTATCGCAACATGCCAGACGTCTCAGCATGGAGTTGTAGAAGTTCCTAATGGTGTCCCGTGATAATCCATCCCATGCAGCTTGAATATTCTCAGTTCCTGCAGTTCCTGCTGGTGACACCAGGCCTTCTGGATGCGTGACTCTTGATAACAAACTGTTTATCTTGGCCTGACCATGGTGTCTCCATGCATGGATTCAGTGGTCGTCTCCATCAAGACAAAACCGGTGCTCATCGCTGAAGATGACCTACTGCCATTCTGAGTCACTCCATGACAGTCTGGTACGACACCACTGCAGTTTTTGGCGACGTTGATGTGGTGTTGGTGGTGCCGGTACTGACAGGATGGCGCATGGAGGGCATCTCTGCTCACTGAATGACTGCTATTGTGGCTGTTGAGTCAGTCAGGTACAGCGATGAGGCCTGTCCTGGTTGCAAACCTACCCACCAAGTTTTATTCCTGTCGCTTGATTCCTTCTGGGTGCAACTATATGTGCAACTATTCTTTTGACAATATATAAATGTATGTAATACATGTACGATTCCATGTCCTGACACCGTGTAAAAACAAGCGTTTGTGTGTGTGTGGAGCAGCCTTGACTCCCAGTGTGTGGGCCTGCTCCACCGCTGTGTTAGAGACAGAGTTGTAGCTGCTTACACACTGAGCGCTCGCAGGAGAAGAGCCAGCACGTGTGTGACACCTGCATATGCTAATCGGTGCACTCTGGGCCTCCGGAGTCAATTTAGCCACATGAACCAGGGAGAAGAAGTTTCTTCAGGGGGTGACAGAGAATTGCAGAGTGAAGGACGAGTCATGGCTTCACAGCCCTTGGAGCGTACGCTGACATCTCTGTCTGCGTAGCCTAGAGAGTGAAGAAAATTTTCATTTTAATTAGCGCTGTTAATAAAACCACTTCAGGCTCACTAACCTAGAGTAGGCCTCATATATTAAATAATACAGTGTGACATATATACGCTCCCCGTTCACTTTATTACAAACACACCAACTCTCTGGACAGTTTATGAGGTCCACTTTTCCTTCTAGGACCCATATATAAGTGTAGGTTTAGGGACTGGAGTCATGAAGTCAGTTTGTCTACCACATTGATCATTAGTCAGTGTCTGACCACAGGGCCACTGCTGACCAGATATTATTTGGATGGAGGATCGTTCTGGGCACAGCATGGTAGTTTGTGTGGTGCCGGTAACGTGTGTAGCATGTCAAAGTCACGGCTAGTGGTCCACTGCCTAAAAATATTTGGAGGCCACTATGGAGTTAATGTTCATCCAGATGAAGAGGGCGGGCCCCCAGGTCAGTTCAAAGACTTTTCTGGGGGCAGCGACTTTCGGTGGGGCAGAGGGGGGTTAGCATGTTCTGCCTGTTTATTTTGGGTTATTGTTGTCCATTCGTGAAGGCAATGCATAACATGCATTACCGTAGGAAGAACCGGGCAGTTCTAGCTTGGAAACGAGAGTCCAGACGTGAGCTAATGTTAGCGTGAGCTGTTGGCCTAAGCCTTGTTTATGGTAGGCGATCTTCTGGATCCCTTTAAATAGTGGTGAACGCTTTATAAAACAACAATGAAGTTTTAACTTTTATTTTAATTTAGTTTCATTTTTAATTTTAGTTCATTTGAAAAGCTTGGTGGCACAGTGGATAACACTGTTGCCTCACAGCAAGAAGAGCCTGGGTTCAGTTCCCTGGCCGGGCAGCTTTCTGGGTGAAATTTGCATGTTCTCTGTTAGCCCTTTTCCATCAACCAGCAGGTTACATTCTGGTTCGTGCACCTAATTTTGAACCATTTAGTGCATAAACAGGTTTCGAACCCCAAAAGTTTGTTTCCAGCTGGAACCAAAGAATAGTAGGTTCCTCAGCACGAACTGTGGCGACATCTGTGGGTATCTGTTGTTGAGGAAAGAGAAGGCAGCAATGGCGACACCCAGTGGGTCTAATCTCTCCTACATCTTCTTGTCTCCAGTAGTTGATCCATGCTGCTTTCTGGATATAAACAACCATCTGGAATAACAGCACACACACTCACAGGTAATCTATACGCTGCACCATCTTGGTACTACTGTTTACTACCACTGTGCAGCATCTGATACCATATCCTTTGACGTTCCTGGCGCAAACGCAGGCTGTTTTCCCTGAATAGCATCAAGGTTCTACAAAGCCTGAACCAGTTCAAGATCCAGGGTTCTTTTGGTCGAAAAGGGTTATGTGTGGGTGTCCTCCAAGTGCTCCGGTGTCCTTCAACACTCCAAAGTTATGTGGTCAGGTGAGTTAGAGATGTTAAATTGCCCATAAGTGTGAGTGTGTGTGTGTGTGTATGAATGTGTGTGTCTGCCCTGTGATGGACTGGCAGCCTGTCCAGGTTGTTTCCAGGCTTCTGCCCAGTGAGTGCTGGGATAGGCTCCATCTCCCCCCATGCAGATAAGCAGTACAGGGAGTAATTAGAACTTTTTGTCCCAATTTTAGGATATGTTCGTTATTAAACGGGCTCATGAAAATGCTGACAGTTATGAATGGAAAATGCTCACGCCATACAAACATTACATATGAAACAAATTCTTAGCTTACAGTTAAAATTCAACTTCAAGCTTCATTCATTTATTCATCTTCTGAACTGCTTATCATCCTGGTCACAGGGGGGCGCTGGAGGCTGCAATTGTTTCCAAGCTTTCTTGACTTAATTCTACCGGAGGGTGACCTGGTGAAAAGCTGTGAAGTAGGTTGCTTTTGATTTAAAGTTGACATGACATAATTTTTTACATTGTTGTAAATGATTAAAAATAATATCAATTAATGATAAAAAGGCCTTTGCCTGCTGGATGAGGCGAGGTTAGTGTTGAGCCCAAAGGCGCTTTAACCTGCTTGTGGGCCCTGGTGGCTATTCGCGGTCATGGACCGCACATCAGTGACTTCAAACACTGCTTCCTGTCTCTGAGCTCCACTCATCTTCTTACTAGCATTCAGCTGGATACAGAACCTGATCAGCGTTCTCATGTAGCCTTTTTTGACCAAAAGGCACTGGTTGACACTGGTTCTTCAACTGGTTTCGTTTAGGCTTCGTAGAACCTTGGTGCTGTCCAGGGAAGCAGGCTGCATTTGCACCAGATTTTATTAGAACCAAGGAACGGCAAAGGATATGCCATCCATGTCAACAGAGGGTGTTGCACAGCAGTAGTAACCAAGTAACCAGTATTACCAAGATGGCGGAGGAAACACTCCACCTGCTAGTGTTTGTGCTGTTATTCCAGATGTTTGTTTATATCCAGAAAGCCAGCACGGATCAACTGCTGGAGACGTAGCAGAGGTTCTTCAGCAGACCACTGGGTTGTGCCATTGTTGCTTTCTCTTTCCTCAACAACTGACCCGCCCACGGATGTCATTACGGTTTGTGCTGAAGAGCCTACTGTTCTTTGGTTCAAGCTAGGGAACAAACTTTTGGGGTTCCAAACCTGTTTGTATTTGGTGGAAATGCGCAAAACGGTTCCAAATAAGGTGCATGAACCAGAACGGAACCCGTTCCACGTTGGTGGAAAAGGCCTAATGGGGTTTACAACAAGGAGAAGGTGCTACTTGACTTTTTTTTACCTCAGTTATTACTAACCTAATGATGGGAACCGGGGTCACCATGTCTACAATAAAAATATAGACATTTTATTTACTATCCAGAACCACCAGTGAACCTACACAAGTTTTACATTTAATGTTCATGATGGTAAAATAATGGAAAACCTGGAAATCTCCGGGGACTAATTAGCCCCAGAACACCGGGTTTTAAAAAGACATTTTTAGACAAAACCTCAAAAAAAGAAGCTAAGAAATACGGTAAAACAATATCTCAGACAAAAGGCAGTGCATTCATAACCATGTGTACTAATTGTGTAATACTTTTCTATGAGGGAACTTTGAGAGACATTAAACTCTTCAGATGTCTGGTTCCACCAGTAAGTTTCTCTAGAATGGACTATTTCACACCAAACCACTCTGAATGACTTTGTGAACATAACCATTTATTGCCATGTTAACCTTTTATTTATAGAGGAATACTGAATAATGGTGGAAAATGGTGGAAACCCAGATTAGCACATGTATTATATCCAACAGCAATGACTAAACTCTGTACACCAGCAGGGTGGTGCTACAAGGTTGGGCTTTCTGATAATGTGGTTGATGAGCATTGATACCACAAAGAATCTCATTGGGCTAATAACAAACTGTCACTGTCCAAAAAAAATCTCCAAAGTGGCAACTTTTCAGGAGAGGGAAAAACAGAATATGAATTAATTAACACTGTAAAAATAGCATAATAATAATAATAATAAATTATAAGCAATTGAATAAGTTTTATTCAACTCCAATTCATTTTTTAGCTTGGACCAACAAAACCCCTTTTTACAGTGTAAGCCAATGGTAAGCCAAGCGATTTTGGGTCATTTCTGTTAGTCCATTCATCATGAAATCTATCAGTGTAAATAGCAGCTGCTGTGCACAAAATGATGCACAAAAGGAAATAATAACAAATGGGATGTTTTTCATTTACAGTAAAAAAGTGCAACCTCAAAAAATTGTTACAAGCAAAATGTTTTATTCAACCAACAAAATGACTTTGATTGAAAGAATCATTCATTCAAAGTGCTGAAGCAAATTTCTTTTGGTGGTAAGAAATTATGAGTCATTTTTGTTGGGTGGACCAACAAAACACTTTTATTACAGTGTAAGTGAATGGAACCAAACATTTTTCCAAGCAATTTTGGACTGTTTCCATTGGCCATTCACTATGAAATTTTCATAAACAGCAGCTGCTGTGTTCAAATAATTCATAAAAGTAAAAATGACAAAAATGGAGATACGTTTTTCATTCACTGTAAAAAGTGCATCCTAAAAAAAAAATACTTCACTTTGTTATAAGCCATTGAATCGAAGTTTTGCTCAACTCGAAAACTGACTTTGATTGAAAGAATCGTTCATTCAGAGTCCTTTTTAGGGTTGAATAAACATAATTCATTTGCTTGTAACAAATTAGAGTATTTTTTTAGGGTGAACCAATGGAACACTTTTTTGTGGTGTTTTTAACCAGACATTTTTCCAATTTTGGAATTTTGTACCGTTTCCATTGGACATTCATTAAGAAATTTTCATAAACAGTGGCTGCTTTGTTCAAATAAAGCATAAAAAAATGAAAAAATGGAGATACATGTTTTTCATTCACTGTAAAAAGTGCAACCTACAAAACATGTCTTTAATTTGTTACAAGCGACTGAATTTTATTCAACTCAGAAATTACTTTGACTGAAAGAATCATTCGTTCAAAGTCCTTTTTTAAGGTTGAATAAACCTAATTCATTGCTTACAACAAATGACAGTAATTTTGTAGGACCAACACACAGTGCACTGAAAAAAGTGTTTTGTTGGTCCAACATGTTGGATAGTGCCGGAACAGACATACAGCCTTCAGTTTACACTCTTTTAGGCCCAAACAGTGTCTGAAAGCTTCCGACATTTCCAAGGTTGGTTTCCTGAATGATTTAGCTGTGGACGTATAACGTTGCATGGTAAAAGAGAGATCACAGGTGCATGAATTACCTCTATCTCAGGCAGAGTCATATATTTGACCTGTCCCCCTGCCTAAATGAGTGATTAAGTCTTTCTGCAACACCATAGGCTCACTAGCCTGACATCTATAGTTAATAATGCTCAGCTATTTTGGAAAAGGATGACTCTGAGAAGATAAAAATTTAATAAGACTGATTTGACAGCTTATATATGAGGACCATGTATTTTTATCTATAGATCAAAGACCGTGGAAATATTTCAGAGAGCTAATAAAGATATGCTTGGCACTGAGCATAATACATCACGGAATTATTTGCAGAGTTATTGTACAGCTTAAGCAAAATGTGAATTTCTATTATGCTGCAGCAGCATATGACTCACACCCTGTAGTTTAATATCCATTTATGAGAATATTCATTTCATATTCACCAAAATTCATGAGGTAGAAAATGTCATTACGGAGCTTCTGAAAGCACGAGTTGTGTTAGAGGAGTTTGAGAAAGTTAAAAGTTGGGGTGATCGCAGGGCTCAGCTAACTGGACAATTCATTTTCTCCATCTCATAGTGAGAGCAGGACGGAGGGGCTGAAGTCAGTAATTGGGGTGTTGATTTAGTCAGTCATCAAAACTCGCTCTGGGTACAACACAAGTATAGCCATTGTACTTGCTATCCCAGATGACCAGTGGCTTTTAAGTGTTATATTGATAGGGGGCAATTTAGCATCTCCAACCCGCCTGTCTGTATGTCTTTGGACGCTGGGAAGATAATAATAATAATAATAATAATAATAATATATTTGAAAAGTTACTCAGAAAAAAAGTACTTCTGGGGATACTATAGCCTTCAGTGAGGGAAACATTCATCTCTTCAGATGTCTGGTTTCTGTCACCACCATTGTGAAACATCTTGACTCTCTAGTTGAGTTCTAAAGCCTAGGCTGCAGCTGAGGTAAAAAAGAATAGCTACAAAATAATCTTGATAATAACCCAGAAAGAATCCACCGACAGGAATGAAACTTGGTGGGTAGGTTTAACATGGTGAGACATGCGAATGATTCAAGTTTTCTTGCTCAACCACGCATGTGATGTAAGCAAGGACGGGCTGTACCTGACTGATCCAACAGCCATGATTGCAGACCTTCAATGAGCAGTGATGCCTCCATGAGTCATCCTGTTAGTGCCAGCACCATTGGCAAACGGCTGCATGGTGCAGAACTACATGCACACAGACCGTTACGACGACTGCCCTTAACACCACGTCAACGTCACCAAAGACTGCAATGGTGTTGTGCCACACTGTCATGGAGTGACTCAGAATAGCAGTGGGTCCTCTTCAGTGACGAGTCCCGCTTTTGTCTTGGTGGACACAACCAACGAATACGTGTGTGTGGAGGCACCGTGGTCAGCACCAAGATGGACGGTTTGTTGTCACGCACCACATGTCCAGAAGGCCTGGTGTCACTCCACCTCAATATTCAAACTGCATGGCATGGATTATCTCAGGACACCATTAGGAACCTCTACAACTCCATACCGAGACGTCTGGCATGTTGCGTTAGCAAACGCGAATTTATTGTTCCTGGTAACCTTTATCTTCCTTCCTAATAGCACTGCAATCTCACACTTCCTTCTGGGGACAGATATTCTTTTTATGATGAGTGTCTTATAACTGTGTTTTGAGTCAGTGAGAATAACACATTGCAAAAAGTACTGAAATATTATATATTCTGTGTTAACTGACCATATGCTAGATGCAGCATACAGAGATGAAATAAGTGCTGGAGTCTTCCTGTAATGGAACACCTGAATTACTAGGCCTATGCGTCTGGGGTATCTGGGAAGACAGGAAAAGAGGGGAGAGCAGAGAGGCCTAAAGCAGCCTGCAGATGAGGGAAGGAAGACTCAAAAAGAGAGAAAGAGAGAGAGAGGGGTGAGTGAGGTGGCAGGTTGAATTAATTCATAACGTCCATAATAACGACAGCTTCTGTAATTCTCAGCAGCAATCTGAAACATGGAAATGAGACGAGGGGGGGGAATGAGACAGAGGAAGAAGAACAAAAGCGCGTGATTCTGCTGACGGAACACAATACAACAGCGCTTCCCATCTCAGGTAAAACGCCGCTGATTAAGTTTGACAGTCGTATTTGAAAAGTTAACATTCGACACTGTGCTTGTTGGAGACGGGCCTCCAATCCGCAGCTCCTCCTATGCGGACGCCCTTGGACTGCCGATTCCTCTCCTCCCTTCAGGAAACTGTGAAGTCGATGCTTGGAGGACTGAGAATAGAGCCCGGTTCTTTGAAAGAAAAGGACTGGAAAGTAGCACTTGGACCGGGCCGGTAATGCTTATAATTAACTCGGCAGCAGATTACAGAAGGTCAGGCTGGTTTTTGTTTTGACATAATGAATAAAAGGCTCAGGAGGAATAACAAAGCACCAGCTGACGATATGTGCTGAGTGGGCACGTCTACTCACTAATTATTGATCGCTATCGCGCTTGGAGGAAATGAGCACTGTTTACCTTGATTTAGTGAGCCGTCTGCTGAGGAGCCAAGGCAGAGAGATGGTGTCAAAAACAGAGACGTGTCCTTGGCCTGACTTACTTCTATATCACTCCGTGTTCCTTAGCAAGCAGGCCTGCTGCTCTACTGGCAGGACAATGGAGGAGTCTTATTAAAACAGGGGCGGAGGAGTCATTGACACTAACCAGGAGAGAGTGCCAAAGCCTGCTGTGCCAGGTGAGGCAGGACAGCTGCTATGATGGGGAGGCCTGCACCAGACGACTGATGCCATGCCTTATCCAGGGATAATACACCTTGAGTAATGTGTATTTGAAAAGTGCTTCTGCTTTGCAAAAGTTCCTTTGGCAGCACTTCACACTTCTCTGCCATGCAAATGCACATTTTGCCTGGTGGCACTCGCGTCCAGGCTAATGCGAATGAGTCAAAGCATTCAGAAGACTTTCAGGGTTCTAGTTCTGCGTACACCGCAGACACAGTTTTCCAGACTTGGGACTCGCTTGTGTTATTCGTGCAGTCAGCAAGCAAAATAAATGGGTTTTTAATTCATGTAAACAGAGTCATTTGTGTGGTGTGATGTGAAGTGTTCTGTTCTGCTGTCAGAGATGTTCACAGCGGTGGTGATAGGAACCAGACATCTGAAATGCATCTGATAACTACAACACAGAGAGTAATTACACTAAATGTTTTCCAAAAGTCTGAGACATTACTATAAGATAGTCATGCAGAAAGACTTTGATATATTACATATACACTCGTCATCAAAAGAGTCATTGCACAAATAGCTGCACCCAGAAGGAATCAACCCACAGGAATGAAACTTGGTGGGTAGGTCTGACATCATGAGACATACGAATGATTCAAGTTTCACGTTCAGTCTAGGGACGCACGGATCCAGCTTTTCCAGTTCCGATACCAGCACCGATACATAAACTTTGCATATCTGTCGGTACCCGCTATCGATCCGATACCATTTTTGAATGAATAAACCGTATACTTCACCATGTTGGAGCGACGTAAGGCACCAGGATTGACATAAACACTACTTTACTAATCTTACTCATACAGCTCACTCTCTGGCTCGCTCCATGTTGTTGTTCCTGTTTGTAAGTCAAGTCTTCTGTAAGGTCCCGGGTTCCTGCAAATCCACCTCCGGCCACCCGGGGGAGACCAATGAGCAATCAAGTGGCGAACGCTAACACCTGCAGCTCATGCTACTTAAGCGTGAGAGTGCCGGCCCTTGGTTGCTGAGTCTTGAGTTCACATTGCCACGTGAACATGTCTCTTGTGACTAGCTGGTAAAAGGTTTCGAGCCTCTCAAAGCAGGTTGCTTCTCCCCTCTGCAGAGAGCACTATTTTCGGGTCGAGGGTTAGGAGGGTTTCATTGTGAGGTTCGTTTGAGGAAATCGTTCTGTTTTGCTCCGTTGAGCACGCCAGTTTTTCCTCCTGGCAGCCTTTGTTTGTTCCCCCTTTGTAAGTTTTTCCTCTGCAGAGTGGACTTAATGAGCCTCGCTGAGCTGCGACAGTTCATCTACAGGCACCGCGCAAACATGCTATTGACGGCATAGCACACATTGCAAATGAATTAGACTGCGGATCGGCCCCATGGATTGGCCTAATTATCCGATACCTGATCCAGCTGATATAACTCATATCGGAGCCGATATCGGANTCCCACACTTCCTTCTGGGTGCCGCTATTCTTTTGATGATGAGTGTATTTTCTTGTGTCTTGTATTTATGGTGTAGATGTACATTGTAAGGCAAAATATTTAACAAGGATTTTTTTTGACCAACATTATGTATAAAGAGGTAGGTTAGTGAGTGAGTTAGTTAGTTAGTTAGTTAGTTAGTTAGAAAGAAAACCTAGATTTAGGTTTTCTGGGTTTTTTATTTCTGTTTTTTTTTTTCAAGATAGAATAGTGCATCAATACTTAACTTTGTGTGCCATAAACAGACAAACAAACAAACAAGCATAAAAGAATAAAAAATATATATATATAAAATAAATAAATGTCATGGATGCAACTGCTGTACCATGTAAGGTGGAAGGGGACACTGCAAACAGGAAGCTGGCAAATAGGAAGCCAATTCAGAGGAAGTTTGCTCCTAGTCTACTTTTGTGCCAACACTGTTAAAAACACTAACAAACCTACAGTCCAGTCTGGGATTACTCTGAGCACGAGCCAGAAAGAAAGCACTAGGCAGCTACAGCGATAGTAAAAGGGAACAGAGCTTTAAAAGTAATGCTAGAGAGAGAATAAGGACAGTCGTGCTGTGTGTGCAAGCAGAATCTCTCAGGCAAGTGCAAGAAACCTTGCCTCAGAGCTTTTAATGATCCCGTTCAAGCATGGTGTGCGATAAGCAGTATGTGAACATCACAGAGGTTCATAGAGACGAGAATGTCAACAAGACTGTGCGAGTCTATGCATCAAGTCTTGATATACACTACACAGTAACGGTGGTGTAATATATCTCACTAGCAGTGCATGTTTTTTGTGGGGGGTTATTTAGAAGCCACGCGTTCTGAACAATTTATAGTATTCTTGTCAAACTGATACTGTCATTATACAGTAATACAGTAATATAGGATAAACTAAAAGTAAATAAGCTTAACTAAAACTCTTAAAGTGAAAACAAAGCCAACTAAAACTACTAATCCTATCTTAAAACTAATAAACAAAATAGTTAAAATAACTAATAAATATTCAATAAACTATAATGATCATGCTCAGATAAAATACAGCATTAAAATACATTCAGCGCAATTTTCAGCTTTTCAGCTTCTCAGATTTGTGGTGAAGGCTGCTCTTTTAAAGGGGACCTGTTATGCTCTTCATCAGTGTTGATCATTTTAGTTTTGTGCTCTACTAGAACAGATTCACACCAAAAATACAATATGAAACGCTCTGTTACAGCTCCTGTGTCTTTTAGCCCCACCTCCTGGTGAGCCCAGTGTTCTCTGATTGGTCAGCTCGCCCACTCTGTTCTGTATGGATGGCTGCCAGAGCAGCATACTGCTACAAGCTCTGCCCCCACACCTCTGTGAGTGTTCTTACAATGGTGTTGGTTCTGCTGTATCAGTTTGAGCCAGAGTCCCATCCATTTCAGGTAGCTGAAAAAAGAGGTTTCTGTGGGACAGAGTTTTCTACCTCCTTCATGTACATTGGACTTTATAACTTTGCAGAACATTTACAAGCTACATAACACACTAATGGAAATAGAAAAAAACAGACAAGAATAATAGACACTGTTTGAAAGATGGTAAAAAGAAATCTTAAAAATTTGTCTATGTGAGCCCAAGCATTGTATCTTACCTTTGTCCACCCTGTAACTGTCCTCAGTGCTTTTAAATACAATAGCTGCTTTTATGACACTTATAGTACACGAGGCTGTCTACAAGACACAGGGCAAACTTTAGCTTGATTATTAGGTTCAGATAGCTGCTGATGGGCTACTAGCAAATTAAAATGTTTCTGGCAAATTAATTTAATGTCATAAAGGTTAAGTCACTTAGTGCTGTTGCACATACCTGACCAAACCTTAATGCTGTTGGACAAGCCTGACCAAACCTTAGTGCTGCTGGACAAACCGGACCAAACCTTAGTGCTGCTGGACAAATCGGACCAAACCTTAGCGCTGTTGGGCAAACCTGACCAAATCTTAGTGCCGCTGGACAAAGCTGACCAAACCTTAGTGCTGTTGGACAAACCTGACCAAACCTCAGTGCCACTGGACAAGCCTGTATGTTTGCCATTATGATAACATTTCATTTGCCAGTTCAATATTTCAGGTCATATGTTGAAATTATTAATACCACTGCCAAGGTATTTTTATGTGACTATTTAAAAACAACAAAAATAGTAGTTGGCTTAAAAAAAACAAACAAAAAAACCCAATGTTTCTAGAATTTGTATTTTACATTGTAGAGGTCACAGTGTTTGTGATGTCTTGAAAACCAGCATATTTGGATGTTATCACAGTGCAATGGTAAAAAATGATTTTCTTCAAATGTTTTAACATGATGTATTCTACCAATGCAGCAGTAATGAACAACAACAGGCTTATCCATGGCGTTCTGACTAGTGAATATAGTAGAGACTAGCAGATATAACTGATATAAATAAACAGGCAAGGGAATAAAACTAAAAGCCAAAATGACCTTGTTAATTGATGTCCAGGCAGAACTCATCATATGACATCATCTACATGTGTAGATTCTCGTCTTCTGAGTTTTGATTGCATCACTGTGTGTCAGTGGGCAGAGAGAATAATATAAACCAATTACATCATGTATCACCTCCACCTCCTTCATCTCACTCCTATCATTGAGTGAAACGCTCAGCTAGCTCAGAAGCCCTCCCTAATACCACTTTTCAGTTTCATCTTTTGTAAACTTGCCCTGTTTGCCTCCTGACCACACAGTGTGGCCCAGAGGAGGATGCCATCCCCTTTTGAACCTTGGTTCCTCCCAGTGTTTCTTCCTCTTGTTCTCTCTGAGGGATGGATATGCGTTTCTGGAGAGCTGATTTGAAGCACTGTCTGTTGTCAGAATAGTTGTACAAATAACATTTAATTCAATCAGTAAAATATGCAATATTTGCTTGTTGCTAAAACATAAGTATTTTAGAGCTAGAGAAGCATCAACATGGAAAACCTTGTGTAAGTGACAATTCACATAATTAACACCTTATTGTAGCCCATAAGCAGATACCATAAATTGTTATTTGAATTATTGATTTATTTGAACGTTTTGAAGGTATTTTCCCCTTTATAGCAGACTTTAGGTGGTTAAAATTAGGAAAAGACAGTAGGGATGGAGAAGTAACTATAATGATCCTGCTCTGACTTGCATGAAATACATTAATGAAATACATTCAGTGCAACTTTCAGACAGCGTTTCGGATTTGTGCTTAAGGCTGCTCCTTTAAATCAGACCTATCATGCTCATTTCCAGTATTGATAATTGTATTTTTGGGTTCTACTAGAACAGATTTACGTGATTCAGTTTCCCCAAAACACCTTATTTATCTCATACCATACATCAGTATGCACCCACTGTCCGAAATGCTTTGCTCCTGTGTCCCTAATCCCCGCCTCCTGATGAGCCCAGTGTGCTTTGATTGGTCAACCCCCGAGCGACATCCTAATACAAGCTCTGCCCCTACACCATTAGGTCAGGTCAGCCATATCAGTTTGAGCCAGAGTCTGATCCTGAAAGTCCGGTAGAACAAGCTCCATCTTTGCAAGCTAGACTGGAGCGGGACGTTTCAGAGTGGTCAGTTGTTACTGGTTTAGCTCTCTGTGAGTTGTGTGAGGGCGTGCCAAGCTTGCCAGTAGGCAGGCAATAAGGATTGTGTTGCAAGATGAACAGAAATCATCAAATTCCATCAGTAGTCCAGCGTTGGTGAGCTACATCATGTGAGAAGAGAAACCTGCCTGTGGTGGCTACATGTGCTTTTACAGATGCTTTAGTGCCTGTGCAGGCTAAAAAAGGATGTACAATAATCAGCTGTAATTATGGACCATAAATTACAATATTTGACGTCTTTTGGGCAGTATACAGTATATCCGTCTCTGACATATCTATGCTCTTTAATTAGAGCACATTAGGACCATGGATAAAAACCAGTTTCAGAACAGCTCAACTGTATAGCCCAAGTCATGTGGACTACAATGGAAAGCTGCAGTAAACACCTGGCAGACGTTCAGCCTTAATGGGTGTGAATATACTGTACATTAATGGATATGGTTAACTGGTAGTGGACTTGCATCCAGTCACATATGTCCCATTTACAGTCTATTTGCTGTACATCTGTCTGAGCTGACATTAATATTGATCTCCAGAATTGATCACCCACTGCAGCTTCCATGTACTTAATGGCTTCACAGTGTCAGTGAACAGTTATCCATCTGTATATTGCATTGCAGTAGGGCTGCATTTATCCCAGTTGTCATTACAGAGCTACCGAAGCATAGCGTAGAAAGTCATGTGTGTAATTCTTGAGATTTACCTCCATCCCAGTTTTTCACTTCACAGGAAGTCCCTGGAAATCCCTCGCTTCATTACAATTGGAAAACTAAGTGCAGCTTTCTTCTTTGGAGATTGGTAATAGAGGGCAATATATGCATATGCTTTGATCATAAAGGAAGTTACATTTTAATCTAGTCTTCCACTCAAAACCGTGTTCATTTTCCTATTAGCCAGCACTAACATAACGGAAGTCATTGCTACTGCAAGCTCATTACCAGTGATTTATGGTGCTACATCATTAGTAGGCCGCTTCTATATGCCTGCCAAGACGGTGCCCTAGGAAAATGCTGGGTATCAGTGTCATATGCGTCTTCGGTTGACCTACTGTATTACTGTGACTAATGAACTATGTCCATTAAAATAAGAGTACAAAGAATAAAATAGTTCATTTTATTTTATTATTGTTTTTTTTCCAGACAGACACATCGATTTCTGGACCACAGTAGAGGATGGAAACCTTTCAGAAACATCTTATGTTTTTTATTCTTCTTAGTGTTACCATTTGAAAATACAAATATAAAATTCTACTTTCCACATCTGAGGCGTGAGAGACCCCCACCCACCCGCTCCATGTTATTATTATTACTATTATAATCATCATCTTTATTATTATTATTCTTTTTAGTTTGATTTATAACACGGCTTGAGCAAGCCATACAAGAGGACCTGAAAGATGCTTTCAGACGTCAGTCATTTCGGTCAGTCTCTCGCCGTTAGAAAGTTGTTAACGTTACGGAAAATAAAAGCCAAAAAAAAAACCAAAACAACAACAACAACAACATGGGCAAGTGTCAGGAATGGGTGAGGAAGAGCAGAAGGCAGCCATTGCTTGCTGCCACTTTCCTCCAGCAGTCAGCAGAAGTCAGGAGGGAGGGCAGCCAGTCTGGACGCTGGGCTCTTGCCGTATAAACGACTGCCTCTTGCGATACTGTACAGACTGGACGTGGCGGTTGAGAGAAAAGCAAAAGAGGTCGAGTTAAGGCTACCCGAAGGTCGGCCCACTCATCGGTTAACAGTCGTTAGTTAGGAGTTTCTCATGCAAGTGAATGGAACTGGACTCTCCATAGTTGGTCGGAGAGATACTTGCAGTTGTTAACGTTGACTGCTTGGAAAGTAACAAACAACAGGGCTTGTGGAAATGGATAGAGAGAGAGAGAGAGAGAGAGAGAGAGAGAAAGAGAGAGAAAGAGAGATGGGGAGAGTGTGAGTTGTGAATTCACCAAATAACCAGTTGACGTTAGCGGAAGATCCACCAGGACACACCAATGTACTGTATATATACACTGTATGCGAACATGTATGGCCGTGGGTTTTAATAAGCAGTTGGCCATTGCCTAGCACTTGCCTAGATTCAAGTTTTCCATGGATACGGTAATATGCTCCGGACACCTTCCAGCTCTTACTTTTTATCTTTTTGTTCATCCTTTATATTTCAGTTTTCATAATTCAATGGATTGACTACACTAGTAAGATGTGTGACATTCATCAGCTGTAAACTGCTGTCTATGGAAAAGAACCACAACAAAAAACCCCAAACAAATTAAACCAAAACCAGACACAAAAAGAGCCATGCTACCTTAAAGTCTATGCTAAAAGATGAAAGCAATCCCAAATATTAGAATGAAATGGTTTGGAGCACCAGCTTTTATTTTAATCATAAACAGAGACTGATGGAGACTGACCAAATATGGCGTATGCTACTGCTTTGACAGACTGTCGGCTTCATTAATTATGTTTGTTATTTGCATGTATTTTCAATCTTGGTAGACGATCAGTAGATCAGTACAGCAGACAGACGTGGACCAAGCATCGTCGTCGCTGTGCAAAGAAAAACGTCCACATCTCCATTTTTTTTATGCATCATTTGAACACAGCAGCTGCTGTTTACACTGTGGGAAAACTTCATGATGAATGGACCAACAGAAATGACCCAAAAGTGCTCAGAAAGGTGTCTAGTTCCATTGACTTACATTCAAACTCCAGGCTTTTGGCCTCTCCTGTAAAGTTGCCATTTTGGAGACACTTGTTTTTCTCTGGACAGTGACGATATACAGTATGGTGTAACAGTCAGAGATTACAGTTTATGTTCAATTCCAGCCAAAACTGTCATTAAGTGCAAGTGATTATTCATGAAATATTTCTGAGGAGATTAAACGCAACATATCCCACTTGTATAAGCTCTCCTCACAACCACCCAAGACCTGGTCGACCCACTGACACTGTCCCCATCAGATAAACAGCAGTTTTGGATGCTTTCATCTTTATAAGAGAGGAGAACATCAAGCTCCACTCCGACTTCAGATCTGAGAACATCCACAGGTGTTTCTGTCCATCCTTCCACTGTGAGAAGACACCTCAATGCCAAGGGTCTGAAAGGATGTGTAAAAAAGAAAGGAATAAGAGCTACTGGACTGCATGGACGGTAGCAAGGAGCAGAAAACGTCACTAACTTCCTAAGACCAAACTGGAGATGTGGAAGAAAATCCCTGCAGATTTCTGGAAAAACCTGAAAGTAACCATGGACGATATTTCGTGGTTGAGGTTTAAGGTTTTCTGCTTGTTGGCCGATTTAAAAAAAATGAAACATTTTTGGCTGGAAATGAAATAAATGAAGGTCTCTGACATTCGCATGGCGTCGTACGTGAAAACACAACTACGATTAGCTCACCATGACCGTGCAAGTGCATACCAGCCCCATTTCAAAGATTGGTTCAGAGTGGTTCAGTACTTTTTATTGCTTTGTTGAAATATCAGGAGTTTTGTTTCCTCCTTAAATGGCAAACACCCTGAATCCTCTACAGCACAGTCATTTCAAGCAGTCAGAGTTCAAAGATCAAGTTGAGGTATTGTCAGGGCACATCGATCGATGTGGTCACCTAATGCAACGTTGCTGCCGAGGACACTGACCTACGAAAGCCGGAGGAGCTGTTAAAAAAGGTGTAAAATACAGTTAAAATAAAGTTCTCACTGGTTTTAACTCAATTTGAACTACAATGTATGTGAACAGGTGATCTGCAATGCTTCCTTTTCACTTCTAAGCTCATTTGTACACACCGAGCTAGTGCAAAAGATGCTCTAGATCAAATAAAAGGCTGGGTTCCAGGTTCCATGCAATAATAGGGTCCAAGAAATGAATCTTTTATGATTGGAAGAGGCAGAGAACGTAAGAGCGGCATTCAAAAATAGCAGTGCCTTTGAGGCGACTGGGATATTGTACAAACACCAAAGCGGTCCATCTGATCAATAGTACTGCTGTTATTATCGTTATGAGAACCGCTTTAAAAAAATATGATATATCTTTCACATAAAAGGTCTTCATAGCTGTAGCTCGTGTCCACTTTAAAAAAGAACCTAAAGTAACGAAGTAAAGAGTTTTGCATTAGCATTTAAGGTAGTATGGCACACCCCTATAACAAAAACATTCAAGGGTGGGGATTTAAATAATGCCTTTGTTCTTAAAAGTAATGTCTTACAGCAATTTGTATTCTCTTATATATATATGTATATATGTGTATATATGTATATATATATTTAAAGTTCTTTTGTGAGAGCTTTGGTTAGTCGAAACCGTGTGAAATCACAAAATCGAAATGAAGAAAAAAAATAAAGAAAACAAAGAGAAGAAGAAACAAGCCAAAGCTAAACGTCTACTAAAATAACCGCCCACAATACAGTATAATACAGGAAAGCTCTATTCTACCTGCTCCTAAATCTGCTACAGACTACCATATCTAGAGGAACTACACAACACCGACTTATTTCTCGGGGCAAAGGGAGGGGGAAGAAATAGGGGGATGGCGGTAAAAAGAGCGAAAGAGCTCAAAGAAGAGTATACCACTACACTGATACCAAAAGACAGCATTTCCGTACAATATATGATTTTTTTTCTTTTTCTTTTCTTTTTTTTTTTTTTTTACCCCCACACACTATTAAAATACAATATGATGAAATAAAGCATGGATGTGGTGATAGGGAATGGAGAAAGAGAGCGAGAGAGATCGTTTGATGACTGCACAGTACATTGTATTATCATCGTTATTATAATTATCCATCATATCAACGACCACAAAAAGAAAAAAAAAATTAGGAATAATAAAATGCCCTGATTCAAGAATTGAAATCAGTGAATGAACATCTCTTTTCCTCTTTTTTAAAAGTTGTGTATTTCATTTTTTCGTTCCGGTACATTAGAACATTACAATAGTCGTCTTCAGTTTTTCTTTCTTTCTGTCTTTCTTTTTCTTTCTTTCTTTCTTTCTTTCTTGTGTGTTTTTAAACCCTCATTTGTTTACATTATTACTTGATCGTATTTCCACATCATGTAAAAAGCATCCAGCATTTTGCTTCACCTGGTTATTCGGAGCATCGGAGTACATCAAATAAGATGAAATTGATGGAACGAAAAAGCAAAAAACCCAAACAAACAAACAAACAAAAAAAACCTGTAGTATACATTTGCAGCAGGAAACAAGAGACAAATATACAAATATACATCAGTCAAATTCATCACCTTCAACAATCTGCACTTGAAAATCGTTTCGTCATATTGTTTTTTTTTTTTACCTGACCCCCCCAAAAAAACCCCGGTCCTCACACGTCCGAGGAAATGAGCACAGCAGCTAAGGTTCTCTGTGTGAACGTATCTAGTGAATGTATCTGTTTTCAGTGTCTTCTATCGGCTGCATCTAAAATACATCCATCGTTCCGATTTTCCAGGTTGGCTATATCTGGGAACTGAAATCTGAGCTCGACTTCTAGAGAGTTCTTTCTTTCTGTCGTTTTTCTCGCTCGCTCTACACCTGGCCTTTTACATTCACATGAGGAGTCTTCATACATGAAACCCGAATGGAGGATCATTCAAAGTAGCCAACGTGTGCAAAAAAAAAAAAGAGAAACACCCAAACAAACAAACGAACAAACGAAAGGAAGTGGTCAGGTCTTTCCTACAGGTCACAGTGCAATGATTTACCTAGAATGCATCCTTAAGCTTGTCACGCCTGTTCAAATAAATTACATATGTCTTTCAGCTTTAAACGCACAGGACTGAGGTATGGTAGAAAGACGTTCGCCTTCTGAATTCATTCAGCGGAGAACTGATCGAAAGAACCAGCTTTTAATGCGTTCAGCTGTGACGTACGCTCCAGAAACCGAGGCTCCAAAGTCAGATGGAACCGAGTGGATAAGACGAACAACAACACCAAATAACATAGTAAGTCAACGTTTTTTTTTTTAATATTGTTTTTTTTGTCTTATTTTATTTATTTATTTATTTATTTGTTTGTTTTTTAATAGTCAGGAGTATAAAAGTGTCAGGACGCACAGAGTATTTCTAAAATCTCCGGACAGAATTCCGAGTCCGCTTCTTAAACACTACCTACAGTGTGCTTTGGATTTGAATCGTCGTTCTTCCGGAAACCTCACATCCGCGGCCCAGAGAAAAGCCTCGATACCCCCTTCCCCCCCTCCTGCTCCGAGCAGTGCCCTGTAGTCACCGGTTTGTTGTAAATATGCTGGTATGACACTTGTAAAATTATTCAGCTTGAGTATTTACAGTGCGAGAGCCAAACAGCTAACCAATAGATGGCGATCGATCGTCACCGGGGTACTTAACTGTATTTGAGTGACACCTATATAATAATCTGTTAAGACCTATAATTATTCTTTTTCGTTTATTCACACCCTGGAACAATTTCTTTTTGACACGCCGTCAGAAAAATATGTTGTTTATTTAATTTTTTTTTTTGTTGTTTTTATTAATTTTTTTATTGTTTTTTTTTTTCATTCTGAGTTGGTTATATGCAATGACTGGAATAATATTTACAGTTACATTTCTTAGTTTTTTTTTCTTAAATCTGAATTCACAATGTTTTGAAAAAATGTCATAGTATACATTTCTCTCTTTTTTTCTAAACGACAAAAACAACACTTATAAAAAAAGGACCATAAAAATATTGGAGTCCTCTTTGTATTGCCCAAAAATAGGTAATTATGATCAACAATGAGACATCACAAGAATTAAAAACAGCTACTAAGATCGATTTTAGTTCAGTTACCCTCTCGTTTTTCTTCGCTTGAAATGAAATTGGACTGAATGTTCTTTCTGTATCAGTCAGTGAGTAGCTTTCTCCTTTTTTTTTACGTGTGTGTTTTTGTGCAAATATGACACCATAAAATCGGATCTTTACAATTGGTACCAAAGGTAATTCAGAACATCACCAGCAAAAACACTTTTAAACTACACTCGTCAAAAATGCCGATAAAAGAAGAAAAAAAAAACCCAAACAAAAGCAGAAGAAAAAAAACAAAGAGAAATACGAAAGAAAGATATAAATGCACAAATGATCACAACGAAAAAAACAAAAAAAGGGTTTTTCTTTCCTCAGCTATGCAACTTAAACAACGACAAAAGGAGAAGAAATTAAAACTAATGAGAGAAATAAAATGCCATATAGAAGAAGAGAAAACAAAACATTATATGGTTACAATAGGGGTTGTTTTTTTATGGTACAGCAGTTGTATTGTTTTCTGAGATGATCTTGACGTTTTCTTTTGTTCTTTTCTTCTTCATGGTGCCACCCCACCCCCATCGTCCCTTTCACCAACGGGATGCTGCAGTGCTTGAAGTCTCATGACATCACCTGTACACGACCAGTTAGAAACTTCGGCCCATCTTCCCAGGACCTCCAGATATACTCTAGTGAGTCAAAACAGGCAGAGGGCATGAGGTCAGAGGTTCACCACCAGTTTGCTGGACCCAAAACACCATAGCCTGAGCTACTACTGTTCTCTCTTGTCATGGACACGGTGCTCAATATAAACATGACTCAACCATCAGATCGAACATCAACCTCCACTGTAGGGTAAGAAAGCTGAAAGCTGCCTACCTGATAAATGGGCAGCTCAGTGCATGTTCTCCTTGACCTTGAAGGTGTCTTACACTGAGCTGACTACCACATAGGTGCACTTTGTAGGTTCACAGTTACTGACTGACTGCTGCACAATTTATTACCCCCCCTCTAACCTGCCCATCAGCGGAAACAGGTGACCATGTGCTCCTGTTGGCCAGACATTATTTGGGTGGTGGTTTAAAGCCGTGGCACTGGCATAGTAACGTGTGTGGCACTGGAAAGAGTGGAGAAGGTTTGTTGAGAGAGAGAGTTGTGCATGGTCCACCACCCAACAATGTCCAGCCAAGAGCAGCTCTGTGGTCAGAAACAAGCTGTGCATCAACAGATGAGCTGCAGTGTTGTAGGCCTTCCACTTGCTCTGAACTTTTTGCTCGTATGCACTAACAGTTTGCGATTGTTTGGAGTGCGAGATGAAGCAGCTCCGGCATCCGTGTGTAAAACCGGTAGCACCAGTGTAGCTACTTGGTTACTAACCATCTATGCAGATCAGCTGGACACACAAATCCGGTCTGATCGCTTACAAATAAAGTAGTCTCAAAAGATCTGATTTGAGAAACAAGTCCAGATCGCCTGCAGTCTGAACACAGCCTTACTGTGCATGAGCATGGCATACCAAAGTGCACCTATATGGTAAAGTTTTGTGGAGTCAAATATATATATATACATATACACAGTACCAGTTAAACTTTAGACATGGCTACTCAGAGCAGGTTCTCTTTATGTTTATCTTATTGCTTTACTTTAGAATAAAAGTGAAGACATCAAACTATAAAATAGCACTTGTACAGTCCACTTTAAACACCTCCAAAAAACTTAACAGGAGGATAAAAAAAACTTTCTTAACCTGCACTGGAGGCTGATATAACAAGGTTATATCTAAGGTTGGTTCAGTTTTGGAGCAATTCTATTGGTCTGTCCATCATGAATATTCACTACACTGTGCAGAAAAAAAGAGATCAAAGTTTTTATTACTACAACTAAATATATATTAGAGGTGGAGATATGGAGAAATATAATACTATGGTACATCAAGAGTATATGTGGTATATCAGGATATGTATTGGTTCAGACTCTCATCAGTTGGAGCTGTTAAGTGTGCCTGTAGAGATCACCAACAACATCCATTTAGATGGGTGTGTATAAACTTTGACTGATACTGTGTATATATATATATATGGGCTCTGGCATTTGCACAGTTCTGTAGGTGTTCCTGATAAAATGGCCAATGGGTGTAGCTATAAAGTAGTTGTAACTATTAAACAGGCTAAACTAATAGACTTAATGTATGTAGAAGTACATGAATAACCTCTGGAGACAGTGCAGAATACATTTTTGAGCCATCTTGATCCTCGTCTTTTCGCACATAAACCTGAACCAACACATGCTCAGAGAAATACAGAAAATTAGAAACTACAGCCCCGAATGGAAGTGAGGTGTTGAAACTAATTTACTGTAATAGTCCTTGCTCTGCGTAATTAAGAGGCAGCTGTGTTTCACAACTATCCTTTTTCACAAGTCCATTGACAGAAGAGATGTGGCTGTAGCTCAGGCCATCTGGTGTAGGGGTAAGATGTAAGGACACAGCATTCACATGCAATGGTTATGAGTGACCACGCCATTCCTAAAGCACTGTTGCTTTCTCCAAAAGTGAACAATCTTTTTTGTTGTACAATAGACCGCCCAGTTTGCATCATCTCGTGATTTATTTGGCCAGGTGAAATCTTTGTCCAGCTATCTTATTTGCTGTAAGGCACAAGGCGGTAGACTACCAGCCTCTCGCTTCACTCTAACTGGTGTCCTTACAGACAGCAGAAAAGTGGGCAGCACCGAGGCAGAAGTAATCCAAGCAGACGGGTGGGCAGAGTACTGGGAGCCGAGAGTGGGATCCGACTTGACACTCTGCAGATTTGAAAGTTGCAGAGCCATATGAGAGCGTAGTAGCGCAGGTACTGGGGGAGCTGGTGGGGACGGACGTAGGCCATACACAGCGCTGAGGTGAGGAGACTGGATAGACACGATCTCTCTCCTACTCTCAGTAAAAGGTGGGTGGTAATACATTTTGGGGATTTCTGTCCTGCACTGATGGCTCTTTTTATATCAGTAGTCATTTTTACTACTATTGTATTTTCTAGATTCTTGCAGTGCAATGAGAGCACTGTGTTCTTTTCACTCTAATCAAGCATGAGAACACTATGTAAAAGCATAGTGTGAGTCTACAGTGAAACTGCAACCCTGAAATGCAGTGATGTTAAAGTGTACTGTGCACGGCTCCAGACTAAAGACTGTTACACACCAAATGCAACGTTTTTGTGCAATTTATCTGGTGAATATTAAATTAATTTGAGGACGTGTTTAGCTGATGGTATGTTACAAAGAATGATTTTTCGAATGCAGAAAAAGCAACATTATTTTATTTTTACCAGCAAAACACACTGACCAACAGTGGTGGACGAAGTACACAAGCCATGTAGTTGAGTTAAAGTAGAGAAACCCAAGGTAAAATACTCCTCCAGTAAAAGTAGAAGTTCCTCCCTTTAGACCTCCACTGGAGTAAAAATACTAAAGTATTTACCTTCAAATGTACTTAAGTATGGAGAGTAACAGTAGCATGATTTATTATGGCTCTAATTTCCTATTATCATTTCTGGAACAAGACTCTTAATCAGCTCATTTTAGGTGAAGAGACTCTAGTGTCTCTCAGTCCACTAGTCTTTAATAGAAGGTCATTAATTAGTCTGACACTGTCGTCTATTCAAATGATCATCAGCACAGAACACTGAAGAAGAACAGTTTCTATTACCTAGAACCAAACTCTGTCCAACAGGTCAAAACAAGCTCAAAAAAGGAAGGACAGATACCCCAACACACTACAGTACGCTAACACATTACACTTACTGAGTTACTGTACCCCAACACACTACAGTACACTAACACATTACACTTACTGAGTTACTGTACACCAACACACTACTTACAGTACACTAACACATTACACTTACTGAGTTACTGTACACCAACACACTACTTACAGTACACTAACACATTACACTTACTGAGTTACTGTACACCAACACACTACTTACAGTACACTAACACATTACACTTACTGAGTCACTGTACACCAACACACTACTTACAGTACGCTAACACATTACACTTACTGAATTACTGCACACCAACACACTACTTACAGTACACTAACACATTACACTTACTGAGTCACTGTACACCAACACACTACTTACAGTACGCTAACACATTACACTTACTGAATTACTGCACACCAACACACTACTTACAGTACACTAACACATTACACTTACTGAGTCACTGTACACCAACACACTACTTACAGTACGCTAACACATTACACTTACTGAATTACTGCACACCAACACACTACTTACAGTACAGTGACCAATTACATTTATTGTCCACTACTGCTGACCAATCACAGTCACCTCTGCCGAGGTTACTTAGCAGCTGTTTTAGCAAAGATAACTTCTTCACAAACACTAACAGAATCAGAATCATGGTTGCATTCGGTGTGTAATAGCCTTAATGTTGTCCCAGGGATGCTAAAAACGCACATAGGAGAATGTTACATTTGTTTTGGGACACTTCAGCGACGTTTAACTTGCTTGCATTGATACTTAGCATCTGTACATCATGAATGTGCCTGTCGTTCACCTCTACAAAGAAGCAGATTTATCCAGGAATTGTTTCTTAATGTACTTCTTAAGTAGAATCCCAGATAGCAGGGAATGTTGTTTTCATCTAATGTAATAGCTAAATGCTATTAGCTTGTTATTGTGTATATTCATGTTTTTTTTAGCATGGACAATTTAAGCCTGTAAAACACATTCAGGTGCCTTTTTACTTTGTACGTTGGGAGTTTTACAGTCCCTCTGTAATCTGGTCCAGTATTTTTTTAGACCAGTGTTTCTCAACCCTGGTCCTGGAGGCACCCTGCCCTGCCCTACCCTGTTTTATCAAACCCCCTTCAACTCCAAAAGGACTTGTTAATGAGCTGTTAAGTTGGATCAGGTGTGTTGGGGAAAGGGAAAAGCACGGCAGGGCAGGGTGCCTCCAGGACCAGGGTTGTAAACCACTGTATTAGACTATCAAGTGCTTGATGTGTGTAGTAATGTTGTCCAAACATATAGAACTAAATTAGTTTCTTGGGCACAACAATATGATATCACTGTATTTTTATTTTCACTTAAAGGCGTATCATCATGCTGTATTTTTATTCTGATTCGTTTTAATGACTGTTCACTAGCTATTTCTGAAGCCCGGTATAAAGCACACTGGTTCTGAGGAACAGCAGCACCCCATTATTAATACTATATATGATCATTTTAAGGGTTCTAGCAATTTATTTTACCGACTTACATTGTATTGTTTAGCACTTTAGGACTGCAGCTCATTACAATAAATTAAGTGATGCTATAACACATTACATATTTAGCTCCAGAGCTTATGATACAGACACTCATACATATGCACATACATATATTTATAGGCCACAGTGCTGTATATGCACTGTGCGCCCAACTGTGCGTATGCATGTGTGCTAAATAAGTATTCTGCATATTGCTATCTGGCATCCACAGATATGAGGATCTCCTGGCAGACTGATTACTTATGCGGAACCAGCCAGAAAAAAAAGAGAAAGCACGGAGAAATGACCCCTAATAGGGAACCTATAGGAGAAAGCAACAGTGTTGTCTTGTGTGAGCCCACAGAGTGGAATAAACTCTCTACTCGCTTCAAGCTATGAACAAATGAAGTGCATGATATTGCAAATGAAAGGTTTGGCGTATATGGGTAACGAACAAAGGCGTGGAGAGAAAGATTTGCAGGTTGAAGAGAAAGACTGCGTTTTGCCATTTCATGCATTTCACTGTCAGTCTAGCGTTCGTGCTGAAAGATGTGGGGCAATAGTTCCATAAAAGCGAGAACAGGTGGAGGAGAGATTAAGGATGAAATAAGTCCATAAAGACAGACATAGAGATGGATAGAAAGGACCATTGAGCAATATAATGGAAACGTAATACCTCCACTGAGATGGCAACCGACCACCTGTTAGGTTTCAATGGTATCCATTTGTAAAAGCTGTCGCAATCAAGGGACCCTAAAAGTATAGAGTTAGTGTGTCTGTTAGTAGGCATCTGCAGGAGGAGAGAAACGTGAGTACATTTTGATCCACAGGATTGTTCTGTCAGCATGAATGAGTTGTCATTGAACAGTACATCACAAACACTGATCTGAGGTTTCATGTGTGATTGAACAGAGAACACTTTTATTTACATAAAGAAATTAGATGAAATTCATAATTAGCATTAGTCTGACAGTGATATCTAATATTCTACATGTATATCTATTAGGCTAGCATCAGCTTCTAAATAAATGTCATGGTAGCTTAGCTAAGCTGTTATGATGGACTGCTAGCTGCGGTGGGTTAAGAGGATACTACTGAGGGTACAAAAGTCACTTAACACAGCAGCCAACTTCAAGTTAAAGGCAGGCACGTGGGATGTAGAACCTACATGAACGCATGCTTTTTGAAATAGAACTTCACCCGAAAATCCTAACATTGATAATATGATTTAAAGCTAGGGCGAGTTAGCATTATGCAATTCCGTCAATGCTAACTGGCTCCTTTGTTTGCATAGCTTATTAGCCATGCTAACTGGTCCACCTGGCTTATATCATACTGTTACCCTACGTTCACGCTAGCAGGTCACAGGGCGACAAGCGACCAGTCATTTCCTATGGGAGGACACGATTTGTAGCCGCAATTCAGCAACAAGCGACAAATTTTCTTAAACTTCACGCAAATTAATTATGACACGGTAAAGCGCCATTGTAAACGCTGGGCTCCAACAAATTCTTCGCACCAAACGTAGACATGGGGGTCCGTGATCCCCCAGTTTCTTCTCACTGTACTTTCTGTTCCTACCGGCATTTTGTTCCTGTTTTCAACAGTTTGGAGCTGAACATGGAAGATGTTTACATCTTTGTACATGTACATTTGAAGAAAACAGAAGTGTGAAAGAATGTAGCAGATATTACTGTCTTTGAAGAGCTAAGTAGGGTGGCCACTTTCATAACCCCAAAAAGGAGGACATCAATTGCTTTACTCGTCTAATTGGGTGGAATGGATGACATTCGTGAGTCAGACGAATTGACTAGCAATTAAAGGGCTGACCTGCGGTGAAATGCAAGGCATGTCTTTTGACAGGAATGTGAGTCAATGGCACACATAATATTGTTGACGAGTGAACATGTGAACGAGTGAACGAGTGAAAAGAGGACGAATAGGCGTCCGTCCAGGTACTGCACCGGACTGAGAGTTGAAAAACCGGACTGTCCGGCCTAAAACCGGATGCATGGCCACCCTAGAATTAAGTCACTCAAGGGAGAGTCAAGCCAGGTTAGCCAGCATGCTAACTGACCAATAAAGCTAGCCACAAATTTGAAACCAACGGGCGATAACACAAGCAGCAAACACACCCACAAGAGACAAACTTGGGTCATTTATGAGGCTAGTTATGAGGCTAGTTAGGCTAGCCCTCCATTAGTAGCTGCTGGATTTCAGTGGTTATGACACGGACTTGTGCTCGAAGTTGCCCTCGTGGTTTCTTTCCAGCGGGCTAGGTACGAACGGGCTCTCGATCAGGCTATCAGGAGCGCTATTAAAAGATTCCGAACACGTGTCTGCACCACTTCAACCCCTCCAAAAAAAGTAAGAAAGGCGAGGAAACGTCCACCCTCGTCTTCTGGCTCTCTCGAGCTGATCAATCTCCCTCCTCCATATGCAAATCCTCAACACTGTCTGATTCCCTGATTGCGTTTGTGAGCCGAGCCGCCCACGCGTCAGATTTAGGGGGCAAAACGGCAAACTGTCAACACGTCTTTCTTAAAAACACTGCCTCTTATCGGGCCTGTCATCAGCCCATTGTGCTCGTGAGCGACGCGCTTCAGAAAGACATCCCGAGTTTAATCCATACGAATAAATCAAAGTCTGCTACGGCAGGGCGCTTCAGGCTCTCTAATCAAGCAGGCTTGGAGGAAAGATTTTCCCTTCGTACTCCCACTAACATTTGTCTCCGTGGAGTACAAGAGCCTTTATCATTCCACTTCATTCTGGCTGCATGTGTACGACAGTAGTGTTGCTCAGATGTGGGCCTGGAAGGCCGCAGTGCCGCCTTCCCAGTCTAGTACAGCTGATTCATCTCATCGGCTAATTACGAAGCCCTTCGCAGGCTGAATCAGGTGCGCTGGAGCAGGGAAAACACTAAACTCTGCAGTGCCGCGGACCTCCAGGGCCAGATATGAGTAACACTAATAAAGAGTAATAAAACAGCAACTGCGGAGTCACCCGGCGGGTTGCGGCGCCCACAGTTCCGCGGTGTGGCTAATTGTTGACACGTGTCGCAGAAATAAACGGAGAGGAGCATTTTGCGTTCCGCATCATTTCCCGTGTTAATGTGCTGCTCGGAGACATTATCTGCTGGAGCGCCGGACTCCGGAGCATCCAGGCTCTGGGCCCAGCCTCAGTTACTCACATCACCCCAAGAGGAACTAACTCAACCTGAAACAGCACCACTCCACATTAATCTCTCATCGCCGAGCAAATTTGCGTCCAGATGCGTCCCCGTTAACGCTAATGCCCATAAATAAAGCTATGGATGCGTGGCACGCATTTCCATTTTGGAGCGCCGCGGCTGTTTAACAAAATACAAGCCAGAGTCGTCTGCTCTCTTGAGTCTTTAACCATGGGCTAACTTTCTCAACACGAATAAAGCGAGCCAAACACGAGCGAAGAACAGGCGCAGCGTTTCTAGCCTAGATGCAAAACGATCCACGGATCCAAGGATAATGACTTGATAACTGTATTATAAGACGCATTGTTCGGCAAGCACAAAAGCGGTCGACAAACAGGCTGCTCGGTTCACAAAGGCAGCGAGGGTGGGGAGGAGAAGGGGCCCGGGGCTGACTATGGCCCCGGCACACCTTGTCATAAAGCGCATCTCTGCCATGGAGCTGGTTAAGAGATGTATTTGTGCGAGAATGAGCGTGTGAATAATTGAATTTCAATTTGGCACTTCATTACAAATGCATCCTTTCTTTTTCCAAATTGAGAGCCGCAGCCATTCCGAAATGCGACCTGACATCTGTGACATTCAGAGACGGAATCCGCGCTCTGCCAGCAAAAAGCCAATTAAAGCAACTTTTGTGCCGCGCCGTGCTTTTGTTTGGATATGGTGTCAAAAGCATCTGCTTGTTACGGGGACATTTGAATTTGACAATTTGCTCATTTCCAATCATACCAGTCTGCATTTTTTTCCCCTTCTTCTTCTGCCAAGTTGTTTGTGATGCTCCTTTCCCCCCTCTCAAAGTTCAGTCGGGGTTTTTCGATGGATTTCAGGATTTCGGAGGCTCTTGATTCATCAGCACGAGTGCTTTTTTCCCCTGCCTGCGTAGAGCGGCCCTAATTCTGCTTATAGTCCGATTGAGACCCTCTTTTCTAAATTGCTGCATTGACAATAAAGTGCCTGCCTTTAAGTGAGTCATACAGAGAAGACACAATCAAACCAACTCCTCAGCTGCAAGGCAAAAGTAATCAAATCTGTCTGGGATTAAAAATGAGTTGGGAATAGGGGGACAGAATGAAACAAAGACAAAAAGAGACAAAGAGACAGTTTTTCTCTACAGGAGTACACTGTATTAGGTTGAGTCTCATTAATGTTGCTCATTAAAGGAATTCCTCCATTTCCATCTTTGGCTTACGCTCGATTACAGACAATAATTGTCACACATTTCCCTTTACAAAAAATACCAAATATGTAGAAGCCAAAGGGCAGTTGCTGAATGCTGTCACCAAGGTCGTTATAAATATCTTTTCTGCGGGGGTTGTGTTCATTCGTTTAACAGCGTAGTGGTGCGAGAGTTTTCACAGGATCTGGAACTGTCACTCTATGTAAAACTGGGGGGCATCAAGAGAGGAGAAATTTAATAATCTGAGGAATAATCTTTGGAGCATGAAAACAGCAGGCTACATTCTGTACTTTAAAGTCACTATATATTTTTTTGAGTCACTATATCTTAATGAAGAAGGTGTCAAACTTAGCTCCACCTGATTGTGCCATCTCTACCAATCGGCAGAGGTATATTAGGCTACAAACATCCACTAAAGATAACTGAGTCTTTCAACAGATACATATTTACTGTTCTCATCCACAGATTAGGCAAGCAACAAGTAAATCACTCCGCACACGTGGATTGTTTTTGTGGGATTTTTGAAGGTGAACTTATTTTATCAGCATATTATACTTTCAAAGGTTTTGTGGAACATAATTATATAACTAATAAGGGTCAATAAAAAAAATTCATAGGGTCAATTAAAAAAACAGGCATTACCAATTTTTTTCCCATTTTTAATGCTAAAGTATTTATGCTAAGCTAATGTAATTAAAATTGACTATGTGCTTTATTATTACTGCCTCAATCAAATAAAAAAAAAATCTGGTTCTTTTTTCTTGGTGGTCTGTTTCTGCATGATTCTTCTGTGTGATCTTCTGTGCTACACTGTAAACCAGCAAATTATTCATGAGCTCATCAAATTATTCATTAGCTCACCAAAAAACAGTTCTTTTTTTCTAGAGCCAGATTATTTGTAAATGGGTGTGTAAAACCACATTTCTGCACATTTTATTTACTCCAAAGTCACATACTGTCTAAGTAGACACCGGGAGCTCAATTTAAATACTGAGTAAATGCATTCTATAGCATCTTTAGGCAACTAAAGCTGCATCTGAGGTTCATTCTGTAAACTCGTAAGTGAGTGACAGGTTTGGGAAACAGGGACAGATGTCAAAATTATTGTCTGTGATCATCCGGGAGGGGATAGTCTGTAGGTAGTGGTGAACCTGCTGAACTAATCCTGTAAGTGACCTCAAGAACAGGTTATTGGCAGGTGTGACAGGGGTAGTGCAGTTGCGATACTTACAGCGATGCTGTGGCTAAAGCCGGAGCCAGGCTGGGGGCTAGCAGCACTGATGTAGTTCCCCACAGCTGAGTCCTGACTGGTCGGGCCATACAAATCAGCTACAGGCCCTGGACTGTTGGCACCAGGGAAGCCTCCAGGCCGAGGAGGGTTAGTGCCTAAAGAACACACATACACACACAGAGGGAGAAGTGGTGGAGCTGGAAATCCTCAGGGTCATGTCAAGCCTGATGCGCAATGATGGCTAAACAAATTTCGACTGCCTGGAGATTGACACAAACACAATATATGGGAGAGAATATGATATTGGACGTGGAAGTCTATATTAATTTCAGAATATTGAAGGACTGGGAACTGTAGAGCCAAATAATAAAAGCGATACCAGCAAAGAGAGTGGCACTGAAACGCTGACTAATTACTTGAAACGCTATTCCATTCATACACTCTAATTGCTAATAGCTAAAGCTTTCAGGATTGTATTGTGGATTGCATGAAGAACATCATTAAACTTGCATTAGAACAATATCTATTTAATATCTTTATTTCTTACTAGTAGCGAGGGACACCAAAGGTGATTAGCCAACATCATATTCTCATGTGTGCTACGCATAGCGTGTTGTATGGGGAAAATCTCACAGCTCATGCACAAGACCGATCGGCATGCAGGCAAACAATGAAACCAACATGCAGTCATGGGAACATGGGAACGCTGCTTTGAGGCCGCTTCTGTGGACGTGCATGAAGCGTGGTATAGGAACGAGTCTTTTGGTGGCACTGTTTGGTTTTCTTCTCTGCCTGTTCTGCAGTCAAACCAACTTAATACTGTAAATCTGGAGAAAACAAGTGAAGACACCAAGGGTTCCTCCTCTGCTTCTTTTCACAGCAACTTATTCGTCTTGCCATCGTAAACATAAAGGCAGACGGGACAAGGGGGCAGCGATTCTGAAACCATGCCGAATGTTCGGGAAATCCCAATAACGCCAATAGGAGCTTCTTAAAGCCACGTGAGTCAGCCTACACTGTCACATATGAAACTGGCTGGACAAAGTGTTCCAGTTGCGTCACGCATGCTGTAGCTGTTCATTCATCACACTGCACTCTGTAATAAGCCTCCATTTCCACCGTCACAACAGGGGCCTGGAAGCCCCAGTTAATGCTATGACTATATGCAGCATTCTCGGTTCTGAGTCATGGGTCACTTTGGAGGGAGTGGACAGTTCTGTACTGTCAACCCCAAGAACGGAGCCAGTTTGTCACTTCTAAATATCAAAGAAATAATAATTGCATAGATATACCGTAAATCTGAAGTTACATTGAATATGCAGTTCTTAAATTCTTAAGGCATACACACACACACACACACACACACACACACACACACACATACATACTGATATACACTTATCATCAACGGACTAGTTACACTCAGAAGGACGTGTGGGATTGCAGTGCTATTGGGAAGGAAGATAAAGGTCACCAGGAACAATAAATGATGATAAATTTAGACTGATATGGCCAATATTTATTAAGCTACACAAACAGAAGTAGTGTCTCTCAGTATGGCATCGGGCCGCCATGTTTGCTAATGCAACATGACAGACATCTCGGCACTGAATTGTAGAGGTTCCTAATGGTGTCCTGTGATAATCCATCCCATGCAGCTTGAATATTCTCACACAGTTCCTGCAGATATTGCAGTAGGGGTGGAGGTGGAGTGACACCAGGCCTTCTGGACGTGTGACGTGTGACCGGAAACTGTTCATCTTGGTGTTGACCACAGTGCCTCTACACACAGATTCGTTGGTTGTCTACACCAAGACAAAAGTGCCACTGAAGATGACCTACTGCCATTCTGAGTCACTCCATGACAGTCTGGCATGACACCATTGCAGTCTTTGGTGACGCTGACGTGGTGTTAAAGGCAGTTGTCACAACGGTCCGCGTGCGTGTAGTCCTGTGTCGTGCAGCCATCTGCCAATGGTGCTGGCGATAACAGGATGACTCATGGAGGACATCACTACTCTCAGAATGTCTGTAATCATGGCTGTTGGGTCAGGCAGGTACACTGATAAGACCTGTACTTACGTACATCACATGAGTGGCCAAGCGTGAAACTTGGATCATTTGCATGTATCATGATGTCAAACCTACCCACCAAGTTTCATTCCTGTCAGTTGATTCCTTCTGGGTGCAGCTATTTGTGCAGCTATTCACCTCCTTCCCTCCCACTAACCACCAGTTTTGTCCCAGTACTGTTGTCCAGGGACTGTTGTCTCCGCCCCTGCCAAGGATCTGAACACCATAAGACTTGGGCCCAGGATGGGGGCCTACGCCAAAGACTCTTTATTTCTTTGTTATCTTTCAAACTGTACACCTTATCGAGGGTTAAAATATTGTTTACCATCACGTTTGCCTTTTGAGTCTTTCTGGCAGAATTTCAGAAAGTCAGCCTAACCAGAAGAGTGTTGCCACATTACAGGCTTAGGCTGGAAATGCTATGCTGAACCTACGCAGTAGGACAGCAGAACCTAATGAACTTCGAATACATGAACTGTCATTAAAAGATTAGTAAATCTGAATAGTAATTTGTGTAGCATTGTATATTGCTGTCATATTAAAGGACCATGTGGTGCATGGAGTCTACACCAGAGGGCAGTGTTCAGTCCAACAGTCTAATAAAAAAGGAGCATCATAAATAGACTACAGCAGGCGGTTAATAGCGTACCACACAAAGATAGCAGATAAAGTAAGAAGTCCAGCTACAGTACATCAGGAGCATTGCAGAAATGCACTGATAAACATTTTGTTTATTTAGCGGAATCAAATTTTAAGCATCGAATTGTATATTTTAGTGCTAAAATAAGTATATTAATATAAATATATGTGCATTAATATGTCACAGTAGCAGCAGGCTAATTAAACATCTTCAGTTTCAGACAACATGATATCATTTCTTGATGAAACTGTGTTTATTAAAGTTGATTTTAGCTTTCTAGTGAACCGCTAAGCTTCGTAGTTATTATCAAGTGGGCCTTGGGGCACCTAAGACACTTTAGACACTTCTTCAGTTCAAGCTTCTGTACCTGGGCTACTAGGTGCTGCTTAATGAGAGAGAAGTACAGAGGCAGCGAGAGAGAGAGAGAGAGGGAGAGAGAGAGAGTGACTGCAGTGCTTAACTCCAGGCCTTTCTCAGGAGCAGCCTTACTGGCCTTATCTGAAGAGCACATTTCCTAATAGGCCTGCTTATTGAGCAATTACAGCCATTTTCAGTTTCAACAGTAATCCTCATTTCCTATAATTGGTGGATTCTGTTGAGGCAAAGCGCAGGGCTCTCCCTCTCCCTTTTCCTTCTCTCTCACTCTCTTTCTCTTTCTCTCTGCAAGCAAAAGGATTTATGTTTCAACTTAAACCCCGGGGCTAGACTGCTCCTGCTATTAACTTTAATAGGCAAACATGAGTTACACTTATTGGCTTTGACTGGTAGCTTAGCGGTACCCATGCTAATTAAACTAGCGGGCCAATGGATTACACAGCAGGTTCTTTTTTAAGGTTGCAGGTGACTCATGTGTCCTGCACTGGTACTCGGGCGTTAATTTACGAGACCCTTTTGTCTCTTTCCGCAGGATGACAAAGTGGAAGTGCTCCGCAGGGGGAAAGAGGGCACGGTGCTGTTCTGTTCTCTGAGTTTCAGCAAGGTATTTGTCCTCACCTGTTATTTATTTATTTATTTATTT
>CM067490.1:23881949-23926340 GCA_034552555.1 Semaprochilodus insignis | reverse complement strand
CACACACACGCACACAATACTGACGCAAGATCAGTGCCAATAAGCTGACAGGAGGGGCAAGCACAATCATTTACTCCAATGAAATAATTAGGAGAGGCAGAGACGGTAGCTGAGGTTTCGATCTGTGTAAGTTTCTTCGTGCCTCTTTATTGAGTTAGAGGCAAGCGCTTAGACTGCCATTTGCTCCATCCCTCTACCTTTCTCTCACTCTGACTTTGTCTCGCATCACACCACACGACTCCTTTTCAGCACTATAATTCCATTCAACACAAGAGCATGGGGTCCACGGAGGGGACTGATGGCTCTTGTCTAAAAAAATACTTTCTTTCTGTGGCCAACACCACACACAGCAAGCCACGGGACATTTCCCTCCAGCAAAAATGACAGGACTGTTCAACTGACAGTGCAAAGAGGCTGACTGACTGGCAAAGGCAAGTCACATTAACCTACTAAATATCTGCACGGGGGTCACTAAACTACGGCTTAAGCTTCAGAAGAGAACATGCACTGTAATTTCCTACACATGCATATACCTGTCTGCACTCATGGTGGCATAGCCCAATCATAACCAAAGGCATGTTTAGCAACTTTGATAAAATACACCTCCAGTAAAAGTAAAGTTCCTTTAGACCTCCACTGGAGTAAAAGTACTAAAGTATTTAGCTTCAAATGTACTTGAATATGGAGAGTAGCATGATTTATTATGGCTCTAATGTCCTGTTATCATTTCTGGAACAAGACTCTTAATCAGCTCATTTTAGGTGAAGAGACTCTAGTGTCTCTCAGTCCACCAGTCTTTAATAGAAGGCTCATTAATTAGTCTGACACTGTCGTCTATTCAAATGATCATAAGCACAGAACACTGAAGAAGAACAGTTTCTATTACCTAGAACCAAACTCTGTCCAACAGGTCAAAACAAGCTGTAAACAAAGTGATCGCTGTAACCTGATTGGTGCTCGCTTCACGCTTCTTTCATTTGGACATGTTACGTTTTTATGCACATATAAGCCAAAAGGAAGGACAGATACCCCAACACACTACTTACAGTACACAAACACATTACACTTACTGAGTTACTGTACCCCAACACACTACTTACAGTACACCAACGCATTACACTTACCGAGTTACTGTACACCAACACACTACTTACAGTACACTAACACATTACACTTACTGAGTAACTGTCCACCAACACACTACTTACGGTACACCAACGCATTACACTTACCGAGTTACTGTACACCAACACACTACTTACAGTACACTAACGCATTACACTCACTGAGTTACTGTACACAAACACACTACTTACAGTACACTAACGCATTACACTTACTGAGTTACTGTACCCCAACACACTACTTACAGTACACTAACGCATTACACTTACTGAGTTACTGTACACCAACACACTACTTACAGTACACTAACGCATTACACTTACCGAGTTACTGTCCACCAACACACTACTTACAGTACACTCACGCATTACACTTACTGAGTTACTGTCCACCAACACACTACTTACAGTACACTAACGCATTACACTTACCGAGTTACTGTCTGCCAACACACTACTTACAGTACACTAACACATTACACTTACCGAGTTACTGTACTCCAACACACTACTTACAGTACACTAACACATTACACTTACCGAGTTACTGTACACCAACACACTACTTACAGTACACTAACACATTACACTTACTGAGTTACTGTCCAACGCGGACTAAAGAAGGCATATTAGATCAGTGGATAAATTAGGTAATAAACAGTGAACTGATTAGTTTAGAGAAATAGTTTTTAGGTTCAGCCCTAATCAGTGCAAGAGTGGCTTGCTGGTGGATGTGACTCAGTCTCGGGCACGAGTGGAGGAAAATGACTTATGGCTACTCGTTGAGTAAGCTTGGCTGAGCCGCTCCCTCTGCTCTCGGCTGCGGGGCTGAAAGATGGGGACTGAGGGATTAATTGCTTGTTACTGAGTGCCTATTATGCCATTCCACTCAGTACGCAGGAATGAGACCTGTCAAAAGCCATGTGGTTCGCTAATCGAGGAGACTGATATGTCTCACCAGAGTCTTATGTTCAGCGCCGGGTGGACGAGTGGGCGGCAGATATTCTAGTTAGATCAGAGCAGTATTTCACTCTATAGCTATACCTACCTTAAGCAGTTAACATGTTTTGGTTTACAGGGCGGTGCATGGGGTAAAAAGGTTACCTAAGTCATTTAGAGTGGTTCGATGGTTTTAGAGAACTGGAGGACTATTCAAAGTGGTGCTGTTGGGAACCAGACATTAGACGAAGACTTTAATGAACAGAAAGCTATTACACAACATGCTTATTAATATGCTACCTGATGTTCAAAACATTGTTTTATGGTAGTTTTGAGATGGGGTTTCGAGCCAAAACATATTTTAAAAGCCATTAATGATGTTATGCAGGATATCAATCAGATTTACCACTATTTTACCGGTTACTGATATTAAATAAGCTCACCGGACAGAAAAATGAGTCACCTGTGAATGAAACATACCTAATAGCGTGTAATACCTCTACGAGCACCAACAACAGCTGTGACTGGACTTGGCTTGGACTGGACAAATTTCTGGATATAGCCCTCAGTCACTCTTGCATCAAAGAATTGGTCAGTTAGGCCAGATTTGGTGGATGCCTTCCCTGGCGTTTTACTGGTTGTTCCAGGTCGTCCCACAGATTTCCGCAAGCATTCAAATCTGGGTATTTTGCAGGTGAGTCCAGAGGTGTGAACGCTCCTTAATGCTCATCATGCCATACTTGCAGCCCTGTAAACGTGAGAACTGTCATCTTGGAATACAGGGGAAGGTATAGGTAAAGGTTATGTTCCTCAGTGAGATGATGAGCATAAGGCCAAACCAGGTTGTCCAGCAGCTCAGTGTAGGCACTGTAGTTCAAATTTACTGTCAGCTCAACCAAAGACCCCCATTCCACATAATTAAAACACCCCCAGAACATCACAGAGGGGGCTCATTGTTTGTCCGGGAGCTTGTAGAGACAATACATATGTGGGGTCACTGGGGTCATTTTGGGTAGTAAATAACATATTAAATATGGTTATTCTTTGGACATTGCAACCATTGCATCCATAGACTGTGCTTCCCATTACCATTGTGAAGAAATCCAAATTGGTAAGTTTCTTCACAATGACCCAACAGCTACGATTACAGACATTCAGAGAGCAGTGATGTCCTCCATGAACCATCCTGTTAGCGCCAGCACCATTGGCAGATGGCTGCACGATGCTGGACTACATGCACACAGACCATTACAACTGTCCTTAACACCATGTCAACGTCACCAAAGACTGCAATGGTGTTGTGCCAGACTGTCATGGAGTGACTCAGAACGACAGCAGGTCATCTTCAGTGACGAGTCCCGCTTTTGTCTTGGTGGAGACGACCAATGAATCTGTGTGTGGAGACACCGTGGTCAGCGCCAATAACAGTTTGTTGTTGCACGGCACACATCCAGAAGGCCTGGTGTTACTACACCTCCACCCCTACCGCACAATCTGTAGGAACTGTGTGAGAATATTCAAGCTGCATGGGATGGATTATCACAGGACACCATTTGGAACCTCTACAACTCCATGCTGAGACGTCTGGCATGTTGCATTAGAGAAACACTACTTCTGTACGTGTATCTCAATAAATATTGCCCATATCAGTGTAAATTTATCATCATTTATTGTTCCTGGTAACCTTTATCTTCCTTCCCAATAGCACTGCAATCCCACACTTCCTTCTGGGTGCCACTATTCTTTTGATGATGAGAGTATTTTTACATAGTACTTTTAGTACTTTCATACTTTCTGCCAAATAGTTTATAGTTACTACATAACTTAGTTAGTCTACAACTGAATAGTTCACAGGAAGCAAGCGGAACAGAAACACATTATGTACCCAGGCTGCTATAGGGACTGGTAAATGACCCTTATGTTTAACTACAATATCGAGGTCACTGTGTTCCAACAATGTAATCAAACATCATCATTACAGCTGCCCGATTAAAGACATACATCAGAGCAGTGGGTCTAAGACACCACCACATTACATTATAATAAATGTAATTACAGGCCGGGCACTAATGAAGGCATATATTGGCGTCTGACAGCAGCTCATCAGACTGTGTGGGTCTGACAGCAGAGATGGTTTTCAGAGACAGGACAGAACGATAGTGTGTAATCAGACATAGCTCAGACAGCCCCCACCATTACCCCCACGGCCTGCTGCCGTCTACAGCCACCTAACACACCAGTCTCATTTGAAGGGACCAATGATTAGGATGTATTTCCACTGAAGTTTCCATGGGTTTGGGGTTGTTTTGTAATACAGGGTGAGCTTATAAGCCAGTTACCTTTGGGAAAAGTTCCCCTTCTGTACTTCATTACATCACTTTAGAAGCAGTCTGGAAACTGGAGTCATGCCTGTACAGTCATCCAAGTGTAGGAACACAATGTGATAAAATCCTACGTCGATTCTTTTAGCCAACGTTACGATGGTTTTTGATACCTCAAAATCTGTGCTGATGTGATTTGGCTCCATACTGAGCTCTGCAGTTGATATGAATTGGTAGTGTGTGAGAGTTAGTTCAGTTTAGTTGCTCTGCTTAGTAACATTAGCGGTTATTTGGACTTTGATTATGAGGAATCTTATTTTGATGGCCAGGCTGAGAGTAGCTTAGGCAGCTAGCACCGAGAGCCCAAGTGAGCAAGCCCACCAATCACAGTACAGTGCTCACTTTGGTTTGAGCTTGTTTTGACCTGTTGGACAGAGGTTGGTTCTAGCTTAATGGAAACATGTTCTCCTTCAGTGTTCTGTGCTTATGATCATTTGGACAGACATCAGTGTCAGACTAAGTAATGACCTTCTATTAAAGACTGGTGGACTGAGGGTGACACTAGAGTCTCTCCACCTAAGATGAGTTGACTAAGCAAAAGTCTTGTTCCAGAAATGATAATAGGACATTAGAGCCATAATAAATCATGCTATTGTTACTCTCCATACTTAAGTACATTTGAAGGTAAATACTTTAGTACTTTAGTACAGGAACTTCTACTTTTACTGGAGGAGTATTTCACCTTGGGGATCTCTACTTTAACTCAACTACATGGTTTGTGTGCTTCATCCAGCATTGCCACATCTACAGACAAATTTGTGGTATTGCCTCAGTATCTTAATTCAAATGATTTTTTCCACACTCCATGATTTGTTACCAACGGGAGAGTCTGCTTTGCTGCCATTCCTCAAACAAGTAGTAGATTGCAGCTGCATCATGTTAATGTGAACACAAGGATGCAAGCAAGATTGCAGCAAGTGCGTGCTGCCATCTATAGTGTAAGAGCATACAGATAGGAATCATGCAAACAGTGTGGAAACAGATGTGAAACTAAGCATGCATGCATCAGTGTTTATGCATCACGTCAATGACACCGGTTCGTTTGCTATTTGGATGATGCTTTAATACAGACTGATGAATTGTTGCATCCCTATTGAATTGTCTAGTGAATCTGCAGTTAGCAGTTGCCCTGAGCTCACTACTACTGGGCAGTTGGATCAGTTTTAAATCACCACATGTAAAATCATATTTACACACAAGACATGTGAACCAGAATAGTGGCAGCTAACTTGCATGTTTCAGTAACTGACACCTCTTAAATCTCTGACAGTGCAAGTTTTGTTGCTGCTTTGGCAGTGCTCGTGCTCATGCCAATAAACTTTATTAAACTGAGCCCAACTGAGAGATAAAGAAACAGGGAACGAGTGAGGGAGGGAGATGAAAGAGAGAGATGGAGGTATTGCAAAGCTTTTAAACAAGACCAAAAGCTATATCTTTATCTCTTTATAATGGAAAATACAGTTTTCTCCATTTTTCAAAGAAAGGAGTTTGGTACTGTGTGGATACACTAGTAAAGGGGACCTAATATGGTCATTTTCAGTGTTCATAATTTTATTTTTGGGGTCTATTAGAATAGATTTACATACTTCAATTTTCTCAAACCACCTGACACTTCCGTCTGCGTGAAGCTACACTATACTGGCAAAAGTATTTGCTCGTCGGCCATCACACGCATATGAGCTTGAGTGACATCCCATTCTTAATCCATAGGGTATAATATGATGTCGGCCCACCCTGTGCAGCTATAACAGCTTCAACTCTTCTAGGAAGGTTTTCCACAACGTTTAGGAATGTGTCTATGGGAATTTTTGACCATTCTTCCAGAAGCACATGTGTGAGGTCAGGCACTGACGTTGGATGAGAAGGCCTGACTCGCAGTCTCTCGCAGCCTTGCGCTTGGTGATGTAAGGCTTGGGTTCAGCTGCTCAGCCATGGAGACCCATTCCATGAAGCTCTCTACACACTGTTCTTGAGCTAATCTGAAGGCCACATGACGTTTGGAGGTCTGTAGTGATTGACTCAGAAAGTTGGCGACCTATGTTTTGCACACTATGCTCTTCAGCATCCACTGAGGAAATTCACAACTGGACTTGTTGCCCAGGTGGCAACCTATCACGGTACCACGCTGGAATTCACTGAGCTCCTGAGAGCGACCCATTATTTCACTAATGTCTGTAGAAGCAGTCTGGATGCCTAGGTGCTTGGTTTTATACACCTGTGGCCATGGAAGTGATTGGAACACCTGAATTCAATTATTTGGATGGGTGAGTGAATACTTTTGGCAATATAGGGTATATATTTTTGGCAGGTGTCAATATCCTGGGACAGCGACGACACGCCTATTTATTCTACAGCAGTTTAACTGTTTCAGCAGTTTCCTATGGAAGTTATAAGGTGTGGGTCAGCCTGGACTGCTTTTTGAATGAGGCAGAATACCAGGCAGCCAATCAGAACAGAGGCTGTTTACATGAAGTCACAGATCAGCCACAGTCTATAAAAACAGCCTGTTTAATTCTATGGGATAAAGAATAAAGAGAGGCTGGAAAATAGTCATGAAAACATTGTTTGGCATACGAACCCACGCAGATATCTCAACATGTCATGATTTCATGTGCTCTAATTCTTCAGGCATTCCACAGAAAGAGAGAATGATAAAAAGAAGGAATAGCCTGATTAGGTCAGGTCACTTACAGTCATCAGCCCCAGTGCTAGCGTAACACCTCCATCCCAATTGCATGCTTTGTTTCTTTACTCTCATCCTTACTACAACACCCACTTCCTCTGGAGGAGCCACCCTCATGTTAAATACAGTCACAAGCCCCACAACCATGACCTATCGTCTCCCTTCTCCTCCTTTTTCACCTCCTCCTCTCCTCCTCAGCCACTCTCCTGCTGTTGCCGAGCAGAAACATTTCTCTCCAGAGTCGCGAGTCATCTGCTCTCTCTTTTCCCCTTTCCCTGCCTCTCGAACTTGGCGTTGAGAGCAAAAAGTTCTTGTGAGAGATTAACTGTGCCGGATTAGGTGGGTTAATTAATAGATCTCGCCGGCTCATTGTTTTGCATTGGCGCCGCGAGAAGCCGCCCAAGAGAGCCGCTGCGGCGTTAAATCAATTTCATGGCCCTTTTATTACCGGCAAGATAAAGCCAATATTTAGCTTTCACATTTCTTTCAGAGATGTTTTCTGCCCTGCCATCCCTCTTCTCGCTGTCGTCAGAGGAAGGCCACATTTGGACAGTCTCCGCGACTCTGGGGAAAGCGCAAGGACACATCTGTCCCACAGCCGTGGCCTGGGCTCCTCCCAAGAGAGCGTCCCTAACAGCACAGCCCCCTGGGGGGCCTGGAGCTTCACTCTGCTCTGGGACAACACCGAAGAAGAGGAGGTGATCACGCAGGACAGCACGTGGGCTTGGTGCTTTTTACACACTGTTGCTCAAGCTGTGCGTAGGGCTGGCAGTTAGATCATGCAGAGTATCAGTGAGCATCTACTTCAGCAAAATTAGCACTGGAACTGAAAGACTGAACACTGAAATACTCTTTCTGACATCTGAGTATTACTAGCATACCCCTAGTGTTAGTGTACTGTAAGTAGTGTGTTGGTGTACAGTGACTCAGTAAGTGTAATGTGTTAGTGTACTGTAAGTAGTGTGTTGGTGTACAGTGACTCAGTAAGTGTAATGTGTTAGTGTACTGTAAGTAGTGTGTTGGTGTGCAGTAATTCAGTAAGTGTAATGTGTTAGTGTAGTGTGTTGGTGTACAGTAACTCAGTAAGTGTAATGTGTTAGTGTAGTGTGTTGGTGTACAGTAACTCAGTAAGTATAATGTGTTAGTGTACTGTAAGTAGTGTGTTGGTGTACAGTAACTCAGTAAGTCCAATGTGTTAGTGCACTGTAAGTAGTGTGTTGGTGTACAGTAACTCCATGGTAATCAACAGTGTGTTACAGATGCGACAGACAGAGATGAGGCTGAAAAGCACTAGAGTGTTGCTTTGAGGACAGTCGCTGTTCTGAGCAGCATCAGAAGGTAAAGTCAGGCAGCTGTTGAAGTTATTCTCTTCTCTAGAAACAGTAAAGCCTGGCTGCCGGTCCCCGCGAGCGCAGAGTCAGGCTGCCAGTGAGCGGGGGGTAAACTTTGCAAGCCACAGCGCCGGCGTTCATAAAAAGAGGATCAGCAGTAAATACAGCCGGGGTTTCCACGGGCAGCGCACATCCCCTCCCTCCGTCAGCCCGCAGGGTCGTGGGAAATAGCAAAATAGCCCCTCTCCAGTCTTTCCTTTACCAGCCTCTTTCAGAAGGAGAGAAGGGAGGAAAAGATAAATGTGAAAAAAAGAAGACATGACAAATAAGAACAGCGATAGGAGGGAAAAATGGCTATTGCTATCTTTTCATCTGCGGATTGACAAGTGGCCCATTGTCAGGGTGTTTCGGTGCGACTTGGTGGCTTTTGTTGTTTTCAGAAAAGCTCAGAGGAGCGCTATCAAAGCTCCAAATCGGCGAGCGGCCCCGAGCCCAGCTGGCTCTTACATGGAGTGTGGAAGGCACGGAGATCATCTCCGCACATGCACACACACACACACACAAACAGTGCAGAAAAAACAAGCCAGGAAAAACACACGCAAAATTCCACCCGAAGGAGCGCATATGGAAGCCAAGACATGCTTCAGATGCACACTGCGGATCCTTAAGAGTGCATATGCATGTGCGTGTGTGTGCAGAACATGCTTCACAGGTAAGAGATTCCACTCAAGGTGAAGCCCTTTGGCGGAGAGATCCTTTTCCATCAGCTCAGATTTTGAATGATGTGAGAAAGTCATTTGGAAAGCTTGATTACAGAAAGCCAGGCTTCGTCCCCGTCCACACGCACAGATGATGCACTCATGCAAAACATTCTGGTGAAAAATCAAATGTGCACAATTTTCTGTTTAACCCAAATACAGTTATTGCTAAATTATCTTTAGAAGCAAAGCAGCATCTTTCTGGCCAATGCGATATGGTGGTTTGAGTTCGCTGCTTACAGACTAAACAGATGAAACTCTTAATCATCCGGCTGTTTGTTCTCTGTGCCTTCCTCTAAGATTGGCTGGTCCTGATTACCGCATCATTCATTGCAGGATTTCATTGCATTACAGCGGTAGTTTGGTTTTGTTTAGTTCCTCTGTCATTTGAAATATACGGTATATAATCAAATATATACGTATATATATATATATATATATAAAATCAAATTTGCATGCAGCATATTTCATTACTCCAGTAGTTGGCAGCTTATATTTCGGATATATTGCTCTATAATGTCATGTGTGTGGGGTTATTTACATATTTGCATCTATCTATCTATCTATCTATCTATCTATCTATCTATCTATCTATCTATCACTAGCTAGCTAGCTGTTTTTCTAAATATAACTGTGTTTATAAGCTCACCAGACAAAAACATGAGTCACCTGTGACTGAAATGTACCTAATAGTGTGTAATTCCTCCACGAGTACCAGTAACAGCTGTGACTGGATTTGGCATGGACTGGACAAGTTTCTGGATGTAGGCCACTCTTGCATCAAAGAATTTTGTGCAGTTGGGCCAGATTTGGTGGATGCCTTCCCTGGCACAATTTTTTTTCCCTGGCAGAATTCCCTGTAGACTGGGATTTTAGCCACTGCTACTTCCTTCACACTGTGGTCTTTGGCACGACCAAATGCAGTCACTCCTTTTAGCCAGTCATTAACATCTGCTTTGGAGCCATTTATCTATCTATCTACGCTTTTAAATTGCCCACTGATCTGGTGAAATGATGTCATTTGATATGTTATGCATTATCAGAACTCTAACGAAACAAGGTTCAGTTGAGATGCCTGAAATCACCCTTGGATTGCTACAGTTGCAGGAAGCTTCCCCTGTGTTAAGTCAGCCTCTCTGTTGCACTGGAGCTACGAGGCCTGTGTAGCACAGAAGTAATGGAACTTACAGTGGCCAGTTTCTCATGGTGGGAACGCACCTCTCCTCAAACCACACTGAGTTATTAAATACTCTCATACAGACTTCGTTTATGACACTGTATGACACAGTGGCGCTATAAAAACCTGACATAAAACCTTACACAGCTAAAAACAGTAACAGAAGCCACCGTGAAACCTTTCAGGAGTACAGAAGTGAAGAAAGGGAGGACTTTTCTACGAAAAGCACATATACCTCTATCCTGTATTGACAGGAGATCCAGACAGCAGAGCATCTACCAGGTGTGTCTATATTCGCCACCCCTGTAATGGCATGTCATTTCTGTACGGGAAAGCATACGACAGGCACCATCTCCCGAGCCAAAACTAGCGTATGAACTCATCAGTGGCGGAGGCCTGCGAAACACTGAGCCGAGCTGTAATTTATGACACATTAGCGCACACTTACACAGCTGGATACACGCGGGGTGGCGCTCCGAGCGCGAGTGTAATAAGGCTATTGTGGGGCTGTGATGTATGACTCTCAGCCCGCATTACTCGCTCATTACCGTTCGGCCAGCCATGCTTTATGGAGGTGACTTACTCTCGGCTGCCCAAGAGCCACATTCACACGTATCATAAAACATAAAAACTTTGCGGGCCTCTCAGACCGTGCCGGGCCTTTCCGTGTCTGGGAGCAGCCGAGCGGGCAGGACGGCGTCCTCTAAAATAAATAATTTCTTGCTCCGGCGCCAAAAACGGAGCCGGGTTATGGCGAGTCCGACCTGTGGCTAATGGAAGACTCGTCACGGCGTCAAGGTTATGGCTTCCCTCTCCTCTTTTCTCTCTTTCCCTCCCTCACTCTATCTGTGGCTGTTTTGGCCTGACCTCTGCTGCCAAATGAAGACCAGTGAGGGTCTTTATTAATTCTTAGATGGCCAGAGTTATTAGTGTGGTTTAAAAGCAATCACATAACTGTCCATGTACACTTGTCATCAAAAGAATAGCTGCGCAAATAGCTGCACCCCGAAGGAATCAACCGACAGGAATGAAACTTGGTGGGTAGGTTTGAGATCATGAGACATGCAAAAAGAGTTTCACGCTCAGCCGCACATGTGACGTAAACAAGGATGGGCCTTATCGCTGTATCTGACTGACCCGACAACCACCACTGCGGACACTCAGGGAGCAGTGATGTCTTCCATGAGTCATCCTGTTAGTGCCAGCACCATTGGCAGACGGTTGCATGACACAGGACTACATGCACCACGTCAACGTCATCAAAGAGTGCAATGGTGCTATGCCAGACTGTCATGGAGTGGCTCAGAAGGCCAGCGGGTCATCTTCAGTGACAAGTCCCGCTTTTGTCTTGGTGGAAACAGCAATTGAATCCGTATGTGGAGGCACTGTGGTCAGCGCCAAGATGAACGGCTTGTTGTCACATGTCAGAAGTCCAGAAGACCTAGTGTCATTCCACCTCCACCCCTACCACAAAATCCGCAGGAGCTGCATGAGAATATTTCAGCTGCATTCCTTTAGTGTGTTATAGAGCTTTTGTGCATGTAAGCAGCATCTTTGTTACACAGTGACATCATCTTGTAACACAATCCTTATTGCCCACCTACCGGCAAGCTTGGAACATCCTCACACAATGGAGGCAGAGCTAAACAGTAAAAACTGACCACTCTGAAACGTCCTGGCCCAGTCTAGCAAGCAAGGGTAAATCTATCCCACTCTCAGGATGGGACTCTGGGACACTGATATGGCAGAACTGACACCATTGTAAAAACAAACACTGTGGTGTGGGGGTGGGACTTGTAGCAGGATGGTGCTTTAGTGTTTGACCACTCAGAACAGAGTGGGCGAGCTAGCCAGTCAGAGCACTCTGGGTCATTGGGAGGCGGGGCTTAAAGACACAGGAGCTCTACCAGAGCGTTTCAGGCAGAAGGTCAATACGTAGATGTACAGTATGAGGAAAAAAAGTGTTTTTGGAAAATTGAGACCCTAAAATTAAATGATCAACATAGAACATGAGCATAATAGGTCCCCTTTAATAGTTTCCCCAATGTTTACTCACTGGTTTTATTCAGTGTAGGATGCCCACCAGAATGAGACACAAGCTTTAAAAGTTTCATAACGAAATATGCCGTCCTCTACTTATGAACTCAGATGTGAAATCAGCTGAAAGTTTTTTTTTTTGCCCCGTAGAACATACTGAGGATCAGCACAAGCAGAGTCAGAAACAAGCAGAGTTACAGTGGAGGTCCTCAGAGGACTCCTCCAAAAATCAAAGAAGCCAGAGAGAAAATAGAAGGAGACTCCTCCCCCTTCACGGGACGCCCACCTTGTTAGCCCGAAGCACCACTATTAATTAGCGGCGCCACCTCGGCCCCCTACTCGTTAGCACCCGAGTAAACACTCCTAATTTGTTATGCATTTTAATGATGGCCTTCTCCAAACATTCAAGGAACGTCTGCGGGTTAAAACACACACACAGACATGCACGCATACAAGCACACACACGCACACACACGCACACATGCATGCATACAGGCATACACACATGGTACTGTATACTGTCAGAGACTACTGTCCATTTACTTCACTTACATAACGTAGGATAACTAAGGAAAAATGAGCAGGAGTTTCCAAAACTGGAGTTCAGAAAATGATTAGCTACAGAGGAAACAGGCCTCATAACAACCATGTGGTAGACCACCACACCCGCCCCCAACAAATAAGCAGCACTTAAAGCTTTCATCTTTAGAGAGGAGAACATCAAGCTCCACTCTTACGTCAGATCTGAGAACATGCACAGATGCTTCCAAACCTTTTCTTTGTTACATGGTGACATCATCTAGTAACAAAATCCTTATTACCCGCCTGCTGGCAAGCTTGGAATGTCCTCACACAATGCCAAGGGAGCTAAAACCAGCTTGTTCTACCGGACTCTCAGGATACGACTCAAACTAATACGCCAGAACCGACGCCATTGTAAAAACAGACACCATGGTGTGGGGGTCTGACCTGTAGAAGGATGCTACTCTGGTGTTTGACCACTCAGAACAGAGTGGGCGAGCTGGCCAGACAGAGCACACTGGTCTCACTGGGAGGCGGGGCTTAAAGACACAAGCGTTCTAACAAAGCGTTTCAGGCAGGGGGTGAAAAAATAGTGTTTTGGGAAAGAATTGAGATGGGAAACTGAGATGGGAAAATATGCTTCTGTCCATCCTTCCACTGTAAGAAGACACTTCAACACTATGGGTCTGAAAAAACGCGTAGCTGTTCAAGAAGCTCCTCATTGAGAAACTGAGTCTAACAGGCCACATTAGGAGGTGCTTTCCTTTCTTGCCTACAATTGAATAACTTGTGCTAAATCACCGGTGAATACAAACTAAGGGTGGTTTCTGGTGGACATGCACAAACTCGCACACGCACACACGTTCAGTATTAATAAGGATGGCGGGTGGAAGGAATGCGAGCGAGTGATTGTGTGTATGTGTGTGTAATGCTGCTGTTTAAGCTTGTTTTATGTGCCACAATTACGTCTTTACTGCCATTCAATACGGGCCGAACGAGCTGCCTCAATACACAGAGAGAAGCTCACTGCTATGTGCTCTACTGCCAAACAGAGACTGCGGGCTGGAAGAGTTTAGTATGAGTGAATAGGAGGAGCAGGAGAAGAACAGAGGATCATGGGTAGTGTTAATTGATGGAGTTATTTGTTATATATACATATATATATATATATATACACACACACACACACAATGTTTTTGACTTCTCCTGTAAAGTTGTCATTTTTAAGGTACTCGTTTTTGTTTGGACAGTAACATGTATAAGCCACTGTGTACAATAATATTAATATGACCCGTAAGTATATCATACATATTGTAATATGTATATATAAATATATAAAGAAAAGCATCTGTGTGTCATAACAATATGAGCTATATGTAACATGTGTGTGTGTGTGTGTGTGTGTGTAACTACCTAAAAGTAATAAGAATTAAATAATATTATATGTGTAAATACCTATATGTCATACGAGCCCTGAACCTAACCTGATCTTGACTTCAGTAACCTTAAAGAAATGTGTTTTGCTCTTTTAGATTAATAACAAAAATGACATATAGAGCTTTAAAAAGTGTATGTTTATCCTGTTCTCTGGGTTTAGTATGAAGTCATTTTGGTCCTGATAGGCTATGAAAACACACACACACACACACACACACACACACAAACACCCTTTCTGCTCTTCATCCTCTCGCTCCTCTTCCTCCACAGCGTCCCTTCATCACACAGCTTCCCTACTGAGAGGGCATCTGTGGGGAAACGTGAGATAGCCCAAACAAGGCAAGCTCACACACGCCTGCACACAGGGAGCATCTCTAACACACAGACACACACACACACACACACACACAGCTCTGTAGGGGCCTGGGTGCTCATTAAAACCTGTAAGGACATCACATCCGAATGTGTGATGAGTGAAAGTGTGTGTGAGGTGATGGAGACTCCTCTACACTCAGAGACCACTTAGACACACACACAGACACACACAGACAGACGCACACACACAGACACACACACACATAAAAGACCCCTCTCTCCCCACCTACACACAGCATACTACAGGCCTGCAAGAACAAGGATGAATCCATAGATATCTGTATACATGCATTTGCTTGTTTTCATACATTTTCAGGACCCAAATGTTCTCAGTGTGTAGGAACACTAAAGAAGACCAAGACTATACAATAGTAACTTTATCAGTTTGGTTACTGAGGGTAAAGTTGGTGCAGGGCAGATGAGTAGCACAATTATTTGACGCAATATATATATTTGCTGCTATATATATATAGCAGCAAAGCGTTGTGTAGCAGGGTCAGATTTGGTGGACGCCTTCACTGGCACAATTCTGAGGAGAATTTCCTGTAGACTGGAATTTTTGCCACTGCTCGTAGACCCGTATGACCGTACACTTCCATACACCTGCAGATTCAGCTACTTCCTTCACACTATGGTCTTTGGCACGCTCAAATGCAGTCACTCCTTTTATCCAATCATTAATATCTGCTTTGGAGCCATTTTCCACACATGGAACGAGACATTCACTGCACTGTACCACCTCTTCTCAATCTATGGATCCCGTCACTCACACCCCGCAGGTATTTATAGACCCGCCATCCTCGTGCAGGACCATCTGCAGGAGCCTGAAGTTACTACCACCTTAAACATGGAAGGTGACAAGGATATTTACTGTATATATACACACACACACACACACACACACACACACACATACATATATATATCTCCTTAGTTGAGTGTGTGTGTGTGTGTGTGTGTGTGTATGTGCAGTAACACAAAGTGTTAGAGTGGCTGTGAAAGACCTTCTATTGCCGATCTGGCTTCTGGCAGCTCAGGCTCTTTAAACAGAAGTGACCTTCAGAGGCTGTGTCGTTATTTATGCCCACGTGTGCACATGTATATATATCTATACGTGTGTGTGTGTGTGTGTGTGTATGTGTGTGTATGCACACATCAAAAGGCCTGATCTTAACACAGTGGCAGTGGAGAGAGATGAGAGGTAAGCAGAATGGTGAAGAGAGAGATGAGAGTGTTGGGAGGGAGAGATGAGAGAGTGTGTGTGTGTGTGTGTGTGTGTGTGTGTGTGTGTGTGTGTGTGTGTGTGTGTGTGTGTGTGTGTAAAGAGCGTCTCTGGGACGAGTCCTGCCAGGCTCTTCCCCGACGCTTCTGCCATATGGCTGATTTCCATAATGACAGCACAGCGCTTCACAGCGGCCAAATAAGGCTCACTCGCAGCGTATGGTCCGCTCTCGCCATAGCCTTTGATGAAGGAGAGGGGGTGCAGCCGGGTGATGCATTTTGTGCCCTCTGAGTGAGCGAGCGAAAGAGCGAGCGAGTGAGCAAGCGAGTAAGTTGGAGAGCAGTGGCAGCGTATCACAAAAAGCCTAGCGAACAGCAGAGGGATGTAGTATCTTATCTGCAGCATACAGTGACAGAGATAAGCAGAGGCACAAATGCCCTCAAATTCAACATCTTCAGCATGTCAAATGCCTTCTAAATATAGTAAATCAATATTTACATTTTATAAAAGTAACAAATCGATGTAAACAAATTGCACATTTGCACTAATTTAATAGCATTGGAATACGTCATTAGGAATGTCATAGTTGTAGGCAAGCTGGAACTCTTGACTATGGGCGCCTTGTCACTGCTGCTGCAGCTAAAACCCTGTAGGTGGATAAAGGCCAAGCACAATAGACCAGCATGACCACAAAAAAGATAAGATCCCCAAGATAGAATACTCCTCTATTATGGCTCTAATGTCCTATTATCATTTCTGGAACAAGACTCTTAATCAGCTCAGTTTAGGGGAAGACACTCTAGTGTCTCTCAGTCCACCAGTCTTTAACAGAAGGCTCATTAATTAGTCTGACACTGATGTCTATTCAAATGATTATAAGGACAGAACACTGAAGGAGAACAGGTTCTATTATCTAGAACCAAACTCTGTCCAGCAGGTCAAAACAAGCTCAAAACAAAGTGACCGCTGTACCCTGATTGGTGGACTCACTTTACACTTCTTTCATTTGGACATGTTACGTTTTTATGCACATATAAGCCAAAAGGAAGGACAGATACTCCAACACACTACAGTACACTAACACATTACACTTACTGAGTTACTGTACACCAACACACTACTTACAGTACACTAACGCATTACACTTACTGAGTTACTGTACACCAACACACTACTTACAGTACACTAACGCATTACACTCACTGAGTTACTGTACGCCAACACACTACTTACAGTACACTAACACATTACACTTACTGAGTTACTGTACACCAACACACTACTTACAGTACACTAACACATTACACTCACTGAGTCACTGTACACCAACACACTACTTACAGTACACTAACACATTACACTTACTGAGTCACTGTACGCCAACACACTACTTACAGTACACTAACACATTACACTCACTGAGTCACTGTACGTCAACACACTACTTACAGTACGCTAACACATTACACTTACTGAGTTACTGTACACCAACACACTACTTACAGTACGCTAACACATTACACTCACTGAGTCACTGTACACCAACACACTACTTACAGTACGCTAACGCATTACACTCACTGAGTCACTGTACGCCAACACACTACTTGCAGTACGCTAACGCATTACACTCACTGAGTCACTGTACTCCAACACACTACTTGCAGTACGCTAACGCATTACACTCACTGAGTCACTGTACTCCAACACACTACTTACAGCACACTAACACATTACACTTACTGAGTCACTGTACACCAACACACTACTTACAGTACACCAACACATTACACATACTGACTTACCCACAAAAATGGAGATACATGTTTATTACTATGGACAGTGACGACATGTTATATTTGTAGCAATGTAATATAAATTGTGCACTAATATGTGTGGACAACAGGATGTGTTCTCTGTGGAGACTGAACAAAATGCGATGTTAAACCTTTGAATATAACCGTAAGTCTGAACTGGACAAAAACCAGTGTAGTATCACAGTACTTCAAGAGTTTTTGTTGGTCATTTTGCACGTAAATCAGACGACACCTTCCTGTCAAAGTAGGGGGTTCCTGGCCATGGTGCGCTATGACAGCAGGCTGCGAGACTTGTCAAGGAACAAGAACCCCATTTCACTGTAATTATCCTGTAATTCAAACGACTGGTAGACTGTGTTTAGGTACTGTTTTATTGTGTATGACTTTCTATATGATCTATCCATCATAATACAGTCATTCATTGGGAATCTGCATTATATTCGTGTTCTTCCCACCATCTCGGGGTGAAACGCTCTGCAATACGCCACAGCCAGCCCTGGAGAAGAAGGAGAGGGATTGTGTGTGTGTGTGAGAGAGAGATGGAGATGTGTGTGTGTGACCTCCGTGCCACAGTAAAATGATTCTCGCCGGCTACAGTCCCTGTCTTTTCGCCGTTCGTTCCCCTTTTGTCTCCACGCTCCTTGTTTACTGTCAGTGCGGGAAGACAGAGGGAGATAGAGAGATGGAGAGAAGGAGGAAGAGAGAGAGAGAGAGACAGACGGTGAAAGAGAGAGCGGCAGGGTGATTTAGTGCTGCAGGAGTGTCAGGCGGTGTCTCATAAAGATGAAGGAGGGAGTAAGGCTGGCTGGAGACGGGCGAGGATGCTGGGATGGAGTGTGAGAAAGAAAGAGAGAGAGAAAGAGAGAGAGAGGGGGGCTGCCTCCCGCGTCCAGCTGATGTATGTGACAGCCTGGATGAGCCAACACAGTCTGCTACGAAACACACAGAAAGCCTTGTCACCGTCACACACCCTCTGCCGACCGACTGTGTGTGTGTGTGTGTGTGTGTGTGTGTATATGAAACCAGTTATGACCACATATTTATGACAGACTGCATTAATTTATGGACAAAATGAATCAAGACCTTGATACCTGATTAGTTCATGATTAGTAATGAAGCAAGAGTAAACAGAGGTCTTATGAACTGGTATAATCTTTATTATGGAGTACTATTGTATTTATGACATTGTGGTGCTTCCAATTAGTTTGCAAATCTCAGAATAAATATCACCAATATCTTCCTGTATTCATAATGTACTATAAATGCATTTATGAGGCATTATATGGGATACATTAGACCTTATAATACTTGGCATAAGCTTGTTTAATGTCTCTTATGACATGCATTATAATGAATATCAGCCCATATGCCTTATAACACCTTATAAATGTATTTAGCCAGCATTATGCATACAGGATTCATAGGACGTGTAACTGACCTTTCTGTATTTTTGCTTAAATATGACCTAGACATGACCTCACACAAGTCCTAAAAGCATATCAGATAGAACGTTATTTATCCCGGAGCAGATTTTTGTGCCAGAATTGGTACAGAAAAACTACATAAAAATAAAAACTATAGAATAATAAATATAACACTGGTGCCTAATAAGGTACAAATAAAAAATAAGTAAGGTAAAAATAGAAAGCGGAAAAGCAGTATTGCACATGATATTAAAGTCACATTAGCAATGACATTGAAAAGCAATAAAAGTCATTTCTGCACCCAATTAAACAAATGAGACAAAAATATTATACTTGTGGCAAAAGTATGTGAACCTTTGCCTACAGTAGCTGGTGTGACCACCTTGTGCAGCAATAATTGCAACCAAACGTTTCCTGTAAATGCCGATCAGTTTTGCACAGGAATTCAGCCCCTTCCTCCACACTGAACTTGCTTGCTTGAACTCTATTATGTTGGTGGGTTTCCTAACATGAACTGCTTGCTTCAGGTCCTTCCACAACCTCCTATAGGATTAAGATCAGGACTTTGACTTGGCCGTTCCAAAACATCAACTTCATTCCCATTCTTATTCTTTATTCTTCTTTATTCTTTCGTTCTTTGGTAGAACAACTTGAGCGCCTAGGGTCATTGTCTTGCTGCATGACCCACGTTCTGAAGGCACACTCGTACCAATGCACCAACACACGCTAACACACCACTACCACATCAGTGTCACTGCAGTGCTGAGAATGATCCACCACCCCAATACCTGCTCTGTGGTGGTCCTGACCATTGAAGAACAGGGTAATGAGGTATGCAGAGAAACAGATGGACTGCAGTCTGTAACTGTAGTACTACAAACTGCTCCTAAATGGTCAGTGGAGCTGATAAAATGGACACTAAGAGTAGATACAAGGAGGTGTACCTAATGAAGTGGCCGGTGGGTGTACAATGCCATAGTCACAATAAATATTAAAGATTTCTTTCATTGTTTGAAAGCTGAGCTCCTAAAGTATATGGGTGGTCCATGAAATGGAGCGGGACACCCTCATTGACAGGGAACAGGAGGAGCATCTCCACACACACACACACACACATCCACACACACACGCCTCTCAATCATCCCCCTCAGACGAGGCTTAGAGCGGGCGCTTCGAAACAAAATGAGCTCCACTCCTTTGACCAGAGTCAATCTTTAACCTCCCCCCGCAGCCCAGATTAGCACAAATCCCCCCGAGCTGCAGCCAGCGGCTCCATACACTCTCACCTTCGCCGCGCTACAGCAAGGTCACTGATCGGCCCACCGCGGGGCTACAAACACACACGCGCACACACTGAGGTCTGGCGCCTGCGAGAGATGGGGGTCTTATTGGGGCAAAGCCAGAGGGATTAGCCCTGAGACTGAAGCTAACACAGCACTAGCACTGTTCAGCAGGAGCTGGTCTACTGACACTCAGATAAATGCTAACTGTCTGTCTGTCTGTCTCTGTAGCCTCCCAGCAGATACTGAAGACACGTATAGAACAGATTAACCCTATCAAGGCAAAACATCTTCTGGGAATTTTGCGGTGGCCCCTTAAAAAGATCCCCAGCACTGAAAAATGTGTTTTTAATGGTTTTTTAAACTCCTCCTGGAGGGTTTAATGGTTATAGCTATAGACTGATAATTGTATCAAATTTGTTATTACAGTAAAGACATTCTGAGTATGAGTTGCCGGTGGCATGAAGCCAGCGTCTCCGCCCCAAGCCATAGAAAGCAGCATTACCCCTCAGGGGCAGGCTTCATCCAGCATCTCGCAGATGCCTGCCACCGCTGTAGTAGGGATAGGCATTTGGTAGTAGGGACACTACATAGGGATGTGTATTGGCAAGACCTGGGTGATACAATATGAAGCATTATTAAGGAAATTTATTGTGATTTTTAATCGTGGCTACAAATCGTGTACTCCATTAGGAAACGACTGGCCAATTGTCGCTCAGTCACCTGTAGGATTAATATGAAGAACATACCACCGTATGTGTAGTTTTGCTAAGGCTAAAGTTAGCACTGGGCCCTTGTGCACCTTGTTGAAGTTGGAGTAAAAGAGTAGGAGTTTTATATGAGCTTGAAATTATTGTGGTCAAATATGCTAATATGCTAATGAGAGGATGCGTCTTGCTATGACAAAAGAACCATGAGAGGTGGCATGAGGTCAGCATCCGAGCCCCAAGCCATAGAAAGCAGCATCACTCCTCAGGAGCAGGCCTCATCCAGCATCTTGCAGGTGCCTGCCACTGTTGTAGTAGTAGGGATAGGGATGTGGTAGTAGGAACACTACAGAGGGATGTGTATTGGCAATACAATATGAGTCATTACTTAGGGGTTACGATTCAATCGCAATATACTGTGATATTAAAAGCAAGGCAATTATTGTGAATTTTTTAATCGCTGCTACAAATCGTGTACTCCCATAGGAAACGACTGCATTGCCACTTGCCGCTCTGTCGCCTGCTAGTGTGAACAAAGGACTAATATGAAGAACACACTACCGTATGCATAGGTTTGCTAATGCTAAAGTTAGCGTTGGGCCCTTGCATTTCTTGGTTAAGTTGTAGAAGAGTATGAGTTTTATATGAACTTGAAACTATCTTGGTCAAATATGCTAGAATGTTAATGAGAGTATGCGCCTTGCGACGCCGAAGGAGCCATGAGAGGTGGCATGAGGTCAGCGTCCGAGCCCCAAGACTTAGAAAGCAACATGACCCCTAAGGAACAGGCCTCATCCACCATCCTACTCCCACTGTTGTAGTAGCAGGGTAGCTAGCTTAGCATGCAACATACAGGTAGCATGCTACATACAGGGCTGTGTTGACAAGAACTTGGCGATATGATATGTACCATAATACAGTAGTTAAGTTTCAATATTTTGTGATTTTATTGTAATATATTGTGATTTTTTTGATGTCACACTAGCAGGCAACACGTTGCTTATGTCGCCTCAAGTTTGTGTTTTGTGAGTTCAAGACCATTCACATGCATGCATGTACAAAGTCCAGGAAAGCTTGCTAAGTTTAAAAGCACATATTACTGACAAACAAATTTGTCTGGAAAGCTAACCACTTGCATTCGTCGCTAGCTTTATTGGTCGCTTAGCATGCTGGCTAACCTAGTTAGCGATCGAGTGACCTAACTCACTAGAGACACCAACAATATCTGCTACTTTCTTCAAATGTAAATGTACAAATACGCATGATATAGACTGGGAAAAGAGGAAATATCAGTTATGAGCTTCTCCTCCATGTTTACCACCACACTGCTGCCAGTAGGAATAAAAAGCTCAGACAGCAGGAGCTGGGGGCACCGTGGCCACACGTCCAGTTTTAGGCCGGACAGTCTGTTTTCTCAACTCCAGTGCAGTACCTGGATGGATGCCTATTAGTCCTTTTTTGGGATGAACTATTTAAAATGTTCACTCGCCAACAATATTATGTGTGTCATTGTGACTCGCCTACCGGCTAACCGCAGGTCAGCCCTCTAAATGCTAGTCAATTAGTAAGCTCCCGCCTGACTCACGAATGTCATCCATTCCACCTAACTAGGTGAGTAAAGCAATCATTTATGTGTCATATAGGTTAGGTTATGATTTTAATTCTGTTCTAGTATCGTGCCTGACAACCCCCCCACCTTTATGATGTCCTCCTTTTGGGATTATGAAAGTGGCCACCCTACCCCCATGTCTAGGACTGGTCTGTTGAACCCAATCGTTTACAATGTCGCTTGAAATCATAATTCAATTGAATTCAATTAAATACAGATGAGAAAATCTCAACTTGATTTGTTGCTGTGTTGTTCTGTTGCTGTGTCACCTGCAGCTTGTTGCTAAATTGTGGCTATGGATCTACACTACCTGTTTACGTTGAAGTAATAGTGTCTTACGTCTGAGAATGGATTACTACACTGCTGTCTAGTGGTCTGAGATTTAAATATTTGTATGTAAGCTATAGATTTAAAAATACATATTGTTTTTGAGAATCAATTCAGTATCGCGATTCTTTTCAACATTGTCTTACACCCCTAATGCTACAGAGTCGTTCTGGCTCACCAAAACGTCACTGACATAAATTCTGAGAATATCAGAAAGTCTGTCCGAGTAATATGTGGATTTGTGCGTGGAGCTGTTAGCCTAAGTTACTTTTTCTCATTGGACTATATTCACTAGCATTAGCTTAGCAAGAAGATCCTCAACCTTACACACAGCAGGTTCGAATGAGAAAGAGCTTATTATTGATTTGTTTAGAGTTTGGTTTTCAAGGCCATTAAAAAACTGAAATGAGTGTGACATACATTTTTACGTTCTTTTTCAGTAGTTCAATGTTGAGTTCAAAAATGTGGCTATTGAGACAAACTACATAAAAACGTATGAATTTTCAGCACTGTCAGTTTGTTAGGGGCAAAAACAGACACTTTTATTGGGGGTCATTCCATAAACGAATGTTATACTTCATTATTTCTGTTCCGCAGATTCAAATTTAATGAATAGTTATTGCTATATGTCATATATAATTTCTTATATACATTTATTAATTTTAGAATCATGTTTATTGTTGTTAAGTGCTGCCAATTCAGTTCAGACTCCTGACAACCATATGGACAGATCATCCAGAATATCCTGGTTTACACACGTAATGTACATCAAATATGTACCAAAAGAACCTCTGACGGTTGAGCAAACCCCTGCCACATGACCACACGGAGCTGTACTCTGAGAGGGAGAGAGAGAAGGGGAGATGTAATTGCACAAAGAAGAAAGAGAGTAGGCTTCCCCAGAGGACAACACTTTCATCTTTTCAAACTGTTTTAGAGGGAAACAGAATAAGAGTGGCGTGCAGGCCTAATGGAGGCCTAACAGGCATTTAAAAGCAGCAGAGCGGACCGGAGAGGGCTGCTGGGGGCTCGCTGTGTGGCATTAATAAAAGGACAGGGGGTGGAGCTGCCCCACTCATGTTAACACTTGCTGCCGTTGCTGATGTTAACCCTTTGCCATGATAACGATTACTGTCCACTCTGCTGCAATTTTGGTCTGCATGGAGTTATTTCCATTCATACAACACTACACTGAATGGAGAGAGACTTATAAAACTGACCCCAAACTGACCAAGCTCAGCTTTCTGCAAATCACTGACAAATCTAGCAAATGATTTGGGCTCGAATAATGCAAATTTCAAATCAAATGCAAATTTCAAATGCAAATCAAAAAAAGTGTTTTGATTACTAATACACATTCATATATCACTGAAAGGGGACGTTTACCACCACTGACGATTGGCTCTTCTTATTGAACGGCAGGATTCCTAAATAATGTTTAGGAATCAGCCAGTAAACTGTCATTCTCCCTAGCCATGTGTTTGGAGGATGTGATTTAAGTTGTAGCCTCGGTTATATTAGTAGAGCCGCTGGTGTTTGCAGATGTCACTAACACCAACTCTAGTTAACCCGGATAACCCTTGCTGACCTTACTAACCCTACTCATGCTAATGTTTGTTTCAGGCTGACTTTACTGCCGTTAACTCTGTGGTGATTCTGACACTTGCCGATGTTACTCATATTAAGTGTAGTCATTCTAATATTTGCTGATCTATCATTCTTCTGACATTAACCACCTACGTTTACATGACCATAATTGGAGTTGTCGAATGCACATGTCAAACGAAGGATGAAGAAAGGAATGGATGAAGGAGCAATATTAGTGTATGGATAAAAAAAATTACGGATGAAGGAACAATGTTGGTGTATCGATAAAGGAATGAATGGATGCAGGAGCAATGTTAGTGTATGGTTAAAGGAATAAACAGATGAACAATTTTGGCATATGGATAAAGGAATGACTGGAAAAATGAACAATGTTGGTGTATAAATAAAGGAATGACAGGATAAAGGAATAATGTTGGTATATGGAGAAGGTAATGAACAGATGAAGGAACAATGTTGGTGTATGGATAAAGGAATGAATGTATAAATAAACAATGTTGGTAAATGGATGAAGGCATAATCGGATGAAGGAACAATGCTGGTATATGGATAGGGGAATGAACGGATAAAGGAACAAAGTTGGTGTATAGATAAAGTTATAAACGAACAACACTGGTGTATGGATAAAGGAATGAACAGATGCAGGAGCAGTGTTGGCGTATGGATAAAGGAATGACTGGATAAAGGAACAATGTTGGTGTATGGATGAAGGAGTAATCGGATGACGGAACAATGTTGGTGTATTGATAAAGAAATGAATGGATGAAGGAACAATGTTGGTGTATGGATAAAGGAATGACTGGATGAAGGGGCAATGTTGGTGTATTGATAAAGGAATGACTGGATGAAGGGGCAATGTTGGTGTATTGATAAAGAAATGACTGGATGAAGGAACAATGTTGGTATATGGATAAAGGAATGACTGGATGAAGGGGCAATGTTGGTGTATTGATAAAGAAATGACTGGATGAAGGGGCAATGTTGGTGTATTGATAAAGAATGACTAGATAAAGGAAGAATGTTGGTGTATCGATAAGGAATGACTGGATAAAGGAACAATGTTGATGTATGGATAAAGAAATGAATGGATGAAGGAACAATCTTGGTGTATTAATAAAGAAATAAACAGATGCAGGAGCAATGTTGGTGTATGGATAAAGGAACGACTGGATAAAGGAACAATGTTGGTGTATTGATAAAGAAATGAATGGATGAAGGAATAATGTTGATGTATTGATAAAGAAATGAATGGATGAAGGAACAATGTTGGTGTATTGATAAAGAAATGAATGGATGAAGGAACAATGTTGGTGTATGGATAAAGGAACGACTGGATAAAGGAACAATGTTGGTGTATGGATAAAGGAACGACTGGATAAAGGAACAATGTTGGTGTATGGATGAAGGAGTAATCGGATGACGGAACAATGTTGGTGTATGGATAAAGGAATGACTGGATGAAGGGGCAATGTTGGTGTATCGATAAGGAATGACTAGATAAAGGAAGAATGTTGGTGTATCGATAAGGAATGACTGGACAAAGGAACAATGTTGGTGTATAGATAAAGGAATAAATGGATGCAGGAGCAATGTTAGTGTATGGATAAAGGAATAAACAGATGAAGGAACAGTTTTGATATATGGATAAAGGAATGACTGGATAAAGGAACAACGTTGGTGTATAAATAAAGGAATGACAGGATGTTGGTATATGGAGAAGGTAATGAACGGATGAAGGAACAATGGTGGTCTGTATATAAAGGAATAATCAGATGAAGGAACGATCTTGGTATATAGAGAAGGGAATGAACGGATAAAGGAGTAATGTTGTATGGATAAAGGAATGAACGGATAAAGGAGTAATGTTGGTGTATAGATAAAGGAATAACTGGATAAAGGAACAAGGTTGGTGTATGGATAAAGGAATGGACAGGTGAAGGAGCGATGACGTTAACCCCTGTCATGTTAATGCTGGCTGACATTACTGACATTTACTGTAGTCATTGTGATGCATGCTCATGCTGGTGTTGCTCATGTTAACCCCAGGTGTGCTTCATGTTGAGCGAAGCTACTGCCGCTAACTGATCATGCTAATGCTTGTTGACGCTAGTGATGTGAACTCTAGTCATGCTCACTGGCGTAGTTTAATGTTACACCGGGGTTAATGTCAGTAATCTCTGAGTCCTGCTTCAACACACTCAGTCACACACTCTCTCTCGCTCGGCTTAGTCACACCAGCACCTTCTCCTCTAGTGCCTTCTAATTTAAACTCCTTTACTATCCCTCCTTCCCACACGCACACTCCTCCTCAGGCTCTCCCTCCTCCTTCAACCCCACTCGTATATATAAAATTCTACATTTCGTTTTGCTTCTTAAACGGCCGGGACGGAAGGATCGATACGCTGCTCGAGGATTTTTGCCTTTCATGGCTTCTTTACTCCACGCCGCGCTGAAAGAGTTGCCAATTAGCCCTTCTCAGGCAGCTAGACAGACAGATGCTCGGAGAAGAACGAGGCCTTAATTGCTTGGGTCAATCGGCAAGCGAAACCACACATATAGGAGTTTGCTTTGGCGCGTCTGCTAGAGTTTGTCACGATTTGAAGCACTTCACTGAAAGACTGAAGTGCGAACCACAACATTTAAGCCGTGTCTGAGGCACTCAATGCTGAACTCCCTTTTTTCCACACTGAGAATACAAATGCATAAACACGCGGAGGCTGAGTAAGGCAAAAATACAGCACCACAATCCATGAGGCATTTCCATGATACACACGTATCACAATGATTACCTCACATTTACCGTATGTCGGGGGTGATCTAGGTTGTCCAGTCAGATTTCAGGGAAGGCATTTGCCACCCCATTTAAAACTACGCGTGAGCTCAAAGCAAAGGTTGCAATGCTATCCTTTCATCCTCTTCATACAATCAACATTGCTACCACATTGTGATTTAGGGGTGGGTGGCATGGTGGTGAAGTGGGTAGCATTGTCCCCTTACCCCAAGAGTGGCCTGGGTTTGAGTCCAGGCTCGGGCATACGGAATCCTGTCTGTGTGGAGTTTGCATGTTTTTCCCGTGTCCCCTAATGTTACCTCCACGAGCACAAATGACAGCTGCAATTGGATTTGGCATGGACTGGACAAGTTTCTGGATGTGGGCCACATCAATGTTTAGACACTCTTGCATCAAAGAATTGAGCAGTTGGGCCAGATTTGGTGGATGCCTTCCGTGGCACAATTCCGAGGAGAATTCCCTGTAGACTGGGATTTTAGCCACTCCTGGTAGACCCGTATGACCGTACGCTTCCATACACCTGCAGATTCAGCTACTTCCTTCACACTATGGTCTTTGGCACGTCCAAATGCAGTCACTCCTTTTAGCCAGTCATTAACATCTGCTTTGGAGCCATTTTCCACACATGGAACGAGACATTCACTGCACTGTACCACCTCTCCACCAGGTATTTATAGCCCCATCGTCCTCGTGCAGCACCATCTGCAGGAGTCTGATGTTAGTACCACCTTAAACACACAAGGTGACTCATTTTTTTTGTCTGGTGAGCTTATATGGTCATATCTCCCAGCTCTGAGGCCGAGGCGGTGAAGCCAGGAAGGACGAGCAGCTTTAACTCCATCAGTATTCTTATTGGCATGCTTTCCAACCTCTAGTAGTGCCTATAAATCATTAAGCCTGAACATAGGAAGGTACGACCAGTATCATTCAAAATCCTCACATCCATCCTTCACAGCCTCACATACACACACATACACACACACACGCATGGGAGAAAAACCCATTACGGAGATGTGAGCTGCTGTCAGACATTTCCCATTCGAGCTTATCAGCTGGGCCACTGATGTCTGGAGCAGCAAACAGGTATGTGTAGAAAGGGCTTAAATAAAGCATGAAATCAACAGGCGGGGAGGACAGCTACATATCTGTCCCAACATCTCACCTGCTACCGGACCCCCACTGCTCTCACCTTCACCCCACACACGCAGGAACGTACACTTCCAATCTGGGCCGGGCCGCAGCCCAAAGCCGAAACACACCGGCCATCTATATCCACATGGTCAGATATACACATCTATATCAGTCAGAGGCCACCATTCATGTACACTCATCATCAGAAGAATAGCTGCACCCAGGAGGAATCAACCAACAGGAATGAAACATTGTGAGACATGCGAATGATTCAAGTTTCACAATCAGCCGCACATGTGACGTAAGCAAGAACGGACCTTATTGCTGTCACGATTGTGGACATTCAGCGAACAGTGATGTCCTCCATGAGTCATCCTATTAGTGCCAGCACCATTGGCAGACAACTGCAAGATGCAGGACTACATGCACACAGACGGTTGCAACAACTGCCCATAACACCACATCAACATCCACAAAGACTGTGATGGTGTCGTGCCAGACTGTCATGGAGTGACTCAGAATGGCAGTGGGTCATCTTCAGTGACGAGTAGCTCAATAAATATTGCCCATATTGGTCTAAATGCATCATCATTTAGTGTTCCTGGTAACCTTTATCTTCCATCTCAGTAGCACTGCAATCCCACACTTTTTCTGGGTGCAGCTGTTCCTTTAACAATGAGTATAGGTGAAAAAACTGAACTGAAGCTCAAAAAAGACAGCTACAGAGAAAATGCGACTCCAAACAACCCCCTCGAAGACTGGGTAGACCACCAAAATTGCCTGCATCAGATAAACAACACTTTCATCTTCGATAGAGAGAGGAGAACATCAAGTTCCATGCTGGCTTCAGATCTGAAAACATCCACGGGTGCTTCTGTCCATCCTTCCACTGTGAGAAGACACCTCAGCAATATGGGTCTGAAAGAATGTGTAGCTGTTCAAGAAGCTCCTCACTGAGAAAAGGACACAGACACATCAAACTGACTACCTCAGTGTCTGACTGGACTGACTACCCCAGACCTCACTGGCCCCAGACCATCACTGAATGTGTTTGGGACTACATGGATCAAGAGAAGCAACAAACTACAACCAACTTCTAAGGCTGAACTTTGGCAGCTTGGCCCTGCACATTTCTATGGAAAACTGAACATATGAATGGAATGTGTAATAAAGGTGGACACTAAGTGCTGATGCTGATACTGAAATAATAACTTGTCCTTATTTATTGTTTTGAGTGGCTCTTCAATAAATAATGGGTGGTCTCTGACTTCTGCACAGTACATGTTTCTCCTGTGTTGTTCTATTGTATTGGTGGGCGCATCTGAACCTGTGGTGGATACCGTATGCGTTTGCTGTATATATTAAGTCGGGCTGCCTTGTTTTAGCAGCGCTGTATCCCAACCTGAACCAAATACCAGCGGGAAAATGTCACTTAAGTGTGTTCATGAATTTAAGAATGGCATGTACGCATTTATTTGCATTAATATGACACGATGCCGCTCGCTCACTTACCGGGGAACTGGTAGCTGTAGCTGGGGGCGAATCCAGTGTATCCACGGCCGTACGTTGCAACGATGTTCGGGTAACCTGGGAAACACACAGAGGGAGGAAAGAGAGTTCAGGTGACCCTTCAGAAGAAGAAAAAACACAGTTATCACTCTCTGGACGGTGACTCCACAGGCCGGTGGAGGGAGGGGGGTAAAAACACCCAGCATGAGCTATTCTTACCACCGCTGATCGATTGCCTGCTATTCTGGGCCAGCTAATCAACAGAGAAGAGAGGGGGATATGGAGGAGAGAGAGAGAGCGAGAGGAACAAAAAAGTAGAGTGAGACAGATATAGACGAGAAAACTAAAAGGAAGAATGGAGAGAAACAGAAAATGACTTAAAGAGAGTGAGAAACAAAGAAAGAGGGAAAAAGAGAGAAGTAGACAAAGAAGAAGGAGGAAAAGCAGAGAGTGAGAAAGCAGAGTGATAAAAATAAAGCGAAAGAAATAGACAAGACAGAGTGATAGACAGAATGAGAGAGAGAAAAAAACAGGAAGAGAGTAAATAAGTGTTACAAAGAAGGAAAGAGTTAAAAAGAGAACAAATGAGAGAAAGGCAGAGAGCAAGATGAGAGAGAGAGTTAAACAGAGGAGGGGAGAGGAGAGAAAGATAAAGATGAAGAGTTAAAGAGAGAAAGAACGAGAGAAAGACAAAAGAGGTTGAGAGAAAGAAAATAAAGGGAGGAGAGAAGGAGAGGAGAAAAAGAGTAAATAGAGAGACTGATAAAGTGAGGCAGAGAGGGAGAGAAAGAGTGATAGAGAGAGTGAGACTGGTACAGATAGAGAGTGAGACTGCCAGAGAGAGACAGAGAAAGTGAGTGAGAGAGAGACTGATAGAGAGGGAGACTGTTACAGAAAGAGAGAGAGTGAGAGAAACTGATACAGAAAGAGAGAGAGAGAGGCAGAGATGGAGAGAAAGAGAACACATAGTTATCCATACTGGCGTAGTCGATTAGACCGTTATGAGCTTTAGCACCTCCAGATGAAGACGAGTATTATGACGGTATGTTTGCAAGCAAACGCGGAAAAGCTTAAATCGGAATGCATCATGAGGGAATTTCTCCGCCATCTGCTCCCCTTCACTGGCGCTGCCGAGAGACACGCCACACTGTTGTTGTTGATACTCGAGCAGTAAGTTATTCCTGGCCTTTTTATATGTTTTTTTATTTACATGCTTTATTGATTTTGTTGTCCAAAAGGAGGTGAAAAAAGAGAAAAGCCTGAGAACACTCACAAGCCAAGCGCCGAGTGAGCGAGCACGGAGGAAGCGTGGAAAATAAAACCTGGCAGACGGGCCCGCTTCATAAACACGCGCAGGCTCGCTGACGCTTTGAATATGTACAGTGGCAGGCATTCATATTCATACAGTCGATCACACGGGCGTACACACAGCACACGTCCGGGGTTCCAAACCTGCAAGGCTGAAAACACTCACACTCCAATAGAGAGATCCACCTCAGACAGGACAGGAAGGGGGCGGAGCTGAGCACTGCCTGTTCTTCTGAACTTCTGAAGGTCAGCATTAGGAGCACTTTGTAGTCCTACGTTTACAGACTGTAGTCCATCTGTTTCTCTGTATACTTTATTACCCTGTTCTTCAATGGTCAGGACCCCCACAGGACCACCACAGAGCAGGTATTATGTTCTTAGCACTGCAGTGACACTGACGTGGTGCTGGTGTGTTAGTGTGTGTTGTGCTGGTGTGAGTGGATCAGACACAGCAGTGCTGCTGGAGTGTTTAAACACTGTGTCCACTCACTGTCCGCTCTATTAGACACTCCTACCTTGCTGGTCCACCTTGTAGATGTACAGTCAGAGACGATAGCTCATCTGCTGCTGCAAAGTGCAGTGTTGGTCATCCTCTAATCCTTCATCAGGGATCACAGGACCCTGCCCACAGGACACTGTTGGCTGGATAGTTAGGTTGGTGGACGATTCTCAGTCCACTCACACCAGCACAACACTCTATGGTGGTCTTGTGGGGGTCCTGACCATTGAAGCACAGGGTGAAATAAGGCCTCATTGAACTTTGACCCTGAAGATCAGAATGACTCCTGGTCACATAGCAATGCAGACCAAAGTCTAGCCTAGTTAGTAGCTAACGAAATCCGAGTCTGTGTTTTTTGTTTATAATATATTTATAACTTAAATATAGTAAGATAAAGGTTACCAGGAACAATAAATGATGATCAATTTAGACTGATATGGACAATATTTATTGAGCTACACATACAGAAGTAGTGTCTCTAAGTATGACGTCGGGCCACCATGTTTGCTAACTCAACACGCCAGACATCTCGGCATGGAGTTATAGAGGTTCCTAATGGTGTCCTGTGATGATCCATCCCATGCAGCTTGAATATTCTCACACAGTTCCTGCAGATTGTGCGGTAGGGGTGGAGGTGGAGTGACACCAGGCCTTCTGGACGCGTGACGCGTGACAACAAACTGTTCATCCTGGTGCTGACCACGGTGCCTCCACACACGGATTCATTGGTTGTCTCCACCAAGACAAAAACTCGTCACTGAAGATGACCTGCTGCCATTCGGAGTCACTCCATGACAGTCTGGCACGACACCATTGCAGTCTTTGGCGACGTTGACGTGCTGTTAAGGGCAGTCGTCGTAAGGGTCTACAGGCATGTAGCCATATGTCGTGCAGCCGCCTGCTAGATGACTCATGGAGGGCAACGCTGCTCGCTGAATGTCCGCAATCGTGGCTGTTGGGTCAGTCAGGCCGAGCGTGAAACTTGAATCATTTGTATGTCTCACGATGTCAAACCTACCCATCAAGTTTCATTCCTGTCGGTTGGTTCCCTCTGGGTGCAGCTATTTGTGCGACTTTTCTTTTGATGATGACTGTAATACGTTACACCCAATAACATGGGCATAAAGTGCTGTGGCCCTCATGGAGGTCTGATTTTTGTTGAACAGGACCAAATGTCACACGTCCAAAAGGCCTGCCCTCCATGAGTCATCTACTAGTCATCTGGATTGCAGTTTCCTGGCTGTTAGTTGTGAATGACACCAGAAATGAATGATTTTACTGTAGGCTGTTTCCTGTGTGCTGTAGAATCACTGCTGACTTCATCATCAAAGTTTTGGCTCCTCCCCTGACCACGAGGGCCCATGCTCACGGCTGGTCTGAGGTGTCGTGAAAACTTGCTAAGCAGTGCTGAATGTATGCATGCTTTTTTGGTCTCAGGCCACATCCACTGACATTTCGGCATGCAGCCCTGGCTAAAGTGCGTCGTCCCCGAAGAGCAGCAGACGGCGTGATGGCTGCGGGTGTAGCTGCGCTAACCTGCTAAGACAACGCTATCTGCATAAGCCAGAGCAGATCAGTGCTAATAGGCCTCGGAGGGGTTAGCAGGGGGAGGAGGGCCTGTCCTGCACGTTTAAACCCCCTAGAGATGCCCTTTTAGGATCGGTCTCCTCTAATCAAAGCCTGGCCGCAATCATTAGAAAATAAATAGCAAAGCTGGTCTCGGGTCAGCGGAAGAGAGTTTTGGCGACGGCATTAGCAGAGAGGGCAGACTGTTCGACCCTCAGTCACGGAGTGACTCGTCCAATCTCGGGGCAGACAAGCTGAGCCGACATGTTCGTCTGGCGAATGAATATCAAACTCCACTTTGCTGCCCATGACAAAGTTCAATTTAACCCCAGAGCGGGCCGGCAGAAGCTGCTCACTGGGGGCGCATGAGGTGGGACGGACGGAGAGGGAGGAAAAGTGAAGGAATGGAAAAGACTCTGAGCCCTCTCTCAGGCCAATGCACACCTTGGCCACTTTATTAGAAACCTCTACTCTGTAGCTCCACTTTGCTAGTGTACAGTCAGAGACTGTGCATAGTTTGCATTAGCGATCCTTCACTGGATCTAAGGAGCCCTGCGATGGTCAGTTCCTGACCACAGAGTTGCTCTTGACTGGATATACTAGGAAGTGTTCCAGAGCCCATACAGCATCACGTCTGCTTTCAAAGGAAGTGCCACCTGAGGGCCCAAAAGTCACGGCCATCCAATATTGGTTTTGGGCATTGTCCCTTGCATATAGAGAAAAGTAAAGCCTTCTATGTCCCTGCTCATGTTACTGACCTGTTGCCATTTCACCTAAGTAGTTGTGAGATGTTCCACCAGCTGTTCATACCACTTTACCCGTCTTTTGTTTCTCATGTTCCGATTTTTTTCAAAAATTTTGCAGGCATCAAATTCAAAATGGGCACATATTTTTTTAAAGCAGTTTTCATAGTTTTAATGTTTAATATGTTGTGTTAATATGTAATGATTTGCACGTCACTGCATTTTGTTTTATTGACATTTGGCATGAAGTCCCAGTGTTTATTGTAAATGGGGTTTTAACTATACATATACACTCAGCGTCAACAGAACAGTTGAACAAATAGCTGCACCCAGAAGGAATCAAGCCACAGGAATGAAATTTGGTGGGTAGGTTTGACATTGTGAGACATGCGAATAAACTCAGCCACGCATGTGACGTAAGCAAGGACGGGCACTGTATCTGACTGACCCAACAGCCACGATTGCGAGCATTCAGTGAGCAATGAAGACCTCCATGAGTCATCCTGTTAGTGTCAGCACCATTGGCAGAAGCAGCTGCACAACACAGGACCACATGGACGCAGACCGTAACGACGACTGTCCTTAACACCACTTCAACGTCGCCAAAGACTGCAATGGTGTCGTGCCAGACTATCATGGAGTGACAAGTCACGTTTTTTCTTGGTGAAGACGACTAACGAATCTGTGCGTGGAGGCACCGTAGTCATCTCCAAGATGACGGGTGACAACAAACCGCTCATGCGTCCAGAAAGCCTGGCGTCACTCCACCTCCACTCCTACCGCACAATCTGCAGGTGTGAGAATATTCAAGCTGCATGGGATGGATTATCAAAGGACACCATCAGGAACCTCTACAACTCCATACTGAGACGTCTGGCATGTTGCGTTAGCGCCCCAGGGCCTACTGAGAGACAGTACTTCTGTATGTGTAGCTCAATAAATATTGCCCATATCAGTCTCAATGTATCATCATTTATTGTTCCTGGTAACCTTTATCTTCCTTCCCAATAGCACTGCAATCCCACACTTCCTTCTGGGTGCAGCTATTCTTTTCATGATGAGTGTAAATAATGGGTGGTCTTTGACTTTTCCACAGCACTGCGTACAAGGTAGGTGTTTCTAATAAAACAGACAGTGACATGAAGCACTGAGCATGATAGCAATTAGAAACGCACTGTGAGAAGCCATCATGAGGCTCACTGTGAAAGTCAGCAGAGATCGAATGCTCAGAGACGTTCAGGTAAACGAAAGGCAAAGTAGAAGCGATGTCAAGAACGCACGCGATGTAATCCACCCCCCCACAGCAGCCCCCTGGTGCATGGTGGGTAAATAAATCCCGTCACAGTCATTGGCTGCTGCTGTTGCTGCTGTCTGGCCCTCCTCTTCCTCGCGTTATTAATATGCATGCTAATGCACCTATTTTATGGCTCAACAGTTCTGATTCACTTTAAAATCAATTATCCATCTGGTACACCCATACTCTGCACCAGCTCAAATGTGTATTAATTTCGGCAAACATACATGCGGCACCACACAATAAAGATAAATGGCTCGATTAGGAGTGGTAAACAAAAGGAGCTGGGGAGGGAGTTTTAATGAGATCAGGCATGGAAGGAAACCTACAGTTCCTTAAATAATGAGCCCTGATCTTCAGCTGCCTCGTGTTTTTTTTTTTTTACCCTCCTTCTTTTTTTTGTTCCTTCAAATGCAAATTATACTAAGTTATGTCGCGCTGTCCTGCGTTTTCCAATTTCATTTAGATAAGAGCGAGTGTGGATAAGTCTGGAGTTAATATTTTCACATGAGCACTCCGCAGACTCTCTCTCTTTCTCTCTCTCTCTCTCTCTCTCTCTCTTTTTCTCTCTCTCGATCTCTCTCTGGAGCTCTCCCACAGCTGAGCGTTGATCCATAAGAACTTCTGAAAAGTTCACGCGCCTTGTTAAAAGTTCAATCTGACCAGCCTGCCATTTACATACTGCTTCTAGCAGCCGTGCTCCCTCTGAAGGATATTAATCCGGCCCCCCGTTCATTTTAGGGTCACCTCCTCTGTGTGGCTAGCGAGTGAACTCGGCGGCGCTTTCACGTCTGGGTATGCAGATGTGTGCACGTGGTAAGGATGAGGATGATGAAGTGGAAGCTTCGGCCGCTGCTGGCGGCTCCTGAGATTCTGCGGCGCTGTCATTAGCCAGAGCAGAGGTCAGGCAGATGGACTGGTGAACCCCTAATAGAACATTACCCCAATTTTCCTCTTCATTTGCGCTGGTAATGCGGACGGCACCCGGCCGGGCGCGAGGCCAGAGGCGACCAGCCCCGCCTCGCTTCTGCAGGAGACAACCCCAATCTGAGGACTAACCAATGGTTAAAGGGCGCAAAGTGTCAAACAGCCAATCAGGTGGGACCTGGAATGTCATACAGCAAATCATCAACTCCTTCTCCGTCGGAGAGCTCTTCTGGACATTAGCATTGTCCAAACAAAATGTTTGGGCCAGCACTGCCTCTGCAAATTGGGGTACTTAGCACTTATAACAAAGGAATTGTTGCACTCAGACGGAAGTGTGGGATTGCCATGCTGTTGGGAAGGAAGATAAAGGTTACCAGGAACAATAAATGTAATGTAAACTGTAGTGTCTCTCAGTATGGTGTTGGGCCGCCATGTTTGCTAGCGCAACATGCCAGACGTCTCGGCATTGAGTTGTAGAGGTTCCTGATGGTGTCCTGTGATAATCCATCCCATGCAGCTTGAACATTCTGACACAGTTCCTGCAGATTGTGTAGGGGTGGAGGTGGAGTGACACCAGGCCTTCTGGATGTGTGACGAGTGACAACAAACCGATCATCTTGGTGCTGACCACGGTGCCTCCACACACATTGGTCGTCCCCACCAAGACAAAAGCAGGACTCGTCACTGAAGATGACCCACTGCCGTTCCGAGTCACTCCATGACAGTCTGGCACGACATCATTGCAGTCTTGCGACGTTGACATGGTGTTGTCTGTCAGTGGTGCTGGCACTAACAGGATGACTCATGGAGGCATCACGACTCGCTGAATGTCTGCAACCGTGGCTGTTGGGTCTTTCAGGTACAGTGATAAGGCCCATCCTCGCTTAGGTCACATGCACAGCTGAGCGTGAAACTTGAATCATTCGCATGTCTCACAATGTCAAACCTATTTGCTTTCACGGTATATCAACGCTTTACATTTGGTTAACTTACTTAACACTCGATTTCGCAGTTCCATGCATCACATTTCTCCATGCAGGTAAATACTGAGGATCTACATTCCGTTTTGTGCTAACACATTTTTGGCCAAATCGCCTTACTGAACTCCAGGGCTACCTGACATCATTAACACCATCACTCTCTGCAATAAACGGGGTTCAAACATAATCTGTGTATCAGTGTGTGTTGCGGCGGGTGCTTATGAACTCACTCAGCATGCCCATCCCCAGCATGAAGGCGTCCATGGTGTAGGGGAGACCCCTGGCCCGTCCTCGCGTCCCAGGGGGAAACATCACCTCCTTCGGCTGGGCCTTCTTACACTCTACCTGTGGGCACAGAGAAAGAGAGAGAAGCTGTCAGCAGCTGAATTAACATGATTACATGCCATAAAAGACCAGAATGGAGGGCTTATGGGGTTTGTGGCCAGTGCTGCTCTATGACCCAGATTACCTAGAGTCTGAAGCGGAAACTCAATAATAGACAGCAAAAGTTTAGAGCTACCCATAAAGGGGAAGTCTGCTGACTTTTTCACAATTCATTCATTTTCCAGTACAATTCAACAGCATAAAGACAGTCGTTCAGAGCGGTTTGATGTGAAATGATCACAAATATATATGCCATAAATATAGATGCCATTCACATATATTATTATTATTATTATTACATTATCAAAAGAATACTTGCACAAATAGCTGCACCCAGAGGGAATCAACCAACAGGTATGAAACTTGCAACTGATTCAGGTTCCCCCTCGAACACGCATGTGATGTAAGCAAGAACGGGCCTTATCACTGTACCTGACTGACCCAACAATTATGAGGACATTCAGCGAGCAGTGATGCCCTCCATGAGTCATCCTGTTAGTGCCAGCACCACTGGCAGACGGCTGCACCACGCAGGGCCGTTACAATGACTGCCCTTAACACCGTGTCAACGTCACCAAAGACTGCAATGGTGTCGTGCCAGACTGTCATGGAGTGATTCAGAATAGCAGCAGGTCATCTTCAGTGACGAGTCCCGATTTTGTCTTGTTGGAGATGACCAACAAATCCGTGTGTGGAGGCACCGTGGTCAGCACCAAGATGAAGGGTTTGCTGTCACACGTCACGTGCCCAGAAGGTCTGGTGTCACTCCACCTCCACCTGTACCGCACAATCTACTGAGGCAGCGTACCTATAACCATTTCATGAAATGACTTAAGACTTCGGAGGCATTAAATGCTGGTCTGGTTCCACCTCTGTGAGCAATTCTGACCCTTCTCTGGAACGTAGCGTTTCGCATCGATTTAACCTTGAAGAAATTCTGAAAAGTCGATGGTGTTCCCCTTTAGAGAGCCAGGCAACAGCCAACAAGCTGGCCCAGTTTCCTTTTCAGTACTGTAAGTGCTCATCAGGACGTTGCAGACACTTCCTCAGGTTTGTGCTGTTTTATTTAAAGCACTTCGCTTCTGCTGAGGCAGACCTCAGCTCCAGATCTCCACTCTGCGTGCCTCCTATTCCTCCTCTCCCTCTCCCTCTGTTTTTTTGGACAGTACCATCCCTCCCCCACCCCACCCCCCAATGTCTCTGATTGATGTGCCTGATCTGTGTGCGTGTGTGGAAGCTCTGAGTGGCCCACCAGTGGACAGCAGACACAGTGTCATGAAGGGACAGGAGGAGGGTGTCTTTGGTCTTTGTAGATGTGCTGTGAGTTGAAACACAGCACTGTGACAAAGCCACTCATTTAATCTCCGGTGAAGTTGTTCATTCTCCAGAATCAGGAATGTCTGTTTCGACTGGAGATGAAGTAAATGAAGGGTGGTTCTTTGCACGGTACTGTATTCCTCCCAATGAAAGGAGGAGAACAGGGGAGACAAAGTGCACGTGTGGCACATACATACAGAGGGAAAGCAACTTCATTGACACACACTGCATGCATACACCTGCTCTCACCATCAGCCAAGGAACACACACACACACACACACACACACACACACACACACACACACACACACACACACACACACAGGAGTCTCATCCATCCTTTGGAGTGGAGCAGCTGGGGTAAACAGAGCAGGACCTGTGTGGGAGGGGGATCAGAGCAGAAATAACATTCTATTCTGACATCCATCCGAGGATGTGTGTGTGTGTTTAAGTGTGTGTATATGAGAGTATTTGTGTGTGTGTGTGTGTGTGTCTGTTGGCATGTGTGTGAGGGCTCCTGACAGGAGCGTGCTCTTTGCTAGGCCGAGCTTGTATTCGCACTCTGCTGAATCTGTCTGCTCCAGCCCCGCTCTGCTGGGCTCGGCCGTGCGGTGATCGGCTCGTCAGCCTGCTGCCCCAGGCCTGTCCATCTGTGTATCTGTCTGCTGCTGCCTGCACTGACTCTCTCTCTTCCTCTCCCTCTCTCTCTCTGTCTCCCTCTCATTCTCCTGTCCTTCCTCTTTCTAGCCCCCTCACCTTTGTTGTTCTATCTCTCTCCTTGCTCTAATGCCCTCTCTCCCCTTTCCTTTTCTCTCTCTCCCTTCCTCCCTTTCCGTATCATTCCCTTTCTCTCCCTCTATCCCTCTTTTTCTACTCTTTCTTACCATCTTTCCTTGTCTGTTCTCTTTCCTTTTTGTTTTCTCTCTTTCCATCTGGCTTTCCTTCTTTTCCCTCAATTTCCGTTTTTTCTCTTTCTCTATTCTTTCCATCTTTCACTTCCCCTATATCTCTTTGTATTTTCCTTTCTTTTTCTCATGTTCTCCTTCTTTCTCTTCTCTCTTATCCCTTCTCTCATGTTCTCCCTCCCTTTCTCTTTCCATCTTTTGTTTTCCCATCTTTCTCCTTTCCTGCCCCCTTTTCTCTCTCCCTCCTTCTCACTCTTTCCTCCTCACATTGCCTCCATCTTTCTCTCCCCTTTTCTCTCGTTATCTCACTTTAAGACATTTTCTTTCGTTCTGTTTTCTTTCCTTACAATCTATCTATATCCAACCCCTTTAATGCCCTCTTTCTATAACCCCCTCTCTCTCCTCACTTTCTATCTCTCTACTCCCTCTACCTTTTGCACATTCTCTCTCTCTCTCCCTCTCTCTCCCTCTCTCTCTCTGTCTCCTTCACCTCCTATTGTAATTCACATGTCATCTCAGTTTGAATGTCAGACAGACTCTGTACACTACGGCCGAGACAGTTGTTGGGGGAAAACACACACACACACACACACACACACACACACACACACACACATACGCATGCACGGCTCTCCTGCTGACACTCATCACACCAGTGCACTCAGCATTCTCCCAGACAATCAGGGAAATATTTTTAGACTCGACCGCAGCAGAAGAAAAGTGGAGAAGAAAGAGATATGTTCACTTAGCAGGCAGGATTTCACACGCTGCACAGTAACATGCTGAACAACAGACTCATCTCTTCCTCACAGTCATCATCTCTGCCAGCCGACGCTCAGCTCCATCAAGGAACTTCCTAACCTGACAGCCGGCAACTCAAACACACACACACACACACACACACACACACACACATTCGTATATACACACGTGCACACACACAAACACGTATATACACACGCGCACACACACAAACACACAGACACAAACACACACACACACACACACCATACACACATGCATACACACACACACACACGCATATACACACACACAAACACACATATATATATACACACACACACAAACACATATACACACGCACACAAACACATATACACATATACACACAGACAAACACACACACACACACATGCACGCACACACACACAAACACGCACATGCACGCATATACACACACACACTCACACACACACACACACACACACACACAAACACATATATATATATATATATATATATATATACACACACACACAAACACACACATACACACACACACAGTCTCTCTTTCTCTCTCTCTCTTTCTCTTTCCCTCTCTTTCACCTCTCTCTCTCTTAAAGACGACAGCCGTTCACAGAGTGCTCTGATTTTTCCAGCAGTTCTGACTCTCTCTGTGTGTGTTTCAAGGGTTTGTTTTTATACATATTCTGGACATATTCTGAAAACAGGGCTACCGACTACCCACACCAACATATATATACCCTGTTCTTCAATGATCAGGACCCCCACAGGACCACCACAGAGCAGGTATAATGTGGGTGGTGGATCATTATCTGCAGTGACACTGACGTGCTGGTGTGAGTGGATCAGTGTCACTGCTAGACTGAGAATCATCCACCAACCAAAACTAAACCACCAACCAAAACTAAACCACCAACCAAACAGCCAGCAGCGTGCTGTGGGCAGCATCCTGTGACCACTGATGAAGGACTAAAGGATGACCAACACTGCACTGTGCAGCAGCAGATGAGCTATCGTCTCCGACTGTACATCTACAAGGTGGACCAGCAAGGTAGGAGTGTCTAATAGAGTGGACAGTGAGTGGACACAGGGTTTAAACACTCCAGCAGCACTGCTGTGTCTGATCCACTCACACCAGTACAACACATAACCACCACCACACCAGTGTCACTGCAGTACCCAGAATGATCCACCACCCACATAATACCTGCTCTGTGGTGGTCCTGTGGGGGTCCTGACCATTGAACAACAAGGTAATAAAGGATACAGAGAAACAGATGGACCACAGTCTGTAACTGTAGAACTACAAAGTGCTGCTATATGGCCAGTGGAACTGATAAAATAGACAGTGAGTGTAAATACGAGGAGGTGTACCTAATAAAGTATATCACCCCATGTCCTGATACTGCATAAAAACAAACCTCTGTTTGTGTGTGTGAGGCTGTTGACCTCAGGCAGCCTGGGAGGATGTTTCTAACCCGAGTGGGTGGACAGGTGCTGCCGCAAAACAGGACATTTTAACTCTGGTCTTTAAGTCCAGATTCGTTCTCTTTGAACGGATGGAGTTAATTCATGTCCTTGCCAGACTGTGATTTTCCAAAGGGTTACTCTGGGCGGGGAAAGCGGAGAGAAGACCGGGGCTGTGTATTAAGCCAGCAGAGCACTGCAGTCAATAACCGTCCTGCAGCGTCCCAGTGTGCCACCCAGCTGCTGTCAGCTCCACAGCCAATGCCCATCCAACACACACACACACGGGGGGTGCGAGGGCACAGACAGGTTTGTTATTCCTGCGGCGAGAGGTTACAAATGAGCCTCTGGATGGGCAGTGAGTAGGAGAGGACCCTGGAGTGAGTGTGTGTGTGTGTGTGTGTGTGTGTGTGTGTATGATTCTGTGCAACCATGTACAATGTGAAATCTTACATACAAGAAAAGGAGATGCTCTATGGCAGGACACTAAACATGGACCTCTTACATCAACCTTCTTACTGACCGCTTACAAACTCTCAGTATGGCTAATGCAACATGTCAGACGTCTCGGCATGGAGTTGTAGAGGTTCCTAATGGTGTCCTGTGATGATCCATCCAACGCAGCTAGAATATTCTCACACAGTTCCTGCAGATGTTGCTGTAGAGGTGGAGGTGGAGTGACACCAGGCCTTCTGGACGTGTGACGTGTAACATCAGTACCTGACCTCACTAATACTCAATCAAACTCTCACAGCAATGTTCCTACATCAGTACCTGATCTCACTAATGCTCAATCAGATCCTCACAGCAATGTTCCAACATCAGTACCTGACCTCACTAATGCTCAAACAAATCCTCACAGCAATGTTCCAACATCAGTACGTGACCTCACTAATGCTCAATCAGATCCTCACAGCAATGTTCCAAAATCGGTACCTGACCTCACTAATACTCAAACAAATCCTCACAGCAATGTTCCAACATCAGTACCTGACTTCACTAATACTCAAACAAATCCTCACAGCATGGGGGGAGAGAGGATGAGGAGAGAGAATGAGGAGAGGGAGACAGAATGAGGGGACAGAGGATGGGGAGAGAGAGAATGTGGAGAGGGAGAGAGAATGAGGGTAGAGAGGATAAGGATGGAGAGAATGAGGAAAGAAAGAGAGAGAGAGAGAATGAGGAGTGAAAGACAGAGAAAGAGAAAGAGAATGAGGAGAGAAAGAGAGAATAAGGAGAGAGTAGGAGAAATAGAACAAGGAGAGAATAAGTAAGGAGAAATAAGTAGATGAGGGGAGACAGGATGAGAAGAGGGAGAGAGAATGAGGAGAAAAAGAGTGAGGAGAGAGAAAGAGTGAGGAGAGAGAAAGAGTGAGGAGAGAGAGTGAGGAGAAAGAGTGAGTGGAGAGAGAGAAAATGAGGAGAGAAAAGAGGAGAGAGAGAGAGGGAGAGAGGGAGAGGAGAGAGTGATGCATGGACATCTATCACTGATGGTTACTGTAATACTGTCAGTCTGTGTTTCGGACATTCTGTTCTGCAGCGTGTCAGCTTCATCCCACTTAATGCAGGAAGGCAAACACCCTTCCAGGCATTTCTGCCAAAAGATAACATCACACACACACACACACACGCACACACACACACACACACACTCACACAGTGGCATTGTACATATGTGCAATTACATAGCTGCGCACTGAGCACACAATGACTCGACTCTCAAAGGAGAGAGAGAGCGCATAATTCCAGGCATAAAAGAGCTTCTGCTGAATGGAATTAAATGAAACCTATAGAAAAAGAGGTAGGCGGCATTATTAGCGCACATCAGCTCAGCGCAGTCAGTGGGAAGGCTCCGAATACATTATCTGCTCCGGCACAGCGTGTGTACAACCCTGCCAAGCAAGAAGGAATCATTATTGTGCTGTACTGAGCTGTTTTCACTTATCTGATGTATGCTTCAATCTGCCACTGACTGACAGACAGCGCCTGTGTGCGTGCGGTAGTGTGTGTGTGTGTGTGTGTGTGTGTGTGTGTGTGTGTGTGTGTGTG
>CM067490.1:23841564-23862170 GCA_034552555.1 Semaprochilodus insignis | reverse complement strand
AGTTTGTTATTATTATTATTATTATTATTATTATTATTGCCACCAACCATACATCTGAAAACATCAGGGCACCTCTGACAAAAACCCCTCTTTCTCTCTCAGCCTGCCTTTCTCTCCTCGTCCGCTGGCTCCAGCTTGCTGTTTCACTTTCCTCCAGCTCTTCTGTTCTTTGTTATTTATGGTTGTCAGTGGAGCTGACTGTGGCTGTAATCAGACAGGCCAGGAGCTCTTTTACACGGCTCTTATCAGCCTGCTTTAAGAGGAGGGGGGGGCACTAATTGAGCAGCTGAGAGGAATAAGCATGAGCTCAGAGACGCAGCAGCTCCGCTCAGACTAATCACCTTCCCTTAAATACACCTCCAGCTCTGCAGGTGTGAACCAAGAGCAGCCTCAGCAGAGAGCGGCCAGCCCAGGTCGTTTACACGTACGCAGTGTGGTGGGGGGTGGGTGTCCTGGAACGCCAGGGCCGAGCTGTAGGCAGACGTCTGGTTAGTTTGTTTTAGGGAAGCTCCAGGTTGTTTTGGTTCTGGAGGTTAATTCCAGGTTTGGGATTAGAACATTCTTAAAGCACACAGGCAGTTCCGTATCATCACTAGGAGGAAGATTTACGTCTCCAAAACAGCAACTCTGGAGGAGAAGGAAAACATCTTCTTCACTTAACATCTGGTCATGTAATTTAAACAAACTTTCTGTTGATCCAAGGTGTCATCAAGCGTTCACACACTCCAAAGGACAGCTGGTGTTTTCCAACCGTCTACAAAAATAATAATACATATATTTCTGTGCAACAGCCAGACACCCTATTTATTTCATTTCCAGTCAAAACAGCTATTAAGTTCTTAAGGTCAAAAGAATAGTTGCACAAATAGCTGCACCCAGAAGGAATCATCCGACAGGAATGAAACTTGGTGGGTAGGTTTGAGACATGCTAGTGATGAGTTTCACGCTCAGTCGCGCATGTGACGTAAGCAAGGACGGGCCTTATCGTTGTACCTGACTGACCCAACAGCCACGGTTGCAGACATTCAGCTAGCAGTGATGCCCTCTATGAGTCATCCAGTTAGTGGCAGCACCACTGGCAGACGGCAGCACGACGCAGGACTACATGCACACAGACCGTCACAACAACTGCCCTTAACCCCATGTCAACCTCAACAAAGACTGCAATGGTGTCGTGCCAGACTGTCATGGAGTGACTCAGAATGGCAGCGGGTCAGACGACCAACGAATCCATGTGTGGAGGCATTGTGGTCAGCGCCAAGATGAACAGTTCGTTTGTCACGTCACATGTCCAGAAGGCCTGGTGTCACTCCACCTCCACCCCTACCGCACAATCTGCAGGAACTGTGTGAGAATATTCAAGCTGCATGGGATGGATTATCACAGGACACCATTAGGAACCTCTACAACTCCATGCTGAGACGTCTGGCATGTTGTGTTGACGCCATACTGAGAGACACTACTTCTGTATGTGTAGCTCAATATATATTGCCCATATCAGTCTAAATGTATCATCATTTATTGTTCCTGGTGAAAGAAAATAGCCTCAACATATGTTATTTTCCTTTCTAATGTAATCCTCTCAAGTTCTGCTATTCTCAAATGGTCTCAACTAAGCTCTAGCAATGGCCTTTTGTTGTGGGAAAGTGCGATGGTTTCTTTTGTTACAGAAAATGTAAATTGTCTCCCCACCTATGGAGTCGCTATGCAGTTTATATGGAAATGACCCACTGTCTCCCACCGTAAGGTGATACAATCACCCCCAACAACCCCCTCCTTCACACCTTGATCTTCCTTATCTTCGTTACCCCTCTTACCCCTCCTTTCTTCCCCCCTGAACCTCACCTCTTAAAAACCATGTCAGACTGAATAAGCTAGACTGAGCCAGACCAGACCGGAACAGACTGGACAGGACTGACAACCTAAGCCTGGTGCCCGTGCATGGCTCTGCATGCACGTGAATAAGACTAGATTGACCGTGATCGACCGAGTTGTACTCATACATCTCTGTGTGCCTCAATAAACTCATCAACACTGAAGATCCAGTCTCCTGACTCCTGATTCTGCTGGAAGAGCCGAGTTTCTAACAATTTGGTGCCGTGACCCGGATGGCATACTGACTCGTGATACTTCTTGAAAACCTGAATTTCTAACACTGGTAACCTTTATCTTCCTTCTCAATAGCACTGCAATCCCACACGTCCTTCTGGGTGCAGCTATTCTCTTGATGATGAGTGAATAATAACCTTTGCTAACACTTTATTTGGATAGTCCACTATAGATGCTTTGTAGATGTTCAGTGCATCTTCATCTAACATGCAACTAAATATTAATTTAATGCAGCCCAACTTGAGAGAAGTTGAGTTTGAGAGAATGTATTGTCTATTCCTAAGCCTAAACCTCTAACCTCAAGGCTACATAGGCCTATAAACCTAACCCTGACTTTACTGTCGTTGATAACATTTAAGCAACCAGATCTCAGTATCTGAACTCCGAGGTCTTGTGAAGCAAGTCCACCAATCAGGGTACAGCGGTCACTTTGTTTTGAGCTTGTTTTGACCTGCTGGACAGAGCTTGGTTCTAGCTAATGGAAACTGTTCTCCTTCAGTGTTCCGTGTTTATGATCATTTGAATAGACGTCAGTGTCAGACTAATTAATGAGCTTCTATTAAAGACTGGTGGACTGAGAGACACTAGAGTCTCTTCACCTAAATGAGCTGATTAAGAGCAGAAATGATAATAGGACATTAGAGCCATAATAAATCATGCTACTGTTACTCTCCATACTTAAGTACATTTGAAGGTAAATACTTTAGTCCTTTTTCTCCAGTGGAAAAGGGAGGAACTTCTACTGACACCTGAGGAGTATCTTCTCTTGGGGAACTCAACGACATGGCTTGTGTACTTTGTCCACCCCTGGTCACGGACAGTGACACTGAAGGTAGACTATATCCGCAGTGGAAAATGAAGCAGCTGCTACCAAAAGTGAATAGAGTTGAGTCAAGTCGAGCCACAGCGTGCAGTGGAAAAGCAGCTTTATATCCTAACTCCTCAGAAACATCTCCTTTGGTCAGTTTAGATGCACTAATGGGGGCTGCAGTGGTGGTCTAACAGGCCTTTGAGTTCAACATTTCTTTGTCCAGACTCAGAAATACCTAGCAGCAAATCAATACCTTGTACTAAAAGGCTGATACATGAAGGATGGTGCCTCAGACATATATACAACCCCTGTCCGGACAAGACTCAAAACTGTGTGGAAACTATGTGTGTTAGAGGATCTGCTCTCTCATCTCTTGCTCACGCGCCACTTCTGACAACCAACAAATCAGCCGTCAAGATTCATCTGTCACGCTCACGCTCGACAGGAGGGAGACACACTCTCCGGAGGAGGGGTTAACGCACACCTGGCCTCGCCACCGGAGAGTGCCGCTGTCGCAGTGTGCGCATGAAAGCACATACAAGTGTACACAAGGTCAGATTCAATGCCACGGTACCGTACGTCTACTGACCTCATGGGGGCAGCACTGAGACGGCTGCCTCACAGACAGAGTGACCTCTGTGTTCACCAACAGCACATGGGCACTCAGACAGCCTCCCATCGATAATACAGTGTCAAAGAGAACATGCAGAACATGACCATCCAGACTGTTTCAGATCATTCCACACTTTTATTCAGTTATTAATCATATTATTTAATAGCTACTGAATCAGGGATACATAATACACTGCTTGTTAATTGTTATTCTGAGTGCAATACTCCGGCCCATTAACTCAGTCACTGTGAGCATCCTGACCAATCACAGCTCTAGTACTTTGGTGGGTGCTTTAAAGAGCCCATATCATGGAAAAACAAAATTCCCTGGATTTTAAAGAAACAGGTTTATATTATATATATTATACATCCGGCCCATATATGATAGTGTATATGCCAATAAAAGTTCTGTTTTTGAATGAATTGTTTTTGTGATGTTAAAAAAATATATGAATATGAAACATTCAGTAACTACTTTGATGTTGATAATGATTTCATGTAGTCACTAACTCAATCACTGTGAGCGTCCTGACCAATCAGAGCTCTAGTACTTTGGTGGGTGGTTTAAAGGGCCGATATCATGGGAAAACAACATTTTCCATATTGTATATTTCCATCCATATTGTATATCTGTAGTGTATGTATATATATATATATATATATCAATATTCTATGCCCTGTATATACCCTGCATCTCTCATCTACCTCAGCCTTACCATAGTGCTATATGTGTACATCTGGATATATCATAGGTTTTATTCATAACTTTATATTACTGTTATATAAATATATATAATTTATAATGTATATAAGGATAACAGATATATTGTGCTTAGTATTGTATATATTTATTGTATATTTTTTGTATCTAAGTACTGTAAGGGACTTCGCACCTAAGTTTTTCACTCACCTTCACACCTGTGAAAATGTGACGTGACAATAAAAGTGATTTGATTTGATTTGAAGATGCCAAAACAGGCCTCGTTTTTTTGAAAACTCTTTTTTGAAAAACCAACATGCGCTGAAGCAAGGAGGACTGTGTCTGGACAGTATGAAATAATATGATGTCAAATAAACAGCTTTAAAGTTTCAAATCATGCATTTCATTCAACCTGCAGCAACATAACTGTGATATTCACCTCCATTATGTTCACATTGTGCAGCCATCATGGAAAAAATAAAACAATGAAATATCTGGTAACTGCTTTGAGGTTAATAATAATAATAATAATAATAATAATAATAATAATAATATAGTAAAGAATGGCAGATTGGAGTTTAAAGAGTTAAGACAAAACTGAGAAATGTCACCATCTCTACAATGGCTGTAAACATGTCTACTGGTGTTGTGCTACAGTGGTGCTGAGTATGTAGTCTCTAGAGTATGATTTTCTGGTTTCAAGATCATGAAATCCATCCTTCAGATGACGTATCCCGAAAGTGGGAGAAACCTTTAAAAAGCTAAAACTGCTTTTGGACCAAAAATGAGTCTGTATGTATGAACCTGTCAGTATGTACCTAGTAGTGTGTAACACCTCCAAGAGTACCAATAACAGCTGTGACTGGATTTGGCATGTACTGGACAAGTTTCTGTATGTAGGCCACATCAATGTTCAGACACTCTTGCATCAAAGAATTGAGCAGTAGGCAAAATTTTGGATGCCTTCCCTGGCACAATTCCGAGGAGAATTCCCTGTAGACTGAGATTTTAACCACCGCTGGTAGACTCGTATGACCGTACGCTTCCATACACCTGCAGATTCAGCTACTTCCTTCACACTATGGCCTTTGGCACAACCAAATGCAGTCACTCCTTTTAGCCAATCATTAACATCTGCTTTGGAGACATTCCCTGCACTGTACCACCTCTTCTCAATATACGGATCCTGTCACTCACATCCCGCAGGTAGTTATAGCCCCATCATCCTCATGCAGCGCCATCTGCAGGAGCCTGGAGTTACTACCACCTTAAACACGCAAGGTGACTTTTATCCGGTTAGCTTAGAAGCTTATGAGTTAAAGAATATGCCCTCTGGTATATCTCTCTTTGCAAAGAAGCCAAATGTTGTAGTTGTGTAACTGTGGTAACTGTGGTATCTGTCTTCAAATCATTACCATATCGAAGATTACTTAAGATACGGAAATGACTCAAGCTAAAACCTTTAGGTCAGTTACCTGGCTATCCAAATACCTCAGTTTGGGCTTGGTCCACTTGGTCACTCTAAAGCTAGCTTGTTGTATACATAAGTCTGCCACTCAGTGGCTCGGCTAGTTGACAAAACAATGATTCCCAGTGGTAGTGTCATGTAATGCATGCTGGGTACTGTAGTGAGAGAATGAATGAAAACATGAAAACTCTATATTAAATAGGGAATTCTGTGAAACCAAAGAGATGGAGGGATACACTGCTGTGTTACAGTATACCACATGAGGCAAAAGCCATATTAAATGCTAGTTTTGGGCCAGAATGCCCCTTTAAGCCGGCCCAGTAGGAAGAAAGCTGAAGCACACTTTTATTTGAAGTTGTCCAGCTTTCTGAGACATTCCTGCTTTATGAAATTCCCCCCCGGAGCGCACGAACACGCATACACAGTAGAAAACATATGCAGGCAAATCTTTCTTCCCCTATTCTCCCAGCTCCCGTAGCCAGCCCCACTACGGCAGATGTTGAGGGATCTAGCAGATATGGAGGCTGACGTCTCTGTTACAGTTATTGATGGAGAGTTACTGCTGGAGCAGGAGGGGAATACACTACACAATGTAAGGGAAAAAAACACTGCCCTTTAGCTATCTCCCCCTCTTTATCATCCCCCCTTCTCCTCCCGGCTAAAAGCATTATTTCTGGACCTCCCACACACTGATATCCATGATGCTGGGTAGTTTTCTGGTGTTGGTGGGGGGTGGGGGAGGTCACAGTGAAACCCAACCCCATCTCCATCCCATCTGATGTCCAGATCTCGTTTTCCGGCCACAAACTTGTTATGAACGGGCACTTGCTAGTATGCTAGTATTCTTGCATTTATGTAAACCCATAAGAGAAGGCTCATAACATGAATATGTACTTTGAAGGTGTTTTGTCTTCTTCTAACCCACAACTTTGCAGCAGGAATAATCAGCTAGCCTCCAACATGCGCTAGGAAAACTTAGCCAAAAGGAGAGCAGCTGCTAGTACTAGCTAATCTGAGCTAATCTCACAGATAACGTCAGATACTTGGACGACTGTTGACCAGGGACTAGTATATTCATGTAAAATATGTCTATATTTAACTTTGTTCAAAATTCCATAAAACAGTTTGTCTCATTATTAGCATACTATTCTTCTCTGGAACGCTAACAGCCGTCGAGTGTTCCACTTAGACACGGATATCTATGCATGTAAGCATGATAAAGAGCAAAGCAAGGTCAATGTCCGTTACAATCAAAATTGCTAACCCAATTAAGGATGTACTGAAAGCACGGCAGGTCCTGCTAGGATGCAGGCTAGGCTAGTGGAACCGTTCTGAAAACGCAGCCATGCTAGCATACTGCTGTGGGAGTCACCTCTTATATTCCCAGGACTCCATGTTCCCAAGGGTCTTTTGTTTTTAACAACCAATGTTTCCAAGACACCATTCCTTTGTCATATGGGAAACAGGCCTAAAATTCCAGGATCTTCCCTCATTGTAATTTTTAAGGGAGCCAACTTCCAATGTTTCCAAGGCACCATTTCTTTGTCATTTAGGAAACAGGCCTAAAATTTCAGGATATTCCCTCATCGTAATTTTTAAGGCAGCTAACTTCCAATGTGGCCTCAATCATATTTTCTTAACATTAAAATAAGAGTCCATGCATCTGGTTTATTCACAAATGTACAAATTCTAATGTTACACATTAAATAAAAACTTAAATAAAGTTCACATACATTTGCCTTCCAAAAAGATTCCCTTATTAAACACAACAGAATGTATCAATCAACAAGAATGAGAATCTACGTACACGGTGATAGGTAGCATTTAAATGTATATCAAAACTGTAGTTGAACTTCACAATATCACAGCGGGTAACATTGCGCATGTGGGCAAATGCTCTTTTATTGAACAGGCAGCAAGGTAGAACTGCCACCCAGACAGCTAACCCCAACATGAGGTCAAGGTAATGTGGCTGGATGGAACACATGCGGAGAGTAGACAAAGTAGCTAGGCTACTTAGCATACAGTGGCACAGTGCATTTCTTCTCATTGCTCCTGAATGTCCCTCCCTGAATGACCTTTACCATGACCTTGTGAACCCTCTTCAAGGCTGTAGTGTCATAATTTCTGATTTCTCCCATGATGGGAACGTCAGGTACACTCCTACTTAGGGTGGCCACTTTCATAAACCCCAACATCATAAAAGGGGGAAGGGGGGGGTAACCTAGAATGGTAGAATGGATAACGTTCGTGAGTCAGATGGGAGCTTACTAATTGACTAGTATTTAGAGGGCTGACCTGTGGTTAGCCAGTAAGCGAGTCACAATGTCACATGACCAATGAAATGCAAGGCATTTTTTTGACACGGACTATGAGCCAATGGCACACATAATATTGTTTGCAAGTGAATATTTGAAATAGTTCATCCTGAAAAGAGGACTAATAGGCATCCATCCAGGTACTGCGCTGGATGGAGGACTGGGAGTTGAAAAAACGGACTGTCCAGCCTAAAACCGGACGTGTGGCCACCCTACTCCCACTGCCGCCATGCTAGCAGCATAAACATGGTGCCGTTGCTAAAGCTAGTATCAGAGACATTATTATTTAGGAGGAGACCTAGACTAGGAGGAGACCTAGACTAGGCTTAATAGTGTGCATTGTGGGACGTCTTTCACATTGTTGGGTGTTGTGAAATTTTCCCAGTTATTCCAAATGTGTTTCTGAAACATTAGCTAAGCTTTCAGTTTAGCGTTTAAAGATCTTTCCCTACTTAAATAGTGGAGCCTAGGCCTTGCATGACGAGAGGCATTGCTAAAATTTCTCTTGAGTGGACAAACTTTCGGGTCAACTCCAAGAATCCTATTACAGCGTTGCCAAACCACACACATTCAATCCTTCATACAGCCTAGAAGCAGTAGATTTCTTCACTCTAAGGAAACTAATAGTAGGAAAATACGCCATGTCAGTTAAAATCGATCGGTCACATCAGTAAAGCCACAAATCTACTGACCGCAACCACCTGCTTTGTCCCTCCTGATCCTGGCCTTGCTTTCCCTTCCCTCGTCATGGCCTCCCCTGGGGCCACTCTAGTAGGACAGATGGCAGAAGCGGCGGCCATCTTAGCGTTATTAGGCACGGACTGTGTGCCCCCCCCGAGGCTCTGCGGCGCCAACAACACCTTTCACTTTCTTTTCTCCTTTCCCTCGTTCTCTCTCTCTCCCTCTCCAACTTCCCCTCGACCTTAAACAATCGCCTTTTACCACAACACGCCGATTTTCCAATTGCGCGGCTGGTAATAGGTGTTAGCGCCCGTTAGCCGAAGCGTCGTGGATGACTGCGCTGTATCTCACACTTATTAGCCAGGCGCTAGAAGCCTGTGTCTCCACAGACCGCACTACCTCTCTCTCTCCCTCTCTCTCTTCCTCAGACAGCTTTCTCCAACTTATAATCCCATTCCCTTCTCCCAGAAAAAAAAAAGAAAACTGCTAAATGCTAAATTGATGAAACGTCAAGTGACCTTTGCTTTAAAAGCAGACTGTGCTGGTGGCAGTTTAATGTATTTAAACCAGAACCAATCAAGAATCTCAGAGAGACTTTTAAGAAAGTTTCCTGAAGCGCCATCATTTCCATGAGCCAAAAGAAAAGGGAAAAAAAAGTATAAGCGAGCGAAAGTTAAACTTTATGTTCAAACTGTCAGCCTCCATTTGAAAGCTTCAACTCCCACATCTCACACTGGGGAGTTATAAATGAGCCTAAACGCTTCCACTCGCTAATGTCCTCTCTCGGCTCTTTCAAAGCATTTACGCAAGTGCATAAGAGAGGCCAATGGGAGGAATATGCACTTTGAAGCCATTTTTCCCTTCTTCTTTTAATAGAGTGAGAATCGTAAACGCAGCTCTGGCTATACAGCCATAGGAACACGCTCCATATGTACATATACATGCATGTACAGTCACTTTTCCAGGAGTGGAAAAACACAACTGGGCCTAAATGAGGCCCCTGTGGCACACCAGTGTTCAAGCTTTTTGCTTAAAATGGGTTTAAATTGACAGCAGCATGCTAGCACCAGCTAATTGGTGCTAACCTGCATGCCACAGCTGACCTGGAATTGAAGGCTAACTGTCCTCAACTGAACAGAGGTTTAACCACAGCGGAATATAGAGCTTAAGGTAAAGAGGGAAACAGTTTACTGAGGTAACTGAATGGATAGTTTCAGTCCTAAAATCCAACAGGCCATGTTCAAAACCTCATCAAATACTAGACGCATCGTCCAAAAAAAATCCAGAAGGCATCAACTGACAGGAATGAAACTTGGTGGGAAGGTTTGATATCATGAGACATGCCAATGATGCAAGTTTCACGCTCGGCCATGCATGTGATGTAAGCAAGGACAGGCCTTATCGCTGTACCTGACTGACCCAACAGCCACAATTGCGGACATTCAGCGCGCAGTGATGTCCTCCATGAGTCATCCTGTTAGTGCCAGCGCCACTGGCATACACCTGCATGACACAGGACTACATGCATGCAAACGGTTACAACGACTGCCATTAACACCACATCAGTGTCACCAAAGGCTGCAATGGTGTCAAGCCAGACTGTCATGCAGTGACTCAGAACGCCAGCAGGTCATCTTCAGTGACGAGTCCTGCTTTTGTCTTGGTGGAGACGACCAATGAATCCGTGTGTGGAGGCACCGTGCTCAGCGCCAAGATGAACGCTTTGTTGTCACACGTCACACGTCCAGAAGGCCTGGTGTCACTCCACCTTCAACCCTACTGCACAATCTGCAGGAAATGAGAATATTCAAGCTGCATGGGATGGATTATCACAGGACACCACAATCTCTACAACTCCACCAGAACCTCTACAACTCCATGCCGAGATGTCCAATGCCATACTGATGCCATACACTACTTCTGTATGTGTGGTAAAATCACTGTACAACACGGCCTCTAATGGCTATTTAACATGATCCCATCATTGATATATGGGTCAGGTTGCTACTCTGATTTCTAGGCCCCACCCCCTTTGTAAGCCCCACCCACTTCATAAGCTCCACCCTCTTTCTAAGCTCTTGTAGACTGGCAGGCTTTTTATCTTATAGCCAGATTTGAGACCCTGTGCTGGCAGGACAGGCAGTCTCTGGAAAGGGCCATGTGTTTATTTTGGTTGTGCAAGCGTGTGTCCTTTAGCCGCTCATATCTCCTGCTAAAATCATACATCAGCATGTTCTCGCTCAGGAGCCTGCTGACTCACACACAATGTGTTCAGGGTTCTGTCTCGCGAACACGACGGGCCCAGGTACACGCACATACACACACACAAGCATGCCAAGGATGCATGACAGAAGTGGCACTCCTTAAGAAGACGCACGGCTCCAGTCTTGCCGACGCAGGAGCAAGTGCCACATTTGATTAATGGCAACATTAAATGTTAAAACTAATGGGAGTAGGGGAGGAGGAAAAACCTCGCTCCCACTACAAACACAATGTGCAAAACAACTTGTAGAACAAAACAAATCACTCTTGACCAAATCACTAATGATCTCTGCTCTACTTTCCCCTCCTTTCGCACCGAAGCGGTGTGGATAATGAGTGCGGGCCGTGCTGATGTAGCAGCAGCTGGGGAACGACGTACGCGGAGCAGCAGCAACAGCAGCAGCAGTGAGGGAAGAACAGAGGAACAGCCCCAGACAGAAGACAACACCCCCACCCCTCCGCCACCACAGCAGACGTATGCGCTATAGAGGCCCTTGAGACCCCCTGTGGGAAAGGCCCTCTCTATCATCCTGGATCAGTTACAGCTTCTGTTTATTATTCCGTACCCGCCCTCCCGGCAGCCAATCAGAAAGAGGTATGCAAATACCACACCTCTGTACAGACCCACGGTTGGAGGCAGTTGTGGGAGGGTTAGAGGGGCTTCAGTGGTTCAGTGTGTAAATACAGAGAAAGGTAAAAATACTCTACTGGCCTCTCTCACTCGCTCTCTCACTCGCTCTCTCTCTCACTCTCTCTCTCACTCTGGTTCTCAGTGTCTGTCTGACTGTCTCTCTCTCTTTGGTTCTTACTGTCTGTCTGTCTGTCTGTCTGTCTCTCTCTCTGGTTTTCACTGCCTGTCTGTCTGACTGTCTCTCTTTCTGGTACTCATTGTCTGTTTGATTGTCTGTCTGGTTCTCACTGTTTGTCTGTCTGTCTGTCTCACTGGTTCTCAATGTCTTTCTGTCTGTCTGTCTCTCTCTGGTTCTCACAGTCTTTCTGTCTGTCTGTCTCTCTCTGGTTCTCAATGCCTTTCTGTCTGTCTGTCTCTCTCTGGTTCTCACAGTCTGTCTGTCTGTCTCTCTCCCTCTGTCTGGTTCTCAATGTCTGTCTGTCTTTCTGTCTCTGGTTCTCACAGTCTGTCTGTCTGTCTCTCTCTCTGGTTCTCACAGTCTGTCTGTCTGTCTGTCTGTCTGCCTGTCTCTGGTTCTCATGGTCTGCGTGTCTGTCTGTCTGTCTGTCTGTCTATCTCTGGTTCTCAGGGTCTGGCTGTCTGTCTTTCAGTCTGACTGTCTCTCTCTGGTTCTCACAGTCTGTCTGTCTGTCTTTCAGTCTGACTGTCTCTCTCTGCTTCTCACGGTCTGTCTGTCTATCTGTCTCTCTGACTGTCTCTCTCTGGTTCTCACGGTCTGTCTTTCTGTCTGACTGTCTCTCTCTGGTTCTCACGATCTGTCTGTCTGTCTGTCTGACTGTCTCTGTCTGGTTCTCACGGTCGGTCTGTCTATCTCTCTGTGTTTTACTGGTATTTGAGCACCTACTTATGAGTTTTGCTATCAGTATACTGTTGTTAGTATTGAATTATTATCATTACACATTAATATTAACTTCTTAATATCCAATATAGTTCACACCAGTGAAGAAAGAGAGAGAGAGAGAGCATGAGGGACAACCAGACATCATGAACTCACTATTGAAAGACCTCCCTACTCCTCCTTTGTTTGTGGACTAATGATCTTGTATTATGTGTGCTCTGTATTCATATTTCATTTCTGTCTCAGGTTTCATTTGAACTGTTCTGCCAATATTGTACCTTGTAACATGTAAGTCAATAAAGCACTGCTGAACTACAGAGAGAGACAGACAGTGAGAGAGAGAGAAATACACACTGAAATCCTCTAGAGTAAACAGCAGTTAAAGAAAAAAGGTAGGAGAGAATAAACGCCACAAACAGCCCCGTTTGTACCAGATTGCTGACTGAGCACGAGTCTTCTTAACTGGAGCTACAGACCATTTATGGGAACCGGGCGCTCTGTGAATTAGCAGAGAGAGGGCCCGGGTGGATGCGGGTTGGCCCAACTGGACAATATGTCAGCACTGTTAGTGAGCGCTCAGAGTGCCGCACTGTTATTAATACTTTCAAAATTAGAATTAAAAATGAAAAAATGTGATAATAAAACCAAAAATAGCTGATTGTCCCCCACTGGCCCATTCAGCTGCCCTGCTGAGAGCCCTTTATGAGGACGCGCTAACGGTACCGCTGCTCAGCTCTACTGACTCCTAACCCACTACAAAAACACACTCCTGAACAATTAACAGCACCGAGGCTGGTCAGGAGCCGGTCAACAAGCAACGTGTGCAGGAAGAGAGAGATGCCTGACTGATCCGAGCCACTCTCAGACGGGTTACTAATCTCCAGAACCACAAACACTCACTAACACACACACACAGCATAGCCCAGTCTGGCAGCTGTTCTCCGCAGAACCAAACCAATTCAGCTCCATTCAGTTCAGTTCAACTCTATACAGGGCAATTTCACAACACACTAAAGCCTCCTCCTCCTGCTCCTCTTCTTCTTCTTTACTACACACTCATATAAACATTCCAGCTCATTTCTTATTCTGCTGTGATCCAGATCAGGACCAGGATGTACAGTATGATGTCTGTTAAACAGATGTTTAGTGTAATAAAGTTACATAATAATAATAAAGACACTATGTAATAAGGGTGTTATACACAATAAAGACACTGTATGTAATAAAGGTGTTATGCACAATAAAGACACTATGTAATAAGGGTGTTATACACAATAAAGACACTATGTAATAAAGGTGTTATACACAATAAAGACACTATATGTAATAAAGGTGTTATACACAATAAAGACACTATATGTAATAAAGGTGTTACGCACAATAAAGACACTATGTAATAAGGGTGTTATACACAATAAAGACACTATATGTAATAAAGGTGTTATACACAATAAAGACACTATGTAATAAAGGTGTTATACACAATAAAGACACTATGTAATAAAGGTGTTATACACAATAAAGACACTGTATGTAATAAAGGTGTTATACACAAAGACACTGTATGTAATAAGGGTGTTATACACAAAGACACTGTATGTAATAAAGGTGTTATGCACAACAAAGACACTGTATGTAATAAGGGTGTTATATACAATAAAGACACTGTATGTAATAAAGGTGTTATACACAATAAAGACACTATGTAATAAGGGTGTTATACACAATAAAGACACTGTATGTAATAAAGGTGTTATACACAATAAAGACACTGTATGTAATAAAGGTGTTATACACAATAAAGACACTGTATGTAATAAAGGTGTTATACACAATAAAGACACTGTATGTAATAAAGGTGTTATACACAATAAAGACACTGTATGTAATAAAGGTATTATATCCAATAAAGTTAGTTAATGTAATAAAGATGCTGTGTGTAGTAAAGCTGTTGCATTAATTACAGATATTATATGATAAAGATGCTGTACATAATAAAACTTACATGCATCACGGTTATTAAATATAAAGCTCTTGTGTGTAACAGATGTGTTGTATACAATAAAGATGCTGTATGCAATAAAGCTGTTGCATGTGTTACAGCTGTTATATATTAAAGCTGTTGTATGCATTATAACTATTATATAATAGAGCTGTTGTGTGTAATAATGGTGTTGTATACAATCATTTAATAATGTAATAAAGACGCTGTATGTAATAAAGTTGTTGCAGGCATTACAGCTATTATATAATAAAGTTCTTGTATGTTATAGAAGTGTTGTATACAATAATGTTGTTAATGTAATAAAGATGTTGTATGCAAAATGTAAAAGTGTTGTATGTAGAAAGGACACATGTAATAAAAGCATAAGCGTAAGGACGATATTTGTAATAAATGTGTTGTATGTTACAGCTGTTGTATGTAATATGTCTAGTGTTGTATATTACAAAAATATACACAACCTCTAGGTGTATGTAATAGAAGGTGTATGTAATAAAGGTGTTGTATGACATCAGACGTAATATGTGTGCAACTAAATAGTTGTATTTAATAAAGGTATGTAATATGTCTGATGTACATAACAAAAATGTATGTAATAAAATTGTTATACATAATGAAGTTGGTGCATGTCAAAGGTGTTATATGTAACAGAGGCAATGTATGTAATAAGGAAAATGTATTAAAGGTGTTATATGTAACAAAGGTGACATATGTAGTAAAGGATATAATATGTAATAAAGGTGTTGTATGTTATAATGTGTTTATGTAATAGAGGTGTTGTATGTAAATAAAGAATATATAATAAAAGTGGTGTATTATGAAGGTTTTGTCCATAATAAGATGCTGTCAGAAATAAAAATGCATTTAATTGTTATATATAACTAGGTGTCACCACAGTCATGACATCACATGGAGTGCACACATACAGAATATATAAATATGCATAATGATAATGTACTAAAGAAATAATGATACACTGTAGTTTGTCCGCCAAACAATATCAAGTTTGAAACTGATTCCACCAACAGTACAGTGGTTTTCAGATACATGGTGGACTAATACATTTAATGTATGCAGTCATATGTGCGCACATATGGCTTATAAATTTTGAGGCTCAGCCAATCAGATTTCAGAGCCTAATCTGTGTTATATGTAAGCAGTAAGATTTATTCTCAATAATAAATGCTGGTTCTCCCGGAAGCTGCCCTGGATTCCCAGAGCTGTTCCTACCCTGCCGAACTGAATTCCTGGCATTCTCGGAGTAGAAGCTGACCTGAGAGAGCAGGAACGAAGAGAGGAATACTGGCACACGGATAGAAAACGGCAAGATGCATCCTGACAAGTTCATGATGCATCACTTGCTGTTGCTCAGGCAAGTCCCTCTCTCACTCTCTCTCTCTCCCTCTCTCTCCCTCCCCCCACCATCTCTATCTCTCTCTCTCTCTCAGGCTGATGTAATTACAGAGGCATCAGGGCCTGTTCTGTCACTAATTACACAGGATGCAGAAAAGGCCACAGTGCTGATGAGAGTGTGAGAGAGACAGCCATCAGTTAACCACCTTCACACACACACACACACACACACACACACACACCAGAAGAATGTGTGCTGGTTTGTGTACATTTCCAACATAAAAGGGAAAGAAGAGGAAAACAAGGCTAACCTGTTAGCTCCATGTTTCACTGCTGGACCAGTTCTTTTCTGGGCAGTAAGTTTATACCACATGTAGATAGTTACCCGTACAGTACCGTGCCTTCAGTTTCTGATGTCAACTATTAAAAACACTCACACACACATACACATCTGATGTCTTTCCAAGCAGTTTTGGTCTATTTCTGTTGGTCCATTCATCACGAGATTCTGTAAACAGCAACTGTTGTGTTCAAATGATGCATAAAAGTCAAAATGGACAAAAATGGAGATACATGTTTTTCATTGGACAGTGACGATATTAATGCCATCCCTCACACCGAGTCCAAAACTGACCATCTGCAATGCTGGCAATGATTTTAAATCTGGGCCTGGTCTCATGTCTGCAATTTACAGATGCATTTAAATCAGGGTGACTAATCAGAACTCTGTTTTCGATGGCTGTGATCCAACCAAACATGCATCAGGATGGTGGGAGAATCATCTTGCTTGCAGAGAAGCACAAAAAGCTTACCCAGTTACCCTGCATGTTTAATGGTGCATGTTTAATGGTGGTAGTAACTTTAGGCTCCTGCAGATGGCGCTGCACGAGGATGATGGGGCTATAAATACCTGCGGGTGTGAATGATGGAATTCATAGATTGAGAAGAGGTGGTACAGTGAGGTGAATGTCTCGTTCCATGTGTGGAAAATGGCTCCAAAGCGGATGTTAATGATTGGCTAAAAGGAGTGACTGCATTTGGGCATGCCAAAGACCACAGTGTGAAAGAAGTAGCTGAATCTGCAGGTGTATGGAAGCGTACGGTCAAACAGGTCTACCAGCAATGGATAAAAAACAGTCTACAGGGAATTCTCCTCGGAATTGTGCCAGGGAAGGCATCCACCAAATCTGGCCCAACTGCTCAATTCTTTGATGCAAGAGTGTCTGAACACTGATGTGGCCTACATATAGAAACTTGTCCAGTACATGCCAAATCCAGTCACAGCTGTTATTGGTGCTGGACATTTACCATATATAGTACCTACCCCAGCATCCTTAGTAGTGGTGCTTCTTTAACATGAGTCTCAGCTTGTTTCTCGGCATGGCTACTACAGCTGACCGGCCTTGTGTTTTTTTGTGTGGGCCGACACATTTACATGTGACATTTACAGCATCCATGAAAGCTCTAGTAGAAATGATACACCAATTATATCATTTCTGCGCTCCTGGCGGTATTTAAAAATGCCACTGGTGTGCAGGAGCCTGAGCAGTGAAGGGGATGGAGGTACATGAAATGGATATCTGCGTGACGTTGACCAATCAGCTCAGGGGAACAGCAAGCAGCTCGTGAGCTAGTTGGGGTTAGCCTGCCAGTGGAAGAAAGGGACGTGAGTGACTGATTGATGCTGGAAGTTGGGCAGCTGGACATGATGGAGACAGACACAAATGAGAGAGAGAGAGAGAGAGAGAGAGGGAGAGATAGAGTATTTGTGTTTGTGTGTTGTGCAGGATAACTCTCTCTCTCTGAGCACGACTGCAGAGGGAACTATTTTGTCTGTGTCTCTATGTAGGTCAGCTAACAGCAAAGGGCCATCAATTTCTCTGTCCTACTTAGAGACACACACATACTCCACACATGGTGCAGACCCTCGGCTTTCTTCTCAATTGGTCGAGACCCCTCCCAGTGGTCCCGTTCTACAGCCAGCATGCACACGCACATGCACACCTTACAGCTGTTCAGTGAGTAATGGAGTGAGACAGAGAGAGTGCTACAGAGAGACGCAGTCCTCGTTTCACCATGAAAACATACCTGCTGTAGTTCCACACCAAACATGCAGAAGGTTACAGTGAGTGACCACACGCTCACTAACACACACAAGCCAGTTTTCCTTCCTGGGCAGGTGCATGATGAAACAGAGCTTTTGGTCACTAACAAAGAAGCTGGTATGAACAATGGACTGACCACCCCAGAGTCTAGGGCTCAACACCACTGGACGTGTTCAGGGTTACTTGGATGGTGAGAAGCAGAAAACGCAACCAACTTCTAAGACTGAACTTTGGAGGTGCGGATGCAGAATTCATTGAGGAACTGAAAGTGGGTCTCATGAAAAGAGTAGAAGCTGTAATAACGTTAAACAGCAGACATACTGAAGGGGAATTCCACCTAATCTGTTCACTATACACCAGTACCAGTCAAAAGTTTAGACACACCCATCTAAATGGATGTTGTTGTTGATCTTAAAGACTCTACAGTCCTACACTAAACACCTCCAACTGATGAGAGTCTGGAACAATACATATCCTGATATACCACATATACTCTTGATGTACCACAGTATTATATTTCTCCGTATCTCCACCTCTAATATATTTAGTTGCTCAAAAAAACGTTGATCTCTTTTTCTGCACAGTGTAAAAGCTCTAGTTCCCCTTTCAGTTTAGTGAATATTCATGATGGACAGACCAATAGAATAGCTCCCAAACTGCTTAGAAATAACCCTTGTTCTATCAGTCTCCACTGCAGGTTAAGAAAGCTGTTTTATCCTCCTGTAAAGTTCCACTTTGAGGTCTTTAAGGTGGGCTGCATAATCCCATGAGTGCTATTTTATAGTTTGACGTCTTCACTTTTAATGTAGAGTAAAGCATTAAGATAAACATAAGCCTTCTATGAGGAGCTGTGTCTAAACTGTTGACTGGTAGTGTATGCGTATGAATGTTTGCATATATATGTGTGTGTGTGTGTGTGTGTGTGTGTGTGTGTGTGTGTGTGTGTGTAGGGGTGTGTGCGAAATGTGACTGTGTGGGTGTGGGGGGTGTAGGGGTGTGTGTGTGTGTGTTTATGTGTGTGTGTGTGTTTATGTGTGTGTGTGTGTGTGTAGGGGTGTGTGTGTGTGCGTGTGTGTGTGTGTGAAATGTGACTCTGTGTGTGTATTATTGAACACACCACGCGCCTAATTTCTCAGAAGCCCCACCCTGATGCTCTCCACCCTCCTCCTCCTCCTCCTCCTCCTCCGTCTCCTCTTGCTCAGTAGTGTAATCTCCCTGCGGCGCAGTGTTGTTGTTGTTGTTGTTGTTGTACCCTGTTCCGGCGCCTCGTTATTACCCGTTTATAAACAGTGTAATATGTGTGTGTAGTGTTAAGGTTCCGCTGAAAAGCCACGCTGCATTTGAGACCGAACACAATGAAGCAGAGCTGAGCTCCTATTGGCTTATAAACCTGCTAGTCGCGTCCACTGGGCTCTGATTGGAGGATTCGGGCGCCGCGCTCTCTCAGCCGTAAAAGGGAGCAGGGTTGCCAGATTGGGGGGCGATTACCTCATACTGAGCAACTGGTCGTAATTTGAGATTATATTTTTGATCGTTATTAGACGGACATCGCTGTATTATCTTTTGTATCTAAATTAAATTCAGTTTAATAATTATGTATGACTAATAATTACTAATAGTAATGATAATAATAGTAATAATAATTACTAATATTAATAATAGTAATGATGCTGAATAAACTGCTGCAGTCCTGTTTAGTCTTAGTTGGTGATTATTAAGGTCAGTGACTGCCCAGGCGGATTTCTGACCGCCAGACCACCCTGCTCTCTGCTTACTGTTCAGTCTGTTGTTAGAAGCTACAGTCCGGTTCAGTAACACACTCATCCTGTACTTCCAGCAGAGACTCCGCTTCGTGACCCTGTACACCCTGTGATGGTGTACACCCTGTGATGGTGTACACCCTGTGTGTAACTCCTTTACTGGACTCTGTAAGGCTTTATTCTCTCTGGGCAAGGCACAGTGCCTGTGTGTGTGTGTGTGTGTGTGTGTGTGTGTGATGGTGAACTGGGCGGGGCTTTGAATTGGGTTATGGGTGGGTACGCTAAATCTGGCAACCCTGCGTTGGTTTCCAGCAGGCGGAGAAAGAGAGGGACAGAGAGAGGGAGAGAGAGGGAGAGAGAGGGGGAGCTTTAACACATTCCTACAGGACTAAACAGAAAGCGGCAGCAGCACTATGGAGCCGGAGGAGAAGAAAAACAGATTCGGTGAGTAAACAGCTTCTTTACTGCTGAGAGAGAGAAGGAGGTGCAGAGAGAGAAGGAGCGAGACACAGAGAGAGAGGGGGAGAGAGACACAGAGAGGGGGGGAGATGGGTGTGGATTTGAACCCAAACACAGGCCAGCTCTGCTGCTAAATCAGCTCTGTTCTCCACAGCAGAACCCTTTACTGGAGAACTGCACAGGAACCAGCTAGACAAACCAGCAGATCGTTCAGCAGCTTCACCACCGAGAGCAGACAGCCTTACCGCACACTAACCCTGATCACAGCATGCCTCAACAACACCGATACAACACCGATACAACACTGATACAACACCGATACAACACTGATACAACACCGATACAACACTGATACAACACTGCTATAATAATCCCTATATAATAATCCTCTGTATAACACTGCTATAATAATCCCTCTATATAATAATCCTCTGTAT
>CM067490.1:23826962-23838365 GCA_034552555.1 Semaprochilodus insignis | reverse complement strand
ATGATCTCTGACCAGAAATCAGGCCGTACACTGGGAATTCTGGCGCTGCATTCACATGTGGCCTTTAAACATTGGTAAAAAACATTGTTCCACGTCTCATAGCACTACGTGACCAATGCCGGCATGCTGTTGCCATGGTGACAGTACCTTCGGCAAAAATGTATGGCAGTGGCAGAATTGTCCATCACCTCTCCATTGGAAACAAAGGGATAATCCGGTTTACAATCAACAACATTTTTCCTCAATTACCGGATCAGGATCACATCATATCCACAGAGCTGCTGTCGTAGATTCCAGCAGTGACTGTTTATTAGTTAGCCGTTAAAGTTATCACTCTAGCACTGGCTAACGTTAGCTGGATACCTCGCTGCTAATGACCACTTCCTTCACATGCACACAAACGCCATCATTCCAAGCTATGACTTCCCAACATTCCATTTAAGTTGGATACAGCATAGTAACTAACGCTGTTTGAAATAGACTTCTTTAACATTTCGAGAGAGAGAGAGAGAGAGAGAGAGAGAGAGAGAGAGAAGCAGGGTGAGAGAAAAGGAGAGAGAAAGAGAGAAAGATCAACAGAGAAAGAGACAGAAGAAGAAAAAGAGCCAGGAGAGAGAGAAGGGGAAGTAGGGTGAGAGAAAAGGAGGGAGAGAGAGAGAGAAAGAGAAAGATCAACAGAGAAAGAAAGAGGCAGAAGAAGAAAACAAAGCAGGAGAGAGAGACAAAGAGAGAGAGTGGAAAAGAAAAAAATAGGAATGGAGAGAGACAGAGAGGAAAAGAAGAAGAAGAGGAGATAGAGAAAAAATAGAAAGAGAAAGAACAGAAAGAAAAAAAACAATAAGCACAGGATGAAGAATAAGAGGGGAGAGAGAGACAAAGAGAGAGGAAAAGAAGAAGATTTAGGAGAAAGAAAGAGAGAGGGAAGAAAAGGAACAGTAATAAGAGGAAGAGGCAGGAAAGACAGAGAGAGGGGTGTGGAAAAGGAAAAGAATAATGATAGAAGAAGCAGAAAAGAGAGAGAGGGAAAGAGAGAGAGAGGAAGAGGACAAGAATAATGATAAGAAGAAGAAAAGAGAGAGAGAGAAGAGGAAGAGAATAATGATAAGAAGCAGAAAAGAGAGAGAGTGTGTGAGAGAGAGAGCAAGAGGAAAAGAATAATGATAAGAAGCAGAAGAGAGAGAGAGAGAGAGAGAGAGAGAGAAGGGTGATATGACGGGTCTCTCTCTCTCTCTGTATCTGTACTGTAAGTAGTAGTGAAGTCTCCGTGTATCAGCTGAGAGCAGCTCTAAATGTCAGCGGAGTGACGGATCAAACAGCCTCGCCACTCACTTTCAGCAGCTCCGCTCACCTCCATCTGAGGAGAGCCAGCCAGCCAGATAAAAACCTCACACACGCCTCACACACACGCCTCACACACATGCCTCACACACTCCTCCAGCCTCGTGGAACAACACAGCCAGCCACACAGCCAAATGAAAGAAGCAGTGATGAGCCTGCATGCCTCAAAGGAGCGGGCAGACCGAGCGGGCCTCGCGGTGGTGATCATCAGCGTAACCCCCGCTGCAGATCAACCAGCTTTCCACTCTAATTGTTCACTCAGCCACCCCGGCAAATAGGTTCTCTCCGTCATTACCAGTGGAACTGCCCTCTAGGTGCACTTTGGGTTCTCTGCGGGCAGCAGCTTTCTGATGGAGTCGTCAGAACACAGCAGATCTGATGATGGCTGGGAGTAACAGTCAGCAGATGAAGGCCATGACGGAGATGTGTTTATAGTAATGCAGTGACATGGCGGACAATCTGTCTGACAGTCTGCAGTACACCACAGGAACTGTAGGGGGCGATGCGGATTCTACTCCTCATCCATCCATCTTTCCACCCATCCCTCTATCTATGTATCTATCCATCCATCCATCCATCCATCGATATATCTATCTACTTGTTTATCTATCTATCCGTCTGTCCGCTCTCAGACTCTCCTACTCTCTTGGCATGCACTCAGTGAAGACCTCGTAGATCCACCAAAACTGTCCCCATCAGATACACAGCACTTAAAGCTTTCATCTTTGAGCCACTATGAGAAGACAACTCAGCACCCTGGGTCTGAAAGGACGTGTAGCCATTCAAGAAGCTCCTCATGAAGAAAGGAGATACAACAAACAAACAAAGAAGCTGCTGATATTTTTTTACAGTCTAAAATACAAAACCATGAGTGTGTGTGTGTGTGTGTGAATGCATGCGAGTGTGTGTGTTTTAGTGTGTGTATATATGTGAGTGTTTTAGTATGTGTGTGTGTTTGAGTTTGTGTGTGTATATATATATATACGTATATAAATATATATATGAGTGTGTTTTAGTATGTGTGTGTGTTTGTGTGTGTGTGTGCGTGTGTTTGAGTGTGTGAGCGTGTGTGTGTGTGTGTGTATGTGTGTGTCCATCTATCCCTGAGTCTTATAAAACTCCAGAGCGACTCCTGCTGAAAGGCACTGTGGCCTCTGACAGAGCAGTGCTGATATGCGCTCTGATATGAAGGGTGATGTATAGGTGATCTGTGTATTGAGCAGACAGTATAAGGTGATTCACACAGCCGAGTGTGGTTAGAATAGCTACTCTCCCTCTTTCTCTCTCTTTTCCCTGAAACGTCAGCTAAATCACATTAAGGTGACATTTGGTGAATCCGAATACAAACATGTTTGCGGAACTCTGCGTTTATCGCCCTGGCCCCCGCGCACTGCCGACACCTTAAATATTGTTTTATTACTCAACGAATCTGTTCACAAACACATGATCTCTAACACACACACAAATGCACACACACACACACACAGAGTGTGTATGGAAAAGGGCAAAGAGAGAGTGAGTGAGTGTGTGTGCGCGTGTGTGTGTGTGTGTATCTGTTTCAGTATTGTCCGCTCAGTCCTCCATGTCACACACACACAATGGACAGGTCAGGCTGTCTAGCAGCCCCCTGGACCACCTCCTCCAGCAGACATAAATATATATGCCATGGGCTTTTGTGTCGTGTGTCTGTCTGTGTGTGTGTGAGTCTGTCTGTGTGTCTGTCTCTGTGTGTGTGTGTGTGTGTGTGTGTGTGTGTGTGTGTGTGTGTGTGTGTGAGTGGACAGTGGTCCGATAAGGCCGTTGGCCGGTATTGTCCTCTGGAGATAAAAAGGACTGAAATGAAATCTGAAGGCTGAAAGAAGCCATTTTCTCCTCTCAGCCCCCCCAGAGCTTATCTGTCATACAGAGAGAGAGAAAGAGAGAGAGAGAGTCCAAAAGTCAGAGAGAGAGAGAGGGCGAGAGAGAGAGAGAGTAATGATATATTGGGAAAGATCTGCTCCTATTCATGACTGCTCAAAAGTTGGGAATCATTGCTTTCATGAAATTCCCTGCTGACCCCAGATACAGTCAATCAGCCAAGGCATGTTCGGTGTCTGAATGCTGCTTGTTTAGATTAGAGATGGAGCTATGAGACTAATGCTGCTAACAAACTGTAGACGTCAATAGTCACCCAAATCGTCTTCTGTACATACAGCCTCAGAACTCCAGTCGGTTCAAACCTCATCCAGCTCTTCACTAAGCTGGCACAGACGTGGTTCAGCACACAGTAACTATTACAGTGAACTACACTGTGTACATAAATGCTGAAACGGGTATAGACCGTGTACCTCAGACACTGCTGTTCTTCTATTATACAATGTTGTGCACTATTATTAATCCTAAACTATTATGTATAATGTCTCATTAATATTTACACCCCTAAAATGTGCATACGGCAAGGGAGCTACAGCAACCAAAATGGTGGAGAAATCTATCCCTCCCAAGTAACCCAACCAGTGGGCATGATGTTCATCTCTAAACAAGGCTGAAGTGATTTACTATTTGCCAGCTTCTTAATCAAATGTTCCGTTCCACCTTAAATGCTACATCTTACACGTACAGCCACCAACTGATCATGCTATTTAAGGTGGCACACAAAATAAGCTGGCACTCTTGGACAATATGGAGTAGCTTTGCTCAGTGTTTGACCCTGAAGAGACTGAAGAGAGGAGCAGCTCCACCTTTATTAGCATCACAACCCCAACAGCAGTCTGTAAGTAGCAGCCATGATGTGTGATTATATCCGCGTTTGCCGGTTGAAGCAGATCATCTTAAACTGAGACTTTCATCGCAAGGAACAACTTTAATCTACTTGTCCAGATGGAAAGCCAGTAGCTAGTATAGGTAACGTTAGCGACTAGCAAGCTCTGAGTAATAGTGCTTCTGAGCATAGCTAACTAAATACTATGAGGGCGGAGCTTATTTACACAGAGGATCATTTTATTTAGTCTATTTCCACATGTTGCGTCTGTATGATCATCACAGGTAGCGTCTCGCTGTAAACCAGCCAATCAGAGCAGTAAACAGCTCGTTTCATTCTAGGACCAGATCATAGGGGTAAATGGGAGTGTATAGCTGCATCACTTTTCACCCCGACCAAAGTCATGTACCTTCTATGTAGACATCAGAGAACAATCTATGGCACCTTTAACATAAAACCAGTTTATTTGCTAACTGATAGTGTTCCAGTTTAAGCATGTTAAGCCCTTTATGAGCCCTCCAAACCTGTTAGTGGGAATCAGACACAAATAAATAATAATAATAATAATAATAATAATAATACTCTTTGTGTTTTCGAACATTTGGATATCTGAAACCTGAAAATGATCCAAATGTCCGAGTGAATCGTTCCTTGCGCAGAATATTTGAATAGCATTAAAAATGTGAATATTCAAATAGTAAAAAGGTTAAAATGCCCATTTCTAATGTAATCATGCTTTTCTGTCACCTTTTCTCCCCTCGTTTTCTCTCTCTCTCTCTTTTGCTCCACCAACTCCCACGCTTACTCTACCCCTCCCCCCGACTTCTCTGTCACCTGGGAGGTGAGTTCTCATTAACCCAGCGCTCCTGCACTCAATAGAACAGCGTTTAAAGGAAAAACACATTAACGCAATGTCACACTGCTGTTCCATTCACTCAGACTGCTGCAGGTGAAGACACACACACACACACACACACACACACACACACACACACACACATACACATGCACACATATGGGGGGTGCTGGTTACAGGTTGGAGGGGCAGCTAGTAAGCATTACATACATTAATATATCTATCTATATCCATCTATGTATCTATGTATCTATCTATCTATCTATCTATATATATATATATATATATATATATATATATATATATATATATATATATATGAAATATGATGAAGGACTAGAGGATGACCAACACCAACACAAACTGTGCAGTAGCAGATGAGCAATCGTCTCTGAATGTACATCTACAAGGTGGATCAGCAAGGTAGGAGTGTCTAATAGAGTGGACAGTGAGTGGACACAGTGTTTAAACACTCCAGCAGCACTGCTGTGTCTGATCCACTCACACCAGCACCACACACACTAACACACCACCACCACGTCAGTGTCACTGCAGTGCTGAGAATGATCCACCCCCCCATAATCTCACATGACATTACTGCATACAGGTACTTATACGTTATTTAAACATATATTATTATATGTGATTCAGACATACACATAAACACACATATACGTTTACATACATAATTAATACAGAACATAATATTACTGCATATAGACACTCATGTACCTATAGGTATGTGTTGCTCTTAGCCCCACGCAAAGACAAACAGGCAGACGGGGTGACAAAGAGCTGCGCTGCGTGACAAAGAGATGTGTCACACACACAAACACACCGCACACACATATAATACCTATGGGACATATTGTTATTACATACAGGCAATTACATATGTAAGACATATGGGACATTTAAACCTATGGGAAATATGTAGGACCCCATGTGACCCAAGATCCCTCAAACACAAAAGTGGGAGCATAAATAAACAAGCATACGGGATAAAGATACAGGGGATGGACGCTGCAAGAGTGAGTGTGTATGTTGTGTGTGTGGACTTGTGCATGTGAGTGTGTCAGTGTGTGTGTGTGTGTGCACAATCATGACGAACAGGGAAAAACACACCACGCACTGTTGCTGGAGAAACAGTCATCATTAAGCAATTTGTTCTCTTTTATTACCGCCATTGTAATTAGAAATAATTGAATTGCAGGGCAAAGGCATTCGCCATCACACACACACACAGACATGTACGCACACCGGCAGCATCTGAGACGCTATCGCGCTCCGCTTATCAATTAGAGCCACAATCATATCTCTGTCATTAGCATTTTGATTGAACACAAAAGGAACACAAAGAGGGGGAACGTGCGCTTGGGTCCATGTTTTCAGCTCATTTCCACAGGGGACGTGTCACTCTCGGCCCCCCGAAAAGACAAACAGGCAGACAGAGTGACGGAGAACGGTGGAGAGATGGAGAGATGGGCTCCGCTGGGAACCAAAGAACAAAAGAGGAGGTAGAAGCAGGTAGAAAAAAAAGAAAAGTGAGGAAAAATGGCATTTGTGGGGAAAAGCGACAGGGATGTGGCATTTGCAGAAATAAAAAAATGAAAACGAGAGAAAGAAAGAAGGAAAGAGCAAGAAAGAGAAAAAGACACAGAGTGAGAGAGCCGGAGGATGCTAATGTAGGAAGAAGGAACGAGGCACAAGTTTTGACGGATGGAGGGAGCAGAGAAGGATCACCGATTGGACTCCTCTGAGACCATAGCTACAGAAAGAGAGAATCCTCAGGAGCAATGTAGGGGGCCAAGCACCTCCCCAGAGCAGAGGAGAGGTGTTCTGCCCCCTGCACTGGAGACGGAGCAGGATGGGGGAGGTCGAGGGGGTCAAAAAAAGAGAGAAAGAAGGAGAATGGCGAACCTGGGCTCTGGTGTCCCTAAAGACTGGTCAGAATGGAGGTGGACCAGGGACATCTTTGGTCTCGTATTAAACAGATAAGGGACTCATGACATACCTGGCCATGTACATTCATATGCACTAGCTCAACACCCCAACCTTTCAAGCTAGAGCTTTTTGTCTGAACATGACAAACCTGCTTGGCTGCTCAGATCGGGGTCCGGTTTGGTTGGGCTTGGGTTCAAATTCTGGTTCTCAAGTCAGCCTCCATCTTGAATTACTAAAAATGTTTGGCAAGTGGTTTGAAAGCACTGAAAGCTATTTTTCACAGAATTCTACTTGGCTTGGGTCAGTCGATCAACGTCATGTATTTTGGGTCGGGTCTGGCTGAGACCGCATTTTGTCAACCTCAAGGCAGGTACAGTTTTAAAACTGAGCTCGGAATTGGGGTGCTGGGACTAGTCACCTGATCAGCAGTGGTAATTTAAGCTTGATGTGGACTGGTGGCTAATCAGTAGAATTAGAATTTAGAACCATTTGAATTTGTCTACCGCAGATAACCCATCCGTAAAGTGAAACACCCACATACACACACACACACACACACACTAGTGAACACACACACTAGGGGGCACCTGAGGGGGCAGTGAGCAGCCCTATCCACAGCCCCTGGGAGCAGTTGGGGGTTAGGTGCCTTGCTCAAGGGCACTTCAGTCGTTCAAGGAAACAAACCAGTGACCCTCTGGTCACAAGCCTGGTTCCCTAGCCTCCAGCCCAGGACTGCCCTAATCATGTGATTATCAAACTAATAATATGAATGCTTCGAACAAGACAACAGGCGGGTAACCTGGTGATTTTGGGGTCTGTATCTCCGGTTTGGATGAAGGCTAACAATGCTATCCAGGGCTTGTTGGAAAGGGCACATCACACTCCAGTGACCTGTGGAGTTTAGCTTTGCTCCCCCAATCTACAGCACTTCAAAAATCAGATACTGAACCATACTATCTCAGGTTTCCCAAACTCCCAATTTCCCAATACTAGTCTATGTTGTAGAGGGGGCATGATGTCCTGTTAGGTTTGAAATCAGATTCTCTTGTTTTCAACAAGTTTCAGTGTTCTAAACTTCTCTGGCTCTCTGGACCTCTGTGTGCAACACCTCCACAAGCTCCAATAACAGCTGTGATAGGATTTGGCATGGACTGGACACGTTTCTGGATGTAGGTCACATCAATGTTCAGACACTCTTGCATCAAAGAATTACGCAGTTGGGCCAGATTTGGTGGATGTCTTCGCTGGCACAATTCTGAGAAGAATTCCCTGTAGACTGGGATTGGCAAGGCTGCCTAGGGTGCACCTAACTTGGCTACCAATTTGCAAGATCCTGGGGCCTGTATCTCCAGTTCCATGAAGGCTAGCAATGCAGGTCTGGGATCCTTGGGACGGGCACATCATGCTCTACTGTCTCGTGTGGAGTTTGGTTTCGTCACAGTTTTTGGATGAAGTTGGGTTTTTAAATCCACATGTTGGAAAGCCTTCCCTTCCACTGCGGTTTCATTCATGACAGCATCAGCGATTAATCGACAGTGGCATGGCTTGTGGAAGCTAGAATTTAGTTTCTAACTCAGTATCTAAAATGTATCATACTGTGACACGTACTGGGAACATCATAACATCCCTACTTAATGCCCTTATGTAGCAGCGTGGATATGGTCCAGCCCCATCTGTAGAACAGGGAGCTGATTCCAACAGGACAGCGGACAGCTTAGTTATCAAGTCCACCTGTGTGCAGTTGTCTTGCTGCCTACCAATGTGCATCTTTTCACTCAGTATGTGTTGAGAGACCAGAGAGAAAGGAGGAGTAACATTTGTTTTTGCTTGTTTAATATAAATACGACTCCTGCCTCCACCGTTTTCCTTTGCCCATGTCACACCAAGGTTTCAGAAGAAACTCTGGATATGCGACTTTTGGACGCATTGTGACCCTCTTTCTGTAGGTGTTCTCTACTGAGCGAACGCCAAGTTACAGGTGGAAGGTCTGTATTTGGAGTAAATCCTACCAGCTCGTGTAGAAAGAAAGCTAGGAGTGTGAGTGTGTGTGTGTGTGTGTGTGTTGGAGCTGTCAAACACGCTTGGCACCTTTGCTTGGCACGTTTCCCTCTGAATCAAGACAAGCCCTAAAGGAAGACACTAAAAGAACTCCTGAACAGAGATATGAAAGCCTCACAAGCACTACTAGCCAACAGCAGTCAAGAGGTAAGAATCACGGATCGTCCTTGCTTTCCAAGCAGTACAAGCACACGTACACATACGCAACGCTGTAGGTACTGTAACAGAAGGGGAGCATTTGACTGTCATGCAAAGTAACCAAGCACAAATCACTGTTTCAGAAAAACATGTGGGCAACAAAAATAAACTTGCGTGAAATAAAGTGCCAAAATGTGCAAAGATGCCTTCGGACATATAACTTCATAAATAAAAAGTAGGTTTGAAACATTGTGTGCAATACATCACCACTCGATTATGGCCTCTAGTCATCGCTAATTGACGTTCTGGTTGTTCTTGTGTCATTTTGGCTGTTTATGGAATTGTTTGGTAGTTTTTGGCATGGTTTGATTGCTATTGGCATGGTTTGATTGTTCTTGGTGTGGTTTGGTTGTTCTTGGCATGGTTTAATTGTTCTTGGCGTGGTTTGATTGCTATTGGCATGGTTTGATTGTTCTTGGTGTGGTTTGGTAGTTGTTTGGTATGTTTTTTTGTTCTTGTACTGTACCAGTTGTTAGGTCAGTTTTGTTGTCCTTGGCATGGTTTAATTGTTCTTGGTATGGTTTTTGCTTGTTCTTGGCATGGTTAGATTGTTCTTGGTATGGTTTGGTAGTTCTTGGTGTGGTTTGGTTGTTATTGGCATGGTTTGGTTGTTCTTGGTGTGGTTTGATTGTTCTTGGCGTGGTTTAATTGTTATTGGCATGGTTTGATTGTTCTTGGTGTGGTTTGGTAGTTGTTGGTATGTTTTTTTTTGTTCTTGTACTGTACCAGTTGTTCTTAGGTCAGTTTTGTTGCCCTTGGCATGGTTTAATTGTTCTTGGTATGTTTTGGTTGTTCTTGTAATGGAACGTGGCATGGGTTGGTAGTTCTTCATGTCGTTTGGTTGTTTCTGGTGAAGTTTGGTAGTTTTGGTATGGTTTGATTGTTCCTGGTATGTTTTGGTAGTTCTTGGCATGGTTTTGTTGGTCTTGGTATGTTTTGGTAGTTCTTGTTGTGGTAGTTGATATATGAAAAGTTTGGTTGTTCTTGTAATGGCTTGGTAGTTCTTTGCACTGATATTAAATTGTCTGACTTTATTGACAGTTTACCTAGATGAAAACCCATGCCTAAAATGTACTTTCACTTCCATAACATGTTCCACAACAAACTGATGGTTCAATATTAGTCTTCTGTGCTAGTTATGATCATGAAAATAGCTGTTTTCATAGTCAGGCTAAGGCCTTCAGTTTAGCCCAGTTAAAACACGCAGTCCAGGTGAATAGTGGCCAAACTATTTGAAATAGATTTGGACATGTAAGCACTCAGATCACTCTGCTGACATGTACACATCTGTCTTTGTCGGCTGGAGCTGTTGAACGCTGGCAGATTTCTCTCTGAGTCGAGGCAAGCCCTAAAGGAAGACACCAAAGGAGCTCCTGAGCAGGGATATGAAAGGCTCACGAGCATGCATCTCCCGCTACAAGCCAACAGCAGTCAAGAGGTAAGAAGCGCAGACCCTCCTTGCTTTCAAAGTGCGACAAACACACACTTACACACCCTCACACACACTCTCGTTCTCCCTGCCACTTATCAAAGTGTCCCTGTGATCCGGTGAAAACTCGATGGAACTCACCCGACACAGCTATAAACTCACATTTTTCCAGTGCCAGAGATCAGATAGAGTTGGAAAAACACACACCGCGCTCTTGGCAGCACGCTAACACACACACTCCAGAGAGGAACCGGGAGCACGGGAGCAAGAGCGAAACAGCTAAACGGATCCGCTTGCTCAGATGGATTCCTAAAAATCGAGCCAAAGTGAACGATTCAGGAATGTCAACAAAACTCACATTTGCTCTTCTGAAGCAGGCAGACGCACAGTACCAGTCAAGACTTTGGACACACCTATGCTTCCTGCACACTACGGTCTTTGGCACGCCCAAATGCAGTCCCTCCTTTTAGCCAATCATTAACATCTGCTTTGGAGCCATTTTCCACACATGGAACGAGACATTCACTGCACTGTACCACCTCTTCTCAATCTATGCAGCGCCATCTGCAGGAGCCTGAACTACCACCTTAAATGCGCAAGGTGACTCATTTTTAGTCTAGTGAACTTATATAAGGATATCTTGCTACTAACGATTTCAAACAAAACCTGGGATAGTGGTATAACCTTTTTATCAGCAACTATAAACACTAGTGGTTTGATATTAGTCTAAGATTTGTTACGCTATGGTTCTTGGCATGCCTTAGTTAACCTAAGCTTATCCGATTTAACCATGTGGTCTAGGCCAAAATTGGTGGGACCATTCGAAATAAATTTGAACAT
>CM067490.1:23750766-23791991 GCA_034552555.1 Semaprochilodus insignis | reverse complement strand
CCCCCCCAGCAACCCCCTCCCCCCACACAGCCGTTTATGTATATGCTAATTACATTAATCAACAGAAAAAGTGCTTATTAAATCTGCTAATTGGTATGTAAATAAGTTCCTCCTGACACTGGCAGCCTCACAATCACTTTAATTTAAAATAAATATAAATATGTCAGTTTTCATTTAGGCAAAGAAGAAGAAGAAGAAGAAGAAAAAATAAACACCACACGACTCAGCCGCCAGCAAACAGCAAAAACAGCCCCCCGTCCCCGGCAGCGCCGCATCTCCTCTCCGTCTTATTTGTCTCGGCCGGACGCCGGCGAGCGTCACCCACAGCATCCGGATCCATCCGTCTCCTGCGGCAGAAAGGCCGGTTAAACCCGATCTCCATCCCCGCCGGACGATCAATAGCCAACCAAAGGGGCAGGCGAGGGAGAAAGCGAGTTTGAGACGAGTGCCATTTTCTATGTAATGAAAAAAGTAATCGCATCTTTGCTCGCTCTCTCCCTTTCTCGTTTTTTTTCTCTTCCCTCCTTTTTCTTCAGTCTGTGAGCGAAGATGATAGCAGGGAGCTGGAATTAGCCCCCGGACAATATATCATTTGGCCGATATAGGTTCCAAGAACTGGTGAGAGTTCATTTTATTTTTCTGTCTTAAAGGGCAATTTCACCGAGCTTTCAAAGTTCCTGCATAATTCAGTTATTGAGACGTAAACACGGGAGTCATTCAGAGTGGAGGGCATAAACAAAATGACTATATCTGTTGTAGACATTGTAACCTCCGGTTCCATTTACCATCACTGTAAAGACCAGTGGTGGATGGACTACACAAGCATAAAGTTAAAGTAGAGATCCCCAAGATAAACAATTCCTCTAGTATCAGTAGAAGTTCCTCCCTTTAGACCTCCACTGGAATAAAAGTACTAAAGTATTTACCTCCAGATGTACTTGAGTACGGAGAGTAACAGTAGCATGATTTATTATTTCTCTAATGTCCTGTTATCATTTCTGGAACAAGACTCTTAATCAGCTCAGTTTCCATTAGCTAGAACCAAACTCTGTCCAGCAGGTCAAAACAAGCCCAAAACAAAGTGACCGCTTTGCCCTGATTGGTGCTCACTTCACACTTCTTTCATTTGGACATGTTACCTTTTTATGCACACATGACCCAAAAGGAAGAACAGATACACCAACACACTACTTACAGTACACTAACACATTACACTTACTGAGTCACTGTCCACCAACACTACTTACAGTACACTAACACATTACACTTACTGAGTTACTGTACACCAACACACTACTTACAGTACACTAACACATTACACTTACCGAGTCACTGTACACTAACACACTACTTACAGTACACTAACCCATCGCACTTACTGAGTTACTGTACACCAACACACTACTTACAGTACACTAACGCATTACACGTACCGAGTTACAGTACACCAACACGCTACTTACAGTACACTAACACATTACAGTTACCGAGTTACAGTACACCAACACGCTACTTACAGTACACTAACACATTACACTTACTGAGTTACTGTACACCAACACTACTTACAGTACACTAACACATTACACTTACTGAGTTACTGTACACCAACACACTACTTACAGTACACTAACACATTACACTTACCGAGTCACTGTACACTAACACACTACTTACAGTACACTAACCCATCACACTTACTGAGTTACTGTACACCAACACACTACTTACAGTACACTAACACATTACACTTACCGAGTTACAGTACACCAACACGCTACTTACAGTACACTAACACATTACACTTACCGAGTTACTGTACACCAACACACTACTTACAGTACACTAACACATTACACTTACCGAGTTACTGCACACTACTGATAAAGTCAATCGAGCCAGTTGAACCATTCCATCTCAAACCACTCTAAATGACTTTGCTTACATTGCAACAATTGAAATATGGAAAACTGTTGAAGCATCAGTGGACTTCCCTTTAAAGACATTCGAGCTAATGCTGCTGAAGAAATGAAACTATTCATTTGAATCTAGTCATGTAAAATGGGAATCAGCATCAGTGAGAAAGGCCCTGCGCTTCCTGGGCTGGCGGGCGTCGAAGGTTCTTTCCTACCAAGTCCATTAAGCGGCGCCACTATGCCACGCTCACAAAGAACGGTAAATGATCATCTGAGAGCTCTAAAGAGGGGATTACTAAAGACGTCCCTTCATCTTAATCGTTCTTATTCAAAATATCGTCCCACAGGATCTAATCACGGTTGAAACAAACAAAACCCCGCTCTTTCAGAGCCTCTCGACTGTAGGACCAGATAATAACCGTCGCCGCGCAATATGGCTAAACTGCATTAAAGGCTTACTTAAGTGAAGGAGCGGCGAATTCAATTACATCTGCCAAAACACCACCCCCCCACCACGCGCACACACGTACCCCCCCGCCTCATCCGCACTGTTTTCCCTCAGATTAAGCCCTAATCTCCTTCAAAGGCCGTTTCAATAATATGACATTTTCCATCACAATGGAAATGAATAAATGCCAGTCAAACCTTTCTTCTTTATTCCCTCACATTTTTTTTCTTCGCCAGCAACCACCACCAGCACCCCCCCACCACCCCCAACCACGGCGCGTGTCGCTTTTGATAGCTCGTCCCTCTCTGTCAGCCGCGAACGCAGGAGGCTCCAATTTGAATACAGTAACACAGCCCCCTATTTATTAAAGCTTGGATTAACATGACAGGCAGTTTTGTCTGGGGAGTCTTTAATATGGCTCAGAGAAGTGATCTGGGAGACAGTAATGGGTTCGGGCTAATATACTTGAGTGATGCCGGAGCTCCAAAGCAGAACAATGGAGGGGTATGTGGGGCGTGAACGCTAAGGTGGGATTGTGATGGATAGGCATGGGGGGGAAGGAGTGCCGGGGAGGGTGAGCTGGGAATATGTCTGTCTGTCTGGCCGCCTATTGGTCTGTCTGTCTGTCTGCCTGCCTGTTTGGCCAAAAACAAAAGGAGCTGGCGCACACAAAACCTGCTGCATCTGAAACCGCTGAATGCATTTGCACGCTCGCGTCTCCTTTTCTTCCCTCCCTCTTTTCCGCTTTTCTGTTTTTCTCTCTTTCTCTGCAGTGACAAAGTTGGCCTCGAGCTCTCTGAGCTCCAAGTCGGAGTCTTCAGCACTGCAGTAATAGCCCATGGCGCCCCCCGTTCTCTCTCTCCGTCTCTCTCTTCTGATTTCCGTGCTTTTCGCAGCTGATGACAGCTGTACAGTTTCTGCCAAAACACTGCTAGACAATACGCCCTAGCTCCCCTCTAACCGATACTGCACACAAACAGGAGACAATATAACTTCACGTTAGGTGCGAGATCACCTTGTTGGTGTAAAAATCAATATTTATAGAGCCATACTACCTGTAAGGAAAACTACCAGTATTATTCTGTTTTGCAATACAGTGTTACTCAAAACCCAAGGTTTCAAAGCCTTACACTGACTGTTACAATATTTCAATCCAGTAATCACACAGCTCCATTGTAACTGTATAATTATTACAACTGCAATGGACCTAATACACACCCCTGAGGCACCTCAGAGCCATATTACCAGAAAACACAAGTACTGGTATTGCTCTGTTTCCAAACTGTGTTAGTCAGTAACAGGTACACATTTTCAAACCCAGTGATTTCACAGCTCTTTTGTAACTGTATAAATGAAATAACAGAAAGGGCCCTAATGGAGACCCCTGAGGCACCTCAGAGCCATGCTACTAGAAAACACATGTACAGGTATTGCTCTGTTTCCAAACTGTGTTAGTCAGCAACTGGTACAGTGTTTCAAATCCAGTGATTATGTAACTCTATTGTAACTGTATAAATGAAATAACAGAAAGGGCCCTAATGGAGACCCCTGAGGCACCTCAGAGCCATACTACCAAAAAAAACACAAGTACCCGTATTCCAATTTCCAAACTGTGTTAGTCAGTAACAGGTACACTATTTCATACCCAGTAATCACGCAGCTCCATTATAACTGTATAATTATTACAACTGAAATGGACCTAATAGACACCTCTGAGGCACCTCAGAGCCATACTACCAAAAAAGCACAAGTATTGGTTTTCTAGTTTCCAAACTGTGTCAGTAACTGGTACACTATTTCAAACCCAGTGATTTCGCAGCTCTATTGTAACCGTATAAATGACACAACAAGAAGGGACCTAATGGACACCCCTGAGGCACCTCAGAGCCATACTACCAAAAAAAGGACAAGTACCGGTATTGCTCTGTTTCCAAACTGTGTAAGTCAGTAACTGGTACACTGATTCAAACCCAGTGATTTTGCAGCTCTATTGTAGCTGTATAAATAACATAAACTGGAAGGGACCTAATGGACACCACTGAGGCACCTCAGAACCATACTACCAGAAAACAAATCCTACCTGTGTTGTTTAGATATCATACAGTGTTACTCAGTGACACTTACAATGTTTTGCACCCAGTGATTATGTAGTTCATGTGTAACTGTATAAATAATACAATGGAAAAGGACCTAATGGACACCCCTGAGGCATATCAGAGCCACACAACCAAAAAACAGCACTCTCTGTGTTGTTTTAATTTTGTACAATGTTACTCAGGGACTCTTACAATGTTTTGAACCCAGTGATCACGCAGCCTTATTGTAACTTTATTAATAATACAACAAAATTGGACCTAATAGAGACCCCTGAGGCACCTCAGAGCTATACTCCCGGAAAACACAAGTACCTGTGTTGTTCTAATTTCACACTGTGGTAAACAGTGATTGTTGAACCCAGTGATCTTTCCATTGTAACAGTATAAATAATACAACAGAACAGGACCTAACAGACACCCCTGAGGTACCTCCAGGCCATACTACCTGTTCTGTTTTAATTTCATATACTTTTACTCAGAGACTGTTACAATATTTTGAGCCCAGTGATCATGGAGCTTCATTGTAACTAAATAAATAATACAACAGAAAGGGACCTAATCGACACCCCTGAGGCACCTCTGTTGTTGAAAGTTCCTCTGTTGTTTTAATTTCATACAATGTTACTCAGTGACTGTTACAATGTTTTGAACCCAGCGATCATTTCATTGTAACTGTATAAATAATACAACAGAAAGGGACCTAATCGACACCCCTGAGGCACCTCAGAGCCCTACTACCAGAAAAACACAAGTACCTGTGTTGCTCTGTTCCCATACAGTGTTACTCAGCGACTTCTGAGAATGTGTGAACCCTGTTAATAGGCATCTCCACTGTAACTCTGTTAGCAATAAAACTGAAAGGGGCCCAACAGACACCCCTGAGGAACCTCACTGGTCAATGCTGCTAAAAAATGACTCTGGGTTATCCGCACAAGCCTGGCTGGCTCCGGGGTCTGTTCCACGATCAAACACACATCTGTTGCTGTTATTCGGGGGGACACTCCTCTCCCCAAACCCCTGGATTCCAATTAGACCCCTCTCTCTGTCTCTGGACATATGCCAGGAAGCCTGTAGAGAATGTGGCAGCTCCATGGAAAGGAAGATAAAGAGAAAAAGGAGACGATTAGGGGAGAAGGAGTCAAAAGGAGGAGGCCGTGCTGGATAACTGCTGGTTCTGTGAAGATGGAGCTTGGCTAGTTTAAAATTCGGGCGCAGCTGTGATCACATTTTCCCCGTTAAACAGCAGCCCCGTGGGTTAGGGGGATCAGACTCAGTGGTTATTATCACAGAGGTTCACTGGTTAGCATGCACAGAGGTGCGATGGCGAGATGAATAAATAATGTAGGCTGACAGACAGGAGGTGTATCTCAAACGGGGCAGGACTCAGGCTAAGAGGAACCGACGTGCTGTCCAGTGGCATGGACTGAGGAGAGTCCAACTGCGATCCTTTTGATCTATTGTGGCCTGTTCATGTGAGTTGGTTGAAGCTAAACAAGGACACCAGTGGTTCGGGAAACAATTCTCCTTGCAGGGAAAAGAATAATTCCTCTTCATTTTCTTGATTAAATTGAGGGCAATGAATGAGCAACAGGAGGCAATAACAGCTAGCAGTTCTTGTTTAGGACAAAGTGAACATTCATAATCATTTACGGCAAATGTATCATGATTATCATCATTATTAGCCTTGTTAAGTGACAGAAGGTGCTGGTGAGCAAGTGTGGCTTTGGGACATATAGGCTGATTTACACTGCTCTAATGCAACCACCACATACGGTGCTGTGCAGAAGTCTGAGACCACCCGTCATTTCTTTCGGTTCCGATCAAAACCGCTACTGAGTTCAAGTCATTGGTTGTTCAGGAGATAAATTCGGGAGGTGATCAGATATATGATAACCTGTTTCCGTGAGGAGAGAGTTAGGACAAATGCCACTGCTAACAGCGTGCATGGTTCTAAAGGGGTGGCTAGTGCCTCTCATGAAATCTTAAAGAATTAGAATCAGAACTTTTTGCCAATTATACTTATACACAGAGGAATTCAACCCCCACATTTAACCCACCAGTGCAGTGAAACACACACACACCCACACTAGTGAACACACACTAAGGGGCAGTAAGCACATGTGCCTGGAGCGGTGGGTAGCCTTATCAACAGCGCTCGGGAGGAGTAAGGTACTTTGCTCAAGGGCACTTCAGTTGTGTCCTTTCAGTTCAGAGAATCGAACCAGCAACCCACCGGTCACAAGGCTGGTTAACTAACCTCCAGTCCACGAGTGTCCCAAGAACAGGCAGACAACCAAAACTGTCCCCTTTAAATCAACAGTACTTAAAGCTTTCTGGTGAACCAATATCTAAGACAGAACTGTGCAAAAACATCCCTGCAGGTTTGCAACCTGGTTTGCACAGTACCGTACTTCGCACACAGGCTCTTCCCCCCACAAAAGAATAAAATGGACCACACGTACACGTGCAACACATGCACTAACACTAACAGACAGCAGGAGGAAAAGCAGACATGCTTTTTGCCCCAGGTCACACTCCTCTACAAGTGTAAAAGTTAAAAGAGGAAATCCCTAATGCTTCCGAGACGCCTGTGTGTTTAGGCTGAGACTAATGGCCGCTGTATAAGGCAGCACAAAAGACACACATCCGAGGCAGAAAGAACGTTATGGTCCAACCTGCCCGCCAGCGGACTGCAACAGTGCAGTCCAATTTCCCTGAATCTCTTTCTGTTCACGCCGCACTGTGTGGTTTATAAGGCTGCTTATGCAAGTCTGAGTGCAAAGAGTCAGCAAGATGGAGAGGTAAATGACTGTATGAGTGCTGGGTAGAGTGGAGGAATGTGATGCACGGCTGTGTGAGTGGTCTGAAGTCAACCCTGTTACACACTGAACAACTTACTGAATAATAGTAACTGCATAATACGCCTTAAAACTGACATGCAAGCAGTAAATCGGTATTTGAAGCTATTATACTCTAACATGTGGGTCCACACTTCAGCCCTTAACTCTTACAGCTACATAAGCGCACATTTTTGATGACCGGGGACATTTTTCCTGTCTTAGTCCACTCCAGTAGCGTACAGGAAAGTCTCCCGCAGGGCATCAGGTCAGGAAAGTCCAATTTCTGCCAGAAAATAAAAGTTTTTTACTTCATTTGAACTGAACTTGAACTCCAAATCTGACTTTAGGTTAATGATCATCAGAAGCCTGCACCCATCGGGCACCAATTACAGCTGCAAGAGGCAGCAGGAACGCAGGTTAACCCCGAATCCCAACAACACCCACGAGTGACAGTAGGGGGAGGACGACTGCCTAAGAATGACGACAGTCACTGGTGGCACAAGGACAGTGCCTAAGTCGCGAGGCCTGACTCCTGGACTCTGCCTCCTGTTCCACACTGATGCCCATGTATTATGGCTGATGTGATGAGAAGGCAAAGCAGTGAGCTCTCTTTCCCTCTCGGCTCAGGTGCGGGGCCCGGGATCTGGACGGGGTTCTCATGTCTCTTGTGGCTTGCCATCATTGTCCTCTCGTCCTCTCTCGCAGTTGACGTCCTCCTCCCACTGTCACTCGCGGCTGGCAAGGAGGTATTTTGGTCATACTTTATTTTGATGGATGCCCCCTATGCATGATCTGCAAATACTTCACTTTTTAAATATTACGCACATCATCAAAAGAACAGCGGCACAAATAGCTTCACCCAGAAGGAATCAACCCACAGGAATGAAACCTGGTGGGTAGGTTTGACGTTGTGAGACATGCGAAGTTCCACGCCCAGCCGTGCATGTGATGTAAGCAAGGACGGGCCTTATCGCTGTACCTGACTGACCATGATCGCAGACATGCAGCGAGCAGTGATGCTCTTCATGAGTCATCTTGTTAGTGCCAGCACCACTGGCAGACAGCTGCACAACGCAGAACTACATGCACGCAGACCGTTATGACGACTGCCCTTAATACCATGTCAACATCGCCAAAGACTGCAATGGTGACGAGTCCCGCTTTTGTCTTGGTGGAGACGACCAATGATTCATTTGTGGAGGCACTGTGGTCAGCGCCAAGATGAACATTTTGCTGTCACACATCCAGAAGGCCTGGTGTCACTCTACCTTCACCCCTACCGCACAATCTGCAGGAACTGTGTGAGAATATTCCAGCTGCATGGGATGGATTATCACAGGACACTATTAGGAACCTCTACAACTCCATGCCGAGACGTCTGGCATGTTGTGTTAGCCATACTGAGAGACACTACTTCTGTATGTGTAGCTCAATAAATATTCCCCATATCAGTCTAAATTTATCATCATTTATTGTTCCTGGTAACCTTTATCTTCCTTCCCAATAGCACTGCTGGTTGAACATGGACTAAACCTAACCACAGACTAGCCCTGCTCTTGGAAACCAGATGCTAGAACTTAAAGGGTTAAAGCCAGCTACAGGTTACTGTGTGTAGGTGTTTGTGGCCTGTTCTGTCAGTAAGTTATTTATGTGTGTGTGTGTGTGTGTGTGTGTGTGTGTGTGTGTATGTGTGTGTCGCAGTGGCTCAGTCCTGGTCCTGATCCCGTGCTTGTCTGAAAGCCTCTCTGGACTGAGCCAGATAAGCAAGTAATTCATCACAGAGCCGAAGCTGAGCCTTATCGGCCCTTCACAAGGATCGGGCTTCAACCTGCCAGCGCCACGCTTGTGGAAAACTGACCGGCGTTAGGCATCCCACAGCACCCCCTCCCCCCAAACCGCACCATATACCCCGTTGCTCTCAATTACCATGACAACATTAGACCAATCCAGACAGATGATGCTGGAGCAGATGTATTTCAGCCCGTTTGAGGCCGTGTCATTTTCGCCTTCGTTTCCTCACTATGCTAGAGCCGCGGGGGGCAGAGGCGCGTGATAGCCTCAGAACAGCATCAGGATTCATGCTAAGATGACAAGCTGTTTATAACACCATTCTGACTGAATGCGGTCATTTGTGTTGTTCTGAAGTGCTAGAATGTGCTAGAACAATTGGAGGACAAAAAGGAAAATGAGAGCTTGGCTTGTGAGCAACATTGGAGACAGTGGACACATTAAGGCTGGTTTATAGATAGATAGATAGATAGATAGATAGATAGATAGATAGACAGATAGATAGAGGACCCCCACAGGACCACCACAGAGCAGGTATTATGGAGGAGAGACAGAGAAAGAAGGGAAAAGCTACAGAGAACGTGTGTATGTGTATGTGTAGGTGGCAATGGTTGGAGTTAAGTGTGATTGGACCGTCACGCTGTGGCTCGTTAGAAGCTGAACCTGCTGAGGTGTTGCCTGGCAGAGTCAATCAGAGAGTGCTGAACTCTGCAGCTCAGCGGGGGGCGGGGCCTGTACCCAGCAGGCGGTGCTAAACCCCGGGGGGGCGGGGGCCAGCAGGACGTCCACCGCATGCACCCACTGCTCTGCCAATCACTCACTCTACAGTTCCCTCACATCACCCTTGCTCGCCCACACCGACAGCACCGGCACACTTTTTTCACCCCACAGCCGGAGGAGGCTGCAGCAAATGTCTGGCCTATGGGGGGGCTCCTCAAAACACATGAGCAAACCCTCAAAAGGCTGGAAAACTCAGAGGAAACCTCTCCCGGCCAAAGCGGATACGTGTGCGAGCGCAGGAAATAGCGCCCGTCTGATCTAAAGGGCAAATATACAAGTCATTGACATTTGCTAGAAATAGCAGGCTATTCATTGATGGTGGCATTGATGAGATCTATTTGAGTGGCGCTATTTCAGAGCCTCTCCATTAGGCGGGGCAGCAGGGAGGAAATGCCCTCGGTGTAGCCCAGCGGCAATTGAGCCTCAAATTGAGCATCGCCCGGACAGCTTCGGCCTCATTTGGTCACGGCTTGCCGGGTCAGTGTCAAAATTGGCCCTATGGAGAATAGGGTATCCCTCTTCTCCCATATATTGCCGTCTCGTGACTCATGCCACGAGTCAGCTGCAGGGGTATAAAGCCACTGGAAGCCCCATTTGGGGTAGCGTTTTAGCTTCATCAGAGAGCGTTAGTGCAGCGGGGGGGTGGCCGTCAGGGGGGGCGGGGTTGGGGTTTGGCAGAAGTTCAGCAGAAATGCTGGAGAAGCAAATGACCAACCATATTTAGGATAAATAAATATTACACTCTTTAAGTCTTCAGGTCATTCTTAGTAGTAAAAGCTTGAACTTTAAATACATATATACTGTATATATGTATATAAAATATTTTCCCAGACAGTCATTCATTTACAACTTATGTCTATAGGTGACGCCAGAATTAGCTGATTGTTTTCTTTAGAGTTTAAAATACTGTTTAACTTACAGTCACAAAATGCAACTGTGACCTGTTTTTGAGAAATTTAATATTACAAATTATTTATTTTTATTTTACTTATTTATTTATTTTTATTTCTTGTTTTTTAAGGAAGCATAAAGGCATCAGAGGAGACATTTCTACTAACACTTTTTCAGGCATATTATAAAAGACAAATTAATATTGTGGCCCAGCCGGGGGAGGGGCTGAGCACACTGACCGAGACCCAAAGACACACACACAAACCGCCCAGTGCGAGTCACCACATTGCTTTATTTACACGTTGCACCAAATAACCCAAAACGCAACAGAAACGAGGCTTACTCAGCCTTCTCAGCTCGCTCGCTCGCTTCAATGTGTGTGGTATGTAGGCCATACGTCCCTCGTTCCACACTCTCTCTCCAGTGTGTGGCCACATGTCCTCCCTTCCCACACTGGAGAGAGGGTCAGTTTATAAGGACACGATTCCCCGCCTTCTGATCCCACACACCTGTACATGATCAGTGAGGAGCACGTGCCCAATTCTGGAGGGAAAAGGAAGCAACTCCACCCCTCCACCAAAACAATATTAATTCTTGAAAAGAGAAGAGACAGAAGAAAAATGACACCCTCCATACATTACACTCCATATGTTCTTACGCATGTGAGCAATATTCACTTATATATTGGAAAAACTAAAACAGGAAATGAGCCAAACGTTTTGTACGTGCCATGTTTGAAGCCCCGCCCCCTCCAAAATGGTACACACAGCCAATAAGCCGTAACTGACCATCCTCACATATCCTAGTTCACAATTCACAGGTGCACTTTCACACGCTTTACTTCCAATGGAACGTGCGGCACAGACGTCTGCCGCGGCATACTCCGTTTACCGACTTACTGAGCCCAAGAGCTCTGCGAGGCAGGAAACTGAGCAGGCTGCGGCAGACGTGCAGGGTCATACAAAGGTTAATGTTATCACCTTTTGGCCAACTCAAACTCAGCTTTCGTCCATGTTGGAGAAACTACCTGATACACCAACAACTCTACTGCTGGCTGCACTAAAGTCAAAGGTAGGCTAGTTTTGAGGGAGGCTGGATGCAAGCATTAACCCTGGTAACCAGGTGGAAGTTTGATAATGCTTCTCTTCACAGCCGGCTGTGATGAGAGAGTGACTGAGAGAAAGGTCTTAAAAGAGTGTTCCCTGTAGAGGATGTGCTAACCTCCAACAAAACGTGATCTGACCCGGGGCGCCGAAACCTTTGCACCATGTGCACGACACCTGCACACGTTTGCAGATGCTCAGGCGCAGAAGAACAACCCCCTCTGTCTTGGACATAAACAAATGGAACTTGTATTTAGCATTGTCGTGTAGCACGATTAATGGGATGTTCCGCTAATAAGCAGTAATTTACTTCCATCTGACAAGCTGTACGCCTGAAAACACACACAAACACACACAAACACAGGGCCTTAACACACATCTGTAGCCGTTTTACAGACGGGGGGCTGAGGATGTCACTGCGCTGCAGCTCGGGGGGAGATCAAAGGCGATGATGACAGAAGGCAAAAAACATGGAAATGAATTCGACTCTTGTGGGGAGGGTGTGTTAGCGTACCGTGGCTGGGGCTGGACCTCCTGTTCTGGGGGCCAAGTGAAAGAGGAGGAGAGAACAGAGGCTCCGGATGAGCCCGGAATAATCCAGCAGGCTCCAAATGACAAGATTCCGGATCCCAGGGTAACTGTGACTCAGAGGACAAAAAAAAAACTGTCCTGGCTTTACTCTCTCTCTCACTCTCTTTTACCTTATCTCTCTCTCTCTCTCTATGTGTCTTTGGGTTTCTCTTTCTCCCTTTCTCCGTTTGTCGGGGTGGGTGATTAGCTGTCAGTTGCTCCGTGAAGGAAGATAACCCCCCCTACACACAGACTAACCCTAAGGGAGAGGGGACACACACTCACACATGTGTGTGCCTTACCACTCTTAGACACTGGAGACGAGCGCTCTGACTGATTTTGATGTGTGTATGGTATTTGTTTTCAAGTTAATGAAGGGATATTTGGTTAACCACCGAACGTAAATCATTTCAGAGCACAGAAACATGGCTGACCCATACGTTTTCTCAAAATAGCCCCTAATAACGGTAATTTCAATAGTTGAAATGATATAATGTCAATTTACACTGCAGTTCAGAACATGTCCATTATTAGTGCAGGCTGAAGTCCAGCTGCTTCCCGGCCGTATGTTGCCATTCGTGTTATAGTACTTGAGTCTGGTCTCGTTATGGCCATTGTTTGGTCTCGCCTCGAGGGAAGGTGGGCTCGGAAGTCTTTCTGAGGGTCTTTCTATCATTACTGAATATCAATAAACAGAATAAATCAGTCTCTTCTCTGACAGGTATTGGTTAACTGTCTAATGAATTCTTTCCATGATGACTTAACTGGTTATTATCTGTTTGTTTATGTTCACTAGTTCTGAAACTCAAACACCATCTGAGGGCAGATACAATGCAAAGTTGGACTAAAACAGGCTAACCTTCCAAGGCTGGATTGCAAACTTGTTATCTTCTACACAGGGTCTCTTCTCCCTACTGGCCAACGGGTTCATTTATCAGAGAGATATCTTTGAAATATCTGCCAAGAGCAAGTCGCGCTACACCAGCTAACTACCTACTTAGCGAGAAATCTCTACCAGAACAAGTCGCGCTACACCAGCTAACTACCTACTTAGCAAGAAATCTGTACCAGAGCAAGCCGCGCTACACCAGCTAACTACCTACTTAGCGAGAAATCTGTGCCAGAGCAAGCCGCGCTACACCAGCTAACTACCTACTTAGCGAGAAATCTGTGCCAGAGCAAGCGACACTACACCAGCTAACTACCTAGTTAGCGACAACGCTGTGCCACACCAAGCGGCACTAACTAACCAGTCAGCGACAAAGCTGTGCCAGAGCAAGCCGCGCTACACCAGCTAACTACCTAGTTAGTGACAAATAGCCTGTACATTTCCTGTTGTTTATGAAAGGTGACATGATTCGTGTTCTTGAAACTTGACACTTCAAGCTAAGCCCTCGAACGCCATGTGCATCCCTATCAGTGAGAGTGATAAACACAGCGGGATCATTTCCCCCACATCTTTGAATATTAAGGCCTGAGTCCCAGTGACATGATAAAAGTCCCTCTATCTGTTATCGGCCATGAAATCTAGCGCCGCTGCTCATGTGCAGCGAGCGGGGCGGGCGGAAAGGTTAAAGTTTTCCCGCCCGTTTTAAGGCGTATTTGCTCAGACCAAAGCCGAACATTTACCGCACATCTCCGCCGCTGCGCTGCTGGAGACTGCCTTTCTTTCTGGCAGACGTGAAGAGAATTCCCCCATTCAAAGGTACATATTGAAGTGAGATGTGTGTGTGTGTGTGTGTGTGTGTGTGTGTGTGTATGTGAGAGCGTGTACATCCTCACATCTCGCCCACTTTCATTACACTCCGCTTTCACATGGCCTCCTTTCAAAGAGAGCGAAAAAAAAAGCACTTTCCGTGTTCTGAAGTTTCTGCGCAGATTAATCTGAAACATTAATCAGATGGCCCGTGCAGAGAAAAAGAGAGAGAGGGAGAGAAAAAGAGAGAGAGAGATAGAGAGACAGACAGCAAAGGAAGAAGCCTGAAAAAGGCAGTCTGAATAAAAGAAAGAAAGACCGGATTGACGGCATAGCTGCTAATGTTAGCTGTGATCTCGCGGAGGATCCCCAGAGGAAAGTTTGGAGGCCCTGAAATCTCAATGGGCGAGAGGCAGACACGTTAGAGTCTGTGGAAAGTAGTTATGAATATGCGTTCTGAGCTTTATTAACCACCCAGACAGACAAATCTGAATGATTAAAACACTAATAACACCGTCCGCTGAAGGTGCTGAAACCACGCCCAATCGTGGGAAAGGTGCAGCCTCTCTCAAGTGTCGAACGCCACCATGACCTGAACATAGGGTGGCCAGACAGTCGGTTTTAGGCCGGACAGTCCGGTTTTTCAACTCCCAGTCCTCTGTCCGGTGCAGTACCTGGATGGACGCCTATTAGTCCTCTTTCAGGGTGAACTATTTACAATGTTCACTCGCCAACAATATTAGGTGTACCTCACGTCCGTGTCAAAAGAAATGCCTTGCATTTCATTGGTTTAACAAGGTCATGTGACATCGCTACCCGCAGGTCAGCCCTCTAAATGCTAGTAGCAAGCTCCCGTCTGACTGATCCGTCCAACCCCATTAGGTGAGAGTAAAGCAATCATGTATGTGTTATATAGATTAGGCTATGATTTTAATTCTGTTCTAGTATCGTGCCCAATGCCCCCCCCCCTTTATAATAACAGTGTTAGCCTAGCTGAAGTTAGTGAAGCCGCTGTCTGAGGAGGGCCGACGAGCTGTAATAGGAGACCAGGAGGCCTTGCAATGTGAAATGCCCAAACAATACCACTACACAGTTCATGGTCAACTGTAATAAACCCGCTTGGAATTGCTTCTTGCCTGAAGTTTGGTTATTTAGTTGGAGCACTGGAGCTTTGAGGCTAACGTAGCTATCAGGCTCGGTAATCCACTTGCATAAACAAGGAGAAAGTGAGTACAGGAGTACAGGAGTTTCTAAAACTGGAGTTTAAATAAAGGTATTGGAAAAATAAGACTCCTAACGACCACCTGGAAGACCTGGTAGACCCACCAAAACCATCCACAACAGATAAACAGCTCTCTTGGTTCAGATCTGAAAACATCCGCAGGTGCTTCTGTCCGTTCATGCTTTATTAGAAGCAGAAAATGCAACCAACGTCTCAGACTGAACTTTGGAGGTGTGGAAAATATCCGTTTGGACTTCCTTGAAAAACTGATTTCCTGCTTCTCCGCTTGGAGTCCGAATGCTGGATAAAAATTCTACTAAGGTCGTTTGGACTGGTCTTTTGCAGTGCACTGTGCGTATGGATATTGACGTGTAGGCAGCTCTATCACAAGGAGAGATACTGGCTGCTGTGCCATCTCCGCGGACTTTCCAGCACTGCATCGGCGCGTGTGTTTGTGTGAGATACAGGCAGTGTGTGTAGTCTAAGCCAATGTTAACAAAGCTCACAGGCAGATCCTATGACAAACATGTTAGCGCTGCCGTTACAGCACTGGCCGACGGCTTTTTATTTAGACAGAAGCTCCGGCGGAGTGGACACGGGCTTAGGAGAACTCCCTCAGAGAGGAGGAGGAGGAGGATCGAGAACGAGGGAGAGACAGAGAGAGAAGGAGAGAATATTTCAGTAATATACACTGCAAAAAAATTGTCTTGGTGAGTAAAATCCAGCCTGAATATATATAATTATTATTTTTGAGATCTTTGTACTAATATAAGCTTATTTCTAGGGAATGTGTCTCTTTTCATTGGCATATAATTCTAGTTTTTTTAATAAATAATGCTATAATGAAATATTTTCACCATAATGAATATGGCTACTAGTAAAAGGGTCTAAATTAGAAATATCACGTTTTCTCACGCAGTTCCTGCAGATTGTGCGGTAGGGGTGGAGGTGGAGTGACACCAGGCCTTCTGGACGTGTGGCGCGTGACAAGAAACCGTTCGTCTTGGCACTGACCACGGTGCCTCCACACACGCATTTGTTGGTCGTCTCCACCAAGACAAAAGCGGGACTCATCACTGAAGATGACCCGCTGCCATTCTGAGTCACTCCATGACAGTCTGGCACGACACCATTGCAGTCTTTGGTGACGTTGACGTGGTGTTAAGGGCAGTCGTTGTAACGGTCTGTGTGCATGTAGTCCTGCTGGCACTAACAGGATGACTCATGGAGGGCTGCTTGTTCAATGTCCGCAATTCTGGCAGTTGGGCCAGTCAGGTACAGCGATAAGGCCCGTCCTTGCTTAAGTCACATGCGTGAAATCTGAATCATCTGCATGTCTCACAATGTCAAACCAACCCACCAAGTTTCATTCCTGACAGTTGAATCCTTCTGGGTGCAAGTATTTATGCAACTACTCTTTTGATGATGAGTGTAGTATGCAATATTATGTTGCTAATGTACTGTTACAAACACGTTGTGAAGAACTGGGGGTCTTTGGCAGCCTGAGCCTACTAATAAAACTCTGTGGAGTCCCTGAATAAAAGGCATTATAACATTATGCTGTCCAAAACAAATTAGAAGTTCAAATACAAATTCAGAGAATTTCCATGTTTAGCTGCTTCACCCACCTTCAGCGAACTGTCATTTGTTATCTTGATCAGAGATGCAGCACTGGTCTGCCTCAGGGTGGCGCTGTAGTACACTGGTGCGCCCAGTTGGTCCTTCATAACCTCACATCCATGACTATGGGCTGGGCGACCTCCTGAAAGACTACTTTCCAATATGCCGTAGCATAGTTGTAAATCTGAAAACCTGCCTGGTTTCTCAAGAGTCTGGTGCTGACAGAGTGAACTGCTGCTTATTTCTAAAACCTAGAAAGACTAGAAAGAAGAGGAGGAGCTGTGTAAGGTCTCAGCTAATGTATGGAAGACACTGCATTAGCAGGCCAACAAGGGACCCCCAGAAATACCAGGGGGTATTCACACACTTGTCTACAGCTGCATTCAGAATAGCTTTGAACTTTGGGAAGGGGTGAACATGAATGAACGTAAATGAAACCAGGGATAAGGTTCAAGCGTACACACTTCACAGTAACCCCATGGATGACAGAGTGGAGGTGGTGAGCTGGTGAAAGGTCACAAGAAGGTCTTTCCTGTTGCTCGCCTAAAGTGTATTAAGCATTTCTGCTGTGGCAGCAGTTGCGTGAGGAGCTTTAGCTTACCACTGATCAGAGTAGGATGGATGCTGTTCTCCGTATACATGCTGTATATTCACCACTTTATCCCAGCACGGCATTTACTGTAGATGGGGGTCCAGTTCAGGTTTCAAACTTATCAGTACCAGTTAGACTGGGTTTAGAAAAAGTTGCAGGTATGGATCAAGTTCAGGTTTCAATTTCATGCCTACTTATTGACTGAATTGATTGATTGATTTCTGTTTTGCCATGGCCATATGTGAGTTTATTTGAGTTTGAAAGAGAGACACACGGACAGAAGTTAAAAACCCTGTGCCTCTGTGAATGCAACAGAATGAGAAATCAAGCCCCAAAGCCCATAATTCACAAACAGAAACAGAGCACAGAGTACAAACAGAATACTTCCACTAATTAACTTTAATCAATTTACTGCGAATAGCCATTATGACTGGAAACCCTTGAAAAATGCATGCTCATTAGAAGCAGGCCCGCTAAAAGCAGACGGCATAATCACATTACTCTGGCCTCGGACTCCTAAAATTATACAACAGGCAGAATAAAAAGCACTTTGGAACGGCACTGCCAGAGTTTACGCAGAGTTGTGCATTGGAAATGAGGACGAGTCCAGGTGACCCCGGCCCACGGCCTTTACAGTCTCCAGTCGAAATACAGATCAATAAGAATTTTGGCAGGGGAAATACTTTCCCCCTTAAAGTGGCAAGTGAAACCATCCTGCATCTAGTGAATTTATGGAATATTTGCCTTTTTTGAAATTGTTTAAACCCTTCACTTGATATTTATTAACTGTTTTAAGCAATTTCATAGTTATTGTCAGGACATACAGTCAATTCTGACCATATTGACAGATTACTTCAGTTTCTCAATCATGTTTATTAGATTTAATAATTTAACTTGCCATTCTGAATCAACAAGGCTGCTGTCAAGCCTCTTTAGCACACCTATAGGCGCTCATTCAAATGATTTCAACAGGTGTTAATGGAGGAACAGTGTTCAGTGGTTTAGTCTATAGCACATCTATGGTTATATCAATAGCACAGACATTGCAATCAGCATTCCAGCGTAACAGCAAGACTCAAATGTAGCAGATAAAATGGAAGCATTAATGATTTCTCGGCATATTATTTTATCGGGGGAGTAAAGTAGCTTTCCTGGTGGAATGCCTGGATAATACCAGTTAATCGCAGTATTTTTGAGGGAATCAACAAAAAACGAGAAAAGAAAGGACAGAAAAAAGATGCCTCCCTTTCATAGTGTTGATAACGTCAAATTCCATCAGACAACTTAGACATAATTCTCTGGTGGTGTCAAGACCCAGACCTCAAACAGCAAGAGTGCCGGTACACACAACCACACACAGCCACAGATCTAGGAATACGTCCCGTTAAGCCCCATCGCACTTGCCTGCTTTTAGGGATTAGCTGCCAGATTCATTCCCACATCAGCTGGCGGAAAACCAGCTGCGTTCCCCACCGGCCACCGATTTTCATAATTATTGCTCTTATTTTTCTCCTATAATGACGAAGAGCTGGCAGCCGATTGGAGCTGAAACACAGGAAGATGGGAGGAGCCAAGAGGGGACAGAAAATCATGAAACGCAATAACCAAAACAGACTAATCAGCCGTTTCGTCAAGCTGTTTTGTTTTTTTGTCCGATTGTGGAAAACCTCCTCACAAAAGCGAGAATGCCGTGTCTCCACTGAGACAGTGATTCAGAATTTTCCTTTGGTTTTGAACAACAGAAGAGCTACGGGCAACTATCAGCTATCCGGAGAAGCTGTCTCCCGTGCATTGTGGGAACGGCAGACGGCGCAGATTTGAAAGCGACATGCTTCCAGGGAGCGAGCGCACCCCATCAGCCTGGCATCAAAGCCACCTTTTGCCTTCAACGACAAACAAGCAGAGGAAGCTCAACTCACATAATGCACTGGGTTCGTTCCGTTCCGTTTTAGTCACCCTCTAGTTCTTCATCAGTGGCCACAAGATGCTCCTCATAGGACGCTGTTGGCCGAATAGTGTTGGTTGGTGGACTGTTCTCAGTCCAGCAGTGACACTGAGGTGTTTAAACACTCCAGCAGCACCACCACCACGTCAGTGTCACTGCAGTGCTGAGAATGATCCACAACCCAAATAATACCTGCTCTGTGGTGGTCCTGTGGGGGTCCTGACTATTGAGGAACGGGGTGAAAGGGGGCTAACAAAGAATACAGAGAAGTTCAAGTAACATAACACACTGGTTTCATTCCATTCTGGGATAATTCGGCAAAAAATCCTCACATAGGACAAAAAGGACCTCACACAGGACAAAATGGCATTGCCAGCCTGAATTTTATCCGTATTTCAGGACAATTTTATATATAATGCCATATAGTGTCTACTCAATATTACCTGAAGCCCCCTGTAGGTTAATCTTACTCTTGTGGACGCATATACATGTGCAAATGTCCTGTGAATAACTTTCCAGTCTCCAATAAATGGTTAATGTGTTTTGCCAACATTCTCCTTCATATCAATATAAGTGTGCAGCCAATTAATCTTGGGTAAAGCTTACACAAGCAGTGCCCTCACCAAATATCCCATCCACAGGACTTCCTCACTGTTGAAGGTGAACATGATGGGTACTGATAGTGAACCAAAGGCTTGAAGAGATGGTGGATAGAAACGCTTGCTAAGCCATGATTAGAAGTATGAGGAAAACAAGGCAGAACTTTGAAATTAGATATTGATTGGCCATAATGCAATGAGAGTGCTCACAGAAAGCCATGCCTTGGCATTATCATAAAAATATGGCATAATAAACGTTTTCCACCATTTGATGGGGTACGCCTGTGATACCTGTGGCCACATGCCAGAGTAGGCTACCGCAGGTTATCAGAACAGTGTTCACCATGAAGTAATACATTAACAATGAATTAATTGGTTAACTAGTGTTAAGTAAACATGTAACAACTGTTACATGCTTACTTAACACGTAAACATGCAGTTGTTATATGTATCCTTAACACTAGATTGACATTGTAACCATTGTATATGCAATAATGTACTTTGTTTTAGCTAATGTACTATTTATTACTTCATGGTAGTCAACTCACTGGGAAGTGTTACCCTACATCTCAGGAAAGGAGACTTCTGAAACTACTGAGGTCCGGACCTCGGCGTCCTCATAGCCATGAGATAAAACAATGTAGTATCATTTATCTTTATTAAAAAACAATTATTAACATGACAAGAGCCCAAACTTCACAACAGAAGTGTTAGCTTCCATTTTATGCTAGCTATATTAGCTATATAGCTTTGTAGCTCCACCAGAAATCTAATGAACCAAACTGATTGGACCTTAAACACAAGAAGGTGGGAGGAGCCAAGAGGGGACAGAAAATCATGAAAGAGGGGACAGAAAACCAAAACAGACCAATCAGCCTTTTGGTCAAGCTGTTTTGTCTTTTTGTCCCGATAGTGGAAAACCTCCTGTCCGGACCTCGCCATCCTTATAGCCATGATTTAAAAGAATGTAGTATAGTTTATCATTATTTAAAAAAACAATTATTAACATGACGAAACGGCCGATTGGTCTGTTTTGGTTATTACATTTCATGATTTTCTGTCCCCTCTTGGCTCCTCAAACTTTCCTGTGTTTAAGGTCCAATCAGTTTGGTTCACTAGATTTCCAGTGGAGCTTCGACGCTAACATAACTAACATAAAATGGAGGCTTTGGACAACAAACATGTCTTGGCTGACTGAATATTTATTGGATAAGGTGGAAAACCGAGTCAATTAGTTCTTTGGTTGTTGGGTTTTTAAGGAGGCAGGAGGCGGCGCAGACTGTAAACCATAATGATTTGCGAAAACCAAACTCAAACTGTGTGCAAGTGAAGAGAGAAATTGCAGCATCTAGAGGAAATTGAAGGTCCCCGGGTGAGTAGGGGGGTCTGACAGAGGTGTCAGTCGACCTCCGCTGTTTCTCTCTGTATCCTCGGGAGTGTGACGGTGTGTCAGGCCAGAAGTGTGATCGCGGCTTTCTCAGGAAAATAAGCCGTATGATCCTAATCGAACGGCCTAATGGGTTTTATAGATCACCAGCATGGATTTTTCTTTTTCCCCCTTCACCGTCTCCATTTGTACCTGACTTAATTCAACTCAGATCAACTCGGGCCGCCCAAGAGTTCAATGAGAACACCATCAGTCATATGCAGAAGCCGGTTTCTCATCCACATGACCCTGGCAACCCCCCTATTCACCCCCAGCGGACGGGAATGGGTGTCATTAGGCCTCCATTTCAGTTGAGTGGCCCAGTCAATACTCAGAGGGAGTTTTCCTGTGCTTTCCCCATGATTGGGGGATTTTCAAGGTGACAGGGAAAGTTTCCGCTGCAGCGAGTTTCAGAAGGTCTGATTGCCGCTGACTCAATTAACCCCCCGCCAGAATCCGAGAGAGATGGTGCCTGTCAGATTCGCATGCACACACACGTACACACACATGCACACACAAAAAGGAAAACAAGTCTTATCAGCTAATTGGAAAAAAAAACAAGTTTATGTGATGCCAAGCAATGGGATGTCTTTGTAAGCCTTCAGCGCAACGAAACGGAATGAGAACCACGGGCTGTCCCTGGCTCAGATTTGAGAGACAGCACATTCTTTGCAGCTCAGAAGGACAGTGGTTAAGTGGAACCATATGCTACATAACCAAGTCGTCCTTCAAACGGGCCCGGCGCCAGCTAGGAGTGTCATAGAGGAGTGTGACACGTAGCTACAGTAGCCGACACTTGCTAAAACCGACAGACCAAGAAGACACTTTCACCACAAATCACAGGCTGAGTCATCGGGCGAAAACCCTTGCCACAGCCATGCACATTTGCTGGCTGACTTTGCTTGGCTCCGCCTCCTCAGGAAGTACCATGTCCTCCTCTCATTTCCTTCAGCAGGCCTCTGCAGTCACACTTAAGACGGCCCAGAGGCTTTGAATGCACTCTGCTTCTTCTCGTCCCGGGGAAACTTCACTCTCTCTTTTCTCGACTTCAATACCGGCCCATCTGCAACGCCAAATGCACCTAGCTACACCCACTCCCTAATCTACAGACAACCTCTGCTCTCTTGTTAGGGACGGAGATTAAATCTTGATTAGTCACCTAGTGGCAGTGAAAACACTGGTACAGCTTTGTACAGTGTGGGGAGTTCCCGACGATCAACCAATGGATCTACATGTGAGACTCCACAGGTATTCCCCTCAAATGCTCCCCCACCCACTGTACAAAAGTTCTACAGGCTGTTCCCTCAGTGGGAAGGAGAACATATATGCTAAACTTCACCTACTATCCGCATTGCCCTTTGGACTTCATGACTTGACTGTTTAGTAAACATAAGCTCCGGTTTCACCAAGACAAATTCTTTGCATTCTGTGCTTGTCCAACAACTCGATTCTCATTCTAATTCAGATTTAACTGACAACACAGATGCGAAGTTTACTGTATACCGTCTATTTGGACAGCTCCGCCATCAGGCTGCAGTCATTATGGCACATGTAATAGAATCCCCAGAATGAAAGCTTGAAAGCTGGGACTAGCTACAAGCTAGCTGGTCTGACATGAAGACTAATCTTCTCTTTCTCTCTTCATCACCCTTTACCCTGGGACTGTTTTTGAACATGCATTTGAGGGCTTTCTCGGCCGCCTGTACCCACACCTGAAAGTCCGGGCCACCAAAAATCCATATTTCATGAGCTATGGTAAACAGACAGGGGCTATAGTAAACAAGGTGCTCACAGCAACGACAAGTCAGCATTGAATAATGCATCCCTGCGGATCTTCTAATGGATTGAAAGCTTCCCTGTTTGAAGAGAAGTGAGCAATAAGCAAGCATGTGGGGTATAAATAGGATAAGCAAGCAGCCGTAAGCGGCGGCAGCGCCGGCGAAGAGCAAGGCAAGTCCACCCATCCTCCATCCACCTTCGGCAGTACGGCTGGAAATCACGGCCCTTAATGAAGGCAAGGGGAGCTTCTTTTGTTGAGGGGTCTTACCCACAACTGTTTCACTGATATAAGAGAGATAAAGGAAGAGGTTTCGATCAGCTGGGATCAGCAGCACAAGACTGAAAGAGAGAGAGAAAGAGAACGAGAGAGAGAAAGAGAGAAAAAATACCAACTCATGTGTCAGCTGCAATCTACCAAGGCCCTTCTCCTCTCTTGTTGATCCACTCTGACTCTGGCCACCGGCCTGATCAACACGTCTGCCTGCTACGAGTAAGGAACTCTGGCTTAGGGGAGTCATTGCCAACTGCTAGAGAAGCTTTACACAGAGTAAAGGCATTAAATTAAAGAAAAAAAGAATGAAGGAAAAAAGAAGAAACCCTCACACGGAGGCGCCGAGATTTACTTTCACTCCACAGGCACCTGCACAATACCACACAAACACCACGGGTGAAAATCCTCCCCAAGCTGGTAGAAAATCTTTACAGATCTACCAGGTTCTATTAAGATGTCTGCACACCTGACTGGGCTCTTACAGAGATCCCGCCAAATCTAGGGGTCTAATTGCCAGAGCTTGGCCCCTAATACCCGAAGGATTTGACCAAAGATCAGTCTAGACCATGAAAAAACCTATTTGCCCCATCTCTAACCCTACGTTCACACTAGCAGGCGACAGAGCGACAAGCGACCAGTCTTTTCCTGTGGGAGTACACGACTTGTAGCCGTGATTTAGCTGCAGGCAGCACAGCGACAGAGCAACAAGCGACCAGCCTTTTCCTATGGGGGTACGCAATTCGTAGCCGTGATTTAGTGACACGGCAACAGAGCGACAAACGGAGTTGAGATTTTCTCAACTTTATGTAAATGAATTATGACGCGGTGAAGCAACACTGTATACGACTGGCTCCAACAAATTCTTCAGACCAATCGTAGACATGGGGGTCCGAGGTCCCCCCAGCTTCTGCTCTTGGAACTTTTGGTTTGGTTCCAGTTTTCAGCAATGTGATGGTAAACATGGAGGAGACGCTCATAACCACTGTTTCTTCTTTTCTCAGTTTATATGATGCAGCTTTGCACATATACATATGAAGAAAAATGAGGTGTGGAAGAAAGAAGCGGATATTGTTGGTGTCTCTGGGGAGTTAGGTCACTTGAAAGCTAGCAAGGTTAGCTAGCATGCTAACTGGCCAATAAAGCTAGCCACGAAGGCGAGCAGTGAGATTTCCATACAAATTTGTTTGTCAGTAATAACAGGTGGCTTAAAAACTAGCTAGTTTTCCAGACCTTGTACACGTCCACACACGACAGCGTGAAAGGCCTCAAACACACCCATAACAGACAAACTTGTGGTGACCTAAGTGATTTGTTATAGGGTTATAGGCATGTTTGTAAGGTAAGGGCTTGCTGTGATAATACCCTTGCACTTCAGTGATGTGCAGAACTTTACTTTGGTTAATCCACCCTGGTCCAAGTTACCACTGTGGTCCCTTTAGACAATTCCCAGTCGGCAAACTAGACATTTTGCATGACAATCCTCAGCACTAAGCATTTGTATTCACTGTCTGTTTACTGTGTAACTTAGTAGTTCTATCATCTTCAGTGTCCACAATGGAGTTTAAGATCAGTACTGTAGTGTTGTCTTTCAGTTTTCTCAATATTCTCTGGGTACTGTGTAAGGATATGGGTAGGTTGGTAGTACTTGAGTCAAGTTTTGGACCGTAAACGCGTAAGTCTTGGTCTTGTCTTGGTCTCAACCTCATTGGACTTGGTCTTGTCTTAGTCTCGTGGTGAGGTGGACTCGGACATTGTTGTCAAGACCAGGCAAATGTGATGCCTTTGTCTAAGGTAACTGGAAGCTGGATTATTATTGAATATCAACAAAACCAGAATAAAACGCTCTATTCTCTGTATCAGGGGCTCCCAAACTTTTTGCAACCTACAGCCTACGAACGACCACATCTGCAGGATGGCAAATAAGAAGCTGACTTCAGGAAAGACGCAAACTGAGATCTGGCTCAATTCGACAGGTTTATATATCTATTTACTGGAAAGTTTGACCAAGACTATGACTATATAATAATATAATACTAATTAATAATCCTTTAGAGTCTATTATATTATATATATTTACTATTACATTATATATATTATATATAGTATTATATATATATATACACACACTGAAAAAGATATGGTTGCTATCTAAATGTATAAGCATGTCTGGGATCAGTCAGCTTCCTCTAAACTCTAACCCCCACAATGCACCTCTCTTCCTAAACCAGTAAGCAGCCCCGCTGCAGTAAGCTGACGCGAGAGGCGGGCCACTGCTTGTTATATAAGGTTCAGTAGGCCGTGACCGGGGTTTACCCAAAAACCAGCGCCGAGCCCACTGATTGATTCCTAATCTCCATTAGAAGCCTGCATCTGGGCACACCGAGTAATTGCCTTTCTCAGTGAGGTAAGAGCATTAGGAGAATAAATACGGCGCTCCGGTTGTAGTCGGTGGCCGTGCGTGCCCTGTGGCCCAACGCTGCCGTGCCGATTAGGCCTTTTAATAAGATGAGCAATCTGGTGATAAAAATCAATTAGCCCCCCTCCTGAAGGGTGGCAGCACAAGAGGGCTCGAGTGCTCTGGATTTACACGGGATCGCAATCCCCCAGACAAACGCACACACACACGCACACACAAACAGAGCAACTCGACAGACCCCGTAGCGCCAGAATGGGCCTGCATGTCTGTCTGACCTGTATACATATATTTATCCCTGGACAATAAATTAGCACCCATAATCTTCCTCTATACTCGGTAGAGTGCCCTAATGTTAGGGCCTGTCAGGTAAGGATTACACCTGTCTCTTGAGAGGAGTCTCTTTGAGGTTCACGTCCAAGCAGAACACAACATTAATAGTCCCACATTCCAAGACCACTGCAGCATCCTATGTATGTGCCTGGTTCAAGACAAGGATGTAAGGGTACACGCATCGGAAGAGCAGTGATGCCTACACCCGGCTGTCCGGTGAGTTTAGAGCTTGTATAAACATAGCAAGTCCCTTTTCGAGGCTTTTAGGAAACATGCTGGAGACAACTAAAGTTCTCAAAGATGAAATAACCATCCTTCCTGAAAGAGAGGGAGGAAAAAAAACATCTCCCCAAGGGCAACCGAGTTCAGCCGAACCCGCATGCATTCCAGCACTGTGGCGCCAGCGCGGGACCTTTTTGCCAGGCTGTGACGTTCTCGCTCTGTAATGGTGCTCATTTGGGTCTTTTGACTGGCACAGGTGTCGCTCCGCTGCCTGGAGAGTCTTTAAATCAGGCCTGGCCCTGTCGCAGCTCTGTGCCATTCCGCCTGCATGTGTGTGTGAGAGACTCTGGCTCCGTCGCCTCTCTTCACGCCTGCAGAAGGAGGCCGCTGAGCGTCTGCTGAGCTCCGCCTGTCCAGCTTTAACAGCAGATTGAGAAAAAATCTGCTTGATTGAAACCCCGTGAGCATCCAATCAAACCTCGCCGCCGGCCCTTCTTCACCGGAGCAGCGGGGGCAGCAGAGGAGCATCATGGGAGCTGACGCACGCTGCCCCACGGGTGCCCGGGCACTCGCACCCGTCTGGCCCGGACCTTCGTGCCCACTACAGCGCTGGAGCTACTGACTTCTTTTTTGGCAGAAAACGCAGCAGAAGGACCCAAACAGACAGTTCAACTTGTTAAACCGAAAGCTCCATTTAACAGCGGCAGTCATCAAAGACCCAGCTCTGACAAGCGGTCTGATGAGTGACAGGCTCACAAAAGCGCAGTGTGGGGGGAGATGGGAGGCTAGCGGAGTACAGGGGGCTAAATTAATTAGTGGAGAAAAGCTGGGGAGCAAAAAAAAAAAAAACAAAACGTTAGCACTACGTAGAGCTCACGCTGGGAAAAATACCTTTCCCGCTGCGACCCGTGCCCTTTATTGATCGCCACTAAACGCTCCAGCTGGCAAGCCATGAAATATTCATATTTCAATTCTTGACAGCTGTTTTTGGGAACTTTCCTAAGTAGAGCCGGGCCGTAATGGCACACTAAAAACCCAATAACAAACCAAAGGGCCATAAATAAACAGAAAGGGTGCTGGCTGCTGGGAATTCATGGAACTTGAGGAGAGAGGCTTTTAGGCTCGGACATTGCTCCATTCATCAAAAGCCAAAGCCTTCCATGCTAGTGAACAGGCGTTTTGCTTTGCTGCCTTCACTGGCAGACTAGGCTAATCTGTTCCTTCTATTACATACCTAATCTGTAGGATTGCATAAACTTAGCATTATCATTACTTTCAATCTTCAGACTTCCATAAAACAAGGTTTGCATTGGCACCCTATCAAACGGTTTTGCTCCACTTTCCACTGCTAATTGCTTTACTTGATAATCACTTTACACAAGCCATGATGCAAAAGGACAGAAGTGCGAGGTGCTAAGTACAGGGCGTCCCTAATTAACCTCTTGGAAAGGTTCTGGGGGGAGATCTCATGACATTATGCTGTCACTGTTTTGCTGCTTCATCTGTAATCTCTAAGCCTCTGTTTTTTTCTCTTAGCTTTCCTGGCTAACTAGAGGGAAGCAGCAATGGTCTTCTTCAGGGTGGTGCTGTAGCAGATTGGTCCACCCAGTTGATCCTCCATAGCCTAGCAGCTGTAACTACATAGCATATATGTAAATCTGGAAACCTGCCCAGTTCTCCCAAAGAGGTTTGATGGAAAGTGAGGCCTAAAGGGTAGACGTGTAAGATCTCAGTTCGTGTGCAAAGAGCATTTCCTGAAGAAGGAGAATTGTTAACCTAAACATTGTGATGTCACTGAAGCTAGTATCAGTCACTAGGGAGAGTGAGCAGCCAGCCAAAGCTGGATTAGCGATCCCACATGGGACCACCCAAACAACTAGAGGGTATTCCTGCTAATTTGCTAATGGCACCAAAAATGTACAGAACCAAAGAATGACACATCAGACCCAAAAGGCTTGTTGGGCGAAACTGTCTTGATCGATCCAGCTGTATTCCGCTTAGGGTGGCTACAGGTCCGGTTTTAGACCGGACAGTCCGTTTTTTCAACTCCCAGTCCTCCGTCCAGCGCAATACTTGGATTAGTCCTCTTGTCGGCATGAACTATTTAAAATGTTCTCTCGCCAACAATATTATGTGTGCCACTGGCTCACGTCCGTGTCAAAAGTTATGCCTTGCATTTCATTGGTTTACCAAGGTCATGTGACATCATGACATGCCTACCGGCTAAATGCTAGTCAATTAGTAAGCTCCTGTCTGACTCTGTTCCAGTATTGTGCCTGACCAAACCCCCTCTTTATGATGTCCTCCTTTTGTTGGTGGGATGTCCTCCTTTTTGGGGTTTATGAAAGCGGCCACCTAAATCCGCTAGAAAGCTTGAGCCAGAAATCTGCTGAAAGTTAATCAGGAAAGCTGCTCCTAGATCAGCATGAAACTTTCCCCCAGAGCTATTCCAACAATCAGGGAGGACGGTTCTAGCCCTACCGCCCAGAGCCCCACAGCACTGTGGTCACCACCCTGCCAGCGGAGAGACGGGGCTGATAAATATTAGGAGAAACCCAGCAATTAAAGGCAGGGGATATTAGTATTTGCATAATGCTGCAATTATATTTCTGCCGTCTCTATCAGGCCTGGTAATCACTTGTCTCCAGCAGTTTAATTACAGCTCTGTGATGACTACTTAATGTGATTAGATGTTATACCTTATTGTTGCTGGTGTCATATTACATCAATTATATTAAAAGAGCTCACTTCTCCGCCAGTACGTAAAAGCGTGGAATGTAGCGCAGGCACACTCATCCGAAGACTTCGTTCAGCAAACACAATAATCAATTGGACACGCACTGAGTGCATGTATTGAGCTAAGAGATACAGGGGCTTCTTTTGCATAATAGAGGCAGGAAAAAGACTGAATCCGGACGCTTCGACTGGATTGTAGCTCAGCAATTGTGGTGTAAACAGTCAGCCTTCATGAATACTAGGCTAGCGTGCTGACAACACTGTGGCTTCCCCTTACTTCCAGTTTGGCTTGCTTTCAGTTCTGAATGTGGGCCTGCCGACCGGAGGGTGATTGCAATAATTATGGGGTGTGTGTTACCTGCGATGACTCTGCATCTCCTCCTCCATTCCTCAGTCTCTCTCTCTTCCTCAGCTTTAACTATCAAGGCTTTTCATAGCCATGCCCTCATCAGCAAAGCAGCAAGCCCACCATACTCCTCTCTTGTGCCTTCCTGACTCTCCTTTCCACTCTCTCTATTTGCCTCTCCTACTATCACCCGTTCCGCCTGCTCTACTGAAGCCAACCAAGGACACAATGTGTAGGACCTTGGTGGTCTTTTAATATCTCCTTTGATATCTCCACTTAACCATATTTGTATCAATATGTTGTAAAACCAGGCAGAATGTCCCACACAGAAATGTAATGTATGACATTTATGCCCCTATTCCATGTATGTTACCTATAAGGCGATTTATTATTGTTCATATCATCCATGAAAATCCCATAATAAAATGTGTTTATGTACATATACTGAAAATATCTATAGGATTCATCGTCATATGATATTATATGTTGTATCCATATATGTTAGCCATATATAATGAATTTATATATGCAAGTTTATTAAAACAACATATACACAAATCCTGTATGATTACGTATGATTTCCTTATTAATTTCAAACATATATGACTATGTTTTATATGTAGAAGTGCATATATATTTAATATATTTTTTATAGATATGTGACAAATTTATACAAATTTTATGTATTATTCTTATAAATAACATATATGTCAAAAATGTGTTACACATACATGAGCATATATGGGCCAAACATACATGTCAATATATACGTACACGTGACATTTGCGTATGGGGTGCCATTCTTTTTCTTGGTAATCACTTCGCTGTGAATAAAACAAGCAGAAACCACAACTTGGACACAGTCGGTTCCTGTCCCAGACAAATGTAGGTAGGTTTTCATATCAAACCGGGCAAAGGCAAAGCATTCAGACCTCCTTTATTTACATGTGTCCATCTAATAGTTCTTTAAAGTCGAACAGTGCAGGTTAGAACCACCAGATAGCTAACACTCCTGGCTGGCTCGCCAAATCCTAGTCTCCCAGCTCACTTGGGGAGGAGTGCAGCAGCTGCGGCCTTTGTATGCTAATATGACCTAATGCAGGCCTGGGCACAGGCCTGAACCTTTTTTCTGTGTTTTGGATGGGGTCCTTCCAGCTGAGGTATGGGATCTCCACTTTTCAATCGCCGCCAGGCAAAAACGGGAAATGTCAGGGATGGATTTGGCCTTTATAATTAGCCTGTGCAACACGCCACCACACACACACACACACCCCCGACCCCCTCCACCCCAATTTCACTTATGTCTATTTATCTAGCCATTAATAACCTTAATTATGAATGGAAGCCATGCTGAATAATGCATATCTCTCTAGTCTCCATGGGTTTCAAGGCTGGAGGGAGTTTAAAGAGGACAGTACAGAGGACTGAGAGAAAAGAGCATAAAGGCAGGGCCGGCCTGATGATGGGTATTCTACAGTTTGAAATATGAACTGCACGTGTGCACGGGTCATTCGCCCACACTTTCTGAAACGGTCAGCAAGTATCCGGCATGTTCTGCTCGGCCCTTTGCTCGGTGGGGGAGCTCTGCTCTCACTGTTCATTAACTTTCTTGGCAAACAGGTCGAGGTGTCCTGTTCCCAGAGGACAGCAGTTTATTAAAGTCCGAGAGGAGGTGCTGGCAGGCCACCACATGAGCACACAGACTCGGCTCCGGCCAGCAGAGTAAATGGTTCCTTAATTGTTGAACCAGTCCTTACTGACAGGACGACTGTAAATCCTGCTTTATCACTGTCAGTGTCTGTAAAGGTGTGAGTAAACCTCTTTCTCAAAGATTCCCACATAAGCAGAAACAGACATTTACACCTGCGGCTGAATGGACTGGACTCCCACAGGACCACCACAGGGCAGGTATTATGTGGGTGGTGGATCATTGTCAGCACTGCAGTGACACTGACATGGTGGTGGTGTGTTAGTGTGTGTTGTGCTGGTGTGAGTGGATCAGACATAGCAGTGCTGCTGGAGTGTTTAAACACTGTGTCCACTCACTGTCCACTCTATTAGACACTCCTACCTTTCTGGTCCACCTTGTAGATGTACAGTCAGAGACGATAGCTCATCTGCTGCTGCACAGTGCAGTCTCGATCATCCTCTAGTCCTTCATCAGGGGTCACAGGATGCTGCCCACAGGACACCGTTGGCTGGATAGTTTTGGCTGGAGTCCAGCAGTGAGACTGACAGCAGTGAGAGTGTCCAGCAGCACTGCTGTGTCTGATCTAGCCATACTAACACAACACACACTAACTGTAGTGTCATCCCAAACAATACCTTGGTCCCGTTGGGGTATATACACTATACTGCCAAAAGTATTCACTCACCCATCCAAATCATTGAATTCAGGTGTTCGAATCACTTCCACGGCCACAGGTGTATAAAACCAAGCACCTAGGCATGCAGACTGCTCCTACAGACATTAGTGAAAGAATGGGTCGCTCTCAGGAGCTCAGTGAATTCCAGCATGGTACCGTGATAGGATGCCACCTGTGCAAGAAGTCCAGTCGTGAAATTTCCTCACTACTAATTATTCCACAGTCAACCATCAGTGGTACTGTAGTCCTGACTTCAACCCGATGGAACACCTTTGGGAGGAATTAGAGTGGAGACTGCGAGCCAGGCTTTCACGTCCAACATCAGTGTCTGACCTCACAAGTGCGCTTCTGGAAGAATGGTCAAATATTCCCATAAACACATTCCTAAACCTTGTGGAAAGCCTTCCCAGAAAAGTTGAAGCTGTTATAGCTGCACAGGGTGGGCCGACATCATATTATACCCTATGGATTAAGAATGGGATGTCACTCAAGCTCATATACGGGTGAAGGCAGACGAGCAAATACTTTTGGCAATATAGTGTATATATGTTCCTTCATCATTATGCCCGTATGTACTTCCCATGACCCCCCAACACTCCTGCCTCCTTTCCCCCTATTCACTTTTACAGCGATGCTTTAACCTTAAAGGTCAAGATGAATATGAAAAGTCATAAATGCTTCAGCGTCATAAACGAGGTGCCCCTAAAAACTGAACACTATATCTAATTACCATTTAATTAGCATATGGGCCGGAGTATTATGGCTTTTCAAGGTCTTTATCAGAAGTCTAATGAACACCCAGCATGTGGGATACGTTCTATGATTCCAAATGGACAAAATGGTTCTCCTTATTCCAAATAGACAAATGGTCAACTCAGTTTATTTGTTTTGCTTTATACAATAATTGATATTAAAGCATTTTTTACCATGTGTGACTGTATACAAATGTGCTTGTAGCATAACAGCCATGAATCACTGAAATCTCGTGTAAAACAGGCCTCGGGGTTTAAGGGGTTAAAACTCAAGGCTGAAAAAGTGTGGCCCCGTGTCCTGCCTGCCCAGGCCTGCCTCATTTACACATAACGTTATTAGGCTGCTGTTTGAAAGCCCCCTAGATATTACAGGAAATCAATTCTGCTGCCTGGGCTGGAGCGTGAGGTGTGTGCGCAGGGGGGAGTTGGCGGTAGGGCGAGTGAGAGTTTCCTTTGATTCTGTACTCATGGTGGGCAGAGCAGAGGGCGTGGAGACCCCTGAGGGGACAGAGAGCAGAGAGTGAGAGAGCGAGAAAGCGAGGGATAAAGTGAGGAAGAGGAGGCAGGCGTCTCTTTATGAAACCCACCGCACACACCCCTTTAGCACAGGCCATTAAAACCAGCGTACAAGAGGCAGAGAGAGGCCGGCCTTTATGGCATTCAAAAGAACTCCTTTATGTTCCTCTCTTCCTGCTGCTTTGGAGTGTGTGTGTGTGTGTGTGTGTGCGTGTGTGTGTGCATGAGTGTGTGTATAAAGTAAACACCGCTGTGTGGCAACGTTGGCAGCATTACAGTCGCTCAGGCCAATTATGGGCTGTCACTATGGTTACCCAGCAGCACCTTGGAGCACGAGGAGGTTTATGAAGGAACTCCTACGGGACGAATAGCAAGAGGGAGTTAGATAGAGAGAGACAGAGAGAGAGAGAGAGATACTCACTGCCTGTCCCCTCTACCCTGCTCTACCCAAACTCACCCACATGCAAACACATCCATAGGGATCCAACCAAGCCACCGTGGCCAGGGCCGTCTTAGTGCCCAAGGCCAGACGCCCACCATCACCCCCTAATGCTACAATTACAATGCCGCTACCAAACATAAACACACCACCACTGCCATTTATTTACTGCCATGGCACTGTGCAAAAGTCAGAGACCACCTTTCATTTAATTCCCGGTCAAAATCGACCTGCCTTTCCTGTCCCTCATGATTCCAGTAATCCCATGTTGACGTCTGGACTCTGAGGTGGCTTGTCTACTGTTCTGAGATGACAAACACTTTCTATTATCTACAAGTGTTTTTGTTTTTGTCTATTTCCTTTTCTCAGTAACATATTCTATAGCTACGCATCCTTTCAGACCCAGAGCTTCCCAATGGATTGTCTTATATTTACAATAAGGGATCCAGCGGTCAAGTAATAAAACACACTTCAGAACTTGGCAGAACAAGGATGATGGAGCCTCAGATCCAATGATGTGTCTCTACAAACTAAGACCAGCTTTGGGAAGGCCTAAGGGAAGGCCTTCATGGGTCCGAAAGGTGGACAACAAGAAAAGTAGAACAGGAAAAATTTTGATGGCTTTGATGACGTTCTGGTGAAGGCTTTTAGAGCCCCTTTGGATGGGAGAGGAAATGGATGGACAAATGGATTCTCAGTCAAATCAAGACCAGATAACCAAACTGAAGATCTTATTTTTGAACATATTCACTCGAAAAGACAATCATGCTTGAAACTGCTGATACAGCAACATACAGCAACAACATGGTCAGAGATATCAAGAACCAGCTATTAAGCAGCTTGGAGACACAAACAGAAACACTATTTATAGAGCTGCCAGGGGTCCGAACCAACCTGAAGCTCTTGGTATCATCACATGTGAAATTACATGGAACATCTCAGACACAGCAACAGCACTAAGCCTATAAGTGTAGGGTATAGTCGCATTGACTGTTATCATTTCTCCCAAATGGTCACTGTCACCAGACACCGCGACTCTAAAATAAGCCGCCAAGACACTTGATAACAAAAGTACCACGATAAACAAGTCCTATGCCTAGTCATGGCGGGCCAGACACAGCCACAAGAACGTCCAGGGGCAGACATAAGACATTTTGGGCTAAATGTTAGTGCCACACTAATGGTAAAGATGGATGGTAACGTTTGTGTGACAGCTACATCTTCATTCCTAGACTCATGACACTCCCATGGCCCAATTTCCTCTACTTCACATTCTTTGCTTGGTAACATCTCAGTGAGAAATACCAAAACTGACATGACCCATAATGCATTGACATCAACAGTGACCAAGAACATTCCGTGGTCTGCACAGTTTATGGAAAGTAAAGAGGGTTTTTCAACATACACGTCCTGAACCCTATCAAAAAGTGGTAGGGCTTCCATCGTGGTTCTGGCAGCCTTGGCCTCAACTCCTGTGCTATCACTGCATTTGCTCTCACGTCCCATCAATGTCTCCAACAAAGAGGGAGAGAGAGATACTCACTGCCTGCCCACTCTACCCTACCCAAACGCACCCGCATGCAAACACATCCATAGGGATCCAACCAAGCCACTATGGCCAGGGCCGTCAGTGGCCAAGGCTAGATGTCCACTATCACCCCCTAATGCTACAATTACAATGCTACTACCCAACATAAACACACCACCACTGCCATTTATTTACTGCCAAGGCACTGAGCACAACTCAGAGACCAGCTTTCATTTATTGAATTTCCAGTCAAAACTGCTAAACGCTATCAAAAAGTGGTAGGATGTCCATCACGGTTCCAGCGGCCATGGCCTCAACTCCTATGCTATCACTGCATTTGCTCCCATGTCCCATCGAAGTCTCCAACAAACCCTTCACCTAAACCTAGTTCAACCATTTATCATGGCTATGTATTTGACACTGCTGTGCAGTTGGCGGCAAAATCAATAACACACTAATAATGATGATTGAAATATTAACATTGTGAAGGATTTTAGGTAAACTGTCATCGACATGAATGTTGTATCTGGCTAGCGCTAATATCTTAGCAATGTTAGCCCCCGCTATCTTTCTTATAGATCCCTCAAAATCTAAAAGTCTTGGATATGTCATGTTACTATTCCAGTTGACTGCTGAGGTGCTGCTAGGCCATTCCTTGGGTATCCCAGGTGGTTGCTAAGGTGTTGCTATTGGCTCTACATTCCTGCTGAGTTTCATTGCTCTAGCTCGGAAGCTGAAGTAACCTTACCCATTTTCAAACCACAGAATAATAAGAAGAAGCAAATGCAGAACAGTAAGTCAGCGTTCTTCAAGCCACATTATTAGTAAACAAACATAATGACACCTTAGATGACCTGAAATGGCACCGGTCTTTACATAATCACAGATAAATACTGGAGATCACATATCACGTATAGCCTGTGTCACATCAGGGCACACTCTGAGTTGAACTGTGTTTGACCTTACCTGAGCCCATCCCCCACCCCATCTCTCGCTCTCTCTCAGACCAGCGCTCTGCCGTCACTCTCAAACTGCTCTCGCAGACATTTCCTCCGCCACCAGGGTAAAAGCGTGGGAGGTGTGCAGCGCAGTGCAAGCACTGGCTTATATATAAATCAAAACAGAAACGGACCCCAATATAAATGGACGGACAGGTTATTTATTTAAATCTGGAATAATTACATTTTTGTCCCTGTCCTGACCCCAGGAATACGCTTACCCTCGTGGAAACGAAGGTGCCAAAATGGGGTTTCCTTGGAAGAAGCACTTTTTGGTCCCTGGAGAATCGTTCCCTACAGACGTTTCTAAAGGAGAAGATGCTGGAGCAGGGATAAAGGGTGGCACAGGTCCATTGTTTGGGTGCCTTATAACCTTGGTATGTCTTACCACAGCCACAATTCCCTTTGAATGTTCAGGCCTATTATTGCATTAGGCTGAGTTAAACTTCGGCTAGCCTACTGCACACAGCGTATCACTGAAAATAAAACATCAAACAGCGCAAACCAAGTAAGCTTGTTTTATACCAGGCGCGGCACGGAACAATCGTTCAAGCAGAGCTGGCACTGCTCCCGCTTCTGCTTTAAAATGCTAGCACTGCTGCCATGCAGGGATGCTTACGGGCTTTGGGATGCAGGTGGGTCTACTGACACACCGAAAAACAGATTCAAATACCTCTGTTTTTAATGAAAGGGCACATGCTGCAGGTCAGTGAGTCCAGCATTTACAACCATTAGTGCATGGACTTAAACCACAATAACCGGACCACTACAAGCAAGAGTTGGCCATGGTTGGAAATTTGGACAGAGAACGCAGCCTATTCCTAAATGAAGCTGAACCGGACGGGTTATTGCTTGAATTTCCTGTTCCACCTTTAACGGTGTCACAGCTACATTCTGGTGCCTGTAACCGGTGGAATGGAAAATTTGAATGAGAAGACAGTTTCAATCTCAACTCAAATCTCTTCAGCTCAAAAGCAGCAAGTTTTAGAAAAGTCTATCAGCTGACACCAAACACGGTCAATCCACTAAACCAACACTGCAGCACCTTCACTATGAAGCAGAATCCGCTCACCAAAAACAGACCTGCCCATCTAATATTTATCTAGCTAAGTTAAATATAAGCAGCTGAGATATATAAAAACCCCTAAAAGCCTAAGTGTAATCATAGATACCAAACATACTGCCACGACGGGCATGAACAATGTTGGTGGTTCGTTCAAGACCTACCTTTAACCCTTTAACATCCTAAGCAAGAAAAAATAAACAGATTTTTTGTTTGTTTGTTTGTTTGGGGCAATAATAATAAAGCAAACAGTCTTTAATAATTTTAATTACATTAGCTTAGCATAGACACCTTTAGTGTAAAGAAACAATTACACCGTTTGGTAACACGTTTTTCAATAATTATTTGACCCTTATTAGACTTCTTTTTGTTGTGTAAAGTTACATAATTCTGTTCATCAAAAACAATATGCTGATAAAATAAGCTTACCTTTAAGAATCCCACCAAAAACAGTCCACATGTGTGGAGTGAGTTACTTGTTGCTTGCTTCCTCTGGTAACAGTATGGATGGGAACAGTAAAGGCATTTCTATTGAAAGACAGTGAGTTATTTTAGATTGGATTTTTTTTTAGCTTAGCATAACTTTACCAATTGGTAGAGATGGCACAATCAGGTCGAGTTAAGTTCAGCACCTTTGTCATTAAGATATAGTGACCCAAATTGTGCTCTACTAAAAAGTTGAATGGTTAATGAAGCTACTGAACAACATTTAGACGTGTGCTTTGGCATTTTCACAGTTACAGCCTTTGTAGTAAAAGAGCAGTGTAAATGCCAAATTTGCAGAACTTTGACAACGACAATGTTTTATGGTTCTGGATGGTAGAAAACCACATACTCTACAGGACAGAATTCATTTTTTAAATGCCTGGAGTTTTGTTCTTTAACCACCACTGGAGTTTCAGAGTCAAACACTTGGCTTGAAGGATAGCAAGGTTTGCTGAACAGCGACCTTATAAAACTCATCATGTTATACTTTGGAGCCCCCATCAACCACCTGAAAGACCTGGTAGACCACCAAAACTGTCTCCCTCAGATAAACAGTGCTTAAAGCTTCCAAGAAGCCAAGAAAAAATAAACAGATTACAAAACTGGCTTTACAACTCCAAAAAATGGACATTTGAGATGTGCAGAAAGGGTTTCTGGGACCGATGCCGATGCTTGCTCGTCTAATTGGGATTAGCCGGACAGGGAGAAGCAAGATTGAACTCTGGGGGTGTGGAAACACATCCCTGCAGATTTTTTTCACTGCTTAAGTGCCTCTAAATCAGCTCAGCAGTTTATTACCTGGTGTGTTTGCTCAGGGAAATCACCGACCTATGATGGACACGTCCCTCCTGGAACAGAACCGGACACCCCCGAACTGCCCAGGCCTTCCCTGTGACTGGCAGCATCAGCGCGTTGCAGAGTCTAGCAGAGTTGACTGCTTTGCGAAAAGCCTAACTAACACCTCCACTCCCCTCCATGTACAGCTCACAGGCACACAGCAAGCCCACAGTCAAATCACCTGACACATCTGTCAGCCGGCCCCGCGCAGCGCTGTCGGAATTAGATTTCTCCTTTCCCCGTGCCTGCTGCTCACTTCAGCGCAATACATTTAGCAAAACGCTATTGAATATGCCACAACAGACTCTCAAACACTGTAATAGCCCTTGGTGCTGCACATCTGTCTCACTCTCGGGCAGCATTTGTCTGGCAGAATATCAGTAGTGCCCTTTAAAGGAACAGTTCGGTGGAAAATCAAACTCACACAGTTTCCCACTTGTGGTCGATACAGCCAATCAGCCAAGATGTTTCATGCCTGACGTGGCGCTGGAGTCGCACGACTGCAAGTAATGAAAAGAAGCTTATGATGAATTAGCATCATGCAAACATTGCTCAGAAACATTAGCAGCTGAGTTTCAACTGAGCTGCAGGATGCTTTACATTACACAGCTCAGATGCAATATAGACTCAAAAAGTGAGCTGCACAAATAGCTGCGCCCAGAAGGAATCAACCATCAGGAATGAAACTTGGTGGGGAGGTTTGACATTGTGAGACATGCAAATGGTTCAAGTTTCAAGCTCAGTCGTGCATGTGACATAAGCAAGGACGGGTCTTATCGCTGTACTTGACTGACCCAACAGCCACGACTGTGGACATTCAGCGAGCAGTGATGCCCTTCATGAGTCATCCTGTTACTGCCAGCACCATTGGTAGATGGTGGCACCACACTGGCCTACATGCTCGCAGACCGTTACGACGACTGTCCTTAACACCTCATAAACGTCACCAAAGACTGCAATGGTGTTTGCATTAGCAAACATGGCGGCCCGATACCATACTGAGAGACACTACTTCTGTATGTGTAGCTCAATAAATATTACCCATATCAGTCTAAATATATCATCATTTATTGTTCCTGGTATCCTTTATCTTCCTTCCCAATACCACTGCTATCCCACACTTCCTTCTGGGCGTGACTATTCTTTTGATAGCGAGTATTTTGATGTAGGTCCCAAGCAACAAAAGCTGCATGAAAGTTTAACCATGCAAAACCAGCCTGAAATCAAGGGTTTGCTTTACAGCCTCAATTTCATGTTAGAATTAAGAACCATTTGTGTTTGCACACAGAGGAATGTCTATGGCATTTAACGCATACGTGAAGTGAAACACCTACACACGCACTACTGAACACACACTAGGGGGCAGTAGGCACACTTGGCCATAGCTTGGGCAGCAGTTGGGGGCCTTGCTCAATGGTACTTCAGTCATGTTTTGTCGATTCAGAGAATCAAACGTTCAGGTCACAAGGCTGGTTCCCTATCCTTCAGCCCACGATTGCTGCAGTGTCTGTAGGCCACTAGAAAGGATACACTGTTCTATGTCTGTAGAGCCAAACATACATTCATGTCTTCAGAACCACTCTTCTGATATGCTCTCCCGCTACGGCACTACAGCTCTAGCTGAGCTCTAGCTTGATCTGCTTAGACGCAAGCATACGGATACAGATACGCGCTGCCTTGGGCGTACCTTAGTGCCAGCGCATTAGCAAAGAGATATGGGACAGTGCTTTGAGAGGCGCGACAGCCCTACCGTTCGGTACCCTGCCCTTCAGTGCTGGTAAAAGACGCTGGGAAACCTGCTGGAAAGAATCTTTCAACACTCGCTGTGTCGGCGCTGATACATTTATTGTTTGGTTGGCTGGCAAGAGGCACAAAGAAGCGCGCTGGTATTGACAATGTAGCAAACGAAAGCAGCACAGCAGCCTTCACTTCCAGCAGCAGCTTTTGCAATAACACATGAAAGACAAGCTGCAGACAGACAGCTATGCGCGTGTGAGAGTGTGTTTGTCCTTCAGAGGCAAGCGCTTTACTTACTCATCACTTCTGAACACCGAAGGAAGCGCCAGGCTCCTCTCGCACATACGCGCACACTGTGTTCATCCCCATCCCAGCAGGGGCTGAATGTAAGTGCACATATGAATATATGAATAACTGAATATCACAGTATTACAATTCAGCTGAGCTCCTGTGTGCGTGCGCGTCCATGGTGAACCGTGACTATTAGAGCCCAGCCTTTGGTTTGGGCCGTAAAAGTCAAAACTCAAAGACAAAAACACCTAGTGCCCCTACGGGACTCTGTGTGTATGTCAGCACCAAGTTGGCACTGGCAGTTTGCTGTGAGCCCACATATTTACAACATGCATATACCAACAACATCCCAGCAGATACACCAATAGCATCCCAGTAGACACACCAACAGCATCCCAGCAGACACGCCAACATCCCAGCAGACACACCAACAACATCCCAGCAGACACATCAACAACATCCCAGCAGACATACCAACACCATACCAGCAGACACACCAACAACATCCCAGCAGACACCAACACCATACCAGCAGACACACCAACAACATCCCAGCATACACACCAACAACATCCCAGCA
>CM067490.1:23736697-23750495 GCA_034552555.1 Semaprochilodus insignis | reverse complement strand
ACACACCAACAACATCCCAGCAGACACACCAACAACATCCCAGCAGACACCAACACCATACCAGCAGACACACCAACAACATCCCAGCATACACACCAACAGCATCCCAGCAGACACACCAACAGCATCCCCGCAGACACCAACACCATACCAGCAGACATACCAACAGCATCCCAGCAGACACCCCAACAACCACGCTGGCTGTGATATTATCGCATTGTGGTAAAATCGGGGTTTGTTTTAAGCAGGACGTGGACACGCACGTCAAGAGAAAGAGTGAGAGAATAAGAGCAAGAAATACAAAGCATGTGCGCGAGAGAAACACAGAGTGAGAAGCTGCTGTCTGTCTGCCTCGCTGTAGCGAATCTGTTCTCCTATTTATTATTTCTGGAGTTCTGTTTGGCTTGAATGCTTGGAACTGAATAACACTCTGGTTCCCGTCTACATCCGGGGACTAGGAGAAGGTAACAGCATCATTAAAAACATAATTGTTCCATATAAATTACGCAGTATTTTTACTTATTTACTTACCGAATGCCGAAAGTGATTTTTTTGCTATTTTCAGACAAATAATTACGGGTGCTGAACATTCGGTACATCCATAATAGAAACTATGCGCTAAAAGGATGTTTAAGAATGTTCGCTAGAGAGAATGTGTTATTGGGGTGTGAGCAAATCATCAAAATATGCCAAGTTGACTTCAATGTATGGCTGCATATTTTACCTTGTATCCATATGATCACACTAGCAAGCGACAGAGCAACAGGCATCATCTCCTTCCCTATGGAAGAACGCGATTTGTAGCCGCGATTTAGCTTCTGCAGTAGCGTATCTAGAACTTCCAGAATTAACGTTTCTTTCCTCACAAAATTGGCTCCACTCATAGGCTCATTGGCCACTTCCTAATTATGTTAATGCAGGGGTGTTCAATCCTGGTCCTGGAGATCGACCACCCTGAAAAAGTTCCAACACACCTGGCTCTAATATTCTGATGCCCTCTGAAGATCTTCATTACCAGGATCAGGTGTGTTAGATTAGGGTTGGAGCTAAACCATGCAGGATGGTAGAGCTGCAGAACCAGGATTGGGCAACTTTGTGTTAGTGATTGATTTGACACCGTAGGCCTAGAGCTGTACTTGGGCCTGAAATTACAATTCAAATTTAAAAGCGGCCTAAGAACTTTAGCTCTCAGCCCAACTTGACTCGACATACAACATGGTGCTTCAAGTCTGAGCCTGACCCGAACCCAACCACATCATCAGATTGTCAGTCCAAGTGCAACAAAATTCTATGCATAATGAACCCAAAGTGGCTCAATATCATCCAGAGTGCCAAATGAAGTAAGTACGAGNAGCTCTCAGCCCAACTTGACTCGACATACAACATGGTGCTTCAAGTCTGAGCCTGACCCGAACCCAACCACATCATCAGATTGTCAGTCCAAGTGCAACAAAATTCTATGCATAATGGACCCAAAGTGGCTCAATATCATCCAGAGTGCCAAATGAAATAAGTACGAGAGGATAGTACCGGTTCAGATCATATCAAGAACAGGTGCACAAACACCCAGAAGAAGTCAAATGACAGGAATGAAACTTGGTGGGTAGGTTTGACATCATGTGACATGCGTATTCAAGTTCAGCCATGCATGTGACGTAAGCAAGGACAACCCTTATCGCTGTACTTGACTGACCCAACAGCCACAATTGCGGACATTCTGTGAGCAGTGATGCCCTCCATGAGTCATCCTGTTAGTGCCAGCACCATTGGCAGACGGCTGCACAACACAGGACTACATGCACACAGACCGTTGAGACGACTGCCCTTAACCCCACATCAGCGTCACCAAAGACTGCAATGGTGTCATGCCAGACTGTCATGGAGTGACTCAGAATGGCAGCGGGTCATCTTCAGTGACGAGCCCCGCTTTTGTCTTGGTGGAGACGACCAACGAATCCGTGAGGCACTGTGGTCAGTGCTTGGTGTCACTCCACCTCCACCCCTACCGCACAGTCTGCAGGAGCTGTATGAGAATATTCAAGCTGCATGGGATGGATTATCACAGGACACCATTAGGAACCTCCACAACTCCTGTTGCGTTAGCAAACATAGCGACCCAACGCCATACTGAGAGACAGTACTTCTGTATGTGTAGCTCAATAAATATTACCCATATCAGTCTAAATGTAGCATCATTTATTGTTCCTGGTAACCTTTATCTTCCTTCCCAATAGCACTGCAACCCCACACTTCCTTGGTTGCAAGGAAATATTCCCTGGGTGCAAATGTACTTCTTTTGAGTACTAGTTAGATCTTTCAGTTCAGCTCCTGAAGTCTTAATCAGTGAGAGAGCTTGCCTGTGTCTATCTAGAGACCACCGAACAAAAAAAGTCCTAATGGGAAAATTTTCTGTTGGGCATTTGAAGGATGTAACCCTTCAGAGTAAGAGCATTACTGTAATACATGCCGAGTTTAAATACGGCAGGCATGATCATTCTATTAAATAAATACAATGTGTGTGTGTGTGTGTGTGTGTGTGTGTGTGTGTGACAGTGGTGCAGCAGGGGAGTAAGAAGCGAGCGCTGGCCTCAGGTCTCAGGTGCTGTGGAGCGCTCTCTCTCTGTATGTGGTGAAGGTGCCCCGAGTGAAGCAAAAGGACGTTACACACATACACGCGCACACACACACACACACACGGACATACTTACTTAAACACACTTGCAAACCCCTGCAGAGGCAGCAGAGCGGGAGAGATGACATCACCAGAGCAAGGGGTAGTGCATGCATGAACAGATGGCGTGTGGACGGCAGGGTCTTTCACCTTGGTTACTGTAAGGGGAGAGAGGTGGTCCTGGAGAAGCACCACCCCAACCCCTGTTTCTGCACCCTCAAGACATATCTGTCTAAAGCCTGCCACAGAAGGGAGCATAGGTGGATTTTTGGGTGCGTAGGTGGTGGGGTAGCCTTTTGGGTGGGTCGTTGGGGGGGGGCATGAAGGTGGTTTTCTGGATGTGTGGCAGGGTAGAGGCAGCTGTTTTGTTGGACTGAAGGGGAACAGAAGTAGATATCTGGACGGATCACAGAGGCAGAGGTGGCATTTTGGGTGCTTGGCAGTAGGTAAGCTGTGTGATGGTTTCTGGGCATGTGCAGTGGGTATGGCGTTTATGGTGGATTGGGGTGTGTACCAGGAAGGTTGGGGGTGGGGGGGTAGAGGTAGCTTTTCAGGTGCATTCAGGGGTATCTTTCTGGGTCAGTTGGGGTGTCCGGAGGGTGTGCAAAGGCTGCATGTTTTAAAACTGATTAGATGCCAAAACCGCCTGTTGTAACTTCACCATATTTATGTCTGACCGCACGTCAGGCTTCAGCAGTGTGTATATACATGCATCAGTCTTTAAGGCACAGTAAAAAGAGAGGCTATAAAATGGACTATGCCTGTCGTTGTTGCATAAAACCACAGAAACACTGTAAGTGGACTTACTTTAAAAGTTGTGTAGCGTACCCAAATGTTTAACCTGACCAACAGCCATTTCAGCCCAGCTTATACAAATTAGCCCACGAAAAAAATAAACGCTTCAGTGAGACGGACCCCCACTCCTCAACTGCTGCCATTACTCAGCCTATTAGGAACGGCTTGCTGCTTCTGACATGAGGAGCCCATATTCCTAATGGTATCCACCACAGAAAGCTGACTGGCTCTTCATACATGACTTAATATGACATATAATTAAGTTTTTTTTTCCCCCTTTCCTTCGCTCCGAGCCTGCTTCTTCCTGTTCTAACACACGAGCCAGGCCTGGGGGTGGTCTGCGGAGAAAAAAGACACACAAGGTCACGCTGGTAGCATGGGAAAAGACGGAACTCTCCGGAGGACGTGAAGAAACAAAGCCTGGGCCTGCTTGCTGCTCTTATTGACTCGTTGGGAATGGCGCTTGATTCCGCCTGACAGGGCTCCTGCGTATCACTGTCATGTTGGAGGCTAAAGTTTGTTATCTGCTTTAATTAAATAGATTCGGCGCCTCTGACAGGCGCGGGCGAGGTGGAAGGAAAGGGGCGCGGCGCATCCATCAATATTTATCTGATAGCGGCGCTTTTTAGCCCGGATCGTCAGGGAAAGAGACACAGGGAGGGGGAAATGGGAAAATGAGAGGAAACATGCATGTATATGCATATTATGCATTATTACATATTATTTATATTAGGTGTGGTAGTAATAGTACTACTGCTATCTACTGTGGTCACGTATTGTGATGTCCACAACATGATATGTATTGTATTGTGATACATATAGTATCTTGATACATCTTGCATCTCATTGCTTTGTATTGTGATGCCTGTATCGTGATACGTTTTAGCATGTGATGCTTGTGTCATAATATGCATTGTAATATAGCACATGTTACATTTTGTGTTGTTTCTCAATACATATCAAACTGGAATGCTTGTATCATAACATTGTATCATGCATCTTGCTATAATTCACATTGTGTGTATTGTAATGCTTGACTCATGATACATTTTGCATCACTTTGCTTGTCCTAGCGTTATCATACATATTGTATTGTAATGCTTGAATGATGATAAATTTAGACTGATATGGACAATATTTATTGAGCTACACATACAGAAGTAGTGTCTCTCAGTATGGTGTTGGGCCTCCATGTTTGCTAACACTGCATGCCAGACGTCTCAGCATGGAGTTGTAGAGGTTCCTAATGGTGCCCTGTGATAATCCATCCCATGCAGCTTGAATATTCTCACACAGTTCCTGCAGGTGTTGTGGTACGGGTGGAGGTGGAGTGACACCAGGTCTTCTGGATGAGTGATGTGTGACAACCATGACCACGGTGCCTCCACACACCGATTCATTGGTCGTCTCCACCAAGACAAAAGCAGGACCTGACCTGCTGCAATTCCGAGTCACTCCATGACAGTCTGGCACGACACCATTGCAGTCTTTGGCGACGTCGACGTGGTGTGAAGGGCAGTCGTTGTCTGTGTGCATGTAGTCCTGTGTGGTGCAGCCGTCTGCCAGTGGTGCTGGCGCTAACAGGATGACTCACGGATGGCATCACTGCTCGCCGAATGTCCACAATCGTGGCTGTTGGGTCAGTCAGGTACAGTGATAAGGCCCGTCCTTGCTTACGTCACATGTGCAGCCAAGCGTGAAACTACCCACCAAGTTTGATTCCTGTCAGCTTTTGATGACGAGTATATTATTAGATGTATTATGAAGTTGCTCAGAAAACCCAGCCCTATTGACATAATGAGGGATGACTGAAAGAGGGAAAGAAGGAGTGATGGGTCAAACATCTAAGGAAAGAAACAGTCATAACATTGCATGTAGTGGTCAGAGGAGCACACCAGGGAAAAACATCAAACAAGTAGAAAATCAGCAGCTACACGAATAACAGCCGTCACATGACCAGCAGGGCAATAAAAGGGAGCCTTCAGCAGGGGCACTGGCTTTTTCTGCTCCTAAACGTCGACCGCAGCGGGACTTAAATCGGTGCTTCTCCACCCAGAGGGACTTGGCAGTACAATAGAGCCCATCACCCGATTTTAATTAGCCACTCGAAGAACCGACGAGCGTGCTCCCAGTTGTCCGAGCGTTCTTAATAACACGAAAAGAAGTTTGAACGGTTCTCTCAGGCATGTGGCCAAACTCCAGCTTTTCTCTCTCTCTCCCTCTCTCTATCTGCCTCGCCCACCCCTTCTCTAATTAATCTGCCGCTCTGGTCGCTAATGTTTTGTTAGCACGCGGCCACTGTATGTACTGAATAGGACAGCAGAGAGATTGGGCCTTCAACATGATCGAGAGACACTGACTAAGAGAGTCAAACTTCCCTCTCTCTCGCTCCCTCATTGTTTTGCATTCTCTCATTTCTCCAACACCCATCTGTTCCCGCAGACAATGGCATGGCGTCCGCGAGAAACAGCACAATCCCCCTCCTTTTATTTCCAGCATTCATGAGGCTTAATGAAACTGGAATGTTTTCAGACTGCCGAGCTCGGCTCTCCTAACGAATGAGTGGTTCTAGATATGACCCCCATTTCTTTCTATGGATATACCACGAGTCAATGGCACGGCAATGCACTCCCTAAGAAGAGCGCGGGTGCTGCTTAACAAGAGCATATTCGCATCCTCCTTCCTGGAGTTCATATTAAACTCGTTGATCATCTCGGCCTCTTAAACTAATAAGCGGAGGAAAGCTCGGGAAAAAAAGAGGGAAAAAAAAACGCTATTAAAAAAAGTTGCCTTGCTGTATGCATGTGCTCGGTAAGCTAAGCAAATTACAACCTGCAGAGTACACGGGGTTCAGCAGCGGAGCCGTCTTCAAAGGCCTGATCTATTCTGCTCCAACAATGGTCAGGAAAGCAGCTGTGTGTGTGTGTGTGTGTGTGCGTGTGTGTAAATGTGTGTTTATGTGTGCGGCAGATGAACACACACCGTGATATTCCTGAATAGCTTCACCTCTAATGAACCCCGGCATCAAAGAGAGGAGCAGAGCGGGCGGCGGATCAACACGCAGAGTTACACAACCGCAGCAGAGTGGAGAGCAGTGATGAAGGCTTGGAGGGCCCGTGGGTCAGCAGGAGAAGACACACTGAGCTATTTCTGTCAATCTAATGGAAGGGCGGGGCCTCGCTTCCTCCTCCAGCCTGACCTAACTCTGGAACTTTACCGGAGAAGGCAAAAACGGTCTTCAACAATATATGCATATCCAGAAAGCGCCAAACCAGTTCTGGACGACTTGGGCCGAATGGAATATCCCATCATTGTGGGGGTACATAAAGCCCATTGAGGGCTGCAAATGGTAACCAAGCAGTGAAACGTAGCAGACATGGGTGAATGACGTGTTTAGGAGGATCAGTTGACCCAACCCATGCCATGAGAACACACCCATACCAGCATGGAACCACCACCAGCCTTTACAGTGGCTTGTTGACAAAAGGGGTCCGTGGTAGGGTCCAAATCCTACCATCAGCTTAAAACAACTGGTAGCGTGACTCATCGGACCACTGTTGACCAATGTTGCCTCTAGGGTCCAGTTAGCAACCTCATAAGAACAGGTGAGGCGCTGTGTTCGGTGTCGTGGTGTTAACAGAGGGACTCTGGGGGGTATTCTGTTCCCATATCCCATGGAGGCCAATGAACGCTGCACTGACCTGCTTTCAATGATGTATTCCTGGTACACTTAGGACACTGTGGATACCGGAATGTTAAAAGCCAGCACAACTTTGAACTCCGCTAATTCACGTTGCTTTGCCATGAGCACGCTGGCCAGTGTTCACAACTTATACAGGCGTGGACGTTCTCAAGCCGTCTCCTGAGGTAACGCCACTCCATAATCAATTTACATACTGATATCACGTGATGATCACATGATGACCCCAAAGGTTTGGGTTTCACGCTCGGCCACACATGTGACGTAAGCAAGGGTGGCCCGTATCGCTGTACCTGACTGACCCAACAGCCTCGATTGTGGACAGCGAGCAGTGATGCCCTCCATGAGTCATCCTGTTAGTGCCAGCACCATTGGCAGACGGCTACATGACACAGTACTACAGACCATTACAATGACTGCCCTTAACACCACGTCAACTACACCAAAGACCGCAATGGTGACGTGCCAGCCATAATATTCTGTAGAACTGGAAGTCACAGTCATGTGACTGTTTTTTTATCGTACGGAACCTGCACTTAAACTGGTGGATGCCATCCTCACTATAGCAGTGTCTCAGGGACACGGTGCTTCCTATCTGGCCCTGTCAACTCATAACCGGGCCCGCTCCCTGAAATATCATTCTGGCTGCCCCACTGCTACACTGCAAAAGTCAAGTACTGCAGGATTTCACAGTAGAGACACTTGTTGTCCAGAACGGAGAAAGCAGAGATAAAGACAGATTGTTGAGCTGCCAGGGATGAAATGAGAGCCAATCATTTTGTAAGCAGAAACGAAAGGAAAAGAAAACATCAGACGCTCGGATTCAGTTAATCAAGTTTACACACTGACACCGCCGAACACTGATTCAATCACACCAATCAGAGCCGGAGAACAGGCCTGTGTTTACAGAGGAGCACACACACACACACATACAGCGCTCAAAGCCAATGCGTCTGAGGCTATAAAACCAAAACATATAAAAAATGGTTCTGTTATGATGCGACAACAGACACAACAAAGAAATTCAGAAATACAGTAAAGCATATATACTGTAACATAAAGTAAAATACACCCATCGCCAAAAGAACAGTTGCACAAATAGCTGCACCCAGAAGGAATTAACCCACAGCAATGAAACTTGGTGGGTAGGTTTGACATTGTGAGACATGCCAATGATTCAAGTTTCACGTTCAGTCTGACGTAAGCAAGGACGGGCCTTATCACTGTACCTGACTGACCCAACAGCCACGATTGTGGACATCCAGCGAGCAGTGATGCCCTTCGTGAGTCATCCTGTTAGCGCCAGCACCACTGGCAGACGGCTGCACCATGCAGGACTACATGCACGCACACCGCTACGACGACTGTCCTTAACACCACGTCAACGTCGCCAATGGTGTCATGCCAGACTGTCATGGAGTGACTCAGAATGCCAGTGGGTCATCTTCAGTGATGACTCACACTTCTGTCTTGGTGGAGACGACCAACGAATCCGTGTGTGGAGGCACCGTGGTCAGCACCAAGATGAACGGTTTGTCAGTCACGTCCAGAAGGCCTGGTGTCACTCCACCTCCACCCCTACCGCACAATCTGCAGGAACTGTGTGAGAATATTCAAGGTGCATGGATTATCACAGGACACCATTAGGAACCTCCATATCTCCAAGCCGAGATGTGTGTACTGGTCTTTTGGGGGGTCATGTAAGTGTGTGGATGTAGAGATGTTGAAAAACACTCCAACTTTGTAGCACAAGAGGCAATAGTGAGTCACTGTAGCGCTGTAGGCGTGGAATCAGTCCAACATAAGAGGATGAAGAAGTAACGCTGCTGCCCTGACGGTGTATTCTAACCTCTTATCTATCATGTTGTGCTACTCCCGGTTAGGCACAAAAAACTGCCACCACCCACTTAATGTTAACTCACATTTTGCTTTTTTAAGTTTAAGTTCAAACTCGCAATGTTTCTAGTAAGGAAGTGAAGAGGGAGGAGGAGGGACTCGTGCATTTCCTTGTTTCTTATGATAGGCGTGGACACCACTATTTTCTGGTGATATGCTGCCGCCTACTGGTAGGAGTATGAATCCGACAGGTTGCGTCACCTTTAAGTCTCAAGGCAGACAATTAACCAGACGACTACTCACTGTAAGAGGACAGTTACAGGATATTACAGCACATGACTTCACACACTGAATAAAACCTCTTCAAGCACCTGCAGGTGTCCAGCTCACTGTATTCCAGTCCACACATTATAGATGATTACTGAATACAGTACCAGCAGTTATTAATAAGACAAGTGACTCCAAACTTTTGAGTGCTGGTGCACACGGTCTGTTACAGGAGCTCATTGTTTCTGATGTTTACTTTTCATTCATATACTGGACTGAGTCCGGCATGTGCCAGTGGTGAATCCAGAGCCGGTGAGCTCATGCTTTTCTCTGACCTCTCCCCTCAAGAATTCCTGCCACCTCTGAAGTTGCCGTGGCAACGTTCCTGCTACGAGGGCTAATGACACACTTCCAGTGCCCTGTGCCAGGAGGTGTGTGTGTGTCTGTGTGTGTGTAGGACGACAGCTGGCTGAGAGACTGACTCTGTCTCTCTCTCTCTCTCTCTCTCTCTCTCTACCTTACAGATGAATAAGCCCACAGTGAGGCAAACCTACAGTCAATCCCCTCCCCTCCCCACACACACACAGTGCATTCTATTATAGCACCTATATGCAAATATATTAGTCATATGCACCATATGTATCATATATGACTGTCATCCATTTTTATTGATTTTCATTTTGAAAACTTTTTTGAAAGCACCTGTTGCCCTTCACATTGTGCATAAAGTTCATGATGAACGGACTAAAAGAAACAGCCTAAAATAACTCATTACATTAAAAGTGACGTGTGTTTTTCCCTCTGCTGTAAAGTTATCATTTTAGAGATATACCATTTTGTAATGACAGCTGTCCCTGTATATATGTGTGTGTATATATATTTGTATTAGAGGTGTGAATCTCTATACACAGTTTACAATACAAAACCCAAAAACAGGTAATGATTCAACACACTTTGATTCATTACTGAGCCATTAATCGCCATCGATAGATCTGATCCGATTCTGATCCAATTCGTTTCAGTTAAGTTAAATACAACATTAAGTATGTGGTGTGTCCCAGTAAGGAACGGAGGTTCAATCCATTTCTTCACATCTGACTATTTTATAGATTTCTAGATTATTTTGTCTGTCAGCTAGTTCATTAATCCTCTCCTCAAATCTCCTCTCATCCCGGACCAAACAGTCGTGTAGTTTATAAGCCCAGCTCAGCAGGAGCAGGGCTGTTGTATAGTTCTGTCATATGGCCATCAGGTTATCCAGAGATTCTGCTGCTTCAGATTCCTTACTCCTTCTATGATCAGGCCGGATCACACTGTGCCTAGCACCCACGACCTTCGTCTCCATTTTCCAGGGTGTACTAAAGCAAATAGGAATCAGGAGTCTCTCTGAAGAGGAGAATGTCTCTCTAATGCACACACAGGCATCAGGGAAGTAAGTTGTTGCATGAATTGATTCTTGACAACTGCATTGATTTTTAACCATTTTGTTTTTGCTTGGAATCGGAACTAGGCTGTCAAGTTGATGCGGCCCTATCAGAGACCACTGAACTGATTTATCGATTCAAATAGTTTTTTCATTCCATCCCTCCATCCCTAATATACATATGTACAGGGGTTGGACAATGAAACTGAAACACCTGTCATTTTAGTGTGGGAGGTTTCATGGCTAAATTGGACCAGCCTGGTGGCCAATCTTCATTAATTGCACATTGCACCAGTAAGAGCAGAGTGTGAAGGTTCAATTAGCAGGTAAGAGCACAGTTTTACAGTTTTGCTCAAAATATTCCAATGCACACAACATTATGGGTGACATACCAGAGTTCAAAAGAGGACAAATTGTTGGTGCACGTCTTGCTGGCGCATCTGTGACCAAGACAGCAAGTCTTTGTGATGTATCAAGAGCCACGGTATCCAGGGTAATGTCAGCATACCACCAAGAAGGACGTTTTCCTCCACCAGCATCACGTAGTGACCTGGCCACTATCCTGCAAGAAGAATGGCTTAAAATCCCTCTGACCACTGTGCAGGACTTGTATATGTCATTCCCAAGACGAACTGATGCTGTATTGGCCGCAAAAGGAGGCCCTACACCATACTAATAAATGATTGTGGTCTAAAACCAGGTGTTTCAGTTTCATTGTCCAACCCCTGTATATACACTTGACTTTTAATGAAAGTCGGTGTAACCAGACTTAATTCCATGTAATTTCAGACCATTTCTTTTGCCCTATTCATCATGGGAAAGGCATCACAGGCATTTTCAAATTATTTCATAAACCATCCATCTCCATTTTTTGCTTTTGGTTTATGACATAATTTGAAAATGCCTGTGTTGCCTTTCCCATGATGAATAGAGCAAAAGAAATGGTCTGAAATTACATGGAATTAAGTCTGGTTACAATGACTGTCATTGAAAGGATTTTAGTCGCTGCTGGTAGACCCATATGACCGTACGCTTCCACACACCTGCAGATTCAGCTACTTGCTTCACACTATGGTCTTTGGCACATCCAAATACAGTCACTCCTTAACATCATTAAATCATTCATTAAATTCATTAAATCATTATCATGCAATCATTAACATCTGCTTTGGAGCCATTTTCCACACATGGAACGAGACATTCACTGCACTGTACCACCTCTTCTCAATCTATGAATCCCGCCACTCACACCCTGCAGGTATTTATAGCCCCATCATCCTCATGCAGGAACCTGAAGTTAATACCACCTTAAACACAAAAGGTGACTTCGGTAATTTGACTTCTGAAGATACTGTTTCAGAAAAAACACTTTAAACACACCATCAGAGTGATGGTAGAAAAATCCTGGAACTCCAGCCAGAATGCCCTGAGGCTAAGACAAGCATGAAGTTGAAACCTCAAAGTCTGGGGCTGTTACTTTCTTACAATGGTGTCGGCGAGCTTGTGTCCACTAATGGGACGCGCATAAAGACATTTTGGACACGAACCTGCTGAAGTCTGCAAAGAGACTGCTCAAATGATAATGAACTGAAACACAGTAGCTACCTTCTGAAAGGACACTTTGCCATTCTCGGAACAATCTGCTTCTGCACAATGAACTCCCTGAGCCCAACCCAAACCCTAACTTTAACCACAGGGACCAAAAAAGAGCCGATTGTGTTGTTGTAGCTTTAAACAATGAATCGAGGAGTTTCTGGAGTCCTCTGGTTCGCATTCACGCAGGCGTCGTATCACACCAGCTTTCTCCTTTAAGCATTATAAAACCGACTACCGAGTACAAACAATCAAGTCCACCTCCGCCAAGAGCTCGCGGAGTACAAACACTGCTGAATTATGACTTGTCACAACACGTGGGTGTGTGCTTGTCGCAGGAGGAGGGAGACAGAAGAAAACTGGGAAACAACTTCAAACACAAAAGCCTGCAGCTCGATCCACACATTCGCACCTGTGCGCGGATCAGTCACATGCCTCGGATCGAGCATCAGATTCACACACGGAAAAAAGCTCGGATCACAGGTCAGACTGTACCGCTAGACCCAAAGGAGCTGCGTCTCAAATCCAGTTCTTTCATCGTGTACTAGCCACTTTTAGCATAACGGTGTACAGTGTCTGAACACAGCTGATAGTGTTAAGCTAGAGTGTATAGATATTAGTGTATAGTGTGAGAAGACAGTAGATAGTGTATAGCATATGCTGTAATTGTATAGTGAATTTAGTGTTACAGTATACCGTAAGTCATAGTGTACAGTGTAATAATGTAGTTCATAATGTATAGTGTAAGATGTGGTATATAATGTAAAGTGTAGTATAAAAACACAGTGTATAGTGTGTGAATACAGTATATGCTTAAGGCATTTAGTATTATAACATAGTACATAGCGTACAGTGTAAGAATGTAGTTTGCAATGTATAATGTATGTATGAATTTGGTATATAATGCAAAGTGTAGTATAAAACAGTGTATAGTGTGGATAGTGTACAGTATATATTGTAAGACTATAGAGCATATAGTGTTGTAGTATACAGTAGTACATAGTGTACAGTGTAAGAATGTAGTGCATGATGTATAGCATAATAATTTGGTGTGTAATGTATGTGTAGTATAAAAAAACAGTGTACAGTGTAAGAGTGTAGTTTGTAATGTATAGTGTGAGAATACAGTGGATAGTGTATAGTATATAATGTAAGTGCATAAGGCATCTATTCTTATAATACAGTACAGGTCGGAATTTAGTGCATAATGTAAAGTGTAGTATAAGAGCAGTTTATAGAGTGTGTAAAGGGATAGGGACGAGCATCCCCATCACTGAGGCCAATGTGATACCCCTCTCGATTCGACACGACTTGTGATTCACAAGTGATTCACCACATGATCCAACACAATGTGATTCAACAAGATCCAAGGTCATGCAGTGCAAAAGAATATAATGCTATTGAATTCAGGACGGTACAATTAGTAGGAGGTTATTTAGTTAGTTAATAAACTACAAATGTAATTCACATTATATATATATATATATATATATATATATATATATAGAGAGAG
>CM067490.1:23700468-23720000 GCA_034552555.1 Semaprochilodus insignis | reverse complement strand
GCTGTACCTGACTGACCCAACAGCCACGATTGTGAACATTCAGCAAGCAGTGATGTCCTCCATGAGTCATCCTGTTAGTGCCAGCACCACTGGAAGACAGCTGCACAATGCAGGACTACATGCCCACCGGCCATTAAGACGACTGCCCTTATGCAATGGTGTTATGCCAGACTGTCATCTTCAGTGATGAGCCCCGCTTTTGTCTTGGTGGAGAGGACCAACGAATCCTCTGTGTGTGTAGGCCCCGTGGTCACCACAAAGATGAACGGTTTGTTGTCACGTGTCCCATGTCCAGTGTCACTCCACCTCCACCTCTACAGCTAAATCTTCAGGAACTGTGTGAGAATATTCAAGATCCATGGGATGGATTATCACAGGACACCATTAGGAACCTCTACAACTCCATGCCGAGATGTCGTTCCGTTAGCTGAGAGATGCCATACTGAGAGACACTACATAATGTCTTCCTTCCGAATAGCAGTGCAGTCCAGCACTTCCTTCTGGGTGCAACTATTGCCCCTATTTGACGATGAGTATAATAAAAGGTCAACTGACTTTTTAAAAGATACTGTTTGTAATGTGATTGTTCATTCACTTCTGAAGAAATGACTGAGAATGTTGGCTTTTCCCCTATACCTTCCAGTTAGTACAGATTTCTTTGGGTTTTATACGGTAATGCGGAAGTAAAGCAATGAGATTACATTTTCAATAACACCATTAGTGAAATAATCCCATTCCATCTTGAGAGAAGTTATTGGTCATTTGTAACAGACTCCTACTCCAACACTGCTGCTACCACATCATTGGACAGCTCAGCGCACTTGGAAGACAACAATACGTGCTAATTCTGTTAGAAGCCTGCGTTGGCTAACATCATGCTGAGAAGAGAGGGAGCACCATCCTACCCACCCAGAGAGAGCGATGCCAATTACGCGCACTTGGACTTTTTTGGATGGCTGTGGCATCTCCAGGGACCAAACTCATGATCTCCCGAAAATGGGGCCAATGCTCAGACCATTGCACCACTCTGTAACTTTTTTAGGTTTTATTTTTGCCCTTTTAAATCAAATTTATGACAGAATCTTTTTAAATCTTGACATGGTCTAAAATTAAACCTGCATAAATCCTTCAGCGGACTTTTATAGATAATCCATCATGCTGCAGCAGTTGCCAAAAGTGAAGTAAGCCAGGCATGGATGTGAAATCCCATCATGTGTATAAAGGGCACATGTGAGAGAGGAGCCCCGCTGAGGTGTGTGTTACAGGCGGGTTGCGGTGTGTGTTACGTGAGGCCGAGCAGGCTTCACCTTCACGTCTCCGTGCAGTGTGTGTGGCTGAAGCCAGGCCTGTGGTGCTGCTACCTTTTCCCAGCAGTGTCTCCTTTAATTAGGCCAGTGCTCACACAGAGAACCAATAATGTGTCATCTTTTATAAACATATTCAAGGGAGTTTAATTATTTTAACCAGGCTGTCAAACCCACTGGAACGCTGACAGGTGTGTTACCATGTGCCCACCTGTGTGTGCATGTGTGCAAAAACATGGAGGGTCTCCTTTATAAGGCTGAATAAATTAGTGAGTACATCTCACATAACAGAATTAACCAGAGTCTCCACACCATCTGAAAGGGTGCAGGTAAAGTAAGAGTACATCAGTTAACATTACTTAGGAGAGTAATAAGCATAACTAAATGGTTAATATCACAACAATATAATCATTAGCTACTGATAAAAAAGAGGAACTAACATCAACATCAGTTAATTTTAAATATTCCAAAATTAACTAAAATTATCAACAGAATGTGAAGAAATAACATTTTGATGGTTTTACGTTAAAGACATCCATGTTTCGTGTTGCAGAGATATTTACTGAAGTTAGCATGCTAACCAGCTAGCCCTGGCCAGTCTTGTCTCGTAATACCACTTTATTCCTGAAGAGGCACTGTAGCATCAAGTTGAATCAGTCCAACACCAGAGAATGAAGAAGTAGCACTGCTGGGCCATTGGCTCATTTGAACCTCTTGTCAGTCTCAGTCATGTTGAAGGTCCTGCTGCTGGTTAAAGCATATAAGGACAGTTAGCCCATGAAATTAAGACTAAATGCAAAGATGAATGAAGCTCTTGGCAAGCAAGCATTATAATGACTTCTGTCTGCTCACCTCGAGACCATGTTCACTGGTAAGTAAACAGCTGTTGATGCTAACAGTAAGCAGGAGGAACTCTGCCTTTGTGAATGGGGTGGATACCACAACTTTTTTATGTTGCCATCTATTGTCTTACAAATTGCTACTATAATCCAGGGGACCTGAAACTTAACATTTTTCTTTTGCATAAAGCACATTTACATTTGCATAAGTTTTTTCTAATTTGTTAGATACAGCAGAGATGCAGCATAGTAAGTAAATCAACAAAACAATGATTGGAGTAACCAATGATTAGAGTATTCAAACTTAGCATGCAACTCTATGCATGTACTGATCACAGACACTTGATTTATCCTGCATCTTTTCCTACACACACACACCCACACACACATACATGTATATAATATATATATATATATATATATATATATATATATATATATATATATATATATATATCATCAAAAGAATAGTTGAACCCAGAAGGAATCAACTGACAGGAATGGTCTCGACACAGGTTTGACATGAGACGTGAATGATTCAAGTTTCACGCTCGGCCGCACATGTCACGTAAGCAAAGACGAGCCTTATGACTGACCCGATCTGAACCTGACTTACCCGACAGCTATGATTTCGGACATTACGCGAGCAGTGATGTCCTCCATGAGTCATCCTGTTAGTGCCAGCACCATAGGCAGATGGCTGCACGATGCAGGACTACATGCATGCAGACTATTACAACGACCCTTAACACCACGTCAACATCAGGAAAGACTGCAATGGTGTCGTGTCAGACTGTCTTGGAGTGATTAAGAATGAGAGCAGGTCATCTTCAGTGACGAGTTCCGCCTTTGTCTTGGTGGAGACGACCAACGAATCTGTGTGCACCGTGGTCAGCACCAAGATGAACGGTTAGTGGTCACATGTACACGTCCAGAAGGCCTGGTGTCACTCCACCTCCACCCCTACCGCACCATCTGCAGGCTGTGTGAGAATATTCAAGCTGCATGGGGTAGATTATTACAGGACACCATTAGGAACCTCTACAACTCCATGCTGAGATGTCTGGCATGTTGCGTTAGCAGACATGGTGGCCCAGCGTCATACTGAGAGACTCTGCTTTGTATGTGTAGCTTAATAAATATTTACCATATCAGTCTAAATTTATCATCATTTTTTGTTCCTGGTAACCTTTATGTTCTTTCTCAATAGCATTACAATCCCACACTTCCTTCTGGGTGGACCTATTCTTTAATGATGAGTGTGTATATGAGTGTACATATATATATATATATATATATATATATATATATATATATATATATATATATAATGTAAATATGTACTTGCATCTTATGCAAAAACTGCCACCACAGTAACAATAACATGTAGAGTTTTATTCCCCATGTAGGACAATGTAGATGGCTTTAATCTAATACGCTCCCTTATTGGAAAACACGCTCATGTGTTGAAACACTCTAAAAAGCCAGCAGCCCTCACAGGACTTTCCATCTACAGAATCAGTGGCCTAGACAAAACAGAGCTGGAAGGCAGAAAGTCATTGGGAACAAACTCCACAATAAAGCTGAAGCAGTGCCTCGGTGAAACAGCTCAGCGGACGTTTTTAAGCATCACCTTCTCCGCTCCTGGAATCCTCGCCAACACTCTGAGCGAGCGAAGGTCAGAGGGAATATTAAATCATTTGTCTAACTGGGCTTTTTCTCTCTCCTCCAGCGGCGCAGGCAGAGTGGGAGGCCGTTACAGTAGTTCATTTCCACTGCCGTGTCTGCAGGGCCCTCGCCGCTACCGACTGCTCTCGGATTAAAACCGCTAAACACGTTTACCTTGGAACTCCAGCCCCACAAAACCAGCTAAAAAGCCCTGGCAACCTCGGGAAGTGCCTCCAACACAGCTACTCCAATCAACCTGAGCCTCACCAATGGTGAATGCCGTTACAGAGCCCCAGAACCTCAGGAAGGGACGAGGAACCGACTGCTCAGAGCAGCTGATGACTTAAGATTCAGTGCATCAGAGGCAGAACTGAACACCACTCATACGAGCCGAGAGAGCAAAAAGAGAGAAAAAGAGAGAAAAAAGATAAGAAATAAGAAAACAGGAATAGAAAATGGGAAAGACAATGAGAGAAAAATATAGAGAAAGAAGAGGAAAAAGAAGAGAGAATAAGAGAGACAGAAAGAGGGATGTAATGGAAAGAGAAATATAGTGGGAGGAGAGAGATATAGAAAGAATTAGAGAGAGGGGGAAAAGACACTGAGAAAGTGGGAAAGAAAGAGAGGGAGAAAGAAGAGGGAGAGTGAGAGAGGAAGGGGGAAGGAAAAAAGAAAAAGAAAAGAAAGGAAAGGAAAAAGGAAATAGAAAAAGAAAGAATAGAAAAGAAGGGGAGGAATGGAGGATGGTGAAGACAGAGAAAAATATAGAGAGAAAGAAGACAAAAAAGAGGAGGAGAGAGACAGAGAGACAGACAGAGAGGTGCACTGAAAGAGAAACAGAACAGCACGAGAAAGAGAGTGTGAGAGAGTGAATAGGAAAGACGATAAATAATTAGGAAGAGAGAGAATTCAGTTCAATTTAATAGAAGAGAATGGAGTAGAGAGAATGAGAGGTGAGCGAGAAAAAGAGGAGATTGAGAAAAAGAGAAAGAAAGAGAGTGGAACAGAAGTAAAGATCAAGGAGAGAAAGAAAGAGACAATAAAAGACTAGAGAGAAGAAAAAGGAGAAAGAGGAAAAAAGAGAAATAGAAGAAGAGCAAGTCAATAAAAAAAGATAGAGAGAAAGAAAATCAAGTGGGATAGAAAAAGAGAAGGAGAGAGAGAGAGTCACTAGGCAAATCTGGTGTTCCCGCAGGGTCCTGGTCCTGGCTGAATTTAAAGTTATGGAAATGTCCACCTGAGCGAGACCTCACACATGCCGAGGCCTCTCCGGCACGAACTCCGGCATACAAACAAGGCCATAAAGCTCTGTTATAAATCTACCAGCAGCTCTGCTGTATTAAACCCAGAGTTTCCCTCCGTTCTCTGAAGGTCTTCTCTCAGGGTCACGCTGGCAAACAAGCAAAACCGCTAAACAAAGACTTCCCCTGCCGCTCCCTCGCACGCGCGCCGTTAAACAGGGCATTTACGCTGGCTGTTTGTGCTCATCGAGGCAGGAAGTGCGGGCAGCGCACTAATGGACATCAACACTGTTTTTATTCGCTACGCCTGACCGGCTCAAATGTTGTTATTAAGCGTTAGCGCTCGGGCAGGTATGCTAAATGAGCTAATATGAAGTCCAGGATGCCCCGGTTGTGGCTAGCCGTGCGAACGCTTTCTCCAAACCCCCCTGACAACCCCCCCGGATTCTGGCATTTACTGAATCTCACCGCACACCAAATGTCAGGCAGGGTATCAGACCGCCAAAGCACCAAAAACAAATTTCCTGCCACTAACCGAGTCATCTTTTGTTTCCTTGCACTCCTGGATCGTTTCTACGACTCCTCCCTCTGCTTCCGGACAGGGGAGGTGAGTCTACGGTACCCTTTTGTTTGGTTCACAGTGAACTGATATCCAGAAACACCTGATATTTAGAAACACCTGATATTTAGAAACACCTTATTAGCCCACCAAATTAAGGAAAAGCTAAACAGAGACAAGTACAAAGGGAAAGTGCACTGTTCCCTCCATCTGCATACCTAGGCCCAGGAGAAAGAGAGGGACAAATGAAGGAGAGAGGGAGAAATAATGGAGAGAGGGACAAATGAAGGAGAGAGGGAGAAAAAATGGAGAGAGGGACAAACAAAGGAGAGAGGCACTTAGAAAAAAAAAACTTTTTGGTTAAATTTTGGTTAAAAGCCCAATAGAAGTTGACCAGGTTCTGTCCAAATTGTTACTCACCAGTCTTGAGTCGGAACCCAACCCATCACCGTCCTGACACAGCATGAGCTCCACATCCCCAACGACGGCACTTAAATACAAGCTTAACTTATCTAGCCACGATGGTAAATTACCTTAGCAAAGAAATTTACCATATAACCTCAGTTCAGTGTTCAGCTACGACAACGTTATATAACTTAAACACAGTGTTCAGCTACGACAACGTTATATGACTTAAATACAGTGTTCAGCTACGACAACGTTATATAACTTAAATACAGTGTTCAGCTACGATAACGTTATATAACTTAAATACAGTGTTCAGCTACGACAACGTTATATAACTTAAATACAGTGTTCAGCTACGATAACGTTATATAACTTAAATACAGTGTTCAGCTACGACAACGTTATATAACTTAAATACAGTGTTCAGCTACGATAACGTTATATAACTTAAATACAGTGTTCAGCTACGACAACGTTATATAACTTAAATACAGTGTTTAGTTACGACAATGTTATTTAATCTAAGGGCAATGTTTAGTTACTACAATGTTATATAAGCCAAAGGAGCTATGTTCAGGTATGACATTGTTATATTACTTAGGGACAATGGTTAATTACGACTATGCTATACGACCTACGGACAATGTTTAGTTACTACAATGTTCTATAACCTACGAACAATGGATAGTTACGACAATGTTATATAACCCAAAGGAGCTATGTTCCGGTATGACATTGTTATATCACTTAAGGACAGTGTTTAATTACGACTTTGTTATATGACCTATGGACAATGTTTGGTTACGACAATGTTAAATAAATTAAAGACAAGTTACAACAATTAAGTTACAACAATGTCATATAACCCAAGGACAATGTTTAGCTACGACAATGTTTTATCAGCTAAGGACAGTGCTTAGTTACATCAATGTTATATGAGCTAAGGACAATGTTATTTTAATTTAACTATGACAATGTTACACTGTCGTATAATCTAAGGACAATGTTTAGGACAGTTTTTCGCTACGACAATGTTATATAACCTAAGTGCAATGCATAGTTACGACAATGTTATGTGACCCAAAAGGAGCTATGATTAGGTATCACATTGTTATATAACCTAAGTACAATGTTTAGTTGTTTAGTTTACATGCTATATAACCTAACTCCAGCTGCAGTGTTATATGACCTAATGATATAGCCTAACAACAAGCTGTCACCAGTGAATTACGAGCAACCCCAAGTTAAGACTGGGTTCAGTCAGAGGTCTAATCTTATAAGCATTCCATTCAAACAAAGGAGGAATAATAAATGGATGTCTTTAAACAAAGCAAAACATAATGTAATATGATACTGTAAACTGATATTAAAGTTAAGTTCTGTTAAGGTGGGAGAAGAGTCGTGAGAAAATCAAATGTGAATCGGAACCCGACGCGATCCTGACAGATCCTGACATGATGTCTGAACCCGCTCACCACCGCCAACCAGACAGTAATGGTCAGACCCTCTCAAGTTCGGACAAACATTTCAAGCTCTAATTCAGCTCTCAGTCAAAAAAGAGCCCTTGATTTAGACACGAACTCAAAGCCGTTTACAACAAAGCAATGACTAAGAACGGACGGCAGCGGCTTCATGTTTCCATTTCCATTCATTTCCTTCAGCTTTTCCAAGCTCGGACACTTTTCCAAGCTTGGACATTTTCCATGCTCGGATGGTTTCTTCCAAGAGAACCTGTCTAACGAAATGATCTTCCACAAAAGGCAGATAACACACACGTGCACATCTATTTAACTTGCTTTGGAGAGCAAAGCAACCAAGCACTAAAACCTTAAACAGTGTGCAGTGTCTGGCTGTCAGAAGGTAATGTGAGAAGCATGCAAAGGGCAAGGCACAAAGCGTAGACACATTAAATATGGAAAATATCAGATATTAGACATGAAGTTTAGTTGTTGGGGCTACCGTGTAATGTTTCCTGCATTTCTTAAAGGCAGTGAAACATATATAACTTGTAATTGGCTGCTTTGACTGGAACTTAAACAAGAGTCAACTGATAGAGCTGCATCCTGCTACAAGCTCCGCCCCCACACTGCTGTGGCTATTCTTACAATGGCATCGGTTCTGCCAGATCAGTTTGAACCATCCTAAAAGTCCAGGAGAACATGCTGGTAGACCTGATCCATGTTTGCAGGCTAGACTGTGCATTGGGTAAGGGTGCGCAAAGCTCGCCGGCAGGCAGGCAATAAGAATGGTGTTGCGTGATGACATCACCTTGAAACAGAGAAAAGGGCTGGAATTCCAACAAAGTGCTTCAGGCAGCTGAGAAAAGTGGTTTCTGCGGGAGAGAGTTTCTCCTTCTGGTGTGTACCTTAGACCTTATAAATCTGCAGAACATTTACATGCACAAAAAGCTGCAACACAGTAAAGGAGAGAGAAAAACTGGAAAAGCACAACAGACCCACTTTAAGAGTGGACCTGGATCAGAGGTTCAACCGCAACACACAAACACAGGAACAGGTGAATCAATTCATCTGTACTTAACTGTTCAAATCTGAAGAGAGATTCAGACCAGTTAAACCAGCATCCCCCAAGAGTTAGCCAGGAGAGCCCACCCATATGGATCACTGCTACACACCAACCACACTCAACTACCTAATGAATATTTACCAGTACGGACCACCTACCTACTCCAGAATCCACTTATACAGAAAACTAACCCGCTAAAGGCTCCCTTAAACCACCCTCAGGCCTAGTCTCCCCTTAACCTCAACGTTAAACTATAAAACAGCACTTATCGTCAAAAGAACAGTTGCACCCAGAAGGAATCAACCAATTCGAGTTTTTTTCACGCTCGGCCATGCCACGACATGTCTTATCACTGTACCTGACTGACCCAACAGGCACTACTGCCGACATGCCCTCCATGAGTCATCCTGTTAGCGCCAGCACCATTGGCAGACGGCTGCACGACCCAGGACTACATGCACGCAGACTGGAGTGACTCAAAATGGTCATCTCGGTCATCTCCAGTGACGAGTCCCGCTTTTGTCTTGGTGAAGATGGCCAGCTAATCCATGTGTGGAGGCACCGTCCAGAAGGCCTAGTGTCACTCCACCTCCACTCCTACCGCACAATCTGCAGGAACTGTGTGAGAATATTCAAGCTGCATGGGATGGATTATCACAGGACACCATTAGGAACTTCTACAACTCCATGCTGAGACGTCTGGCATGTTGCATTAGCCATACTGAGAGGCACTACTTCTGTATGTGTAGCTCAATAAATATTCCCCATATCAGTCTAAATGTATCATCATTTATTGTTCCTGGTAACCTTTATCTTCCTTCCCAATAGCACTGCAATCCCACACTTCCTTCTGGGTGCAGCTATTGTTTTAATGATGAGTGTATCAGAGGTGGAGATATGGCAGAAATATAATACTGTGATCCATCAAGAGTATATGTGGTATATCAGGATATGTACTGTTTCAGACTCTCATCAGCACAAGGTATCTGGAGCACCAGAGTTCAGATGGCAGCGTTCTCATTTCGCTGTAACGGAGCGATTGCGCCAGGGATCGTCTGAACCAAACCAAGCCCGCCGAGTCTGAAAGCACCCTTAATGAAGGTGGTCTCTGACCTGAAAGTTTCTTCCACTGTATAAACACTACAGAAACATGTGAAAGCAGAAGTGAGTCAGAGGTTCGAAACAGTGAGAAAGCCACTCTCAGGTTCTAAGTCTAGCTGTGTGTCTGCTTGTTGGGATTTAAGCGTGTGTCACAGCAGCTCATCAGCTCAGCAAAGCTCCTATAGCTGTCAAACACACACACACACTCCCACACAGCGCGCACAGCGTCCTATTACTGTTGACACACACAGGCTGCAGAGAGCAGTGCACTGGGTGTTGGTGGGAGATTGAAGAGAGAAAGCTCCTGTGACCCCACCACCTGTTTCCTCACCGCAACCCAGCACCAACCGCCACCTCGGCACACACACACACACCTAATTGGACTCACATCCGTTTCGCAAACACAGAGAAAAGCGCTTGCACACGACACACAGAAGAACTTAAAGGCGTCCAAACTGTAACGGTAGAACACACACACACACACACACACACACACACACACACCTATGGTGCATGGGGGAGTGTATGTCGAGCAAGCGAGAATGGCAGATGTAGCACCGCTGTATAAAACAACCCCCCCCCCCCCCCACACACACACACACACACACACACACACACGCAGGCATGCACACATACACACACAGGCATGCACACACACACACACACACACACACACACAGACAGACTAAAGAGCTCTGAATATGTTTATTTCAGACATTTGAATTTCTCTCTACTTCCCCCCCGTCTTATATACCTCTCTCTGTCCCTCTGTCTTACTTTCACTTTCTCACTTTTCTTTCTCTCTTTCTGATCTGTCTCACTTGCTGTTACTTTCTCTCTACCACTTTTGATCTCTCTCTCTCTCTCTCTCTCTCTCCCTATCTCTGTTTCTCTCTCTGTAAATGAATGTCTCTTTGCTTGTCTTGCTCTTCCTGCTATCCTTCCTCCACTCCTCTAATTTTCTTGTCTCTCTCCTCTCTCTCTTGCTTTCTCTCTCTCTCATCATTTCTTTCTCACTTTTTCTGTCCTATTTTTCCTCTCCTTGTCTTGCCCTCTCTCTCCCTCCTCTCTCATTCCCCTCCTCTTTCTCTTTCGATATTGCTCTCTCTCTCTTTCTCAGTATTTCTCTCTCTATCTCTCTCTCTCTGTCTCTGTCTGTGTACATAAATTGGTTTTCCGGTCTTGGGGACGATGGTAAGGGCAAGTTGTGGAGGAGAGGCGGGTTATTTAATAAATGCCAGGAACGTGTCTGACAGGAGAGATTCCATTCCAGTCTAACATTCCAGTTCTGATTCTAACATTCTAGAACTGATTCTAACATTCCAGTACTGATTCTAACATTCCAGTCCTGATTCTAACATTCCAGTACTGATTCTAACATTCCAGTCCTGATTCTAACATTCTAGAACTGATTCTAACATTCCAGTCCTGATTCTAACATTCTAGAACTGATTCTAACATTCCAGTCCTGATTTTAACATTCCAGTACTGATTCTAACATTCTAGAACTGATTCTAACATTCCAGTCCTGATTCTAACATTCCAGTTCTGATTCTAACATTCTAGAACTGATTCTAACATTCTAGAACTGATTCTAACATTCCAGTTCTGATTCTAACATTCCAGTACTGATTCTAACATTCTAGAACTGATTCTAACATTCCAGTCCTGATTCTAACATTCCAATCCCGGTTCTAACATTCCAGACCTTCTCCATAAAGACGGAGAAAGCTATGCAACACTGAGATTAATAGAATAAAGTCATAACAAAATATAACATTCAGAATATTCAGTGGTTAAATCATGAATCAAACGACCTGTCAGTATTTTGCATAGAACTTCACACCCTGTTGTTCCCAAATAATTCAATTAAGCATCTAAAAATACCAATAAAAATAAATAAATAATTAATAAAATTCATTAATAAAATATCTGAAACGGTTTCTATACTGTATGTTTCCTCTGGCTAAAAAATAACAAACATTAAAATGACAAGCCATTTCAAACGCCTGAGCGACAGACAGACCTTGTCGCCGCCTGACCGCAGAAGGCAGCGTGTCTCTGATTTGAGCGCAGCCCCCTGGAGACGGCGCGCTCAATCACGCTGATTTATTTGTCGTAAGTGCGTGAGGATTCCTCGAAGAGAGCTGCATGAGGAGCCAAGGAAAAAAAAAAGAAAAACAAAAAAGAGAAATAAAAGAGAAAATAAAAAAAAACTCCCACCAGTGTCACATAATCAAGCCAATCAAGTCGTTCAATCAAGTGGAGATTTGCGCAGAGGCCCGTTCAGGCGCGGTGATTAGGAGCGGCGTGTGTCACGACTCTGCTTTATTTACACCCAAACTCACAAATTCGGCTGTTAACAGCGGGCCTGAGCTGACACACGGCATTACGGCCTCTACACGAGCACCTCAGCTATGTCAGCAGCCCATCACCACTGCCCTTACTAAACCTACAGGGTGAGAAATGACCGCTAATGCTAGTGACCACTGCTCTCATTGGCTGTCTTGTTCTCACTGCCAGATACAGTGAATCACGAGCATGTGCCAGCCGGGCTTGTCATTAAACAGCAGTGGTTAATGCAGAAACCTTTCCTCATAGCAAAAGGCTAGCGGACCACTGCTGGCCCACTAACAGCCAAGCTGGTGGTCCGCTGATGTTTTGATGACCCAAGGGTTGACCAGTCAGTGAGGGACCAATCTTATCAAGCCAGCCAACCAATACATGCCAGCTGTCTCGGCTGTAATTTGCTGAATAAGTAGCTTTAGTTTTCCTGCTAACCTCACTAAGATTACGCTAATTCCTGCTAGTCTGCTAATGTAAGTTTCAATGTTACGTTAGCATCGAGCTAAAAGCGGCTAATATTTAAATTTCACAGACATCTGAACGTCGTAACAGATGTTTCTCAAACTCAGAATGTCGTTTTAGCATCAGTTAGCTGGAAGCAAGCCTGTGCTGTGGTGTGTTGGCTTGTAACCTGAGCTATCTTTAGCTTAGCCCGAACACTACAGCCTAAAAACTCCACAGAACAGGTTCAGTTTCAGTTTCTGTCACTCAAACACCAGGCACTCGACTTTTTCTTGTTTTTATTGTTTAACTTTGTGTTAGCGTAGCAGCAGTTAGCAAGAATCCAGCTTGTGATATGGTGTGTGGCACTGTTTGGGTCTGCAGCCCAGGATAGTAAGAGGATAGCCGCACACTCTTCGCCCATTGACGGCAAAGCTGATGTTCCATGGGCATTTTGCTAGTGTAAGAAGGTTATTAGACAGAATGCCATTTTTCAGCTCGTTTTCCACTCAGCCAAACATATTTATTTTTCCTTCATTTCTTTGCTTTCGATTTTATTTGGAAATTACTTTAGTACATGATTTTCAGTGTCAGCAACAACATTTTCACCAAAATCATTTTATATCAGACCTAGTTCTTTTATTCCATCAGTTGTCTGTAGTATTTTTAATTTCTAAAACAAAAGTCTCTGTGTGTTTATAAGAGATTAAAAACTAGTTACACCTTGTTGTCCGAGGGTGGACCAGCAGCCACCTGATCAAGCTAGCAGACCGAAATATGCTCGCTACCTGGGGCTTGCTTGCTAAGCAAACGACTCCCAATCCAATTCTGCAACAAAATCACAGATCACAAGTCTCATTTACCCTTATTTAGCTTTAGCCTTGGCTAAAAAAAACAGTATCTTTGCTATTAGTGAGCCAACTGTGGTCTGCCATCCTCTTGCTATCAAGGACGTAGTTAAAGATGGTAAGCTAACTGAAGTTAGCCGATCAAGCTACAGGCTCTAATTCAGCTTACTGTTGACTAGCCAGAATCAGCTAACTAGTCTGCTAACTAGTCCTGCAGTCTTCGAGATATCGGCACCGTTCCAACTCCAAATTGTTTGGTCTGATTGGGAATGGTGTGTTTGTCAGCAATCAGCAATGGATGTTTCCGTAAGTTTTCCCCATTAAGAACGAATGGAATGGAAAAGTGCAAGCCCATCTACTGTACTACTGCTCAGCCCGGAGACACCGTTTCTGATACACCATCTCAGGACAGACCCCCAAGTCCAAATTGAATGTTACTTTGACCTGCACTCATCTGTTTGTCTTTTTTTTCATCCCTCTTTCCGCTCTATACAGTCACATTAATTTCTGGTCCTACCCAAACCCTGTTGTTTCCTCTAACTTACAACCACCAAACTGCATGTACTCACTAAGAGCACATCCCAAACTCTAATCCACAGACATACTGACCCACACTCCTCTATGCGTCATTTATTCATCTCTCGTTCCTCTCATAGCAACCACAGCCTAGCAGGATGTGGGAAACCAATTAAGCTGCGCAACACAGCATTCTGCTTTTCGTTCAGGAAATGCACTTATCTAGCTGAATGATGCATTTGATAATAGTGTGTGCACCTATTTGATGATGACTTTTTATCCTTTTTGGAATAATGCGGGGCGAGGCAGCAAACAAAACAAGCAAGCAACACCCAAACCCCCCCCAAAAAGGAGGGATACCGCCCAACTCTACATTTCACTGATGACAATAAAATGACAACAGTACAAAATTCACCCACATCCTCTGAAGACACCAAGTTTTGAACACCAAGTTTGTTCTCTTTGAACACTCTTTCAAATTCATGCACTCGTTGCAAAAGGTGCTTCTGCACGTCATGTGTAATCACACTTTTCTACCAGAGAGGTCTCTACACCTCCAAAATAATACAGCTACTGGGCATATCAACAGAAACTGGAATTAATTGTATATCAATCAAAAAATTACAAGGAATCTGATCCAATCCTTTAACAAATCACCACAAGACTCTTCATTTAGACTTCATTGGATAAGTATTTAACCTCAAAGTCAGTCTAGGTTAGCCATATGTCCAACGTATTCTACTGAGGACAGAGTATGATCCAACCAGCAGTCCATCGGTTAGTGTCAGCCTCTATATGTCAGTGTAGATACAGAAGTGATACTGAATGACTCGTTAACGAAAGCTGCGCTGAAGAAGCTGCAGCACACCACTCAGCAGGAGGTGCGGAGAACAAAACAAATGACATCAACAAACTACACAATCCGCTTCCAGGCATTTCCAGGAGCGGCATTCAGCCACGCATCAACAGAGCGGCACACAGCCATCCCGTCCCAATCCCCTCCCCTCACGCGTCTCCACACTCTAACACATCTGCAATTTGGTCTTGACTCAGCACCGTGGAGCCGCGAACGCGAGCGTGTTCCTGAAGATCTGAAGCTGTTCCTGTCGTTCTGCGCCCCCGGCTGCATCTCGTCAGCGGGACAGGATTCGGGGAGGGGCGGTACCTGAGGTGGCAGCAGAGAAAAGCAAAGCGGCTTACCTTTCCGAACTGCTCGAAATACTGCTTCACGTCCTCCACCACCGTGTTCGCCGATAGTCCGCCCACAAATATTTTCTTTGTTCTCGTGACCATCTGGAGAGACGAGAGAAAAAGAGAGACATCAGTACACAAACATGCCAAGCTAATACCATTACGAGATACATGCACAAACACAGACGGAGAAATGAAAAGTCAGTGTTTTAGCAGGCCCGACAAGCAATCTATAGGGTTCATCAATTCAAGAGCTGCGTACTTCGATAGGAAGGGCCCTTTTCACTGAGATGCAACCCAACCAGTCGCATTTCAGGGCTGCTTGATTGGACTGCTGTAACTGTGTTGCTACATATTGTATTGCAGGTATCAGTTTTGGGCCTGTATCAAACATAAATTGGAATTTGCTGGATTCAGATGAAAATAACAGAATAAATGAATGAATCAATCAATCACACGGAAATACACTGAGGGTGACCCACACTTAAAGGACTGAAAACAAAATTAAAATGGATTTTAGTCTGGAAAACTATCTGGAAATCTGGAAAGACGACAGAACAAATTGACAATAAGCTCAAACAAGATAAATGGTAAAAAAAAAGAAAGAAAACAATTAAGATGTCATTAATAAAAATACGCATGTATAAAATATATTAAAAATAAAATCAATATGATACACTAATACATAAGATGAGGATTAATAGGCCGATAACAAAAAAATAAAAGAGACAGCAAAAGTAAATAAATAAAAAAGAATCGAATCCAATCCTGTGACAAATCACAGTTCACAGGANTATTAAAAATAAAATCAATATGATACACTAATACATAAGATGAGGATTAATAGGCCGATAACAAAAAAATAAAAGAGACAGCAAAAGTAAATAAATAAAAAAGAATCGAATCCAATCCTGTGACAAATCACAGTTCACAGGACTTTTAGACTTCTGTAGCTTTAGTTTCTTGTAGACACACTCACTCATCAATAACAGCAGCCCTCATGCTTGTACCTGGGCCAAAATGGCCCAACTACGCTAACTAGCTTAGTACATGTCTACCGTAACTACATCTCATACCTCTCAAATACTAGCGTTATGAGAATAAATAACTTCATCTTTGTGGTTTATTCCAAACTACTTTGAACCATTTCCTTTGGTTCAGTCTTTACACAACCTTCATGCCATGTTCAGCTGACATTTTTAAAACTGCAGAAACTAAAACAATAAGAGTTTGATAGGACAGCAATGCACTCTATTACTTGATATGATTTGAAATTGTCTCTCAGTACAATTACCGTGATACTTTAGACACAGCACGATTTAACTGCGATATTTGCGACCCATTCGTTCTAATCCAATAAATTTATATCAAATTTAGTTTACAGTATTTATATGCTAAATGTAAAATGATGTTTTATATAACCCTGTAAGTCCAAGTCTCCAAAACAGTAACTTTACAGGAGAGACTAATAATCTTCCTAACTTTCATTGTAATTGAATGTACAGATAGTTTGTTCTAAGTAGCTTTGGGCTACTTGTGTTGGTTCATCCATCATGAACAATTTAAAGAACAGTTGCTGAGCTCGAAGTATAAATTATTGAGGTACACAGAATCAATCAACCGATATTGGCTGAGAAACATACTTTTATTTTGGGAAAAAATACACATACTTGCTACATAACACTGACATAATCAAGTCACAAACATGTCATATGCTGGTTATGAGTTGTGAGGATGAACTGTGCCATTTTACCATTACTGGTAATTATCATGACAGGTGTCATTATGTTTGATGCTGTGATAGTTAATGTCACATGCTAGTTTTGCTAAATGTAATTTGCTAAATTGTCATAACATCAAACATTAAAATATCTGTTATAACAATTAACAGTATTGCTAATATGGCATAGGGTTATATTCCGGAACATGATCTGTCATGACAGTGTATGACAGTAGTGTATGACATGTTTATGTTATGGTTATGTCAGTGTTATGTAGCAGGTTTACTGCAATGTGTTAATAATATATTGGTATTATTTGGACTAATATTTACTTTCATTGGACTACACTCATTCATTCATTCATGCACTGATCTTCTAAACTGACCATACTCCTGACCATAGGGGGTGCTGCTTATCCCAGCGCTCATTGGGTGGAAAATAGGAAACACCCTGGACACGTCACCAGTCCATAACGGGGCAGCCACACACTCACACCTAGGGGCCAATTTGGCATCTCCAGTTCCCCTGACTGCATGTCTTTGGACGTGAAGGAAATGCCAGACTATCCTAATCCATCCAAACACACAGTAGAAACAGATAAATAACACTGTGACTCGTCATGTGCGATATTAGTACTGTAAAGCCAGATAAGGGGATAACGATTATTCTGCAGCCGTAACTAAAGGCTGGGAATTGTGGGACATACAGCGTGGGTGCCTGGTGCTAGGATATACTGTTTATTAGCAAAACAAAGGACTGGAGAGCACCTACACCACAAAGCTTTCACAATCCTGCGACTACACCTTGCTCCAAAAGGCTGATATTGGTGTGCAGAACAGGCATCTGCATGCTAGTGGTGAACATACTATCCTAGCCAGCCTATCACAGCCAATCAGAGCACCAGATTCTAATGGCTGCGCATACAACAACAATGCATTAAAACATCAGAAGAACTCTGTGGGTGGAGCATCTGAGGCTTAGACTAGTAATATAGACACAAATGCAGAGTGAATAAAGACTGAACGTGCTTGTGCGACGCGTGAGCGGTGACTTCTCCTGGAGTTCCCCGGTTTCTCGCCCACACGCACTTCCAAGCAGAGCGAGTGAGTCATTCAAGCAGCTCGCTGGGACCAAAGGCCTAAGCTTCAGCGCTAAAGGTCTCTCTTTGAAGCTGCTTTTCCCTTTGAGATGATCTGACATGCTGTTGTCTTAACGAAAGCTTTAATTGAAGGCAAGTCTGAAACTACAAGAGCTGCATTATCAGTGCTGTGTTCCTGCTTCCTTACCATGGCAACTTAGCACACGGAGTCTTATGCAAATTATATGTGATTATGCACAGGGATTGTAAAACGCATACTTTAGCAGTATTCTACTCTTTCATCATTACTATACTTTTAAAACATCATAGCTTAAAGCTTAAACTCGGGGAGTTTTACTATGATAATGAAGGCATTTTATTACTCTTTTTCAAATATTTTCCATTCCTGTCCTATCCTATCATATCACATCCTATCCTATTCCGTCATGTCCTGTCCTGTCCTGCTCTCCCCTGCCCTGTCATTTCCTGTCCAATCCTATCCTATCCAATCCAATCCAATCCAATCCAATCCTATCCTATCCTATCCTATGCTATGTTATTATGTCCTGCCTTGATTGATCCTATCCGATCCAATTTTATCCTGCACTGTCCTTGCTTTTCTGTTCCTGTCCTGTCCCGTCCCGTCCCATTGCATCCTATCCTATCCCGCCCTATCCTATCCCGTCCTATCCTACCTTATACTATCCTATACTGTCCTTACTTATCATGTCCTGTCCTGTCCTGTCATGATCATGATTTAATGGAACCGAATAGAAAAGAACTGGACAGAATACAATGGAGTAGGATATGACAACATAGGATAGGACAGTCAAGCAGTCAAGATATGATAGGCCAATAGGACAATACAGGTCACCATAGAAATGGAATTGAATGAAATATTAAAAAAAGAACAAAAAAAACTTTCAGCATTCTCGGCTGTTTAAGCTTTCATTGCAAAGAATCCTGTTTAAATGGGTTTCAATAGTCACTGCACAGGCAAATCAAAACAACATGCACAACCCCCTCCACACACATACACACACACACACACACACACACAGTGGGCACCATTAGAGCACCTTTTCCACCCTGTTAAACCTCTGGCATGTTTATTTGTTTGGCAACACGTTCTGGTACTTTCTATCAGCCATCAAAACGCGCCACACTTAAGACAATAAAGAGCACAAACGCGGGCCCTTTCCCTCCTCCAAACACAATTAGGCAGCACGGGGGGAAAGAATCAGAGCACATTAAAGCCTCAATTAAATCCACAGCGCAAAGTATATGGAGCATTAGAAGTACGGCGAGGAAAAAAGAGCAGAAATATGAAGCTAAGGGTAACAGAGAGAGTGAGAGAGAGAGAGAGAGAGAGAGAGAGAGAGAGAGAGATTGGAGGACAGATGTACATATGATTACAGCTCTCCAACATAAGTAGGTGTGTATATTTGTGTTTATGTATCCACACAAAACACAAACACACTTACTCACACAGATTCTGTCTTACATGGCTTCAGAATGAAAACATGCAGACGGTTGTTTAACCGTATATATGTATAATGTATATATGTATATATACTGTATAATAATATATCAGCTCACTGGACAAAATCAAGTCACCTGTGACTGAAACCCACTTAATAGCATGTAATGCATCCACGAGCACTAATAACAGCTGTGATTGGATTTAGCATGGACTGGAAGTTTCTGGATGTAGGCTGTGTGTTTGTGTGTGTGTGTGTGTGTTTTAT
>CM067490.1:23676588-23690468 GCA_034552555.1 Semaprochilodus insignis | reverse complement strand
CACACACACACACACACACACACACACACACACACACACACACACACACACACACACANNNCACACACACACACACACACACACACACACACACACACACACACACACACACACAGCCAGAGGACCCTGTCAGAAAGAGCAGCTGAATGAAACACGCTGTCTCCTGTAACTGTAAAAACCTTTTCCTGCCGCTACACCACAGCTGCACCGTTCAGCCCCGCAGCAGAGCACGCCAGTTAGAGGAGCATAGCCAGTCCCTCTCTCTTACCAATACTGGCATCATTAGGCCATAAATCAATACATTTCATAGGATATCTGATACCACAGTGGGAGGTAGATTTATTCTAAGGGCTAAAATGTGTCACTGCAATACATATTTGATTGGCAGTTTGGCACGGAGTTGTAGAGGTTCCTAATTGTGTCCTGTGATAATCCATCCCATGCAGCTTGAATATTCTCCATTCTGAGTAACTCCATGACAGTCTGGTACGACACCATCCTAGTCTTTGCCGACGTTGACGTGGTCGTTGTAACGGTCTGTGTGCATGTAGTCCTGCGTCATGCAGCCGTCTGCCAATGGTGCTGGCACTAACAGGATGACTCATGGAGGGCATCACTGTATGCTGTCACAAACTGTGGCAGTCGGGTCAGTCAGGCATAGTGATAAAGGCCGTCTTTGCTCATGTCACATGCCGGCCGAGAGTGAAACTTGAATCATTGGCATGTCTCATGATGTCAAACCTACCCACCAAGTGTCATTCCTTTCGGTTGATTCCTTCTGGGTGCAGCTATTTGTCAAACTATTCTTTTGATGGTGAGTGTACTGATTACTATATTGTAACATAGTAACTATATTTGCACTGTATACATCATGACCCCCTGGTTCCATTCCCCACTACTGTAAAAAGAGTCACTCAGTTTCTCCACAATGCACCATTTCACATCAAGCCACTCCGACTGGTTCCATCTTCATAATTGAATTATGCCTGTTAAAAGTAGAATCTCCCTTTAATGCAGTCCTGAGAGCTCTATTTAGGTTCATATATTAAGCTGGCCAGAGCTCCCTGCAGCCATAACCCTGCAGTGATGATGAAGATCAGTGATGAAGACTGATAGGCCAGCCAATTGCTCACTCCGGGGGCCTAGAGACAGTGGCACCGACACTCGGAACCAGCCAAACAAAGCTACCCTGCAGAAGTCAATAGGTTAAAAAAGGCCACGTTTATAATGAAAATAAATAAATAAATAAATAAACAAATGTTTCCCCTCCAAGACGTAAATAAGAGCAATGGTGAAATCCAGAAGTGCTCTTCAAAGCTGTTCTGAAAAATTAATATTATGATAATTAAGTGCTCGCCTCAGGCCAAATCTCGGAGACTGGAGCTCGGGAGCTCGGAGTGTTTAAGAAATTATCCAGACTATTAAGCCGAGGGCGATACAAAATGTGCAGGAGAGTGAGAGGCAAGGCCCGTGTCTCGGAAAGGCTGCACCACTGAAACCTCTTAGCACAGGATGTGAGCAGACAAAAAAAGACTCAACTCATATGTTAAAACTTACAGGCACAACGAGAAGCAATTTCACTCCATCATGAGCCCAGTGAGGTGGGCTACAGAATGATCCTACTCGAGTAAACAAAGAACACTGGGGGTTGGAGGGGGGTTTGGTGAGGGGGTTAACCTGTGGCACTGGCTGTTTGGACAGTAAATATAATGGCTATTTTGGCGTATTTGTAGATATCAGAACCACTGGTTTGCAGCTTAATGACTGGATCTACAGTTTTCAGGACCAAAAATAACCATCTAGCAACACCCTAGCAACCACCTGGAACAACATAACAACCACCTAGCAACCACCTGGAACAACACAGCAAACACCTGGCAACCAAAACCTTTGCAACCAGTGTAGCCACCGAGTAACTCCACTGCAACAACCTAGCAGCATCCTAGCAACCACCTGGGATACTAAAGCAACCACCTAACAACCACCTGGGATACCAAGGTAATCATATAGCAACCCTGTATGGAATACTACAGTAACCATCTACTTACACCAAAGCAACCACAACAAACACCATCGCCACCACCTAGCAACCACCTTGGTATACCACAGCAACCACCTATCAACATCCAGGCAATTATCTGTAACATCTTAGCAAAGTAACCATCTACCAACACCATAGTAACCACCTAGCAACAACCCAGAACACCACTACAATAATCTTGCAACACCCTAGTTGCCACCTGGGATACCATAGCAATCACCTGGAACAACACAGCAACCACCTGGGATACCATAGCAATCATACAGCATTAAGTATCACAGTATCCGTCTACCATCACCTTAGTAACCACCTGGAACACCATAGCAACCACTTAGCAATCACATGGGATACTATAGCAACCACATAGCCGAACCTGAGCAATTACCTGTAACACCCTAGCAACTAGCTAGCAACACCTGAGTAACCACCTGGCATACCAAAAGCAGCCACTGTGAACCATTTACTTTACAGAGACTGAATGAGAGCGCTTATTGTACATGCCATTCCTGTTTTCATAGTGAACCGTGTCCAGTTTATATAGCAGTAAATATGCATACATATCACGTATAATGAAAATGCATTGTGATCTAATTTTTGCCATATGCTCGCCCTTATCAGCCAGTCACATGACTCACTACAACATCCAGGCTGGAAGCAATCTGAGGAGCAGAAATAAACAATATAACAATATATAATAAGCAATATTCATCTTCTCATAATTCATCAAGATTTCATGCCTTAACGTGTAGCGGCGAGCGCATGGACATCACGGAACACACACAAACGCCTCAGCGACACAAACGTATTAAGCCTCCAGACACCCTGCACTCACCCTGAGCCTGTAATCACATCAATACTGCTAATGCTGTACAGTGCAGCGAGGCAGACCAAAGCTGAGATCACTCCAACCCACACGCACTCTCTAACACACATGCAGGTTTGTTTTTATATCGTACCAGGACAGGAGGTTTACACATACGTGGCTATATGTAATAATAAGATGTACTATACAGCCTACATAATAATACAGATACAGGACATCACATTTCACTGCTCCACAGCTCAGTGCTGGGAGCCTGCTGATGCTTTGCATGGGGCTTGGTGACCTTAGGCCAGTGTGCAGCCTTCCGATGCTTTGCATGGGGCTTGGCGACCGTGGGCATGTGTGCAGCTGCTCCAGAGTGTTCTATTCTTTCGGCAATGATATTCTATAGAGATAAAAAAGATGCATGCGTACAGTTGTGACACGCTTGTGTCAGCAATAGGTGTACCTTGAAGCAGATTTCATTTTTGAAGATTTCATTTAGAAGGGGTGTCTGGACAGTTCTGGACATATAGTGTACATGTATTTGTATGGAATGGGAATTTCTGAAGACTAATCCTAATCCTGACATTAACCTCAGTAACCAAAACAAACCTGGGACATTTTCATCCTGCAAAAACACAAAAACAAATCACTCACAAGCACACACACACACACACACACACACACACACACACTGTCATCTCTGCTGCCCCGACACATGCAGGTCAGTGTCAGTGTCGCTGCGAGGCAGTGAAGCAGGAAGCTGTGGAGACTATCAGATAAGTGTGTCTGTAGTAGAACCGCGCAAGAAGAAATCACCTCAGCTGGATCCTGCTAGCATGGCCAATTCACCTTCACTGGATCCTATGGTAGTAAAAAAGCAAATGTCCCTGCACTGGATCCTGCTTAGCTAATGCTAATACACCTCTACCAGATCGTGTTTAGCTAATACTAATACACCTCTACCAGATCATGCTCAGTGAATACTAATACAGCTCTACCAGATCCCGCTTGGGTAACGCTAATACACCTCTATCAGATCCCGCTCAGCTAATACTAATATACCTCTACCGGATCCCACTTAGGTAATGCTAATACACCTCTACCAGATCATGCTCTGCTACTCCGAATAATTCACCTCTGCCAGATCCTGTTCTAATACTACAGCTAACTTACTTCTACTAGATCCAGCTCTGCTACTCTGACTAATTCACCTCCACTAGGATCCAGCTCTACTAATCCACCTCCACCAGGATCCAGCTCTGCTACTCTGACTAATTCACCTCCACCAGGATCCAGCTCTGCTACTCGGACTAATTCACCTCCACCAGGATCCAGCTCTGCTACTCCGGTTAATTTACCTTTACCAGATTCCGCTATGCTACTACAGTTAATGCACCTCTGGTGGATTCTGCTGTTCTAAATGTGGCTAATGCACCTCCGCTAGATTCTTCCCATCTAATAGGGCTAATTCACCTCCACTGCATCCTGCATACACAGCAGACTGACAGCTCAAGGTGAGCGTAATGTCAGCCTCGGCTGCGGATGAAAGAGCCGTCAATATCTGCTGATGACTTTCCTCTCGTCAATTCCTCTGAACTGAATCTGACTGATCGATAGCTTTTGAAGGAAACTATTTTAATGTTAATATTCCACTGACACGCATTAATGGATTAGTCTGACTCCAGGGAGGTTAAATATTGCCACGTGTGTCACAAAGGCATGATAATAGACCAGATCAAAATACACACTGTATAACTGAAGCTCTCTCATTCGCTCTTCCTCTCCTGCAAGACGGCTGGACTGGCATGATTGTAAGTACAATATTACACAAGCCTAATGAGAAAAATAATAACATACTATAAAAACAACAGCATTAATAATAACAAACACAACAGCAATAATTAATTATAATCATAATGATAATAACCAACCAAGCAGATGGATTTAGTTTACATATGGTGGATATAGCCTGCCTCCCTCTCTCTCTCTCTGGATAGATCCTGAGAGAAGTGTGTGGGGATTTTGTATGACATGCTCTGAGCGAGCCCACCCGCCCGTCAGGCGGCCGAGTGAGGGGGAGGGGCTCGCTGGGGCTCCAGCTTTAATTGGCTTTCGGCTTCTCTCTCTCACCCACCAAAAACCTGCTGTCAATCTGCCCACACTGACTGACTCCTCACTGCTCACTGCTACTGCACCACTGAGAGAGAGAAAGAAAGAAAGAAAGAAAGAAAGAAAGAAAGAAGAATAATAGGACTTAAGAAAGAAGGACTGAGAAAAAAAGAAAGAAAGAAAGAAAGAAAGAAAGAAAGAAAGAAAAGAATGATAGGAATTGAGAAAGAAAGACAGAGAAATAAAGACAGATGAAAGAGAAAGAAGGACTGAAGAACGAAAGAAAGAAGGAAAGAAAAGGCAATGATAGAAAATGAGAGGGAAAGAAAGACAAATGAGAGAGAAATAAACAACAATATGGAGACAGAGAGAGATAGAGAGAGAAAAAAGAGAGAGAGAGAGAGAGAGAGAAAAAGAGAGAAAGAGAGAGCCCTGCTGTGTGAGCTCATTCTCTGTGCTGGAGGTAAAGCAGTGGGCAGTGAGTTCTGCAGGCCGGCTCACTGCAGACTGTCCACCCAGCTGTTCCTCTCTGCTCTCCTGCTGTCCTGGGACATCCCTCTAACACACCCACAGCCTGCAGAGGAGCGCGAAACCCAAACCTCTTTAATCACAACTCAAACGCCCTGAGACTACATCACACCTCCATCATTTACAGACACCAAAAAAAACACAGCTGTCAATTACTGAACGAGAGTGATTTGAGAACAAGGACAAGGAGAGAGACAGAGACAGAGAGAGAGAGAGAGAGGGAGAGGGGGGGAGAGGGCCTGAGGCTGGCAGTGTCTTTTTTGCTAAATCCACTCGTATGCGGAGTCCCGTTAGGGAGGGATTTGCTCGTCCTGAATGCGCTCCATATGTCAACAAATGCAGCATAATAGGAAATGCAGTAATGCAGCTTTTATAAGCGTGCTTATAGGGAGCTACCACCCCATGTGGGAGACTGGGGTTCCATTCATGCTGTGCTACACCTATAAGAGTCCCTGGGCAAGACTCCTAGCACTACATTGGCCTACCTGTAATATGAATCAACCTTGTAAGTCGCTCTGGATAAGAGCATCGGCTAAATGCCGTAAATGTTAATGTAGCATGTAAACAACTTTCCAGACTCAATTTTCCAGGCAGCAGTTTGCTGAAGACCCTTCCCTGTTCCAACATGACTATGCCACTGTGCTCAAGGTGTGGTGTGGAGGAACTCCAGTGACCTACACAGAGCCCTGAGATCCACCCCACTGAACACCTCTGGGATGAACTGGAACGTTGATGGTGAGCCAGGCCTCCTCGTTCACCATTAGTGCCAAATTCCCACAGACACATTCCAATATCTTGTGGAAAGCCTTCCCAGAAAATGTTATAGCTGCATAGAGGGGGCAACTTCATAGTAATGGCCATGTCGTTGGACCAGAATGGTCCTATAGATGGTTGGGTGTCCGCATACTTTTGGACATAGCACAAGCTTCTCCCCAGCTGGCCTTTTACAAAAGTACTGTATGTCAATGAAAGCAGCACAATAATGGAACACATTTCAAAGCAAGGCTCTTGCTGTAGTCCTGTTGCTATGAGAAAGCAACAACAACCAGGGGATTGGTTTGCAATTACGACAACGTTTCTAATGACAACCCCCCCCCAACCTCCATCCCTCAGCCCCCCCAGGAGGGAGCTGTGCAGCTAAGCAAGAAACATCACAGCTGGTTGGCCTCTAGGGGCACGGGACAGATGAGCTACGGAGCAGCGGCAACTCCAAACCCTCCACCGCGCTTCCTCAGCCCCTCTTTCTGTCTCTCTGTATCTTCCTCGCACTGACTCATCCGTTCTCTCTCACTCACTCGTTCATCACTCTTTTTGCCCCTCGCTCCATCTTTGCTAATTGCTCCCAGCTCCCTCGTTTCCAGCCTTGCGCCATGCAAGGTTTTCCTCCGTCTTTTCTCACGCGGCAGCATCCCGAATCTTCCGAGGAGGGGGGGTTATGAGGTGGAGGAAAACGGCAGTGCATTCGGTTCATTTATCTTCTCCGCGCTCCCCCTTGCCGCGAACCTTCGAGGTCCGCCGGCCAATTAAAAAGCAGCGCTCCTGCCAGCCACACTTGCTCAAGCACGGGGCGTCCCGCCAGGGATATCCACCAACGCCTCGGAAGGTGTTCTTCCTCGAATGTCAGAGAGGTACTTGAGCAGCAGGCTGAGAACAGTCGGCGGTAAGTGCCCGCGATTCAAATGCCACCATAAAGAACTGTTGACTTTTATGTAATGAACCATTTGGGAGTCCAGGATAAATCAGTTTTACAGGAGGAACCGCCGCAGCTGCTCCGTTACGGAAAAGGGTCCAGAGATTTTAACAGCCGTCATATTTTACGTTAACAGTCCCACTTTACCCCAACGCTACCTCGCATAGTTATTGTTGCTCTGTTATATTATCATGGCCCTCGTCAACGTAGCACCTGTATAACAGCGATATGGAGTTATTTTACTTGGTGGCATTAAGGAAAATTACCCATCAAATGGACGGCTGGAACGATGACCTGGCTGCTTCACTGTATCACTATGGTTGGGATGCAAGTGACTAGGAGCAGGTGTCATTTGGCCCCAGCGGGAATGGCCTGCTGTTGGTCTAGACCTTCATCCGCCTCTGGGGGAAATCAATTTTACCCCAAATGCAATCCCCCAAAAAATGGCCGAAGCATTTGCTTCTTCACGGTTGCACACCAGTACGGACAAAACTCGGGGCTTGAAAATGACCACAATCACTGTTTGTAGCTATGCAATGTCCATTTTCATTGAACACAATGTTACATGATGTCAGAAACCACATACACACGGCTATCTGAGATTACTTTGCTGGACACTCAGGCCAAAATGAGTAATGCAACCACAGAGGGAGATTTCAGCTCAAAGGCTAATAAAGGCCTACTTTACAAACGTCTTGAAGGTGGAAGAAAACTACATGTGCTTTGGGCTGGATGCCTACATAGAAGGTACGTGACTTTGGTCAGGGTGAAAAGTGTCCAGATGCGGTTTTACACGCCCAGTTCCACCCTATGATCTGGTCCTAGAAGGAAACGAGCTGTTTTCCCTTTTTTGGTGAGCTCATGATTAATTACATGAGCTCTGCTCTGATTGGCTGGTTTACAGCAAGACGGCATCCTCAACCATGCCCACTGATAGTTCTGTTCCTTGGGATAGGAACAAAGAGTGCAGACGTCCCCTTCACAGCTTGGGGTGATAGACTAAATATAGATGAGTTAAGACTGTTACAAAGCAGTTTGGAATTTTGGAATCCGATTTTGTAAATGCAGGATCTGAAGGAATAAAAAGAGGGCTTGGGGTTCGCGGTATCTCCTTATTCAAATAAGCCAAAAATGGCATTAAGGTCAGTGCTACATTGCTAATTCTAGCTAACACTATTAGCCTCCGGATTAGTGGCTATAGCATTTAGGATTTACTGAGTGCACTACTGAGTTTCAGTGACTGTGTGATGTGAGCTAACTGGACAAAAAATGAGTCACCTGTGACTGAAACCTACCTAATAGCGTGTAACAGCTCCATGAGCACGAATAGCAGCTGTGATCGGATTGGGCATGGACTGGACAAGTTTCTGGATGTAGGCCACATCAATGTTCAACTGTGCAGTTGGGCCAGATTTGGTGGATGCCTTCCCTGGCACAATTCTGAGGACAGTTTCCTGTAGACTGGGATTTTAGCCACTGCTGGTATGACCATACGCGTCCACCCACCTGCAGATTCAACTACTTCCTTCACACTATGGTCTTTGGTACGCCCAAATGCAGTCACTCCTTTTAGCCAATCATTAACATCTGCTTTGGAGCCATTTTCCACACATGGAACGAGACATTCACTGCACTGTACCACCTCTTCTCAATTCTGAATTAATGCTGTCAGGTATTTATACCCCAGTCATCCTCGTTCAGGGCCATCTGCAGGAGCCTGAAGTTACTACCACCTTAAACACGCAAGGTAACTACTGTTTTGTCCGGTGAGTGTGAGTAATGCATGGTAGGTATCATGAATCCTGATACACCACGCTACCGAACAACAATCATACCAAGTGTTAGTTTTAGGCCACGATGTTGCTTAAACAGCTCACCATAGTTTAAGCCAGGAGTGCTGTTGCTGTTTGCATGATGCTAACCAGGTGCTCATCTTACAGTGTAGCTTCAAGGCAAAAATAAAGAATCAAAGACTGAATGGCATAAAGGACAAAAGGTCGCAAATTTCCATTTTTCACTCAGCTACGTTTTGAGCGGTGGTACCAGAAAGTGCCCGGCACCTCTAGCAGCAGGAGAAAGGGCCAAAGCAGAAAATGATGACGAATCTCAACCTCAGAAGAGCCTCTTTGCCTGCCTCTAATAGCGGCGACAAGGGCACCTTGAACAGCTACTTTGCCAGACAATGCGGCTCCGTGTAAAGAAGGCTAAAACTGAGGAATGTGAGGGGGAAGAAAGCTTGGTGCTATTAATAAGTCAAATATAATTCGGCGCAGATGAATGCGAACGGCTGACACCGAGGACACCCGGCTCTTATTGAAACCCGCCCCCCTCCGGCTCGCTTAACGGGTTTTCGGTGGGAATCGGAGCGCAGCGCTAACAGGCTTTTGTTGTCCGAAAGAATAAGTGATGAAGCCTCCGTCGAGTGCAGGAGAGTCGCTCTTAACTAGCCGAGAAAAAGGGAGCTGGTGAAAGGGAGAGGGCAGAAATCTGCCTCTCTGAAATGGAACGGATCCTTTTCTTTTCCTTTTCTTCCTTCTTCTCGCCCCATTCTCTCTCTCGCTCACTCTCTCTCTGTGTCCTCTTTGAAATAATGAAAACAGCTTGTGGCTATAGTGGCGGCTGCAGATGGGCTAGAAGTGGCTCCTCATTCGCCTCGCTCTCCGCCAGCACACTTCAACTCTCCCCAAATCTCCCCATCTTGGCCCCAGGAGCGTCCTCGCAAACAAACAAACCTTGCGCGCTCCCAGTCGCACACGCAATGCTCCGCAGGTGCGTTCCGCTTTCTTTGACGTTCATTTCCGGAGCAATTTGCGCCGAGAGATATTCGCTAATGTATCAGCTGATTACGAAAGCCGACACGAGCGCCGTTCAGGCGTGTTCTTGTGCACAAAAGAGCTCTGAAGAAGTTCACGCCATGACGGCGACGGCTACCCTGAGTTAGCAATCACGGCACATGGAGGATCGGTCTCGCCGTGTTATGCAGCACATTTGGGAGCGTCTTGGGGACGTAAACAAAGGAGATCAGGTGCGCGAGTGTCTGAGACATACAACTGGAACAAACTATTCAGGAAAGGCAACAACGTTACCCAGCAGGACTGTCCTATGTCCCCTTTTATTCTCTCGACTAAGACTAGACGGCTCTTATACTGGAGAGCTGTCCACTGATTGTTCAACGTTTCTGCATAATTCAATTAATCAAAGTCACTCAGAGTGATTCAATATGACGTTCAATGGAGGTAGAAGGTGGTGGTGGTGACAGGAAACAAGGGTTGCAAAGTCAATAGACCATAGAAATACAGGCATTTGATGTACACTCATCATCAATAAAAACAGCTACACCCAGAAGGAACCAAACAACAGGAATGAAACTTGGTGGGTAGGTTTATTATTATTATTATGAGACATGCGAATGATTTCACGCTCGGCCGTGTGACGTAAGCAAGGATGCACTGTATTGCTGTACCTGACTGACTATATAAGGTCGTCCTGTGGTACCTTCATTCCATTCTGACTCGTGGTGTTGTGTTGGTAGCCTCCTTTGCAAGGGAAGTATGCCTCAAGAGTTCGAAAGCAATTCGAGCAGTTGGAAGAGTCGGAGAGGGGTCACATCGTAGGGCACCTGAAATGCGTGATGGTCTTATTGATGTATTGTGCGCCATACCGGTTGTGCGGATGCTACCATAGCACTGATGGCGGCAGTGGATAGAAGAAGGCACGCACCAGCAATATGGAGGATCTGGGAGACCTGCGCGAACCACGGAGAGGGAGAACCGACGGATTGTCTGACATGTGGGGAGTGACCCAACAGCCACGATTGTGGACATTCAGCGAGCAGTGATACCCTCCATGAGTTAGTACAAGCACCATTGGCAGATGGCTGCACCTTTGCAGGACTACATGCACGCAGGCCGTTATGACGATTGCCCTTAACAAAAGACTGCAACAAAGACTGCAATGGTGTCGTGCCAGACTGTCATGGAGTGACTCAGAATGGCAGCGGGTCATCTTCAGTGACGAGTCCCGCTTTTGTCAACCAACGAATCCATTTGTGGAGGCACTGTGGTCAGCGCCAAGATGGACGGTTTGTTATCACGCGCCACACGTCCAGAAGGCCTGGTGTCACTCCACCTCCATCCCTACCACATAATCTGAACTGTGTGAGAATATTTAAGCTGCATGGGATGGATTATCACAGGACACCATTAGGAACCTCTACAACTGCATGCTGAGACGTCTGGCATGGTGCGTTAGCAATCATGGTGCCCCGATGCCATACTGAGAGACACTACTTCTGTATGTGTAGCTCAATAAATATTCCCCATATCAGTCTAAATGTGTCATCATTTATTGTTCCTGGTAACCTTTGACAACCTAATGATGAGTGTATCAATGGTACTGAAGAAAAAGAGGGTTAAAGGGGTTAAACACCTTGGACGTCTGGTTCCTATCAGCACAGCTGTGAGCAACGCTTCCCTAGAACGGCTCATTTCACATCAAACCACTACTGAATGACTTTGTTTACATCTTCACTGACTGGTGGAGTCCAGCTCTTCATTTCCTCCTTCCTCTGCCTCATCAACATGCCCTACACCATGTCTCCACAATGAAATCTTAACACACCTGCACCATCAAACGACAAATTAAGACTACCTCTTTAACATTCCACTCTGACGTTACTCTTATCCTCCACAGCGGACCCTCAAGAGTGTCTCAATTCAGCCCGCGGGTGAGAAAAGAAAGGAACACATCCAGGAAAACGTTTAACACCCTGAGCGGCGCAGTGGAAATTACCGGTAGCATAATCGATATTTCAATCATGATCGCGGCTCGGACTAAAACAAGGAGCTGGTTTAACAGCTGTCCCTCGGTGATATCGGCAGCTACAGAGGAAGAGAAGAAAAAAAGAAATGTTAATTGACCTCGTAAAGAAGTAGTAAAAAAAAAAGGAGGAAAGTAAACGCACTTGAACTCGAAGGAGAAATACGCAGAGCTTAGGCTCTAATTAATAAAACACTGGCGAGTGGCACGAGGCATCAGGTTTACAGTGTAAACAGCGGCACGGTTCTGCTGCGCTCTGATAACGCTTGTTCAAACCCGTTTGGAGTGCGGCGTTGAGAGAAGCCCTTCACTTCTGCTGCGTAAACTTCCACCCAACACACACAAACACAATCCCCGCTGCGCTAATAGTGTCCATTACAGCCGCGCAAAGGCCTCCGCTGCTCCTGGACTAAAGCTGCGCTTAATTACAAACAGCAGATGTGCGAGGGGAGCATTTACTGAGGCAAGAAACGCCTGGTTAAGGCCTGGAAGTCTCCACTGTCTCCAAAGTGCAGTAGGCCTGCAGAGTCAGCAGTGTGATTCTAAATATACCACAGCAGACAAAAAGCCACACTGTGATTGTATTAATACATAGATCAAATGTCCACCGCTCCGCTCACTGCTCACCGTCCTTATAGGTCCACTATAGGTTACAATGGGCTGTAGCCCATCTGCTGCATAGTGCATCAGCCCCCCTCTACTCTCTGATCACAGGACTACTAGGGTGGTGGTACTGAGATGATAGCGTGATGCTGTTGGTGGGGGGGTTTACGTTACTGCTAGGTTGAGAGCGGTGCACCACTGACAAACGCCAAGCCGTTAGAAGATCTGTGGACAGGAACAGACCACTGATGAAGGGTCCCTAACACAGATTGTGCAGATGAGCTATAGTTTTCAACTGTACCTGCTGTAGGTGGAGCTACAAGGGGAGTGCTTCCAATGAAGGGGCTAGTGACCAGAACCTGATTACAACAGGGCTTCTGTTATATTAAAGGGGAATGCCACCCCAGTTTTTAAAATTCCAGCAAAACTCACTTAGTAAGAGGTAAAGTCAGTGAGAGTGGTTTGATGTGAAGCGCTGTAGAAGTTCTACGAATGTTTTATATATACACTATATATAGCATATATGTACACAGCATACCATCGCTGTCCAATGAAAAACATGTATCCCCATTTTTGTTCATTTTTACTTTTATGCATCATTCGAACACAGCAGCTGCTGTTTACACTGTGTGAAAATCTCATGATGAATGGACCAACAGAAACGACCCAAAAGTGCTTGGAAAGACGTCTGGTTCCACTGACTTTGAAATTGAATGAGGTTTTGGAGATACTTGGAGATACTTGTTTTTCTTTGGACAGTGATGATATACAGTATATAAGCGCGCGCGCGCACACACACACACACACACACACACACACACACACATACTGGTTTCTATGTTGGACGGGGACCAACTTTCTGAGCATCAGTTGCGGGGACCACCCTTTCTAAAGGTTTTAGAGCCTTGAAAAAAATCAGGTACACCAACCACAGTGTTGCTGACTTATACACGACTTAAAATATCAGAAATGATGAAGTAGTGTCTGGACCCTGCTAAACGGGGACTTAGGAAAATCGAGTGAGCATGGTTGATGGGGACCAGATATACATATTATTTGCATATTATTTGCATAATTCACACACATTTGCTTATGATTAGTGGGGACCTTGCAACAACAATAATTGTGTTATTAAAGACAAATTGTAAGCACGCATATATCAGTACAGTAACAGTTACATTCTTGAAATTTAGCTATATTTTGTGCATGTAATTATATTTACCGCATAGAATTTGTGTTTGTTATAAATATCGATGTCATTAAAGTGTCTGGATGTATTCCAA
>CM067490.1:23484531-23664782 GCA_034552555.1 Semaprochilodus insignis | reverse complement strand
GGAGCCGAATGAAAGGGATGAGTGAGGAATCGGCCCGTAAGTGCAGCGATGATAACACAACTTTACTGGACTCCCAGAGGTGCGTCCGGTTAAGACCCTGCCTGCTCTCCTGCTTTCTCTCTCTCTTTCTCCATTCTGTCTCTTCCCCTCCCTCCCTCTCTTGCTCATCTCATCTCTTTCTGGATGATGGAGAGATTGTTCACATGTGAAACCATGGAGATGTGCAGATACAGTGCGTGTACTCGCCCGAGTTCTTTACAGGGGTATTCCAGATTTCACTGTAGAGAAGTCTACCGGCTCAGACAGCGTCCGGGGTTCCAATCAAACTACACGCTATAGCTCTAAATCTATTCTGCATGGAAATGACAGGATAACCGGTTTCCTCCCCCACTCCACAGACATGCTGTCAGTGCAACCAGAGGTGCTAAATTGGCCCTAGTGCCAGTGTGTGTGTGTGTGTGTGTATATGGGGCGTGTGTGTTTGTGTGATGGACTGGTGGTCTTTACAGGGTGTTTCCTGTCTTTTGCCCAATGAGTGCTGGGATAGGCTTCAGCAGCCCCTTTCTTTCTTTCTTTCTTTCTTTCTTTCTGCACCACTGTATCTTGTATTTATGTCTTTCCTCATCTGTTTTTTCTATCTCTTTCTATTTCTGTCCCTTTCTTTTTCTCTTTTTTCTCTCTCCCCATTCTTTCTTTCTATTTGTGTCATGTCCTTATTACTTTTCTCTTTCTTCCCCTTTCTTTTTTCTTTCTCTTTCTGCACCACTGTATCTTTTATTTATTTCTCTTTCCTCATCTGTTTTTATCTGTTTCTTTTTTCTCTCTTTCTACCTGTCATTTTTCTATTCTTGTCATATTTTCTTTCTCTTTTTTCAGTTTTTCTCACTCTCTCCATTCTTTCCTTCTATTTCTATCTGCCATGGTTCTATTACTTTGTTCTGTTTTGCTCTCTTTCCCTTTTTTCTTTCTTTGATTCTTTCTTCCTGCATCACTCTGATTCTTTTGTTTATTTCTTTCTTCATCTCTCTGTTTTGCTTTCTCTTCTCTCTCTCTCTCTCTCTCTCTCTTTCTTTTTGTCTTCCTCTCTCTCCCCTCCTCCCCTTCCTCTTCTCTTGAACGTGATCTTTATTTAAATCATTATTCACTTATCACGGAGAAGTTCTACACACGTCACACAGCAGTCCGTCTCTTGCTGTCTGTATTACTGTGAGAATGATAAAGATAATCTACTTTATACTAGAACCAAAAGGTTTCGTTCCTATTGTTTTCATGGCGTCCGTGTATCGGTATATGTGGTATATAATCACTGCCTCCAAGTATCTTTAAGACTTTACAGGACAGGGCAAAAACCTCATTTCATTCTAATCTAAGTCAACGGAACTTACTAATGTAAGTTTTCCCAGGTGATTTTGGGCCATTTCTGTTAGTCCATTCATCATGAAATCTTTACACCGTGTAAACAGCAGATGCTGTGTTCAGATGATGCATAAAAGTAAAAATCAACAAAAATAAAGATTTTCTTTTCTGTGACGATATGCGATAATATTTAGGATTGATTTTCACCCACCCCTACGTACCTGGAGCATAAAAAGGTTCACTCCCCTTTACATCCTAGCCCTGTAGAGTTCAGTACTCTATACAGCGCAGGAACGGACCATGACAACCAGATCTTCATTGATCTTTAGAGGCAGCAGAAACTACTGACTCAACGCCACACTAAGCAAGCTAATTATGGGCTGACACCGTGTAACTGCGCCGTTCACATAACGCGCTAGCACTTCAGTGGAAATGGTGTTTTTCTTCAAACGCAGGGAGAAGTTCTCCTTTCACTGTCTAACCCTAACCTAGAACATTCTGTACCAACGCCCGTGTTTATCATCTCCGTTCTGTCATGGAGAGAGTGCCCGTTTTTCACCCGCTAACTGCCATGCGAGAACAAAAGTGCTGGGGGTGTTGGGGGGGGGCCCTGGAGTTTGTCATCCGCGAGTGGCAGCGGCGGCGGAAAAATTGCAGAATAAACATTCTCATCCGCATTCAGAGCGCACAAGGCGGCAGGAACTCGCAGTCCTGACTTGTTCAAAGGTTTGGCAACCTTCAGACCAATTAGACATCAGAGGGCAGCCTGAGCAGAGCCTCCGCTGAGCCGGGCGCGCGCATAAACGGCAGGCCATGCATTTTTAATCAGCTATAATTTAAGGATTTAAATAAAGATCAAATTCTTCCTGTTGCACCCAGGAGAAGAGGAAGAGGAGGCCGGGGTGGGGGAGGAGAAGGAGGGGAGAGAGAGACAGAGAGAGAAAGAAAGAAAGAAAGAAAGAAAGAAAGAAAGAGAGAAGAGAGCAAGAGGGAGAGAGGGAGGAAAGGGATCAAGACAGTGAAAGATGGAAAGAGAGAGACACAGAGTCAGTGAGAGATAGAGAAAGAGAAAGGAGAGAGAGAAAGACAAACAAAAAACAGTGATGAAAGAAAGAAAGAAAGAAAGAAAGAAAGAAAAAGGAAAGAAAGAAAGAAACAGAAGAGAGAGAGAAGCAAGACAGAGAGAGGAAGGGAGGAGAGAGAGAGGGAGAGAAAGCGAAAGAGAAAGAGATGAGGAAAGAGAAATAAACAAAAAAAGAGTGATAAAGAAAGAAAGAAAGAAAGAAAGAAAGAAAGAAAGAAAGAAGGGAAGAAAGAGAAAAACAGAAAAAGACCGAAGTAATAGAAACATGACAGACTGACAGAAAGAAAGAAAGAATGGAGAGAGAGAAAGAAAGAGAGGGAACATGAATTAAAAATGACAGAAAAAGAGAGAAAGAAACATAAAAGAGAGAGAGAAGAGGGAGGGGGAGGGGAGAGAGCGCGCGTGCGAGAGAGAGAGCGAGCGAGCGAGAGAGAGAAAGAGTTGGGGGGCGGGGAACCCAACTCTATCCATCCCTGTCCCGCTCAGAGGCAGTGCGGGTATGTGTGGTGCTGGTTCTCAGTCTGCTCCGGCTGCTTTTCAATGGCAGCTGTAATTAATGAGGCCACCGGCTCTTCCCTGGATATCCGCTCCAGCCTCCACCGCAAACCTGCAGCCGCACCAGCCGCCGCGGCTACTTTAATCATGGCCTGCGTGCCTCCACCTCCACCGCTCATTAATCAGCACACCCTGGGTTTACCGCGCCACACGTGGACGTGAGAGTGGGCGGAAACCGGTCAGCTGATGCCCGTGAGGCTTGTTCTGACATGCTAAAGTGGGAGTTATGAAAAGCTTACGTAAACGCCCTTTAGCGTGAGCGCTAAACGCTGCCTACCGGAGCGCAGGTCCTCCATTAGCACAGCAGAGCAGCGGCCAGCCATGTGAACTCTGTTTTAAAGGGCCCGTGTTCTACATCGTCCTTTATTTCCCACTGAGGTTCATTTAGTATTCGTCTGTTTTTATGTATCAGAACAGCCATGATCCATTTCCTGACCTCTCCTTACCCATGAGAGCCAAACAGGCTGATTCACCTCATGCTCTATACAGACAATGGCTGTTTTCAAAATGGCACACTACTATAGCGCATACTGCATACTGCATACTGTGCCCTGTGTTCTGACCTACAGGGTAGCATACTAATACAGTCACATGACCTCAGAGCTGTTATTACTGTATCCACTGCTTAGAGCTAGCTGCTGCTAACGCTGCTAAGTTCACCTGTAATACGTTTAGCCTAGCTGTTAGCTCCCCTCGGCTATTTCACTCTAAAACTGAACCTCTAAAACGAGTTCATCTTTTATTAATCTTCAGACCTGTATATTTTAAATTTCTGAGGCTCATTCTGATGAAAACATACCCCACTACAATCACTACACCCACATTTATACTCCGTGGTGCATGATGGGATTCAGTCCACCATGAAGATGGCTCCCCCTGTATAGTAGAAACTCTGACTGGAGTAGAACACCACCCGGGTATCTTCTGTGCACTGCAGAATTTCAGTTTGGTTGCATACTACATACTTTTAGGTAGATTTAGTACACAAGTAGTATGTAGTATGCCATTCTGAGTATAGGCTCAGACTGGCTGCCCTGCATAGTGCCTGAACAAAACAATCCATTTGCGTCCTGACAGCCAGGAACAGTACAACATTCAATCATTTCCCCACATCATTCTAATAACCCTCCTACAGGCTGTTCGCGGGAACAACACTCTATATCACTTCAAGGTAAACAGACCAAATATGTCTGGAGTGATCAACTACGTTTTAGCAATGTGGAAAACTAGCCGTGACGATCTGCAGGCCCTGCCTAGAGTGTAGCAAGTAGCTCCTAAGGACTGGTTTCAAGTCAGCACAGATGCTCCATTTTTGCCTAGCATGCTACAGCTTGGTTGGGAAAGCTGGTCTGAGGTTGTAAACAGCTGTAAGGTTACAGTACAAGTGCTTAAATGTAACTGCTGCTCCGTTTAAGGTGGAACGTGAGTTTGGAACATGAAGGTGACTTCAGCTGCACAGGTGCTTGAATGCAACTGCTGCACTATTTAAGGTGGAACGTGAGTTTAGGACAAGAAGGCAACCTTGCACCTGAACAAAACGATCCATTTGATTCCTGACAGCCAGGAACGGTACAACATTTAATCAGGTCCCCACATCATTCTAATAACTCTCTTACAGACTGTGCGCAGGAACAACAAACATGTCTGGGGTGATTGACTACATCTTAGCAATGTGGAGAACTAGCTGTGACGATCTGCAGGCTAGCTCTAGTTCCTGGTGTTTAGCAAGCAGCTCCTAAGGACTGGTTTGAAGTCAGCACAGAGGCTCCTTTTCTGCCTAGCATGCTACAGCCTTGTCAGGAAAGCTGGTCTGAGGTCAGTATAGAACCCCACCCCCTCTACAAAACTGCTATGGCACCATGCTGACTCAAGCACGTTAAGCCCGCCGCAGCGCACTAGCCATTGAGAATCAGCTGTGGCTAATCTTATCCAGCAGCTTTGTGTGTCACACTCTGCTTAAAGCAACATGAGTGTGTATGTGTGTGCTTGGGTGGGGGGGATACAGACAAGCACTTCCCCGCACACACAAGCTTAAGCCATTTCTCCTTTGCCCGAGAGCTGAGCATATTTATTACCTGTAAACGGACAGAGGGAAAGAGACCGCCACGGTCACACTCAGCTGGGGGGCAGCCGTCGCTAATGTGAGAAAAGTGCATATTCGGGACAAAGAGTCAAAGTCTTCCCCGAGGAGCGCACGCACGCTCTCCTCTGGATCCGTATACGCAGCTGCCAAAGCCTAATTACGGCCTTCTCTGCAGCTTCCTGCCGCATGCACTGACTCAGAAGCCTGCAATGCCCTCTAAACACATGAACACAGTGACGGACACATACACACTCACACTCAGGCGGACGTAGCACACAGTTTGTCACAAGTGCGGATAATGCAACGAGCAAATAGCGCACACTGTCATCACACCGGTTAGCTGAATAGCAGGGGTGTTTCAGGCATGTTCGAAAATGCAGGAGACCCTCAATCACCTCCCACTGTCTAGGCCCTTTCATCTTAAGTAGCCCACGTTGATTTTGAGGCAGTGGTCAGTTGCATCAGACGGCGCTATGGTCAGGGCCTAGGGCACGAAACACGCTGGGGTACTGATAAATAGCTGTAAGGTTACAGTACAGGCATTTGTGTGTAACTGCTGCACCGTTTAAGGTGGAATGGGGGTTTGGAACAAGAAGGTAACTTCAGCTTGCCAGGTGCTGGAATGCAACTGCTGCACCACTTAAGGGGGAACATTAGTTTTGAACAAGAAGGCAACCTCAGCTGCACAGGTGCTTGAATGCAAATGCTGCTCTATTTAAGGTGAGACGAGAGTTTTGAACAAGAAGGCGACTTCAGCTGCACAGGTGCTTAAATGTTACTGCTGCGCAATTTTTTTAAGGTGGAATGGGGGTTGGAACAAGTAGGCAACTTCAGTTGCACAGGTGCTTAAATGATACTGCTGTACTATTTTTTAAGGTGGAATGGGGGGTTGGAACAAGTAGGCAACTTCAGCTGCACAGGTGCTTAAATGATACTGCTTTACTATTTTTTAAGGTGGAATGGGGGGTTGGAACAAGTAGGCAACTTCAGCTGCACAGGTGCTTAAATGCAACGAACTGCTGCCCCTTTTAAGGTGGAACAGGAGTTTGGAAAAAGAAGGCAACATCAGCTGCATAAGTACTTAAATACAACTGCTGCACCATTTAGGGTGGAACAGGAGTTTGGAACAAGAAGGCAAGTTCAGCTGGACAGATGCTTGAATGCAACTGCTGCCCCATTTAAGGTGGAACTTCAGGGACATCCCTTAATAATTAAGCCTCTGTTTACCTACACAAATAGGTTTATTTGGGCATGTAAAAAGGTTGTATTTAGATATACATTGTATGCATGCTGTGATATAATGAAATCGGCCATGATATATACCGTGATATAGATTGGGCCATACTGCCCACTACTAGTTTGCACAAGTGGTGTCCAAAACCGGCCGTGTATAATGCTGTAGCCCTGGTTAGCCCACCTCTGTCCCTTCTGCTGGGTCCTTCCATTGTGGACCCGCTCTGTCGCCAGGATGGCCTCACTGCACGCTTTACTGGCAGCGAAAGCAGCACAAGCCCTGCTGCCCTGAAGATGTGCTTTAAATACAGTGAGATTACTTTTGTCCCCCCTCTCCTCCCCAACTCCATCCCATTACACTCAGGAGACAGACGAGTGGAGGGGCAAAGAGCTGTGTGGAGCGTCAGTTTAGAGAGAGAGAGAGGGAGAGAGAGAAGGAAAAAAAGAGTGAGAGAAAAAAGAGAGGAGAAATATATATATAGTGAAAGGGAGAGAGACAGAGAAGTGAGATAGAGAGAGAGAAGGAGAGTGAGAAGTGAGAGAGAAAGAGAGAGAAAGAGAGAACGCTTGAGAGAGAGAGAGAGAGAGAGAGAGAGAAAGAGACTCAGACTCAGTTAAAAATATCAGGCGGAGCAGCAGTGAAGAGCAGAGCCATTACCCACGAGCACCAGCCCGCTCCGCTCCTCAATTAATCAAGCAGCGGGCTTTACGTAACACACACGCACTCACACACACTCACACACTCACCCTAGCCCCTCTCCTCTCTTTCTCTCGTTCTCTCTCTTGGCGTCACACACTGCCAGCCGAGACGGTGGAGCCACCCTGAGTGTCTCCGTCCCCCCGAACGCTCCAGGCCTGACACTAGCACCCCGGCAGCATGACACTCCATCTCCACGAGCAACCAGCTCTGAAATAGACCCCCTCCTCCCCCTGCTCACCTGCCGTTCCACTGCCGTCACACGCCGGCGAAAGAACACGGCGAAACAAACGCTCTGCACCTCCACATCTCCCAGCAGCGTATTAATGTTTCATTTTGACAATTAACATTGTTTTTTTTTAATCTATGTTAAGCTCAGATTAGTCCAACCACCAGCAGAGATCTCACACGGCAGTGACATTTTCCAATATTGATGAAGTTTTGTATTTTCAACAACTGCTATTTGAGTATACAAGGTGGTGATGCTGTGTCTTACTTCTGCTACACAGGAAGAGAGAGGAAGTCTAGCCGTTCACCCATGACAGCATGTAACACAGTTATCTAGTCATCAGCTGTTTCCAGTGCTGCAATCCTAGAGAGTAAGAAAGGCTGGGAGTTTGAAGATGATGTTTGGGAACGAGAGGAAACTTCGACAATCATTTTTATTTTTACAACAACTTATTTTTAATGTCAACATACTATTTATGCTGCACACTGGAATGCAGCTATTAATCATTGATAAGTATAGGTATTGAATGGGAAGCAGCTCTGAATAATGAATTGGCCACCCCAAAGTCCAGAGTTTATCTTGAAAGAGATGGATGCAGTTTGTAAACACTGGCAGTGGAAGTTTATAACATACTGTTGACTCCCCAGACCACATAATCCATATATGGAAAATAATAATTCTATGATGTCATGAAACATGAACACGTGACTTGCATATCGTTGCTGTACAATGAAAAACTTGTATGTCCATTTTTGTTGATTTTTATGTGTCATTAGAACACAGCGTGAAAATTTACATTACAGAAATGTAAATTACACTGTGTGAAAATTTCATGATCCATGGATCAACAGAAATGGTCCAAAATGGCTTGGTAAAAAAGTCTGGTTCCATTGACTTACATTCAAATCAAATTTGTTTTTGGCCTCTCCTGTAAAGTTGCCATTTTGGAGATTAGTTTTTTTGACCATGTACTGGATCAGTCATCCTCCAAGTTTAGCTCCACCCCCTCACACAGTGAAGAACAGTGCAGGACAGCCAATCACGGCAGAGCTTATTTGCACATATCAGCCTTAAAGGCACAGTAACACAAACCAACCTATGGAATTCTATGGGATAAGTAGGCTGGCAAAGTTAAATAAGAATTATGGCTGTTTATTATGGCTGTTTATGATGCATATGACCACACAAACATCTCAGGAACAAAAAACAGCAAGCCAGAAAACGGTAAGACATGATCCCTTCTTCAAAAACCTCATAATATTCTTTCAACAGTCTTACAATGACACATATAAATCTGCCCCTGAAAGGTAGAAGATGGAAGGGCAACTGTGCCAGTTTACCCCTTTTCCCATATCAACTTTTCTCTCTCTCTCTCTTTTTCTCCCATTCCTTATATAGCCCAATCTTTCATTCTCTATAAAAAGGTCTGCTGTTGAGTCTTCCCGGCCGTGGTGCGGTTATTTTGAGCCGATTGTCAGGGTTGGCTATTGTCCATAGTTGGAAAAAGACAAAGAGGGTTAACTGCCCATGGCCAGTGTCACGGAACCGGCGTCCAGTAATGACAATCCGGCGAAAAAAAGTTCCAGCAGAAAAGCTGAAACGCTGCCTCGCGGCAATTAAGCGTCATGGCGCGGTCACACGCCAGTGCAGCCACGTCAGAGCCGGGTCTAGAGGCCTGCTGCTGGACGTGCTTTTAATTCAGCAGGGTGCAGCTGGTGGGGCACAGGGGTTTATAGGGGCTACGCTGGGGTCAGAACGAGCAGGTGGGGAGGGCTCTGTCTCTCTCACACACATGCACACAAAGTATGCGGCAAAAGGTGGAGGGAAGCAGCTAACATCCGCTCCTATTAAAGTAGAGCCAGAATCCCTGACGGAGCAGCAGATAATGTTTCATAGTCTTGCAAACACACGTACCGACCACATTTCATTTAGCTGATTTCCAGTAAAAAAGGCCATCGTGTTATTCATTTTAGCATAAGGGACTAAGGCACATCCACTGTGAATTAGAATTAGAATTGATTGTGGGAAGACAACTCAACACTATGGGCGTGAAAGGACGTGTAGCTCCTCACTAAAACATCTGAGATATGGAGTAAGGTTTATGCACTGATGAGCCTAAACGTGTCGTTGGGATTACTGAGAAGCAACCAGATACAACCAACTTCTATGACCGAACTTGGCATGCTAAATGCAAGAAAATGCGATAATTTGAGTTGAACAGCTGTCCTTAACATTGGGTGACCAAAGGTCCCCACAACGTGAGTATACGAATAGGTTCTGGTCTCCACATTGTGGCATAAACCTAACACACACACACACACGCACGCACACACACACACACACTATATTTTAGAAGGTCAACCTGGGTTCATAGTAAGGACAGCGAGGGCACTGGGTCAGAGATGGGGTCAGCAGTAAGGGCTTTCTGAACCAATTATATGTATTATCTGTACTATAAGTCACCTAACGTGACATGATATGCATTTTTATATCAGCATATATATTTCCATGTCATATTTGCATGTCAGTTATTACAGCTATTTTGGTCTGGTTGTGCCATTTGACTTACTGGTTGTGCCGCCTGACTTTTCAAACTAACAGGCATTTACTTAAGACACCCTTAGAAAGCTCCGACTCTGAACTTGAGTTTATACTTACTATTTTCCAAGTAAAACAATGATAATTATAATAACACCTTTCGTGGTTTTCCTGGGGTTGTACCACCTGACACGGTAAACTGAACTATTCTAAATGACATTCATAATGACTCAAAAATCTTTTTTGACTCAAATTATTATTTTTTTTTTTACAAAATTTGTAATTAAACATAATTTGTTTTAAACATAAATTATTCCAAACCATTTGAATTTAGAATTGCATGTAGCTAATTTGCCTTTTTCGATGCTTAATCAACATAAATGATTTGGTGGTTGCGCCATTTGACTTGTTGGTTGTGCCGCCTGACTTTTCAGACTAATTTCAAATCAAACAGGCATCTCCTTAGACACCTGTAGTTCTTCTTCATGATGGAATACCCTGTCCCTTCCAGGTATGTCAAAATAAAAGTCCTTTTTTGTTTTTGGTTGTGCTGCTGGACATTTGAGAAAGTAAGAACTTGCAGGCAGAAGACTGTCAGCCAGTTGAGTACTTTTAAAGATGCCTTATTTTGGAAAATGGCTTTAATTTTAAAGTTTTAAACATAAAATGATTCCAAATCATCTTATTTACAATTGCTTAATCAACATATGTGGTTCGACGGTTGAACCATTTGACTTACTGGTTGTGCCACCTGACTTTTCAGACTAATTTCTTTCATATAAAAAAGTTTATTATAATAATTACAAGTTTCTGTGGTTTTCTTGAGGTTGTACCACCTGACACTGTAAGCTCAACCATTCTAAATGACATTAAAGATGCCTTGTTTATATTGTTTAAACATTGTATCATTTCAAATCGTTTTATTTAGAATGGCATGTAACTAATTTGCCTTTTTCGATACTTTACTGAAAGTGTAAAGTGAAGCAGACGTGTGAGGAGGTAGATAAAAGCACAGTCTCTGCTAGCACAGCAAACCGCTAGCAAAGCAATGTGGGGGAGGTGAGATGCAGCCGGGCCCCGCCGCAGTTCCTGCAGCCCACGATGGAGTCATTTTTCTGGGGGCCGCGCTGGCCAGTCTGCTGGCTCTCCGGTGCTGGTTAAGTGAATCATTAGCGCTGGGTGAGGGGGCCAAGCACACGAACGCATCCGCTTGCAGCATCACCAGCATCAGCATGGCTAAATTTAGAGCTTTTTCCATGCACATCCACTCCGGGCACAGCAAGGCCAGCTCAGAGGAGAACTTTTTCCACACTGAGGCTGCAGGTCAACACCGCGCACACACACACACACACAATGAATATGCACACGTGCACTGGGGTCTTTAAATCCAGACCTTGAAATCCAGTTTCCGATACCGTAGACTGTAAATTGTTAAAGGGGATTTCCACTGACTTTTCAAAACATCCTTCATAATTCAGTAGTTGAGATGAAAGTCATTCAGAGGGGCTCGATGTGAAAAGGTTCATTGTAGAGAAACATATCCAGTTCCTTTACAGTGGTGGTGATAGTAACCAGGGGTCGCAATCTCTACAGTGCAAATATAGCCATTGTATGTACTATCCAAAACCACCAGTGAGCCCACACCTGTTTTCTGACTTTGTATATTTAATATTGATGATGATGAAAGAGGGCAGCATTTAGCCTCACAATGTACTCTTCCGCTGGGAATACATAAGGTTTCCCAAAAGTATCATAAAGCAATGCCTCAGAGATCAACCAGCTATTAACCATTTCACATAATAACTTTCTGTGAGGGGAGAATTTAGAGGTGGACATCTGGTTCCATTCATCACCACTGTGAACAATTCTGACTTGGTAAGTTGCTCTAACCAAACCACTCCGATTGACTTTGTTTACATCCCAACCGTTTAATAACATTTGGAATTTTGGTTGAAAAAACCCACAGAACTGATTGGCTACCACCTATCATAACTACCAATGATCACAAAATGCAGTCATTAATGATGCACACAAAATGCAGTCATTAGTGATGCACACTCCTACCAATTTGGCAGGAAAGAAATCAGAATCAGTATGATACATAAAAATAAACGATTGTTTGTTTATAGGATTAATGCAAATAAGTGCAATTCAGGTGCCCTGCTTATGTATGTATATACTAATATGCTGTCAAAACAAAACTACTTTACAGGAGAGGGCAAAAACATACTTCATTTTTAGTGAAAGTCAATGGAACCAGACTTTTTACCAAGTAGTTTTGGGCCATTTCCTGTAGGCTGTCATGTTTGCACACAATGTAAAAGACAACAGGTGGTTTCAAATTATCTGTCATAATTACCAATGATCAGAAACTGCCGTCATTAGTGATGCACAATCAGAATCGCCACATCAGCCAATTTGGAGGGAAAATTGCTTATGTATGTATATATTATAGGAGAGGGCAAAAACATACTTCACTTTTGGTGAAAGTCAATGGAACCAGACTTTTTACCAAGTAGTTTTGGCCAATTCCTGTAGGCAGTTCATCATGATATTTACACACACAATGTAAACGACAACAGATACTTTCAAATTATGTACAAAACTGAAAATCATACAAAGTACACAGTAATACACAGTATTTATATTCATTATTTTTTTTAAAATGTAAAATATTACAAAAAGTTCATCCAGTTGTGTATTCAGTGTATTTTAAAGCTCATTCTATACTGCAGCCAAAATATCTGAACTCTGATTTAGAAATGGTTTAAAATTAGGCTGTTCATGGTTATTAGTTAGGTAATAAACACTTTACAAAGTGTTAATAATCAAGTTATAAAACATTAATAAAAAGGGCAAAGCAAGCTCCTCCATATGATGAATACGAATACGTATTGAAGCGGACAAAACCTGAGCTTTGACAGTATAAATGAACGTGGGTTCACTGTTAGACTAACAACAGGTCACTACTGCCCTTCTTATTCATGTGTTGTAACTGCTTATGAATGATTTTAAGGTGTTTATGGCCTAATTAATAACCACCCCTTTTTAAACCATTCATAAACCCTTTATAAAGGTAGCCTTATTCTAAAGTGGTACAGTCATAGTAAACACTGAGATTCCATGATGCATTAATACTAATGGATTTCAATCAAACCGAATCACTGAGCTCTGATTTACACCCTGAACACACTCACTCACACACAAACTCACACATACACACGCAGGCTGGTGGTGTAAATCTCTCAGATCAAAGCACTTCATGTGTGGTTAGAGATAAGATGTTTTAAGCGTATTGATGGTGACAGCTCTCTGTGACGGATGGAGGCTTGTTAGATCTGCTCGACGAAGGCAGGACACTAATCATAGCCACCGATGTGCCCGACATGGCTATCATTAACCACAGCGTCTACCTGTATTTCTAACCGGGCGCTTGGCTCTGTCTCTGCTGCAGTCAGTCTTTCAGGATATACGTCTGTTCAGGTGTTTAGGAGATACATCCATCCTGGGCTGTTTGTGGTTCTCACTGGGGGCTACATCAGGCTGTGTGTATCACTGCCATCAGGGCAAAACCACGTATCTCCATTACTATATGTGTGCATGTATGTATATATACAGTATATAGACTGCAGTCCGTCTGATTCTCTGTATACTTTGTTACCCTGTTCTTCAATGGTCAGGACCCCCTCAAGACCCAGGTGGGTGGTGGGTCATTCTCAGCACTGCAGTGACACTGACGTGGTGGTGGTGTGTTAGTGTGTGTTGCGCTGGTGTGAGTGGATCAGACACAGCAGTGCTGCTGGACACCTCAGTGTCACTGCTGGACTGAGAATCGTCCACCAACCAAAACTATCCAGCCTACAGCGTCCTGTGGGCAGCATCCTGTGGCCAGTGTCCTATATAAACATGTTTATATGAAGACCGTGTTTGTCAGATTTAGATATAAATATAAAAAATATATATATAAAAATAATAACATAATATATTAATATATATTAAGAGAGAGAGAGAATATATATTAATAGAGAGAGAGAGAGAGAGAGAGACTCAACTGAGCTGGTCTAAACGGATAATGCAGCTGGATGATAATGACACTCATCACTACTACCACACACACACACACACGAGACCGGAGTGTATGAGTGCTGAGTGGTGCTGCGCTGCACAGCAGCCCAAAAAGAGCCCTTCTTTAAATAATAACTTACAGGGCCATTTAAAAAACATTAGCCTGCCCACACGCTCAATTACCACGGCCCACTTCTGCACTTTGTCCCCCATTGTGTCCCAGAATAGCGTCAGCTCTGATTGGCCGGCGGCTCTGCGTCGGAGCGAGCGGCGTCGTGGCGAGGCCCCGGCGCTATTTCCTCAGCCGTGGCCTGTGTTTGCCTGCGCTCGCACAGACGGACTTAACAGCTTTGCAGATCACATATCAAACGCCTCGCTTTGAGGAGCCTAAATGGATGTAATTACCTGCTGCTTCTTTGTTCGCTCGCTCAGAGAAAGCTCAGCGCATCCGCCGCACAAACGCTTTGGCATCCGACTGGAGGGTCGTGGGAGCGGTGGGCTTTTCAGAACGTCTCTGCAAAGCGGCAGTGGCGGTGGCGCTGGGGGTGGGGGTGTTTTTTGTGCTTGTTTAAACGGGAGTGCTTAGACACAGGTGCGAACGCTTTAACATCATTACAGAGGCAGGTACAAGCGTGATTTAGTGTACTGGCTTAGGAGCAATCATCACAAACCCTTTAAAGCTCCGTCAGCCCTTTGAGGGACCCATATCCTTCAAGTCCCTGATGTTTGTGTAAGTTTACGTACCAAATAAATCATAATTCTTTGTCACGTCACCATTTTGCAGTCTCTTGTCATCCGTCAAACAAATCGCCAAATAAGGGCCATTCTGGCTGACTTAACTGATCATCTGATTATGACAGTAACAACATGGATGTCTCCGGAGAAGACAGCAGGCAAGGGATGGTGATCAGGGTCCCCCCAGAAGGCTAGCAATGCGATCCAGGGCTCATTGGCAAGTCATGCTCAACTGACCTGCATCCACTGATCTACAGTGCCTCTAAGTTCATGTTCTCAAGGATCGTGTTGCTATCCTCGAGGGAACCAGAGACATAGACCCTGGAATCTCTCAAAATTGTATCCGACTTAGGATCCTGTCAAGTATGTGTTTCTCTGGCTCTGTGGTTCTCTGCCATGACCAAGAATCTCGGCAAGCCCACCGAGGGTGCACCCAAGTCGGACACATCTTTGAGAGATGCCAGGGTCTGTACTTCTTGTTCCCTCAAGGATAGGAAGGTGATCCAGGGTGTCATAGGAAAGGGCACATCAGTAACTCTAGTAACCTGTCAAATGTGGCTTTGTTCTAACCTATCTTCTTATTTCATTATCTTCACCAGATCAGATATTGAACGTTGTGATCTCTGGTTTCCTGAAGACGACAATAAAAAGTCATGCGCTGTTGGAGAACAATCCTATGAAGTTCAAAGTCGGTTACTCTTATTTCACTAAAATACAGCTCTCTGGACTTCCAAGGCAGGCAAGAGTCTTGGCAAGCCTGGCTAGGGTGCGCCTAAGTTGGATACAATTTTGAGAGATTCCAGGGTCTGTATCTCTGGTTCCCTCAAGGATAGGAATGTGATCCAGGGCCTCATAGGAAAGAGCACATCAGGCTCTACTAACCTGTCAAACGTGGCTTTGTTCTTGCATTTCTCCACCTATCTACGGTGCTTCCAGGTCAGATATTGAATTCCTTTGTTTCCTGAAGACGATAATAAAAAGTCCTGTGCGGTTGGAGAGAGCACATAATGCCGTACCATCCTATGAGGTTACTCTCATTTTGCTGAGTTACAGCTCTCTGGACTAATGGCACAGGAGTCCTAAGACTGCCTAGGTGGCGCCTAAGCCTGATACAATTTTGAGAGATTCCGGGGTCCATATCTCCAGTTACCTGAAGGCTAGCAACGCGATCCAGGGCTCATTGGAAAGGGCCCGTGGATCTGGGGAGTCTGGTTTCAGCACCACTTTTTACAGTCGCTCATTGCAAAGCATTCCCTTCTCCTGTGGTTGCATTCATGACATCATCAGCGATCAGCTGACGTCAACACGGCTTTCTTCACATGATCACCATTTATGCAACCCCTACGTGTGGCCCTTTTGAGCAAGTAAGCACATGCACAGGAACAATCACATGCATCACACTTCAGCGTCCTTTTATTGTTGCGTGGATGAAGCAAATCAGTAATAAGCGTTTCCATAAAGATGTGAACTGCGTTTTGAATGTCACAGGATAAACATATCTCATGATATTTTGGTCAAAAATAATGCAGGCCCAATCTGTGACCATCTTACTGCAAGGGTTCACTAATGCGCTTTCAATAGACTTAAATACTACAATCACAACATGCGACAATATAATTGCGTATGTGGTATTTTGTCCATATTGCGTGACCCTAACTACAGTTTTTGAACACTGCCTTAATTCCGACTCTTTCTACGGCTAGAGTGATAATTACCATTTGGAATGGTTTACAGTGTTGTGCAAATGTCAGACACCGTCCTACATATATTCATTTCCAGTCAAAACGGCCATTAAGCGCAAGTTCTTCATCTTTCAGCTTCAGGAGAAACAGCAAAAATAAGTAATCACGTCCTCTACAGGATGAATATGGCTGAATATGGGATTTTTCTTCGGTTTGCAGCACATAATTCCCATTTATTAATGATGATTATGATAATCTCATAATTTTGCACAGGCCATATTTTTTTTTCTCTAAAGAGTTAAAGCCTGCAAATAAACAGCAAGTGTGTATTAAAATGTGCAGAAGTGTGTTTTCAGTAGAGGACGTGCTAACTTATTTTCACATGTAGTTTAACCAGGGGCGACCAAACCTTTTGCATGCAACTGAATAGGAATAGGAAATTACACAAAAGCTAATTATGATAACTATAATAATCAACTAAATATAATATTCCATTGTTTCAGTATTTAGTGTGTCCACAGTAGAAGGGATAGTTTTCCACACCTCCAAAGTTTAGTCTTAGAAGTTGGTTGCGTTTTCTGCTTCTCATCATCCGAGTAATACCAAACAAATTCAGTGATGGTGAGTTCCGAACTCTGGGGTGGTCAGTCCACTGTTCTGAGAACACCTTTGTTTGGCTTGCAATGGTCTTGAGAGTCTCAGAGGTTCTTCTTTTCTTTTTCAAGCTTTCTACCGGCAAGCTTGGTATGCCCTCACACAACTCACAGACAGCTAAAAGAGTAAAAACTGACCACTCTGAAACGTCCCACTCTAGTCTAGCTTGTGAAGGTGGATCTACCAGCTTCTTCTACCAGACTTTCAGGATCGGACTCTGGCTCAAACTGATACGGCAGAACTGACAGCATTGTAAGAACAGCCACAGTGGTGTGGGGGTGAAGCCTATACTGGACTTTCAGGATCAGACTCTAAACCAACGGCATGGTAAGAAGAGTCACGGCATGTTGGGGGTGAAGCTTGTAGCAGGATATCGTTCTGGTGTTTGACCAGTCAGAAAAGAGTGGGAGACCTGACCAATCAGAGCACACTGGACTCTTTGGGAGGCGGGGTTTAAAGGCACATGAGCTATAACTGAGTGTTTCAGACAGAAGGTGAATACAGATGTACGGTATGAGGTAAATAAGGTGTTTTGGGGAAACTGAAGCATGTAAATCTATTCTAGTAGAACCCAAAAATAAATTAATCAAAAGGCTGGAAATGAGCACGAAAGATGCCCTTTTAAGCAAGCGGATCCTCTTATATTTAAGCACCCCTTCAAATCTGAACAACAATTTAATGCTTAATGGCTGTTTTAACTGGAAACAGTACATGAAGGGTGGGCTCTGGCTTTTACACGCTACTGATCTGTACACTGTATTTCCCCAAATACTGCAAAATATCATGATGGTATTTGTCTGGATATCGTTTAGCCCGAGCGCCTAACGTCTGTAGGTAGTTAAATGGAGTCGGACGCCCCTGAACATAAACAAATAAACAAATAAACAAACACATATTCAACCCAAGACTGCAGTGAGTCAGACAGGCCAAAGACAATGAGTTAAATATAGCAGCAGTTAGCACTGGAAACACTTCAGAAAACAGCCGGCCTGTGTTTGCATACACACACACAAACACGTAGGATACGGAAGAGCAGAGGAAGAGAGACAAGACAGAGAAAGAGAGAGAGAGAGACACCGACCAAAATAATACACACACACACACACACACACACACAGGGTCACATCCAGCGGGATTCACGATATTGGATAGTTTCAATCAGTGTACGATTGTGTTATTACACGCAGACCGAGTCTCCAACGGCTCTAACCCCACACGTGTCGGCCAGAGACGAAAGCACGCAGGCTTGACCTTCTGACCCCACCGTATTGAGCACTGATCTCTAATTAGGGCTGGAGTGCTGGGAGTTCACTCACAGTGAAAAATAGAGACTTAGAAATGAGGGCAGTCCTGCCTACCACATCACCTGCCATTGATTTTGAGCCAAACAAATCAGTTTCCAGTCCATTTTTATCTTGACGCATATACGGTTTTACAAGAGGCTTTTCTCATAGTGCAATGAGAGCAGCATTCACGGAGCGTACGCGGTGGGGTAGGCTGTTGGCAGCCTACTGCACAAGAGTCAGAGAAACCACCCTTCATTTATTTCACTGTGCACCAATCAGCTACAACATTCAAACCACCTCCTTGTCTCTACACTGGCGTGACCATTGCATCTATTCCTGATCTGACCACTGAAGAACAAGGTGAAAGGGGGTTGCAGAGTATGCACAGACACACATGGACGTACAGCTGGTAACTGTAGAACTACAGGGTCACAAGTTTCCAGTCCATTAGACATTGCTACCTTGTGGCCAACTAAAATCTTTTCTTTGGTCCTATGGTGGTCCCTTTCCACCGATAGCTGGGATAGAGGGGGGCTGATAAATTGTGTAGCAACAGATGGGCTACCGTCTGTAACTCTAAACCTACAAAATGAGTGTTTCTGATAAACTGGCCAGTGGCTATAGGTGTAAGTTAGGTGTGTCTAATAAACTCAATATTTGACATATTATACAAATGCAATAATATTACTATATTACATAACAATAAAAGCACAAGGTTACAAAAAGCACATTGTTTTGATTGTAGCCCATTCTGAAGGTCCGCTATAGTAACCCGACCCTTGGTCAGCGCTAAGCGATGTCCCCACTAAGTGGCCAGCAGCTGTAACCTGAGGCAAGGCCATTAACTGGCTGGCTGCACCATGTTTAAGCTCGGCAAATGCCCCGCGGATCCAGTTACCGAGGCCTGGCATTGGGCAACAAGCTACAAGCTGTCTGCGCTAAGCACTTTCAGCCACCCAGGCACGGACAGGGGTGGCTGAGGATTCTGGACGCGGCCGCGGCCATTTTACAAGCACCTAGAGCGGAGACAGATGACCTGAAAATTAGCCTCTTGTGTAAGATCATAAGGAATTTAAGAGCTGATGATGGTGGGAGTGGCTACATTGACTAAGATCACTGTAGCTGCAGAAATCAGGTAACAGCTCCAACAAATGCTACAGAGTCTGTCATTTGGGAAAGCATATGAAGAATGCATTTAGGCATTGGAGGATGCATTGCTCTCAAATGAAGAGTTGTACTGCGGACACGTCTTCTGTTCATATTGGAAAATTGCTGGAGAAGGCAAAATCCTCATTTAATTTAATGTAAGTTAATGGAACCAGACTTCTTTCCATTTGATTTTGGGCCGGTTCTGTTGGTCCATTCATCATAAAGTTTTGACAGTGTAAACGGAAGCTGCTGAGTTCAAATGATGCATAGAAGTAAAAATCAACAAAAATGGAGATACATGTTTGTCTTTTTTTTTTTTTCGGACAGCAACGATGTATATAACGTATGCGAAGTGTAATATAATAAAATACATAAAACACAGCTTGAAACCTACCTATACTGTAAAACTGTTTGACAAATGTTTGTCTGTTCAGCTTTTATTTATTCTGTTGAGCTGAATAAAATCTGAGTTGCTCGTAACACATTAAACTATTTCATAGTGTACCTTCTTTATATGTGCACTGTTGTGTCTTTTTGGCCCTCAGCCCATACTGCACTCAGCCTGCTCTAAAACAAAAAGTTTGGGCTCCCCTGTTCTGAATAACGCAATAAAAAATATATATGCAAAACTCATGCATCACACATATATGTTTATGCATCTGATGGTGGATTTGGTATAGGCATGTTACCATGCAGACGGATGCATTTCTTATACACCCCAAAAATGGTCCCTGTGGTGTACCTCAAGGGTACGTCTTCAGAACATTATACTATGGGAACATAGCCGTTCCATATTCCATTGCATTCCTTTATTACATAATTTTTCTATTTACAAAAGGTGGGAAAAAGACCACTCAAAGACCAAAGACCACTGCTGTAGGTTGAAGGGTGCATCTCCATTGTTTCTACCTTGGTGCAAAACAGTACCTGTGCACTACCAACAGGAAGCCAAACGTGTGCATGTGCAAAAAGGAAGATTTATTTTTTTTTTGGTCGCCAACAGCCATTCCTGAAGTGCCCGATAGCGAAGCAGCTGAGCTAGACCCCCACAAAAAACCTGCAGAAACAGCAAAACGTCAGCAGAGTCGGACAGACACAAGGACACGGCTTTTCCAGTGCAGGTGAAGGGACACATCAGTAGATTAGCGCTAGCTGAGCCCGACTGGAGGATAAGAGAAGAAGCCCGACTGAGCTGTGCTGCAGTAAGCACTAGACAGCTTTACTACTGCGACCTGCCTGGAAGAACATGCCCGCTGTGAGACAAGTCAAAGCACTAGAAAGAGGAAGGGAAAAAAAGAAGGGAAAAAAAGAGAAAAGTGGGAAAAGTGTTTCATTCTACAAAGGAAATCAAATCCAGTCAGGTGGTGGGGAGGAGGTGTTGGGTGGGGGGGGCGTGCAGAGAAAGCATGTGAGGAGCACATGAGTGTGGGTGCAGGAATGCCAGGCCATGGCGGGTAAGTTGGGTGAATGGTGGGCTGCTGGCCGCCTTAGACGTCATTACAGTCGATTAGAACAGTATTCTATGAATATGTGCCCATGTTTTTGGCCATAACAGGATTAACAGGTGTCCAAACCTCAAAACTACTAACCAAGCATCTGATGTCCTGTACACTGCAACAATCACCCATAAAAGTTTCATGATGGGAATACCACAGTTATGTTTCATGATGGGAATATCACATTAGTTGCATGGCATACAAACCAGTTTTCGCCCTGCTGATAGGGGTGGGGAAAATCGATACAGCATATGGCCACAGTCCAAAGAAAAATAAGTACCTCCATTTTTGTTGCTTTTTACTTTTATGCATCATTTGAACACAGCAGTTGCCATTTACACTGTGTGGAGATTTCATGATCAACAGAAATGGCCCAACATGAACCAACAGAAATTACCCAAATGGCCCAACATGGACCAACAGAAATGCCCAAAACACCATTTTCATGTCTCTACCAGACCACAAACTGTTTAAATCCAAAGGTGGATTTTTATTTTAGCCACACCATTAGGATCATCTACAACTCCATGCCGAGACGTCTGGCACGTTGCGTTAGCAAACATGGTGGACCTACACCATACTGAGAGACACTACTTCTGTAGCTCAATAAATATTGCCCATATCAGTCTAGATTTATCATCATTTATTGTTCCTGGTAATCTTTATCTTCCTTCCCAATAGCACTGCAATCCCACACTTCCTTCTGGCTGCAGCTATTCCTTTGACAGTGAGTATATATTATACTTCCGGGGAGCTCACCTGGCCAGAGACATCACTGATTGCAGCTGGAGCCTTTGGCTGCTAGTGCTTTTCAGCCTGACCAGTAGGGGTGCTAATCTCTGGCCTCACAGTGATCCAACTCTGACTCCTTAGGGAACAGTTCAACGCACTTCACCATGTTGTCGCTGATTCAGAAAGGAATCTGAACTACACTGTGATTTTCAGTCCCTCCAAGAACTTGCAATCAAGCAAGCATGCAAATTCAACCAAAGATGAGCTTATGATTCAATGTATCAATTCCTAATGAATCACAGTCGAATCGTTGCAAGGTCAGAGGTGTACAGCCCCTACCAGCCAGACTAACAAGTGCTCCTGGCCCACGGAGGGGCGACTTAAGGAGCTCACCTGGCCCGGGACGTCACAGACAGCAGCTGGAGCCTCGGGCCAGCCTAATCACAGCTGATGAATGTGGGCCAGCTTTAATCTTAGCGTGGCAACCCGACTGAGAGAGAGGCTATGACAGCGGCCTGCTTTGAAGTGGAGGGAAACTTCCATTAGCTTCAGCGCTGTGATCCAGTAGCTAACACACACACATATACACACAGCCAGACAATACACAGCTCCCATCTGCACACAATCCACCACCCACCCCATCCACTCTTTACTGGAGACGCACCATTTCAACCAAAAAAAGAGAAAGAAAAAAGAAAAACACAAAGAGAGACAACTATATAGAACAGGATCAATAGGAAAACTCAATGTAGTGGCCTCTGTTCTTTCTTTTCTCTCTGCTTCTGCTCGTGTCCCGTCACCCGCCGCATCCCGGCCCGACTTCAAGGGCTTCCATTCACTTTGATCCAGTCAAATATGACAATCGCTTAGGATCTGACTATCGGCAACCCACACGATGGAGCTGCGGCGAGGCAGACAGCCAGATGAGAGGATAGTGGGACCACCATCTGGACTGGTTCTCAAACTGCTGGCCCGAGCCCACGGTTCCTCTCAAACAGGGCCAGCACACTACAACATGCACCCTGACTAGAGATGAGTATCAAAATTCAATATGTTTATTTCCACATCTCCAAAGCTCAGTCTTAGAAGCTGGTTTAGCATTTTTCTGCTTCTCACCATCCGAGTAACCCCAAACACTTTCAGCGATGTTGAGGTCTGGACTCTGGGGTGGTCAGTCCATTGTTCTGAGAACATCAGCCGCTTCTTAGTACTTATAAAAATTTAATAAGCTGACAGGAATGAAATTTGGTGGGTACGTTTGACATTGTGAGACATGCAAATTATTCAAGTTTCACGCTCAGCCACACATGTGATGTAAGCACAGACAGGTCTTATCGCTGTACCTGACTGACCCAACATCCACGACTGCAGGCAGTCAGTGAGCAGTGATGTCCTCCATGAGTCATCCTTTTAGTGCCAGCACCATCAGCAGACGGCTGCACGACGCAGGACTACATGCACACAGACCGTTATGTCGACTGCCCTTAACACCGCATCATGTCGCCAAAGACTGCAATGGTGTCGTGCCAGACTGTCATGGAGTGACTCAGAATGGCAGTGGGTCGTTTTCAGTGACAAGTCCTACTTTTGTCTTGGTAGAGACGACCAACGAATCCGTGTACGGTGGCACCGTGGTCAGAGCCAATATAAACAGTTTGCTGTCACACGTCACACGTCCAGAAGACCTGGTGTCATTCCACCTCCACCCCTACCGCACAATCTGCAGGAACTGTGTGAGAATATTCAAGCTGCATAGGATGGATTATCACAGGACACCATCAGGAAGCCCTACAACACCATGCTGAGACGTCTGGCGTGGTGCGTTAGCAAACATGGCGGCCCAACGCCATGAGAGACACTACTAAATAAATATTGCCCATATCAGTCTAAATTTATCATAAATTATTGTTCCTGGTAACTTCTCTTCCTTCCCAACAGCACCGCAATCCCACACTTCTCTCTGGGGGCAGTTATTCTTTTCATGATGAGTGTATAACAATTGTATGCATGTACAACTGGTCAAAGCTATACTGGCTAGTGTTTTTGAGTTCTGCTCAAAATGAGCTGAAACGGTCACATTGGTGAAGCTTTGGTAGTGTTATTGGATTGTTTTGATGGTGACTAAATGGTATGTTCTATCATTTATCATTTAACATAATGAAAGAATGTGGTCACTCGAAGCAAAAGGACTTACACTTGAAAGTCCAAGATGTGTTTTCAACTCTGGCTTCAAACCAATTCGCTAGAATGACCCAGTAAAAAGTGGCTTACAAAGGAAAGAAACGCGAGGCGGTTATGATCCTGCTCAGCAAGGAGGAGCAAGAAAACACAGAGCCACAAACAACAACCCAATCTAACCCGCTGACCCGATACACTCAGCGGCGTTTGTATTCAAACAAGATGGAGCAAAACTGCGGCCAGATAGCCCGGCTCGGCAAACAGAGACAAGCATGCATTTTCTCATTACCACTCGGCGAGGAGGAGGGAGGGGGCAAGGCGTATAAATTAGGATGCGAAACTGCAAGGAAAGCAAACTGAGTGGGTCACCCGCGACGTTTGAGGCCTGCTGAGAGGCATTTATATTCCCAGACATGATTTTAATTTTAATATTACAGAGCCGCGGACCGGGCAGGGCTGGATTATGCAGCGCAGTCCGATAGCCGCAGATAGCTAACAGGAGAGGACGAAATATGGCTCCTGGTCGTGTGTGTTTTTTTTGTTTTTCAGTACGGCCTGGCTGAGGGGTGGTGTGAGAGGTGCGTGTTGTGCCGTGCGCAAGGGCTGCGCCGGGAGATAAGGGGGGCTAAAGACTGAAAAGAACAGCAGGAAGGCCTTGCTGCTTTATTGCACGACATAGGGTCATGCCTCTGTACACATCCGTGTGGAGCATTAATGTGTCTGTTCGTTCAGTAGGCAGCTCACAGCGCCAGCAGCACGTCCGGTGCCTCCCCCTCTGTGCCCGAGGGTCCGGAGGCCTCGTGCTGTCCTAAGTCAAGTTTGTTCCCAGGCTGTCCGGCAGCCTGGTTCGAGTTAGCACGCCGCTAAATTTCCGGCTGGGCCTCTCTGCGGCATGCGCGTGGCCTCTTAGTTAACAGCCTTAAGCAGCTGGATACTAGGGCTGACCGATACCACTCTGTACCTGATCTGATACCACATGGTGCCAACGCTTGTAGCTTCCTGATATCATCACCGAAATACGCCCCTTAAAGTAAAATAAGGGTTCTTTGGGGTGCAGAACCCTTTTGTTTCCCTGAAGATCCTTTCCAGGGATGCTTCCTTGAAGAACCTTTCCAGGACCTATTTACATTCCTAAAGGGATTACAGGCTTTTCTGAGAACCATAGTCCAGACCAAGAGCTATTTGAGGACCTTCATTTGAAGAACCACACTGGTTTTCCCTTAGAACCTTTTTTGTGAATGAAGTGACAAGTGTTTGAAGAACTTTCATATTGTAAATCTTCATTTTTAAGAAATTAAGAGAATCACATTTCAAAGGATGCAGCATGAAGAACCATTACATAGTATCTCTACATAATATAAAATGTACACTATTTATGTACCGGCTTTTAGAGAACCATACAATCAAGCCAAGAACCATCATAGGGACCATCATTTTTTAAGAGTGTCAGTCTGGCAATCAAGGGAATCAGTCTGGCCTCCCCTAAAGAGCCATTGAGGGTCCTTTTTAGAGAAGTCTGCTTCTTTAAAGAACTGTTTTGGTTCTGAGAACCGTACACCCAAAACAACAACCATTTAGAAACCTTCATTTGGGGAACCACTCTGGGTTCCACAAGAGAACCTTTCAAGGGTTGCTTCTATAAAGAACCATTTTTTTGTAAATGGAACATGAGGAACCTTCTCAGAACTTCTATATGATAGAACATTTCTATATTGATTCTATACTGACCTTTCTAAGAATCAAACATCCAGACCAAGAACCATACAGACCAATCTGGGATGCTTCTTTAAAGAATCATTTCATCCGTAAACGAGGGGTGTAGGTGTGAAGAACTTATTCAAGCTTGAAGAACTTCCATATTGTAAAGCTTCTACACTAATTTTCTACACCACGTTTTTCTGAAAACCAATCACCCGAACACAAGAACCATTTAGAAACTTTCATTTGGGGAACCACTCTGGATGTCACAAGCTAGCCTTTCAAGGGTTGCTTCTATAAAGAACCATTTTTGTAAATGGAGCATGAAGAACCTTCTATATGATAGAACATTTCTATATTGATTCTATACTGACCTTTCTAAGAACCACACATCCAGCCCAAGAACCATTCAGGGTTCATCACTTTTATGAACGTTGGGGAACCAATCTGGGATGTAAATAGAGCATGGGAAACCTTCTCAGAACTTCTATTTGATAGAATATTTCTGTACTGATTCTATACTGACCTTCTAGTATAGATGTAAGAACTATACATCCAGGCCAAGAACCATTTAGAGTTCACCATTTTTTAAGTCAGAACCTTTATATTGTATAGATTCTAGATCAATTAAAGCTTCACCCAAGAACCATTTGGTCACCTTCAATTTGTGTAGAGGAGGGTGATTTTACATTTACCAAACCTGTCTCCAGAGCAGTCTGATCACACTGTAATCTTGTCCAAGGACTCTTATTGGTTGTCACGTGGGGTCAAGATGAGGAGGCAGGATGTAAGCGCAAGGATTTAATGAACAGAACAAATAAGACAGAACAAACACTGAACCAGGTTACAAAAACAACAGACATGAGGACAAAACACCAAGCAAGCACAAAGGGAACCACAGGGAGTATAAAACAACAAGGACTAATAAGGAACACCTGGGAAGGGGCGGAGCTACAAACTAAGGACAGGTGAGGGGCCTGACAAGGGGCGGAGACAGGAGGAGCAATAACCAAAACAAACAGAAGCAACAGGACAACAAAAAGCACATAGAAGTGACAAGAAACAGAAAACCAGAGAAAACAGAGGCAAACATGACGACAACAAGACAAGACAGGACATGACATTGGTATAGCATGGTGTGCATGCCGGGACAGGGAATTGAGCTTGCTATATGTTCTCCAATATGCTGATATGATAATATCGTTATCATGATAAATGACATTATGGTAAGTTTTTCTGAGCATGTCATCGGAATATAAAGAACACTGAGTAACTGTTTCAGAGTTGAGACCTTCAGGTTCAATCTTTGTGGTTTCTCAGAAGGAGCTGGCAAAATTGGAAATATTCCGTTTTCAGCTGAGGCTATTAACGAGCACCTTCAGCCATGGATTACAGGCCTAAGCATTTGTGGAAACCCACTTTAGGTCAACAAAATCAACGCAGACGGCACACAAGTTTGTAATAACGGAACGAAAGATGCAATTCATAAAATCAATTAAGGCGAGAGCGTGAAATTAAACATTGACCTTCAAACACACCTAATTAAATGCATATTGCTATACCTTTCCTGATTTCCCTGGGTGATTATCTGTGTTTTACACAATTCATTTACTCACAATGACCATAGCAGGGCCAAGCAATTAATTTTACAGGTCTGAGCAAATGGTTTGATATTCCTGAATGGCAGTAAGACATTTCATTGCTTCCACAACATGGCGGAATGTCATAAATGCCTACAGTGGCACTGGGCTACACTGTGGTGGCACCAAGTTCCCAAAAGGACAAGAAGATCCAGGAAAGGCTTTTCTCCTCCAAAACCCAGTGGGAACGAGTCATTCTCCAGCGAGTGACACAGAAGGGCATTTTCCAACACTGTGTGGGTGTTTTGTGTTTCTACATTTCAGACGGCCATCCAAACAAGTTAACAAAACTTCTCCTACAAACTTAGACCTGTTTGTTTAGCCTTTTCACTCACTAGGTTTCCAGCTCATCCGTGCCTCAGAATAAGCTGGCCACAACTATTGGGATTTTGCACAGAAGTGTGTCTTGGGGTGTTTGGTGAGGGATTGCAGAAACTGGAGAAAATAAATATGTCTTCTAGTCAGAAACTGCTTAGCTAATTTCTTCTTTGAATGGTTTGGAAGTTTTTGATTTGAAAATTCTTGGTATGGTCTGGCAGTTCCAGCTATTGTTTAAAAGTTCTTGAGATGGTCAGGAATTGCTTTGTATGGTTTGGCAGTTCTTGGGATGGTTTGGTAGATTGGAAATTTTTGGTATTGTGAGGGCTGTTCTGGGCATGGTTTGGTAGTTTTTGTCATGGTTTGAAAGTTATTGTTATGGTTTGAAGGTTCTTAGTATGGTTTAGTATTTCTGGGCACGGTTTGAAAGTCCTTGGTATGGTTTGGTAACTCTGCCAATGGGTTGAAAGTCCTTGATATGGTTTGGTAGTTCCTGGTATGATTCCAGAGTTCTTGGTATGGTTTAAAAGTCCTTGGTATGGTTTGGCAGTTCCTGGTATGATTCCAGGGTTCTTGGTATGGTTTGGTAGCTCTGTCCATGGTTTGAAAGTCCTTGATATGGTTTGGTAGTTCCTGGTATGATTCCAAAGTGCTTGGTATGGATTTATTGTTGTTCTTGGTATGATTTTAAAGATCTTGGTATGGTATGGCAGTTCTTGGTATGGTATGGCAGTTCTTGGTATGGTTTGGTAATACTGGTGTGGTTTGAGAGTACTTGGTGGAGGTATGGTATAGATTTAAGAAATTTTTACAGTCTATAAATTGGTGTGTTATTAGATATTGAAATTAGCCCACTTGATTAACAATTGTGACCAATGTTAACTAAAACTCCAGGTCTACACATGAGCTTTTTGGAAATTAGTATAGATACAAAAGTCAGACTGACAAAAAGTTGAGAGCATCTCATTTCTAAAAGTTATCCAAGGAAAAGACTGCTATCCCCAGGAAGCACGTTACCATTTGTTTTAAATGGGTGTGTTTTTGTTGTAGCCCCATTCTGAGAATTGCATGTCCCTTCAAAAGAACGATTTATGATTGGTTCTTTCTCCTGACAGTCAAACGTCGGTCTGTTCTGCCAGAGTAGCCAGTCCTTGGCCACAGTAAACTATGAAACCCATCCAACCCCCTGATGACAGGTTGGGTGGGTTTTTATGACTTTATTTGCATTTTGCTAAAATGAATAATCTTGTAGCTAACAGCTTGTTTCTATTAAATCAAGCTAATGATTTACGTAATAAAGGTGTTTTATGAATCACTGCATTATTTGTATTCAATATTTATTAAGAAATGACTGATAACTGTCATATCTGTTGCCCAAACCGTCAGTTAAAAATGAGACATATATCCTGTCTTACTCCTGTAGCTACAGAAAAGACAGCTCCCTGAACAAAGTATTCCTTGTCCTCCCCACCAGCTGTGTTTAAGGCAAAGGTTGCTCCACAGTTGCTCAGTTATCCCATTAAGCTTTTTCCACTTTGGGCCAGATTTCAGGCAGCGTTCCTTGTTGCTCCCAACAAGCAGACTTCAAACAGAGCGAAGTCACTTGTTTTCTTTCCCCCTTGCGGACCACGATCGCTTTCAGTCTCCTTGGATAAGGACGCAGGGGCTAATAAAAAGGAGACAGAATGACAGGGTTAAAGGTTTGGCTGCAGGGAGGGAGAGTGGGATGATTGTGTTTTTAATAAAGGCTGGTGGGGGGGCGCAGTGAAGGTTTAGAGGGGAGGGGAGAGAGGGGACAGGGGGCAGCGGAGGGGGCAGGAGGAGCAGCAGCTCCACACGGCTCTCCTCGGTGCCCTGACCTTTCAGAGCCAGCAAAGAAAGCCCTACGTCCTTGTAGTGAAAAGCCACAGGCCACCGAGCGACAGGCCCGAATGCATCACTCTCTGTTCATTCACCATCCATCAACATCTCCAACCATTACCAGCCTGGACACCCTGCTACCACACAGGCCCTCTCTGAAGAGCTACTGGAGAACAGCAGAGGCACAGTTTACATGGTCCAAATCAGCCTCAAATCACATCCATAAATATCATCATACATCAGTCATAATCATCACACATCAGTCATAATCATCATACATCAGTCATAATCATCACACATCAGTCATAATCATCACACATCAGTCATAATCATCACACATCAGTCATAATCATCATACATCAGTCATAATCATCATACATCAGTCATAATCATCATACATCAGTTACATCAACCGGAGCTCCGCAGGAGAGATTCTGCACTTTCAATTTATACCTTTAATTAATACGTTAGAGAGAGATGGACAAGAGAAAGAGAGAGAGAGAGAGAGAGGGAGAGAGAGAGATGGACAGAAAAATGGGAGACAGCTATACAGACAAAAAGAGGATGCATAGAGGAAAAACAAGAGATATATGCATAGAGGAAAAAAAAGAGAGATGGATGGATGGAGGAAAAAGTGAGACAGGAAAAAGAGAGTGATGAAAGACTATGAGAGAGATGGACAGAGAAAAAGAGAAACTGTTAAAGGAAAAGGAGAGAGAGATATAGCAGAAAAGAGAGATACAGAGGAAAAAGAGAAAGAGTGCAGATTGAATAGAGGAATAAATAACAGATGGACAGAGAAGAGGATAGAGAGGTAGACATAGGAAAAGATGAACAGAGGAAAACAAGAGAGGAAAAACAGGGAGAGATGAAAAACAATGAGAAAGATGGATAAAAGAAAGAAAGTGGGAGCGATAGGAGAAATTAAAAAAGACAGAGGAAAAAGAGAATGGATAGAGGAAACGAAAAAGAAATGGACAGATGAATAGAGGAAAGAAAGAGAGCTGGATAGAGGAAAGACAGAGAGATGGATAGAGGGAAGTGGGAGAGAGAGGTGGACAGAGGAAAGTGAATGAGGGAGATAAAAAGAGGAAACAAAGAGAGAGATGGATAGAAGGAAGAGAAAGAGAGATGGATAGAGGAAATGAGAGAAAGAGATGGGCAGAGGAAAGAGGGATAGATGGATAGAGAAAAAACTGAAGAAGGACAGAGAAAAGACTAAGATAGATGGAAGAAAAGAGAAGGACAGAAAAGAGAAAGATGGTCAAAAGAGGAAGATGATGAATGAGAAAAGAGAGAGACAGACAGAGAAAAGAGAGAGAGAGACAGAGGGATGAACAGAAGATCAAAGAGAAAGAGCATTAAGGATGCACTGAAGCAAAAAGAAAAGAGAGAAGAACAGAGGACGAAAGAGAGAGGGATGGACAGACGAAAGCAAAAGTGTGGAGCTTCTGATAGAGGGTCTGACAGCAGCCGGAGACCCCCGTATACATACACACTGCTCCAGGAGAGAAGAGAAGAAAGAGAGAGAGAGGAAAGAAGAAGAGAAGCGGAATGACTGAAAGCTGATGGACCTGAACAATACAAATAATCAAAACACAGAGTTTATAAACGAGCAGAAGAAGAGGTGACTCACAAACCTTCATTCAGAACTGATTCACTGAGTCACTGAAGCGCTGTCTCCTCCCCTCACTGCAGGAGCATGTTTGTTTTAGGGGCTCTTTCATCATCCAGTGTTTGTTTAAGCCGCTGATGACGCGAGAGTAACAGCCAACCCTTCACTCTTACTGCCCTCTCTGTACACGCGCTCCCAAACCAGCTTCTACACACTTCATCAGCACACAGGGTCAAAACCACACGGCCTGTATGTGTTACATATCATGGCTGAAGCTGGTATCCCCTAAATGTATAGGAGAAGCTGATCACTGACCAAAATTCTGCTCCATTCAAACAGTTAAGATTAAACCAAAGTCATTCAGAGAGAGCTCCGTTCTGGAGAAGCTTACTGACTTACTGGTGGTGCTGAATGGAACCGGACGGCTGAAGAACTTAATGCTTTTTGTGCTGGAGGCTATCCCAGCGCTCACTGGGTGGAAGACAGGAAACACCTTGGACAGGCCGTCAGTCCATCACAGGGCAGACACACAGATCTACACACTCACACAGCTAGGGGCAACTTAGCATATCCAACTCGCCTGACTGCATGTCAGACCCTGGGTGCCTGGCCGGGGCATCAAACCCAGGGCCTCCTTGCTCTAAAGCAGCAGCGCTGTGCACTGTGCCATGGTCCCTGCTTGAGACATTATTGTACAGTAGTATTTCGAAGCTTTGGCCTAATCCAGGGATTATGTTCCTGTAATACCGGCACAAGAAATCTGAGTTTGAACGTCCGTCATCCTGTATGTTCAGCTCTCTATTTAAACTGCCGTTACATGTATTTCAGTGTGGGCGTCTGTTAGCTGAAGTGATTAGCAGAATTAGCAGCTGAGCTGTAAAACCATATAACATTAGCAATAACGTGGTGCTCCACGTGCCTTGGAATAGGCCTTCACCTGTCCAGCTTGGTAGTGTGTGTATATATATATATATATATATATATATATATATATATATATATATAGGTATTACCATATACAACACATTCTCCATCAATTCACCATGTAAATAACCATTTAGGCGAGAACCATTAGGTTTTACTAAAGAACTCTTGAAGAACCAGCTAAACACTTGTCTTTCTTTGGACCCTGACTAACAGTTTCCTGATACTGAAAAATGAATATCTCCAACTTGGTGGGCATATGGACTGAAAATGAAATAAGCAAAAGACTGAAGTCGCAAAAGGCTACAGAATGACTGCCTGGCTGCTGGACTTCCCAGTCCTGCGCTGCCATCCGGATAAACCTGCACTCAGCAAAGCCACCATCATCCTCATCTTCACCATGATCACCAACCTGGCCATGGAGGACCCGGCACAGCGAATGACGTGGATTTAAAAAGACTAGACAGAAAGCAAACACATACACACACCGAGTACATGAATCCGTAGGCCGGCTCCAGCCGCCCAGTCGCCGCTATCCGCACCGCGGCACCTCCTCGAGTGTAATTGATTTCTTTTGTTTGTTCTTCTCTTTCAGAGTGAGCCGTTATATCTTCTGTTACATCATCTGATTAATGAACGGCACTCAGGAAAAGAGGAGCGGAGGGGAAAGAGGGAAAGAAAAGAATCGATTCGCAAGCCAGTGCTTAATACTGTACTACATAAATAACACAGAATAGGGGATAAAGAAATACAGGACACTCTTTATTAATCCACCGCATTCCTATAGCTTGTTTGTGTATTTGTGCTTGTTTGTGCAGTAAGTGTAATGTGTTAGTGTACTGTAAGTAGTGTGTTGGTGTACAGTAACTCAGAAATGTAATGTGTTAGTGTACTGTAAGTAGTGTTGGTGTGCAGTAACTCAGTAAGTTTAATGTGTTAGTGTACTGTAAGTGGTGTGTTGGTGTGCAGTAACTCAGTAAGTGTAATGTGTTAGTGTACTGTAAGTAGTGTTGGTGTGCAGTAACTCAGTAAGTGTAATGTGCTAGCGTACTGTAAGTAGTGTGTTGGTGTACAGTAACTCAGTAAGTGTAATGTGTTAGCGTACTGTAAGTAGTGTGTTGGTGTACAGTAACTCAGTAAGTGTAATGTGTTAGTGTACTGTAAGTAGTGTGTTGGTGTACAGTAACTCGGTAAGTGTAATGTGTTAGTGTACTGTAAGTAGTGTGTTGGTGTACAGTAACTCGGTCAGTGTAATGTGTTAGTGTACATAGTGTAGTACATAGGTAGTGTGCATAGAAACCTAACATGTCAAATGATCCATCTCAATGATACAGACCTATTTAGCTTTTCTAGCTCCACTCTTGCTTCAGATCTGAAACACACAGCATTATAATCACCATATTAGTAGTTTATCCATAGTGTGCAGCTCTAGTGTAAACGTACCGCTGTACACGCTCTCAGGACTATAACAAGCGAAGCTGGTGCGGGAGCACTCGGGCCCCTCCAACTTAATTGTGCAGTTGAATTTCCTCTCTGGTGCTTTATTTGCCCGACGCCTCTCTTGACGGGCTGTCGGTGCATTTATAAAGCCGAGCGTTTAAATCCGCGAGCAGGCCGCGAGTGTGTGCTGTGATGAGCCATAGATCAACATTAATTCATCGCCTTCACTGAGCAATTAATCTTTGCCATGTTAGCCGAGAGCACGGCACTTAGCGAGACAGCGTTGTCCCCGGCGCCGGCCCTAAAGAACAACTCTCTGCTTGCAGGCCTCGCCTGTGTTTGCATGACTCGTGTCTACCAGTTACATCATAGAGCATTCAGGCTTGTAGACAATGGCCGACGCATGTGCCGCGGTAGTCTTTGTGGCCATTTCTGTGCTGGTATTTAAAGAAGAAGGTCTTGGCCTATAGAGCTACAAATGCATACATACAGTATATACATATAGAGGTTAGGCTGAAAGACACTGGAGTCTTCCTTTAAGGTTTGTAACTAAATCATAACCAATAGTACGTACAGTCACCTGCAATAACATCCCTGGTTAAATGATGACTTGTTGTACCACATCCTATATAGGGAACTTCAATATAGTGAATTTTCGGTGAATTGATTTGGCATGGACGAGGCAAGTTTCTGGATGTAGGCCATATCGATGTTCAGACACTCTAGCATCAGTGAATTGTGCAGTTGAGCCAGATTTGGTAGATGCCTTCCCTAGCATAATTCCGAGGAGAATTTCCTGTATGACCGTATGTTTCCATACACCTGCAGATTCAGCTACTTCCTTTACAATATGGCCCAAATACAATCACTCCTTTTAGCCAATCATTGACATCTGCTTTGGAGCCATTTTCCACACATAGAACGAGACATTCACTGCACTGTACTCCCTCTTCTCCATCTATGAAAGTTTCTTTACATAACTGTAGCGAATGGAAACACGACTTAACTTGCATTCTTATCTTATCTGAGTTTCGTAAATGCACATGGCATTTGTGGAAAGTTTGAATGGAAATCCGGTTATGATGCATACATTTCGAGCACATTATGATGCATACATTTCCTGATATTGGGAAACAAACTAGAACCATAACCTTTGCCCAAAGCCAGCAATTCAAAAACGTCAGCAAATCAACAGTAAATGTATAAAACAGGATGCGTTAACTTATTGTCATTCCGAAAATGCTCAAAAAAACACGTAACTCATTTTTGCATACAACTCCAAGTTAGGCAGTGAAGAACTGAAGTGCACCCAATATACATGTCCTTAAGAGTTTAGAAAAACCACTTACCTTCTGCTTTTCTGCTTATTCCAAAGACTTGCCACTTCCTAAGGTCACCTTGCAACAACAAGCCCTTGGCTTTGTAACTATATAAATCATATTTATTGTTTTTAACCATAACGTGAGAAGTAATTTTGCTCACCCCTGTGGGTTTTAGCAGCTGTGGCTAAATCACGAGCGCCTTGTGTTTATTTGTGCAGGTAATGAAGGCTGAATCCAACTGTTGCAGGCCCAGCTGGGGCGAAAACGGCACCATCTACAACAAAGCACCTGGGGAACACGGCAAAGGGCGTACAAGACGTCTTCAGAGATTTGGCGTCATGCCTGAGACAGGCGTTAATGTTTTAGCTGAGGTCAATGCACCATCCTAAGGCTAGCATTTACGTATGGAGAGTTACAACTAACATGTGCTAGCATCAGGCAAGACGGGTACGCAGCAAGGATCTAGCTGTTTTCTAAAGTGACGCTAGTGGTCATAAGACAACGTATTGGACATTAGTACAAACTGGCAGTGAGACAGGAGAGAAGACAGATGCCAAAATACTATCAAACAGTGCTAGCCTTTGTACTTTAGCTGTATAAGCTGCTGGTGTAGCTGCACTTGACTTGAAATTTCCAACCTCAGACCATAAAAAAACAATGAAAATTGGCACAGGGTATGTCCGCAAGTAATACTATCAAAATCAAATCAAATCAAATCACTTTTATTGTCACGTCACATTTTCACAGGTGTGAAGGTGAGTGAAAAACCTAGGTGCGAAGTCCCTTACAGTAATTGGATACAAAAAATATACATTAGACAATAAATATATACAATACTAAGCACAAAATCTCTGTTTATCCTAATATACATTATAAATTATAAATTATATATATTAATATAACAGTAATATAAAGTTATGAATAAAAACTAATACTAACTAGTTTTTGGCTATGTCGTATATAGTATAGTCACGAATGTCAAAGTTGAGCATACTCAAAAATCCACAATGCACAGTTGGAGTATGGCCATGATGGACACTACTGTCCTATAGTGCATCGGGAAATGGAAAGGGGGAAGCTTCTCATGTCTGGAAAATTCTGAAAAAATGGTGGACGGTGATGCGACGGCAGCTGCGTTGGTGGCAGGACCGGAAGTGGTGTATAAATGTGAGTTCAACTAAATCTGTCAAAAAAGACTGTAAAAATAAATGCATTCTAGTAAATAATGAGTTCGTTTGTTTGCGGTTGCCTCTGCTGATGCAGCCATCCAGAGTCCAGCTTGGTGTGACGTAACCTTCATCACTTCCTGTTAGTAAGAAACGATGCTGTGTGCTAATATTTGGTGTACCCGCCTGCCAAATTCATACTATCAATATTAGTACGTAGTATATACTGTGTAGTATTAGTGTGTAGTACACAGCTGGGATGCAGCCACAGTCATAACTGGAAACTCCTCCTCAGGATGTCAGGAAGCTGTTCTGAACTCCACGATTAGCATATGATGCCATATACATATGGCTGCTTACATCATCGAAATAAATAGAAATAAAGCCCCACTTATCTACTTTAAATGAAACTACAATAGGACTTGCTTTAGTTCAGTCAACATAAGGAAAGCTACAATAAGTTTACTGTTTTGAGAACATTAGTTATCACTCATGACACTAACAACTAGCTAGCACGTTGCTAACAATACTTTCATGTAGACTTCCATGTTTTTGAAGTTGGAACATATCAATGTCGAACAGAACCTGCAATGTGCAGCACTTTGGCTTTATTGTTAATCTACATTTCATGTGTAAACTGTATTCTGGCTGTTCTCATACCTTATAGACTTGACGTATCCATGCTACATGCTACTTGGTCTTCCCCATTACTGCTGGACGGCTCTAAAATGCCCTGGCCCACGGTGGAAAATAAATGTGTGCATATCTATCGGGCGTTTCAGCGACCCCCGAAAAGTAGCCTAATGAGATCGCCCCCTATCAACATTCAGACTTTCCCCCTCATTAGATCAGTAATGGTCTTTTAATAGCCAGGGTGATCAAGGTTCAAAAAATGCCACATATTAAGATCTCTGCTGGACCTCTGACTGTCAACACAGGCCTCCATTTTCAGCTCCAGCAACTCCAATCTCAGCTAACATACTCTCCCCATCCGGCTGGTCCCCTGCGTTCAGGGTGGACCTTATGGCCTGAATATCACGATACCCTGGGACACTTTCACTATATGATGATGTGTATTGTGATATTTCGTGTTTCTGAGGATGGAAGAAACGAAACGCACCAGCGAAATAGCCCACCTAAGAAAGGCTAGAAACGGGCACCTGAGACACACACTGACTGACTCGCAGCTCAACTGGGACTCAAGACTTCCAGCTCGACTGATTAAATTAACACCGCCAATGCAAACGCATGTATGACTTCACCTGTCAGCTTTGCTGTACTCATGCTCAGTCATTCCTGAAACGCTGCCCACCTTCAGGTAGCAGCAGAGTTGATACTGTTTCTAATAACTGGGCTTTCATTTTTAACAAACGTTCAGTCCGACAGAGTGAACGAAGCTCAAGTAGTTTGGATAGCAACCCAAATAGCAGACAGTTTTGGTCCAATTCTATCATGAATGTTGTAGTTGGGTCAGACTTGGGCCGAAGACCCAGCCATTTACTGGGCCAGAAGAAGCCCAAGTATGTGGTCTACATGTAGCGTGGCCACACGTCCGGTTTTAAGCCGGACAGTCCGGTCAAACCTGGACGGACGCCAATTAGTCCTCTTTTCGAGATGAACTACTTAAAAAAACACTATGTGTTCCGTTGGCTCACGTCCGTGTCAAAAAACATGCTTTGCATTTCATTGGTTTAACAAGGTCATGTGACATCGTGACTCGCCTACCGACTAACCGCAGGTCAGCCCTCTAAATGCTAGTCAATTAGTAAGCTCCCGTCTGACTCACAAATGTTATCCATTCCACCCAATGAGCTGAGTAAAGCAGTCATTTATGTGTTATATATGTTAGGTTATGATTTGAACTCTGTTCTAGTATCGTTCCCTCTTTATGATGTCCTCCTTTTGGGGCTTATGAAAGTGGCCATTCTACCTACAAGTGAGCCAGACGAATTTTGCTAACTGGGAACTATGCTAGCTAGTGCTAGCCGTTAGTGCTATCTGAAGTTTTATGCTAATCTAGCTGTGATTCCAGATCACATTCCTTTAAAACTTACTAAAAATTCAGATGGATTGGGTACTGTGCGAGCTAGCCAGTTAGCTGCCTAGCATATGTGATGTATAAACACATAGACTAGCGAACTAGCAGGCTCTTGTGAATTTATTGTTTTTACTGCTTGTAGCATCTTAGTTCTCACCTTCATACTGAGGCATTATCTGTAATGAAAGGCTCGTTATCTGAAGCCATGTTGATAACGAAAAATTCTCAACGCTGGCTCGACTTGTGAACATCTCGGCCATGTTGTGTAATATTTCTCACTCTGAAAAATTAACTATTTGGGACAGATGAGGAGAAGAAATCAAACACCCGGTAGAAATGAAATGGATATGCTGTCACCATCCAGGGCCGCCATCCAGTCTGCTACTTGTTACTATTGTGGTACCATACAGCAACAGTACACGGGTTGTTGTTGTTGTTTACAGACTCTCTACATTTGGTCTAAATCCGTCTTTTTTTATGACACAGCTCTTTAGTGTACTCGTTCAGGCCGCACCCGTCACAATAACGGTCACACATCAGCTTGTTGCCCACCCCTACTCTACACACCTTTGCGTGCTCGCGTGCACATCCTCTTCACCTATTTTTACCCTGTATTTTTACCCTGTATCAGTTCACTTCAGTTGAATTCTGCTACCCTCAACGCACATGCACACACCCATTGACAGTTGCCTGCACACGCGACAGCTTCCACCCACAAGAGAACAAGACGGGTGAAAAGAACCGAAGGAAAAACAAAATTAAACCGACTAAATAAAGCCTTCCAAATTACAGTTTTCCACACCATGAGCTGAAATAGCATACTCAATTTAGCTTTCTTCAGTCTCATTGTCTTATCCAATACAACTGCTCATCCTTCCATTACAGTGGATAAAACAGGAGCTTTTCCGGACCTTCCGAGTAGGACTCTGTGCTGGAATCAATCTGCAAAATGCTCAGGTGGGAGCTTCTGGCTGATATATGATCTGTGTCACTTAATAAATCAAATAAAATGTATTTTACATTGTTTTATATTGTATTGTACAGCACATATGCTAGGCAGCTAACTAGCTATATTGTGTGTATATATATATATACACACATCTCACATTATTCATCTAACATGAATAGGCTTTTTTCCCCTCGAAATTCCTGAAATATTGTTTCCCAAATAATAACTTATTTTCTTAAATGTTATATGTACATTTTATATGTGCTATGTATTTTATCTGTACTGTGTCCTATATATGTACTATGCAATGTATATGTACTATGTACTACACATACACTATGTACTATATGTGCACTATATATGAATCATGTATTTTATATGTATTTTATATGTACTATGTATGAGTAAAAGTGCAGAGTCACTACTCTGACAGACTAAGTTTATATTCTGAGAAATTCAATTATTTCAATACATTTTTTCAGATTCTAAACATACTTTAGAAAATTGTCCTCATTTCGAGTCTAAAAGTCAAGCTGTTGCCCGGCGTCATTATTTCAGTCAATATTTTAAGAAAAGAAGCCATTATTCCGAGATACCACATCAACATGTTCAGATAATGAGTCAAAAGTTTGACATACTGCTGCTGGAAACAGAGACATACTGCTCCTGTCGTCTACCTAGCAGGAATGGGCTTCCACAGCAGCGTATGGCTGGTCACTTCCGACACTTCAAAGCGTTTCCCCGTGAGCTTAGAGAAGGGCAGAGACTCAGTTCTCTCAAAACAATAGAAGCCAGTGGGCAGCTGCTTTAAATCGCATCAAATACCGTGAAATGCTTGGAAAATACCGTGATGTAGAATTTTACCAATGCTGCCGAGCGCCAGCTGGGCTGTGGAGGACACAGAACGAGCTGAATCCAAACACAGTAAACGATGATTGCACCCATAGGTCAAGCTGCTCTTGCTCAGAGCGCGCATCAATAACAAAGCATCGCGAAAGGTCAGTTCAAGGCCTTTTAACGCGTGTATCAGCACGTGCATAAAAGCCCTCCCTGTTTCTCCCTCGCTCACTTCCTCCCTCCCTCTCTAGGGTTCCCTTTCTCTATCGCTCCTCTCTCTGTCTCTCTCTCTCTCTCTCTCTCTCAGTAAAAACAATGAGAGGGATGCAGTCATCAATCAGTGAAGGAGAATTCCTTTGCCCTTCTGGACCCTCCATCAGCTAAGAGAGAGAGAGAGAGAAAGAGAGAGAGAGAGAGAGCGAGAGAGAGAGAGAGAGAGACAGAGACAGAATAGAGATAAATGTAGAGAGAGCACAAGGAAGAATAGAGAGGCGAAAGAGTGAAATGAATTGAGAAATAACGAGAAATAAAGAGANAGAGAGAGAGAGAGAGAGAGAGAGAGAGAGAGAGAGAGAGAGAGAGCGAGAGAGACAGAGACAGAGACAGAGACAGAATAGAGATAAATGTAGAGAGAGCACAAGGAGGAATAGAGAGGCGAAAGAGTGAAATGAATTGAGAAATAACGAGAAATAAAGAGAGGAAGACAGACATACAAAGAGAAACAGAAAGATGAAATGGAGAGAAAGAAAAAAAAAGAAAAGGTGTAGAGAGATTGAAAGACTGAAAATGAGTCTATGGCTGAGAGAAGGAGACAGAGAGCAAGAAAGAAAGTGTAGAGAGAGGGAGAAATGGAGAGAGAGAGGGAGAAAAAGAGAGAGAGGGAGAAAAAGAGAGGGGGAAAAAGAGAGAGAGAGATGAATAGAGAGAGGGATGGTGTGGGTCATATTGTTACACACTCATGCCACCTAGGGTTTGGAGGAGTGGCTTAGATGAGGCTCCTCCCCCTCCCTCACAGTCCTGTTCTGCCAGAGTCTGACTTCAGTTCCCTCGGAAAGCCGCAGCCCCGGTGGCCTCATCCAGCATCAAAAAAGCTCAGACGGATACAAATAATTGGCCTGTTTTTCCCCTCGCTCATGTTGTGTCGTTCCGATTGCTTCCAGTTCCTTATCACATCCTGTTTTGGCAGGGGTGGTTAGGAGCTACTGCCCTTGTTCATTCCCCTCCCTCTCCCCCCTCTCTTTCTCTGTCTCTCCCTCTTCTCAGTCTGGATCCCCCTTTTCTGAAGCTCTCTGGAATCCACCCAGAAAGACCAGCCCAGAATTTTGACTCCAATAACAATACTATTAATAAGACATCAAAAGTGCTTTATTACTGATCAAACAATGTGCTCAATGTTGTATTACAATAATGTTCAAATGCTAATGAAATGGCCAAGGAAGGAATTCTGAGCATGGCAATTACCGACACTGTGAAAGCTATTAAGCATATTCTCAAAGGCACTTTTGTTTTATAATATTAGCAGAACTTAGCAAGCAACCTCAGTTTTATGGAACTTCTTGACTTTTCTGCAAGTTGTCCTCACGCTGTAGCTATGCTAGGTCACTTAATTACTGCTTAGTTCATGTTTCTTGCATATTTCTGTCCATTCAAATCAAATTAGCATGTGCACATAATTTGCCTATAGGCAGAATAAGGCAGTGTAGCTTTAGCCTATTTAACCTCTTTCCTCAGGCCCTCCAGCGGTCATCCACATAAGCCAATAGAATCATTCCCCTGAGTTGGCTCTATAAATGTGAAGCATTGTGTGTTGAGCTGCTAGTGCTAGCTTTATTTTCACTCCGAAGTACATCGAGGATGCCCCTTATTTTCAGTGCAACCCAGCATTTACATCATACAGGGACTGAAAACAAGAAAATAAAATGGAATTTAGTCTGGTTTAACTAAAATGAAAAAGACTAAATAAACAATTTGAGAAATAAAATGAATTTAATTCAAGAATTTAAAAATAAATTTAATTTAAGGCAAAATTTAACTTTAAACTTTAAAATAAGTCACAATAAAAATAAAAACATGAAAAAAAGTAATAAAGTTGAGATAAGATAAAATGAAATAATAAAAATAACATTAATAATATTAAATAAAATGAATAATAATGATAAAGTAAAGGATTAACCCAGTAACAACAGTTATAGCTTTCTGAAGGTGACTGGAAATTTTATTTAAATTTAAAATAATTCGGTGACAAAAGTGAAAAAGTTAGCTCATTTATATGTAATGTTGATGTTAAAATAGTAATAAATATGAAAAAGGTTTTCTTGGGGGACTATTTTGCCTCACCACATCCTGCATGTATCCCTCCACCATGAATGGAATTTTGGAATTTCAGGCCCAAACTATCAAAAAATAATCTCTGGCACGTGGCATGAGGCAGTGTATTCATAACCCCTTCATAAACATAACTTCCTGTGAGGGAGCGTCCAGAGGCAATAAGCTCATCAGACGTCTGGTTCCATTCAACACCACTACAGACATTTCACTATAGACCATATACAGAACATTTCACAGTGAATGTCTCTCAGTGACTTTAGCTACATCTTAGCCATGTAATTACGCAGACATGTAGATATTTTGGCTTCTTCCATTCAAAAATGCGCTGCAACATGGTTTTCTGTTTTTCATATATCATGCATTGCAGCTTTGGATGTCCCAAAAAGACCAAAGCTTTCCCAATCCTGTGGTCCAGCTCTTCTCCAGTCCTGTAACATCCAGCTCTGCCCTCCCTGCTGCTCAGTTTTACTGTTCCCAGGTCATCAAGTCCACGGCCTCCCCCTCTCAGCCCACATGGCAAAGTTCTCGTCCCGTTCCCCGCAGCGTCCCTAGAAGCTGATTATAGTGCTCCAAAGACTGTTCACTCCTAAACACTGCACAGCCCCAGCTGCTTTCAGCTGGGAGAAAAGAAGTACGGCTTGATGCCTCTCTCTCTCTCTCCCTGTCTGTTTCTCTCTCTCTCTCTCTCTCTTAGCTCAGTGAAACGTATCAGAAGAGAAGACAAAAAAAGGGGCCATCTGTCATGCATTATTCAAACTTCAAAGCAGCTAGAAAGTGAAATGACTGCGCAGGTTAGGTTAGATTTAATTACTGGAGAGCGGTTTTGTGTCCGTCACGCGGGAGCGCTCCGCCGCCTGCACACCTGTGGCAGGAGCTGGTCAATATTCATGTTTCAAAACCGGCGACAGGCCTCCTGGATGCAAAACATTAGCATGCATACTCTGTAGGCCCGATTTCAGAACTTCCTTCACTTCCTGGTCTTAAAAAGAGCCATTTCCTTTGCAATGAAATTCCTGTTCACAATTGTACATTCGCTACATGCCCAACTTGCGCTAATTAACAGCAAATTAGAGATGGTCAGTCACCATCTCGAAAACAGCATCAATGGTAGATTTGTTATTGAGGAGACTGATAACAGCCTACTTTTCAATGCTTATCTAAAAAGGAAATTCCATCAATTTTACTGAATTTTGTATAATCAAATCATTCAGAGTGGTCTGCGTGAAATGCTTCATTCTGAAGAACCAAAATTGTTCACAGCGGTGGTAATGGGAACCAGACGTGAAGCTCCCCAACTGACTTACAACTATGGCATGAGTGTTTGGAGATTGTATGCTTTTTGGAACTACGCTCATCGTCCAATCAATAGTTGCCCCCAGAAGGAAGTGTCGGATTGTCAGAATGTCTGTCGGTATGGCATCGGGCCGCCATGTTTGCTAACACAACATCCCAGACGTCTCGGCATGGAATTGTAGAGGTTCCTAATGGTGTCCTGCAATAATCCATCCCATGCAGCTTGAATATTCTCACACAGTTCCTGCAGATTGTGCCTTCTGGACATGTGACGGGTGACAACAAACCGTTCATCTTGGTGCTGACCACAGTGCCTCCACACATAGATTTGTTGGTCGTCTCCACCAAGACAAAAGCGGGACTCGTCACTGAAGATCCTGAGTGACTCAGAATGGGAGTCTGGTACGACACCATTGCAGTCTTTGGTGACGTGGACGGGGTGTTAGGGGCAGTCGTCATAACGGCCTGCATGCATGTAGTCTTGCATTGTGCAGCCGTCTGCCAGTGGTGCTGGGACTCACGGAGGACATCACTGCTCGCTTAATATCCTCAAACGTGGCTGTTGGCTCAGACAGGTACAGCGATAAGGCCCGTCCTTGCTTACGTTACATGCACAGCCGAGCGTGAAACTTGAATCATTCGCATGTCTTGTAATGTCTCTGTGTTGTTACTTACTTTTTCCAACTTCCAACTAAATTTATATTACCAACTGGAAACCAACATTTCAGCAGATTACACTGTATTTCACCATGGGAGATCACATGTGGCTTGAAATGTACATAGAGAAAGGCCGTCAGTCTCGTAGATAAACAAACTAAAGCTAATGGTCAGTTACCTCAGCTAACGTAACTAGCCGAGGCTTCTTCCATGTCATATCTTCCAGCCAGTTTGTGACCAAGGGTAATAAGTGATGCTGAACACTTTATTTCCTTCAGATTATATGACTGGAGTGTAAACAATGACCTTGAACATGGCATTTATGACCTCTCCCTGTAAGCATTCTATAGTACTGCTCTGCTACGTGCTACTTAAAGTTATGTGCGGTTACGCTACGCTATGCTATGCAGCATGGCACAGCACCGTATGTTCAGTATCCCACGGCCCCTATAATTTCTGATCTGGTATTAAAATATTGGAACAGGAAAAATTGTATTGTGTTATCTCTAATCGCTAGCTAAGACTATTAGCATCCCAACGATAATACCCAAACTACCAGCTGCCCAAAACTACCTCTAGTGCAGCCACGACAGAGCAGCCAGGCCTGCCGAATTACACAAACACACAACCTGCTGCATTACGTCTGTGTGTGCGGAGCCAGGAAAAAGGGTCCCTCATTTATACCAGTATAATAAATGGCACAAGATGCTAAATCACCATTTGCATTCACCGGGCTCAATATCCGGCTCGGCACACAATCGCATTTTCTGCTACATCCTCCGGGTTCCTGTTCAGCCATTGTCCTGGGCTCGTCTCCCAGGCTTCGCAGAAAACCCTCGGCATGTAGCGGCAGACAGTGACGGCACAGGCAGGCCTAATCTCCACAACAATCTCTGGCAAAACATGAAAGACTCCTCGGATGGCTGCAGCTGCTGAAAATCGCAAAAGCCAAGTTAAAAAGATGCAGACAGTCAGAGCCTGTCACAGATTTGCCTTATTTTGCAGCCCAAATGCGTTTTACCACACACGGGAAAGCAAAACAGTACAGAAGGCCTGTTTCTTTACATGAGCCTCTGGTCCTCCTCTTGTACCTGGAAACTGGCTGTCAGGCTAGGCTTGAGGGGGGAGTTAGGTAGATCGTTCACCGCACAGCACGAAGCCTCCCGTTCTTAGAACAGTGGACGAGCAGGAAGTCATTGACTTTAATTAATCAGTTGAGCTAATTGATCTAATTAAGCCAGCAATTACGTCTGAACACCAAACCTCACGCTTAAGGGCCAGATTGAAAAAAAACAAAAGAAACAAAAAGAGGAGGCGCACCCATTTGTCTGAGGAAGGAAAGAGGGAAGGAAAGAGTTGAGTTGCAGGCAAAGGCCTCCTCGGAGAGAAAATAAACACCCAGTTCTTGTCTCGAAAATAGACGGCAATCGAAGGCTTAGCACACAAGAGCTTCCTTCCTGACAGCCCTTGTCTGCTTCCTCGCTCCAGCCTTAAACTTGACCGCAGCTAGCAGCTAACAGCGCTATTAATCTTAACGGCTAGCTAATTACTGCTTCAAAGGCTGCCACCTTCCTGGACGAAGCGGGCCGCGCACGTGCCGCCGCTTCCTGCACTTTCGTTTCACTAGAGGTGGGCCATCTGGGTTTCCCCCAACACAAGCAATAGAGGCTGACCTGCGCTTTGGCCAGGGACAGTCACTCAACAACAGAACAAGAGGGCAATGGAAGCAAATCCAGGGATGATCTGTTGAGAGGCTGGCAAGGAAGAAGCACTTAACCAGCTCTTGGAGTAGTTCGGTCACAGTCGCCGAGGGTGAAAGAACCACTCAAAGGGGAAGACTCTGCAGGCTCCAAACAGGAGCCCATATTGATTATGCTATGTTAAGCTGAGCATTAACAGGACATCAAATAACTTCCATATTGCCAGGCTTAGTTTGTGGTGATGCTAAGTGAGTTAAACTTTGGCTAGCCTGTTGCTATGTATCTGAGGCACACACCGAGGATAAAATAGCAACAGGAGAAATTAGGGAAGCATGTTTTAAAGCAGAAATGCTTGCAGAGATTGACAAATCGGAATGCTTTCCATGAATGAGGCATTGTCTTTATAAAATACACTGATGCAGCCGCATTCAAAACCAAATGTTTGAATCCCGCGTTCAAACACCACCACCACCAGTGGGACTGTGCTTGCAAAAGGGTTTAACAAACCTGTTGTAAACAGTGATGGTACACGACAAACCGGCATAAAGCTATTTAAATTTTGCTATTGTAAGGACACATTGAAAACCCTGTACTGCTGAATTGCCCCTGGGTCATTTCCCAGGGTCGCTAATGTATCATCTTTCCTGAAAACTCATGATGATCAAAACTCATCATCTTGGTTCATCCTATCAAGTGGGCAAACAGGGGGTGAGGCCTATGCTATGGACAGACACCAACGGGTGCAGTATATACACTCATCATCAAAAGAATAGTTGCATATGTAGCTGCACCCAGAAGGAATCAGCCGACAGGAATAAAACTTGGTGGGTATGTTTGACATTGTCAGACTTGCAAATGATGCGAGTTTCAGCTGCGCATGTGACGTAAGCAAGGACGGGCCTTATCTTTGTACCTGACTGACCCAACAGCCACAATGGCGGACATTCAGCAAGCAGTGATGCCCTCCATGAGCCACCCTGTTAGTGCCAGCACCACTGTAATGTGCAGTAGCCTTTGACCTTTAGAGTTTTAGGCCTACGTTTATGTCCGTTTATGTCCAGAGCTGTGGGTGAAGACAAAAGTTTAAAAAACTGGAAAATATGGGAAAAAAATTGATGGAACATTCTGAAGACCGCTGAAATGCTCTGAATTTGCCACTGGCACAGTTTTGTCACTGTGGCTTTGAAGAATATGGAATAGAAACTTTCCAAGACCTGGAAATGAAAGCTTTAGCACAAGTTCTGCCAGGAGGTGCTACGTCACTCAATCATTCAGTACTCTGGCCAATTGCAGTCCGCCACTTGGCTTTAAAAGGATTCAACTGATGTTCCTGTTCTGCTGCTTTTAGGTGCTGATGTTTCAACGTTCTTCTCCCAACCACCAGTTTGGTTCCGGTTGTCCAGGGAACAGGCTCCACCCCTGCCGTCCATATCCGGCAGGATCTGTGAGGGACTGAATGCTTCAAGACACGGGCCTACGCCAAAGACTCTTTATTCCTTAAGAATTGTTAGCCTTCAAATTCTCATCGAGGGTTAAACTATCGTTTTCATCACTTTGACCTTTGGAGTCTTTCAGGCAGAACTACTAGTTCTAGAGGAGAAGTCATACTAGGGGTATATTGCCTGGGTTGTTGACCATCTGTGGTTGACCAATTTTGGGCTTATCACAGCTTCCACAATATGGTGAAATTCATATCAAAGGACATACAATAGTGTTCACTTTGACCTCACATGCCTCCTATCCAACCTTGCCCCTTGCCTTGGGTCATTGAGGCAACAAACACATACATAACTGCTGCTAAACTTGTCCTTACAGTAGTTCAGTCACAGCCTGAGAAGGCGAAAGAGTTTGACCAGAGGAAACTACGGCTCTGCAGATTCCAGACAGGAGCTGAGATGTCGGGGAACGAGGCACGACTCTTCACAGTTTATCAGAATTAAAAGCAAGTTGTTAAAGTGATGCACCCTGGGGCTTCTCCCCTCCCCAACTCCAACCCTCGGGCAAGCTTTGCCGTTCTCCTAGTGTGTCGAAAAAAAAGTCTACCAGGATTACCAGGGCATGTGACACAAGGAGGAAAAGGACAAAAAAATCATTTAATAAGCCAAGAATTTCTCACAAAAGGAAAAAAAGAAAGATCCAGCAGAAGCAGACTATAAAGGGAGGGAGGAACGAGGGGAGCTTAAGGAGGTACCGAGAGAAAGCAGCAAGAGGAAGACGAAGGGAAGTGAAATTCTTGAGAGGGGAAGTGTGTTTTCTGGATCCCTGTCTGCCGCTGTTGTTTCAGGTGCAGCACCTTGATCTCCTGAGCACACAGCTGCGTGCTGAGCTAAATATTAGGGGAGGGATAAAAAATCAATATGGCAATATATAGAGATTGTTCTTCTTGTGATAGGTAAAGGACTGGCGCTAAGTATTGATGTTTTTATTAAAAGTACAGGCGCTCTAATTGGGTTGTTTTTCCACATTTTGGGTGCTGGTGGAACAGCGTCGCTGCTTCAGGCCTCTTCAAGGGTGCGCTAATCAGACTTACGATGAGGCCAGGGCGAACTACAGTGATCTTGCTGGCGGTAAAGATGGCAGACAGTGTAGTAAAGCGTTTTGCAAGTCATGTGAAACATTGTTACAACTATGACGACTACTGCATTGGCTGCCCTGCTAGAAAAACCAGCATAGACCATCACATGTTGTGCTTTAATGCTGGTATGCTGGTCAACCAGTATGACCATGCTGGATGGCCAGTTAAACCACCACAAGACCAGCACTATACCAGCATGAAATGCATGCTGGTCTCTTCTGAGATTCTTTAGGCAGGATGCATTGACCTTCAGTTCTATATGTAGAAGCCCACAAGATCCAAAATGGAAGAAAAGGCTAATATTAGCATTGTCTAAGAATGACCATTTCTTCCCCACTAGCTATAAACACCACACATATGAGAGAGACTGCGGTAGGCAGTCAATCAGGAGACTATATTAGATATATTAGATATATTAGATATAGAAGTCACTATACGTCTGTGTTTGTATTGTTTGGGGTTGGCTAGGCTTGGCTAGCGCTGCTGAACACACCAGTAACATGCTAGTTCCTGCTACAGCTCAGTGTTCAGTAGGAGGTGCATTTAAAGTTTAGTGTTTTCAGCTTTTGCGTGAATGTGAAATCTGAGCATCACCAATAGGACAGTACTTGGCATGTCTGGTAGTACATGAAACCAACAAGCACTGTTTGTGCCATGAAAGCAGCTTCCCGCCGTCGTGAGCCGTGAGCACAGAACATAAGACATTTAGCGTGAAAGTAGCTTAACATTGTGTGCATGACTAGCATCAGCCTTTAACACGGTAAAACCACACGAGCTCTTGCATCTTATTGCTTCATACTGTACGTCAGCAGTGCTGCCTTGTTTTGAGATCATGGACAAGGTTTATCCAGAGAAGTCCCTTATATATCAGCACCGTCCAAAGAAAAACAAGTATCTCCAATATGGCAGAAATGATTTTGATGTAAGTCAATTCAACTAGACTTTTTTTTCCAGGCAATTTCGGGTCATTTCTGTTGGTCCATTCATCATTCTACACAATGTAAACAGAAGCTGCTGTGACGCATAAAAGTAAAAATCAAACCAAAAATGGAGATACATGTTTTTTCTTTGGATAGTGATGATATAATCTCGATAAAGTGCTGGATGGTTAGCTATGAGGTCTTTTGAAGATAAAGCAGAACCCAAAGTGGACTGAAGCCATTTGGTTTTCACAATGCGCAGATCATTCAGACCTTAAAACTGCAAAAGAACCGGTTTGAGACTACTTTAAAAGATGGTCTGAATTTGGTTTGTTTTGGGGAGGGCTTAGAGGGGTCTGAGTTCATTTGACATATTCACATATGCACAGAAAACTCGGCAGTCCGAGTCCACTTGAGATGGTCCAAGTGAGGAAACGGCATCTACAGACGATTGGGGTGGAGCCAAACAATGAATATGGCAATATTTCACAGAAAGCAGAATTGAGGTATAGTGATGTCACTGTTAGCTTTATCATTATATCACAATAGGATTATAATGCAAGTTACTTTATGGGGCTGCCAATTAGCTTCAGGTAGAAGCCCTGTATACCTTACACGTGTTGCACTGTATGTAGCCATGTCCATCTGTAGTGTCTCTATCAAACAAACAAATAAATGAAATAAATCCCACCTTTACTAAATAACCTCCTCCACGCCCGCCGTCCCCCCCATGAGGGCACAAAATCCAAACTCCCAGATATCAAAATCTGCTGGAATAAATGAAGAGAAGCACTATTTCTGGTCCCGGATGTCTTCCGTTATTGCAAACCTTCATTTTTCCCCCCTGTTTCTTTTCCTCCCGCCACTCCTTCGGTATCGATCGTGGTGTAATTGCCTCTAAAGCGCCGGTGTACCGAGGTGCTTCCACTATCAATGGCGTGTGGGCATACTGGGACTTTTCGCATGGAGCGCTGAATAAAGCGCCGGCGCCCATCCCGGCCGTTATTAAAACTGAGCGGCAGGGTAAAACCAGCGGCAGTGCATTTCTACAGTAATTCCACTTGCAGGGGCATTTCATCAGAAAGTGGGCCAGACTGGAGCCTAGTTCACACACACACACACACGTTCACACACACATGCCAGACTTTTACTAAGACTAAGTGGGACAGGCACACAGCACTCACGAGGGAGACACCCTGTCTGGAATTAACTGCACAGCTTTCATTAACAAAAAAAAAAGAAAAGGAAAAAAAGAAATCAGCTCTTAAATGAGCAACGGTGGCATTAATAGCCAACAGAGGATGATTTAAGCGTAGAATTAGCCCTTTTTAAAGCCAGCGCTTCTTCAAAAGCCTTGAGGCAGTCTCCAGCACGGCCGGCAGGTACAGAATATCCTGCTCGTGCAACCTTCAAAAGCCTCAAGGTAAAGCCATCGGAAAGGCTAATACACTTAGAGAGACACTTAGCACTAGAATACGGCACCCAGTGACCTAGCAACTATCCAATCCTCTCATAACACTCCGCTTAAGAGGACTTTCTAAAGGACGTGTCGCGCCAGGCTTCCTTTTTTAACGAAGGGAAACTCAGTTGTGTGCAAACACTTTGACATTTAGGCGATTAAATCCATTTTTTACACACTTCGTCAAAGTCAAATTATCTGCGCGATAGCATTTTAGCCCTCTCTATGTGCAGTGCCAAGGACAACACAGGAATTAGCGTAGCATAATCTGTGACAAGAGCTAGCTAGCACATCCACAAAACCTTTAAGTCAAATCCAGCTTTACTTAAATGACAATCAAGTTAAACTTAACTTAAATAAAGCCAGATTTGTTCCCACATTTTTACACTTCAACAAAGATTAACTCAACAACAACATATAAGCTGGTCTATACTGGTCTGTGCTGGTTTAGGCTGGTCAAGCACTGGTTTAGCAGGTCACCCCAACATGGTCATGCTGGTTGACCAGCATACCAGCATCTAAAATGCATCAATGCATCATATGCTGGTTTTGCTGGGAATAACATATGTTGCATAACATAAACCACTAAGGTTACACAGCATAATCAGTAGTAAAAGCTAGCACATCCGCAAAGCACTGATGTAAACCTCATGGATATATGTAAAGGACTATAAAGCTGTGTGTTTTGTTTCAAACCAAATTTATTTGAATGAGAATCGGGTAAAATTGATGTTTAGCCTCAGTCAATGTCACAGTATCTTAGTAATTACATTTAAGCCTCTCACACAGGAAAATCTCAAAGTTTAGCGTACCATAATCAATAGGAAACAGCTAGCTAGCACAGCTACAATGCACTGAATTAAACCTCATGAATATTTGTAAAGTACATCTGCACATTATGTTTTAAAAGCGGCTGTATTTTAGTGGTAATCATGTTAAACTAGCATTTAGGCAATTAAACTGCTTGTTTCTCTAATTTATTCAAAGTACAAGAACAGCAGTACCAAGGACAACACAGGAATTAGCATAGCATAATCTGTGGGAAGAGCTAGCTAGCACATGCACAAAACACTGAAGTCAAATCAAATAAAGCTGCACGTTTCAATCAATCAAACCAACTTTAATTAAATAACAATCAAGTGAAATTAAAATTTAGCTAAATTAAAGCCAGATATGTTCCCACATGTTTAGCCTTAAACAAAGACAAGCTCAACAACGACATATAAGCTGGTCTATACTGGTCTGTGCTGGTTTAGACTGGTCAGGCACTGGTTTTGCTGGTCACCCCAGCAAGGTCATGCTTGTTGACCAGCATGCTAGCATCCAAAATGCATCGTATGCTGGTTTTACTGGTAATCAGCAATGGTAGCCTTTGCTGCATAACAGCTTAGGAATGGTTTCTCTTAACATAGCATAGGATAATCAATACGAAAAGCTAGCTAGCACACCTACAATGCACTGAAGTAAACCTCATGAATATTTGTAAAGTAAAGCTCCACATTATGTTTTAAAAGCAGCTATATTTAGTGCTAATCGTGTGAAACTGGCATTCAGGCTAATTTCTCTAATTTATTCAAAGTACAAGAACAGCAGTACCAAGGACAACACAGGAATTAGCATAGCATAATCTGTGGGAAGCGCTAGCTAGCACCTCCACAAAACACTCAGTGTCACTGAAGATGACGATCAAGTGAAATTAGAATTGTTTAACACGTCAATTATGTTACATTATTATTACTATTATTATTATAATGGCTTACAAACTTGGCAGTTAAACAATCCTGACACTTCCTCCTCTTCTCATGATAATCATGTGCTGTAAAAGTCTACTAGTTTTGGAGCATAGAGCTTATGTGAACGCTAGCTAGGCTAAGCACTTCCAAAACCGCAGACAGTGAAAAATAGTATTGATAAATGCCTGAGACTCCTAATAAGTTGGAAAAATGTTTAATTATCCCTTTAAATTGTGTTTGAGGGACGAGGGAGGACCAGTAGGCTAATCTCTGTCTCTCTCTCTCTCTCTCTCTCTCTCTCTCCCTCTCTCTCTCTCTCTCTCTCTGACAGTACAAAAAAAAACTCATCTAAATTTAGCATCAGATTTATCAGGCTGTAGCAAAATGAGAGAGAGGGAAAGGAGTGTGTGCATGTGGGGGTGGGGAAAGAGAGGGGTGAGAGAGAGAGAGGGGAGAGGGGGTGAGAGAGGCAGGGATGGAAGGCGGCTCAGGGGTGGGCGTCGACAGAGGGGAACTGTTCGTCATGAGTCACGTTCAGACAGAACCAAAATATATCTCCGCCAGGCTTGAAAATAGCACAGAGCACTGACGCTGGACTGGTGCGCCACACACACACACACACACACACACACACACACACACACACATACAAGCGCGTGCGCAAGACAAAAGGCCTGCCCCCCAGCAAGATCACAGCAGAGGAGGAGGATGGGAATTTAAAAAAAGCTCAAGGAAACATGCAGAGAGAGAGAGAAAGAGAGAGAGAGAGAGAGGAAGGAGAGAGAGAAAGAGAGAGAGAGAGGAAGGAGAGAGACAGAATGAGTGAGGGAGAGTGAGCAAGACGAGAGAGAGAGAGAAAAAGAAAGGAGAGAGCGAGAGAGAGAAAGAGAAAGAGAAAGGAGAGAGAGGAAGGAGAGAAAGAATGAGTGAGAAAGAGCAAATAGAGAGAGTGAAAGAATGAGTGAGAGAGAGAGCAAAAGGAGAGAGAGAGAGAGAGAGGGAAAGAGGGAGAGAGAGAGAGAGAGAGAGAGAGAGAGAGAGACAGAAAGAGAGAGAGAAGCCCCTGCAGCCACCCAGGCAGATAAAGTGTAGAAGTGCTGCAGGAACGCATGAAGGACACGGAGACAGAAATCTACAGCAAAACCAGCTGAACACAGCAGCACTTGTTAGGTACACCTATTACAGAGTTTACTCAGAGACACGCCGACATTCAGGCAATTAAACCCTTTACTTCCCACACTTGATCAAAGTCAGGTAAACTCACTAATTCACCCTCGCAGCACTCTGCCTAGCACAGCACAGTCTTAGAACAATGTAGGATGTTTATCACTCTCTCTCAATTAAGACTCTCTCTCTCTCTTCCTGTGTTGTACAGTTTATACTGATTGCACATACACGTGTCATCTTTGATAGAAGCGCCGCACTGATATGGCAACTGAGGGCCAGTAACGACATCTGATATATAAGCTTACCGGACAAAAAATGAGTCACCTGTGACTAAAACTTACCTATATCATAGTGTGTAATACCTCCACCAGCACGAATAACAGCTGTGATTGGATTTGACATGGACTGGACAAATTTCTGGATGTAGGCCACATCAATGTTCAGACAATCAAAGAATTGTGCAGTTGGGGCAGATTTGGTGGCTGCCTTCCCTGACACAATTCCAAGGAGAATTTCCTGTAGACTGGGATTTTAGCCACTGCTGGTAGACCCATATGACCGTACGCTTCCATACACCTGCAGATTCAGCTACTTCCCAAACACAGTCACTCCTTTTAGCCAATCATTAACATCTGCTTTGGAGCCATTTCCCACACATGGAACATAGAGAAACATAGAGAAACATGGCCTATAGGACAGTAGTCTCCAACCCTGGTTCTGGAGAGCAGTGTCTAGTTCCAACCACCACTTGCCACACCTGGAATAATAATTAACTAATAATAAGTAATTAATAATAATTAACTTGACAGCTTAAGTTCTTGATTGGTTGGATCTGATGTATTAGTGCTAGGTAAGAGGGGGCAGCACGTAAACGCATCTTGGAACTAAACTCTGCAGGAAGGGACCTCTCCAGGACCAGGGTTGAAGACCACCACCGTAGGGTTACAAATGCATTAAACTGCAGTCAAAAAGAACCCATGCATGGTTCTAAGGGGTGGCTGAGGTGACCAGTTCCCCCTCCCTGAAATCCGATTGGCCACCCCAGCTGGCACCCCAAAATTTCTGCCTCATCATTGGCTCCACCTCGTAGTGGGGTGGGTATGTGCCAATGCACCCCTAACCCACGATGCCCCTGTTATCACTGGCCCAACATTGGCATGGCTGGTAAATGTTACCGCCTCTGCCAGCACCGCTGATACACTTTCCTTTTCCAGAGTACAGTAAATACAGAACCTAATCATCCGTCTGATGCTGACACTGACCAGCTTTGCTGGTACCTGCCGACATCAGTATGCAGGCACAAATACATGCCTGGTGGAGGGATACATACAGAGTGCTGTGAGGTAAAATAGTCCCCCAAAGAAACCTTGTATTACTTACATTTACCACTGTTTTACTATTGGAAACACTACATTCCTGGTTACCACTGTAAAGATCAGAGTCTCTAGAATGAACCCTTTCACCTCAAACCACTCTGAATAGCATCACATCCCAATTTCGGAATTATGCAGAAATGCTGGAACAAATGGGTGGAATTTCCCCTTTGGGAACACATGTAAAGGTAAGACTAGATAAGGTCAGCCATGATCTGTGAGCCGTGTTTACTCCAAGTAGGAGCTCACTCTGTCCGTCTCACAAGCATGTGGTACAGTTTGCTTGCTCTGGTGCTTTTCCATGCCATGCAAATGCTGCTGACGTGCTCAGGTCCTCTTCCTCCTTGGAGCTGAGGCCTGTTGAGCCACTCAACGGATGAGTTCATTCGAGTTCAGACAGGGACTGCGCCGCAAACACACGCACGCACACACACACACTCTCTTTCTCAGCACTGCAGGATATGTTGGCATAAGGCTGTGCTAAATTTCCTATCAGAAGGAATGCCTCCCCATACACATGAACGATGGTGCCACAAATAATGGAGCCCGTCTCCCTATCCGATGGTGCTGTGCCGCACCACTCCAGCGGTTTAAGAATAAAGGATTCACGGGCACGGGAAAACAAAAGATCATGAGTGTACGGCTAATTACTCTAAAGCACAAACATCCCGCCTCGGCCTAAGATAAATCACTTTAAACACTATGACTAAGCGGTTAAATAAGGCCGAGTCTAGTGGAAGCTAACGGCTGAGAAAGCTCCGGCAGCGCCACAGTAGAACACTAGCAGCCAGAGATAATTGTCCACTCTTCCAAAGGTGCTCTAATAGGCCTGCTAGGCAGCAAACGCTGCAGTCTGCAAAAGCTGGGGTTAGTCTGTCAAACACACAGCACCCCATTGCTTGGAAGAAAAAAGCCCTGGTGGTTTATCTACCTTCCTGCCTGTCGGCAAACGGTCTTCTGGGTACATGAACATCGCCTTCAAGTTGCTTGAGTTGTCGATGGTGGATGATTCTTTATTTGAATCATTTTGCATGGAACAATGATGGTCTGAAAATGACAATAACATCTTAAAGCCTGCCCTACAGTTTCAGCCCTGAACAGGTCAGTCTCCAACACCTACTAAACCTGGTAACTATCTGCTGCGCTTATCAAACTGTGCTGGACGCTTTTGAAATTGGTGGCACCAAACTAGAAACCCAAGTTTCCGACTATAACGCATCTGAATTAGCATGATGATGAAATGCTGAAATGATCATAGAACATTCCCATTCCACCCCCTTCCCAATCCTAACCCCACCCCAGGGCGTGTTGATGTTATGAACTTTTCATTAAGAGTTTTTTATATGACATTCAAAAACTAGTTGGTTAGATTTCAGTAAAGATTCCGTGGTTTGGAATGTCCTCTTTCAGGCCTGGATGGTTTTCGATCCAATTCTGGCTATTCCCGGCAAGTAGCAACATACAAAGTTCCTGTAAAAATTACTATTTAGGCTTTAGGTCAAGGGGTCATCAAGTCCATTCCTGGATGGATAGATAGAGTCCAGCACAAATAGATAATTTACCTCCTCTCACACCTTGAACAACTACCAAACGTGTCTAACCAACCACTGACCTTAACCAGGTTTGTCTAAGCTAGAAATTCCCAGACTGTGCCAGATAATTGGCAAAAATATGTATTAGGAAGATACTAAACAGATCACTGTAGTGAAACAAAGCACTTTAACCTGCACATTTCATAATTCAGAAGAGAGGAAAATAGGACTATTCTGGCCATTCCCGACCATTCCAATCAGCCCAAAAAGTACCCTTTTCCAACATGCAAGAATTTTATGTCATGTCAGTGAGGTTTTTAAAGTCGCTAATTAGGCTATGGGTCAAGGGGTCATCAAGTCCATTCCTGGATGGCCATGGTCCAGCACAGATAGATAATTTGCCTCCTGGCTAACCAACTACTGAGCTGAAACAGGTTTGTCCAAGCTGGAAAATCCCCAGACTGTTCTGGACAAAGGGGGAAAATATTTGGAAGATGCTAAACAGATCACTGTAGTGACACAAAGCAGCTTTGACATAAACATTTCATAATTCCAAAGAGAGGAAAATAGGACTATTCTGAACATTCCTGACCATTCCCAATAAGTGTCACTGATCAGCCTAAAAAGTTCCCTTTTTGGACATACAAGACTTTTATGTCAGTGAGATTTTAAAAGTGGCTAATTGGGTTATAGGTCAAGCGGTCATCCAGTCCATTCCTGGATGGGCAGAATCCACCACAGATCATTTCCCTTCTCCAAATCTGGCAACTAACTGCTGAGATGAACCCAATAGTGTTAAAGCAGGGATATTCCCAAACTGGTGCTTCATATTTTTCCAATCTGGGAAAAACAATAGGAAGATAGCACTTGAACGTAAAGTCTTTGGAATTACGACTTCACGAGTGGACATTCCGGCCCTTCCCGGCAAATGGCATGATCAACCTGGAAGGTCTCAGCGAGAGGGAGCTGCCGCCAAGGCCAGCAAGGAGGAGTTAAAGGACAGCAAGCTCTCCGAATGACATTCAACGCTAGAAATGTCAGCCTCTTTTACTTGGCGGCTGTAAAAGTCGGTTTGCAGCGTGGGGGTTTGAATCACAGGGCAGGGATTTGAAACAGCCGAGATGAAGTGCGTGAGGAGTTGTGGCACGTCTCCGAGACAAGCGTAGCAGAAAATTGATAATTACTCTTTGGGCACAGCTGTGCCTAGTCATCAGGTATGACAAACAACGGCAGGAGAGAAGAAGGAGGGGAGGGAGAGAGACGCCAAGCCCAGGTGGGCCGCCTGCTGCTGAGCTGCGCCTTTGGAGGGTCCTTCAAGGGCTCCTGAGGCCTTGCGAGGCGGTCCGGTCATGAGGCTCAGGCCTAGGCCTGGAGCCAAAGGCTGGGCATGAGGGACAGTGCCAAGGGGGCCGCCTCCAGGCATGTCACACTCCATGCTCTTACACACACACACACACACACATTCACACAGAGGAGCGAGAGCATAAAATGCTACTTCAGCTCCAGGATTCCATCTGCCCCCTCCTCCAGCCCCTGACCCCAGAACTAATCTCCCGCCTCTGCTCCCTCTGCATGCTGATTACTAACACAGGCGTGGGCCTCCATCGCTGGACAAGGCAGGCATGTGAGGGGCTGTATCACCAGTCAGGGGCCCAGGAGCAGTGCCATCCATCCACAAAGACCTTGTAGGATCTGAAGGATCATGAGGGACGAGTATCCGGGATTCAGGTCTGAGAGGTCTAATGAAGCCATATCTTCGTTGACTGGTGTCAGCTATATTGAGCCTGTTTAGTGTCGATCTACCGACGTTCCATTTTTCTTCTTCTTTTCTGCCTTGTGCCCTGTTTTGTAGTTACTTCCATCAAGTCTTTTTAATTCAATTTCTCAAAATATCCTTACAATTTGTATTGATATTCACAATTAAAGTCTTTATTACTAGATCTATTAAAGTTTTGCGGTCAATCCGAAGGACTGCAGAGCCCTTTTATTAGGTCCCTTTTACTTCAAAAACACGCTCTTAAAGAGTTTGCTCCCACGTCCACTTCACCGTAGACATGAACTGTCTCAAATTACTTGACCAAAAAATTGCTATGAATATAAACATATAAAGTGTCGGTTGGGTTTAGATTTATGGCTAAGCTCACCGGGCAAAAAATTAGTCACCTGTAACTGAAATGCGTGACCTGATAGCATGTGATACCTCCACAAGCACCAATAACAGCTGTGATTGGATTTGGCATGGAATGGACAAGTGAAATCATTAACATCTGTTATGAATCCGGTCACACACCATCCAGGTATTCATAGTCCCATCATCCTTGCGCAGCGCCATCAGCAGGAGCCTGAAGTTACTACCACCTTAAACACATTTATATATTAGGTACATATTTATTGGTATCGATGCCGATATGTGCACATTTATTATATAGATAAACTGGGACCTGAATAAAGACTGTAGAGGAACATAGCCTATAGGACAGTAGTCTCCAGTACTGGTTCTGGAGAGCTACCTTTCTGCAACGTCTAGTTCCTACCACCACTTGCCACACCTGCTTCAGGAAATTAACCTGACAGCTAAAGTTTTTGATTGGCTGGATCAAATGTGTTAGTGTTAGGTAAGACAGGCAGCATGCAAACGCAGCTTGGAACTGAACTCTGCAGGAAGGGCCCTTCCTAGGTCCAGGGCTGAAGACCACCACTGTAGGGTTACAAGCGGTAAGTACTTTATGTCTGTTTATCGTCTGTCTCTGTTTTTTTGGCCATGTTTTGTAGCTATTGTCATTGGAATGGTTAACAAAGCAGTCCAAATGTCTGCAAGAACTGTTTTAGAAAGAAATATGGCAGCCACTTCTGCAATGGCAGTGCTCTGACTGCAGTGAAACTAACCCTGCACAAAGCTTAGCAGTAAAAATACCAGCAAAGTTCAAAGCCAAAGGGAGAGGAGGCGGCTAATTTGTACGTTAGGGTATCATTGCAGAGGCAGAGTCTATGCACATACTAACACTGAAGTGGATGGATGGGTTTTGCTAATGCTAATGTGCCCTGTGAGGCTGGACTACCTTCAAAAACACAAACACCAGATCTGAACTCAATAATAAATGACTGGGCCATCCCTGCCATGCAGTACAAGGCTAGAGCCACCGAAGGAGCTAATGTAGAGGCTGTACCCCCTGTGAAGGAAGGCCCTGCTGGGGCTTTGGAGGTGGCACTGAGGTCCCTGCTGGTCCTCCTTCGAGCCTGGCTCTCCTCATTACTGTCACTCAACAAGGAGCTCTCAGACAGGCCGGCTGGAGGGGCCTGGTGCCCTCCCCTGCTCACCACTCGCACATGCCAGCGATAACTACACGGCCCGGAACCCCCACCCACCACAATCTAATTAGCCAAGAGCCAGGAAGACAGAGGGAGTGCGCTCTAACCCAAAGAAGAGACGGGAGGTGCACACACACACACACACACACACACACCACATGAATAAACATCTGCTGTAAACGTGTAGAAACACACCCAAACACGCGGACAGGCGCAGACAGACACCGCCACAAACCCTTGGAAGCCAATCTGAGAGCAGGCACGGATCTTTAGCTCGCTAACACAGAAAAACAAACCCTTTTACACTCGTAAACAAATGGCTGATGGTTCTGTGGGGCAACGAATGCCACAGAGGAACCCCTTCTGAGAACCGCCCCCCAAAGTACAGGGATGGCTGAAGTACGTTTTATCCCATTTTCACGACATCCGGTTTCCATTTCGGCCCATTTCAGCGAAAAATATGCTCTATGCTTATGAACGGATTATGTCACACAGATATCACTCTTTTCCCCGTGGTTCCATTTTTACGACCTAAGCCTTCACTTCAGCCAAGTGAATGAGGTGCTTCACACCGAGAACCCAATAAGGTTAACATTACTGGAATGCTCAAATGTGGAACCAAATGCTATTATGAGTTCAGATGTCCATATGTATACCCCTCATATACACCCCTCACATACTACTGAAACCACTCAGTTGAATGACTATAAGGAAACCTGTGTCTGCTGAAGGTTAACCAAGTGACTGTACGGAACTTGTGTTTTTAAGGTGGTAGTAACTTCAGGCTCCTGCAGATGGCACTGCACGGGGATGATGGGGCTATAAATACCTGCGGGGTGTGAGTGACGGGATACATAGATGGAGAAGAGGTGGTACAGTGCAGTGAATGTCTCGTTCCATGTGTGGAAAATGGCTCCAAAGCAGATGTTAATGATTGGCTAAAAGGAGTGACTGCATTTGGGCGTGCCAAAGACCTTAGTGTGAAGCAAGTAGCTGAATCTGCAGGTGTATGGAAGCGTATGGTCATACGGGTCTACCAGCAGTGGCTAACATCCCAATCTACAGGGAATTCTCCTCAGAATTGTGCCAGGGAAGGCATCCACCTAATCTGGCCCAACTGAGCAATTCTTTGAAGCAAGAGGGTCTGAACATCCAGAAACTTGTCCAGTCCATGCCAAACCCAGTCGGGCTATAAGAGAACTCAGGTCTACCTCAGAGGTTCTTTAGTTAAGGCAAAATGGTGCTCCAGAGAATCCCTTCGGAACCTTTAGAATCTGTCACCACTTTGACTACAGAAAGTCCAAATAAAAGTCCCCCCACAATGCACTCGGGCAGCACGCAGATTGCAAACGTTTAGAGTCGTGTGCTCTTCCAATTCACTCCAACCCCCCACTCCTGCCCCCCCCAAGCGCATATGAAGGAGATTTATGAGATCCTATCTCCGCTTGGCCGCTTTTTACACAGGCCATTTCAAATCAGAAACAAAAGGGTAAGGAGGTTATTCCATCTCCAGACACTTTGATCCATCTATTACTACCCAAGAATAACAGCCTCTCCCATCCTCCCCTGCTCAAACCGGCTTGTTTGTGTCTGCGACGGGCATTCTTGTTTTGGTAGAGTTCTTTTTTCCAGGCCCCAAGGGTGAAAGCGGGGTGACGATAAAGCAATCCCATCAACTCCACGCTGATTGATCGACTACCCCCAATCCAGGTTAGCTTTGCTAGATATCGGATTGTTTCTTGTTTTTCGCTGAAAAGTCAATGGACTTCCTGTCTGCTGCGGGGATATTCTCTCTCTTTTGTCTCTCTCTCTCTTTTCTTTTTTGAAACCGGAATTTCTTTTCTTAACTAAAACACACACATATATGCCGTTCACACTCACGGCTGGAGAGCTCTGTTTATACCCCAGGTTGTTTTGTATCTAAAAAAGGGAGGGAAAAAAAACCCCACAAAAGACGTATCGGAATTGAAGCAGAGCTACTTGCAGGGCTTTGGAAAAAATCAAGTGCTGTTTGAAAGTCTTGAGAGAGTGGTTGACGGGAGCGCTAAGGGTGCGGGCGAACTGCCTGGCAGCTTTAATTTTCCCAGCAGTCCACTGAGTCAGTTAAAATAAGTATCATTTGGAGACTGGCGCACCATATGCCATAACACTAAAATCCCCTAAAAGATTTAGGGACAATGGAGGCACGCTAGGAGTCATGTCCAGTTCAGGGTCGCACCAATATGGGATTTCTGGGCCGATAACAAGAACTGATGATCAAGAGCTTATTGTGACTGATGCTGACTGGTCATTTTACCACATTTGATGTCTGGTAAACAGGAAGATCAACGCTCCCAGTGTCTAGTGTATCGTAGTGGATAATACCACCATCCTTCGATTTGAGGGTTTGATGCCCCACACAGGTAACTCTACCATAGTACACTTAATGCTTGATTTACATGCCTCTAATGTGACTAAACTATAAGCACCTTTGGATAAAAGCATCTACCAAATGCCTCAAGGCAATGTACACATGGGATGCAAAGGTAATGACAAACATCACAACAAACCTGCATCATCGTCATAATAAGCTTTTTAAAGACTTCAATATGTCACCACTGTTAGAATGAAACCTCATACATTCTTATCCATTATGTTTATGATTTTCACTTTTGAAATTTATAAAACAGCCAGTCTTTTAAATTGTGTGAAAATTCCCAGATGAATGGACCAATAGAAATGTTCCAAAATGACTTAAGATATGAGTAATATTTTTTTCCAGTGACTTCTATTGATTCTATTAGATATACTTAAGTACATATTAAAGTACATTTCTAGTGTATCTCGATATACCTATACCTCATCAACAAAAAAATTGTTTCACAAATAGCTGCACTCAGAAGGAATAAACCAAAAGGAATGAAACTTGGTGGGTAGGTTTGACATCGTGAGACATGCAAATGATTTAAGTTTCACTCTCGGCCGCACGTGTGACATAAGCAAGGATAGGCCTTGTCACTGTGCCTGACTGACCCAACAGCCACAATTGCAGACATTCAGCGAGCAGTGATGCCCTTCATGAGTCATCCAGTTCGTGCCAGCACGATTGGCAGACGATTGAGTGACACAGGACTACATGCACACAGACCTTAACATCACGTCAATGTCACCAAAGACTGCAATGGTGTCGTGTCAGACTGTCATGGAATGACTCAGAATGGCAGCAGGTCATCTTCAGTGACAAGTCCCCTTTCTGTCTTGGTGGAGATGACCAACAAATTTGTGTGTGGAGGCACCGTGGTCAGCACCAACATGAATGGTTTGTTGTCACACGTCTCACATCCAGAAGGCCTGGTGTCACTCCACCTCCACCCGTACTGCACAATCTGCAGGAACTGTGTGAGAATATTCAAGCTGCATGGGATGGATTATCACAGGACACCATTAGGAACCTCTACAACTCCATCCCCAACTCCATTGCATTAGCGCCCAACGCCATACTGAGAGACACTACTTCTGTACGTGTAGCTCAATAAATATTGCCCATATTAGTGTAAATGTATCATCATTTATTGCTCCTGGCTACCTTTATCTTCCCTCTCAATAGCACTGCAATCCCACACTTCCTTCTGGGTGCAGTTATTTTTTGATGATGAGTATATATATATATATTTAATTTTTTAAATATAATTTTTACTTGTTTTCAGACTAAAGCACCTCATAGAACTCGCTCACATTTGTGAGCTGCAAATTCTCCACAAGGGGGCGCCATTAGCAGACAAACAGCTTTGGGAGCTTCGTAAGAGCAACGCTTCCTACAGTTTTGTTTTTCTGTTTGCTTAAAGGAGATTTACACATTCAGTTAGAGGCAAATAAATTAGCACTTCTCACATTGTCATTGATATCCACCAGCTTTATCCAACAGCACATTTTATCTGTGTGTGTTGTGCAGCAATACGGATGATAATTACAGTTTTGCACCTATTGGAAAATAATACAGTACTGCCTGTATATTGTGCACCTAGAAAAACACGGAGAAAGAGCGAACGAGAGAGAGAGAGGGAGAGAGAGAGAGAGAGAGAGAGAGAGAGCGGTAAACAGAAGTGATGAGAAAAACGGAGGCCCTTGCCTGGTGTCTTAATTGGCATTGGAGCTGAGGGCTTGTAGAAAGAGCAAAGCAGCAAAGCTCCTGGGCCTCTCTCCTTGCGCAGCGTGTAAGCAGGAGGCAGGGTGTCTGGAAGCATTTGTGCGCTTGTATAAGTGTGTGTGTGTGACAGGCGTTACCTTTGGACTTCATTAAAAACTTGGCTTGGAGCTCTCTCACCAAGCAACACTTTTTTTTCCTCTCCCTGGGCTCCGGCACCACAGGCCTCACGGGAGCTTTGCTCTCAGGATAAGAACGTTACCAACACAACACGGCCCCAAGAGTCGGACAGCGCTTACCAAAACACTCCGCTGGAGCCTGCCGCAGCCAGCCTCTCTCTCCAGCCTGCTATAAAACCAAATAAGCGCTCGACCAGTTCCCCTGGGACGGGATGCGTTCGGTGCAACATATTTGGGGTGCAGATTTTAAGCTCAAACACGTTCTTAGCATTCTGCTGCTCGGTGCCTTCTGCTCATCATGGGCTGCATTTTCCAAGTCACGGACGATCGCGGAAGCAGCTTCGAAGTAGCCTGTCCTAGGCTATGTACCCACTGCAGGGCATATGATGTGGATCTGATTTTTTCAGTGCTGTGTGAACACAAATTTGGATCTTTTTGAACCAGATTTGAATCACTTTTGAAACCTTCATATTACAACGATTACTGCTCGGTTCTGATCGCTGGGCTCCCATCGCTTTGCCACTACCACATTCGTGTGTAGCTTTAATTCAGATTTTTTTCAGTCTTCACATTCTCATGAGCTTGTATGTGTTGCACCCTGTAATGACCCACATCCGACCATGTGGGTCATGAACAACAACATACTAACTAACTGGCAGAATGAGTCATCGTCACACAGATAGTTTTCTCTGAACCGATGAAGATAAAAAAGATTCATTGCGTTCACAAGGTCACAAATCAGCTATGTACTGGATCTAGGGCAACATATGAAAGTGGCATAGATTTGATTTGATTACACATTTAATCAGGTCTGTGACACGTTAAGACAAGAAATGGGATTTGCACCACTTCAACCTTGTAATGTGAACACAGTCTAAATTCAAATAATGTACTGTTGGCATATTAATGCTGCAAACACAGCGGGGAAAAAGACGGCAGTATTACAATAATACCAATCTCACAATGGCTGCCACAAATCGGATGCATCCAATCCAGGACCGTAAAATAAAAGGGCATGTTCAGACTGCAGGCAAATTGGATTCGTTTTTGTTTTGAAATTACTGTTATTCGATCACATCAGATTTGTGTGTCCAGACATCACCAACTACGTGTGTTACCACATAGGCATCAGTACTTATGTAGATTACGTTAAAACAGCATTCACATTATGCAACAGACTCTTTGGAATCTGATTTGGTTGTCCAGAGTGTGAAGACGCATCTTTATAAATCTGTCTGGAATCACAATTCAAACCGCCTCCAAATGTGTTTTAGATCTGATTTGCAATAATTCGATTTCATTTGGGTTTCATTTCATTTTTTTGCTGTCCAGATTATCAGAAATCAGTGCCAAATCAAAAATATGCCAAAAATCAGATTTGGGCTGGCAGTCTGAACAAGGCCAAAGAGGTTCTGATCTGGTTTTAAAAGATCAGATTTGTGTGTCCACACAGCTCTGAGAACTTCAGATTTGGATCACATTAGATTTGTGCCACGCACAATGAATAATGAATAATACCGACAACTTAAAGTCCTATTTGTGGCAGATCCCTTGGCCCCTAAAATGTTAAGTAATGGATTTGTTATTCAGTAACTACAAGGGCTTCAGTCAAAACCAGTTGGGCTATTCTTGGGTAATAGAAGTGTGTAGTAAGAATTTGGGCCCACTGGTGGACCCTGGGCATATAAGGGGTTTAAATGCTGCAGCAATAAAATGCAATTCAATTGAAAAACAAAAGAAATTGTTTCAAATGCTTTTCAATGTAAGCAGAATCCTCATTTCAGCTACTCCACTGCTTCTTCCCTGACCACACTCAAGCCATTATTGGTGCCTTATTGTTTTTCTCTCCAAGCTGATGCTGAAATGTAGCCCGGACTGATGTAGCTAAATCAGGTTTACGGTTCACATTACAGCCACAGATAGATAGATAGATAGATAGATAGATAGATAGATAGATAGATAGATAGAAAGCGGGGTCTTGAGAATAAAGAACTGGTTCAGACTTGATTTAATTAGTGTTTTTGTGCTCACACTGCTCTGAAAAAATCGCATTTTTTGCACTACAAGGCTGAGACATGAACACAGGCCCAACGAAGCAGGCTCAGTCTCGGTGAGGAAAGTGTTAAGAGTGCGGCGGTCATCTCTTCTGAAGCTTCATGACGAGCCTTCATTTCCATAACGAGCTCCTCTCGCGGCGCGAGTGGCCACGGCCCCAGCGGCAATTAAAATCGTGTCGGGACACGCCGGGCTCTGTTGCGACGTCGCTGCTCAAAACAACAACAACAACAGCAGCGACAAACATCCAGCGAGCGTCACCTCAGCTACCGGCGGCACTTTTCTTCCCCTCCTGCGTTTCTTGAGAAAGACACAATTGGGGCCCATTTCACACAAAGAGCAGGGGAAGGAGGTTTGGGGGGGTGGGGGGTTGCGTATGTGGGGACGGCAGCAGCCGTTCTGCTTTTGATTTCTTTAGCGGCTCAAGAGCTTCGGCGTTTCTCTCTCATTAGGCCGCGTGTACCGCTGGCTCGGCGGACTCATCTACACGAATGATAGCGGAGAGTGAATCACGCCAGGGTGGATTTATAAGGACGAGAGCGGATCTTCTGTCGCCAGTCACGCTCTGGCTGTCTCATGTACCTGCAGGATTTTTAGCTCTGGCTTGACTTTATCAGCCATCAGCCATATTACACTTAATAAACATCATATAAGGAGTTTCACGTATCATCACTGTTCCCAGTAAAGCAAGTATCTCCATTTTTGACAGTTTTTACTTTTATGCATCATTTGAACACAGCGGCTGCTGTTTACACTGTGTGAGAATTTCAGGATGAACCAACAGAAATGTCTCGAAACGGCTTGGTAAGAAGTCTGGTTCTTGACTTCCATTCAGATGAAATCAGGTTTTTGCCCTCTTCTGTAATAGTTGGCATTTTGGAGTTTGCCATTTGTTTGTCTTTGTACAGCGATGATATGTGAAACTCAATATGCAAAATGTATATGAATGGAACCATGTACCGATTTCCATCAGCTATACTGATCAGCCAAGTGCGTATAAGCGCCATTATTGGTGCCGATACTGATACAATATCATATCATGCGACTTTATTTTTATCTATATATGCTCTTCAATTCCGAATGGAAAATGGATAACTGGAATAACAGAAGCACTGATGTTAATTCCATGCATACGGAATGCAATGTATACCACCAATCAGCAGTCTAGATTCCAGGAAAAGCATGCATATTGGCTCACGGATGTGGTATTGGATATAACAGAACTTTCTGTTGCTCCTTAGTATTCCAATAATTCAGTCATTACCTTGCAAGTATTGAATCCCAATACCGAGTCCCATATTCCTCACACCATCAGGCAGGGTCTGGCTTCCATTTCCACAAACAATGATGACAAAACGACCTCAAAATCGATCATATTTTGGGAACATTTTACAATAAAAGTACATCCCTTGACAGAACTTAAGACAGTAATAAGCATTACTAAGTAGTTATGTAGCACTTAATCATTAACTAATCATAGAAATGAGGAATAACTTCTATTTTTAGGTTTTATGAAGTAGTTTATAATCTTTACAGTAATAATAATAATAACTGTGTGACTCAACAGTTGCGACAGTAAATGTAGGCACAAATGAACAGAGTTTATCAAGTGCACAGAATTTACCAAGTGCATATCATATACAAATGTACAGTATATATTGGTTATGCAATATTTATTAATCGCTGTTATGCACTTATAAGGCAGTTCTTAAGAGACATGCGCAGAACACTGAACAATTAAACAACTATTGAACATTGAACAATTATTACTAATTATAAAAATTATGTTAAATTGCTAAAAAATGCTAAAAATATAGAAAAATAATAATAATATATCAAATTATAATCTTATACTGCTAAGGTACAGAGTGAAGCTTTTTTATACTATGAGATGCTTTTGGGAAACTGGTTTAGTTTAATTAGTTAGAAAGGTGAAACACAAACATGCAGGGTAAGAAAACTCCAGGAGCAGATTCTACATACATACAGCATCATTAAATGATTAACTGAGACCTTACTTAAGGATCTAGTAAAGATTATAAAGAACAAGATTATATTTAAACTAATATACATTACTATTTTTATCATTAGTTAATGATTAACTGAAACCTTACTGTAACGCTTATAACTCTCTTAAGTACCGTTAACACATGTACATTTATTGTAAAGTGTTTTCTTTATATTTCTCAATATTACTCAGCTTCTGATATATCTCAAGTTACGCTATCTGTTGTACAAATCAGAGCAAAACAACACTGTCATGATTCACTGATGAAACGTCACGGTTCCTGCTTTGTCAATATGAAAGTCGGACGGCGTACATTAAGACCGGTCTTAGTATGACTACTACAGTTTATCAAAGTCAACTAGAAACTCCAAAACTAGCAGCACACTTCCTTCCAAACACTGTCAGTGTCCTCAGCCCCAGCCTCCTGAAACCTACTATCCAGTTATACATTTCAAGAGCTTCTATTCAACAACTACTACGACTCTGTGTCTACTAGGGGTGTAACAATGCACCATGGACCTCACCATGGAGGTGTGATAATGCATTATGGAGAATGGACATTGTCTATTAATTGTGCCATCTGCACTGCTAAACACCAACTTTTGCAAACAATCAGCACCAATCAACGCCTCCCCCCGGCTCTCCTCCTGCCTCCCAGCTCCAGTGACATCAGAAAGTTGTGCACCAACATGATTATAGCCATAACTCTTTAAATAGTTCAAATTTTGTTCAAACTATCGTGAGAGTACAGCATCATGGACCCAGTGTGTATCACTACACCCCTAGTAACTACTATGCAGTCCTGAAGTAGTGGCCCATACGCAAACTCTGGTTAGAAATGGTCCATAGGTTTACATGTACAAGCTGCTGTGGTGTTATTACACATCTGTTACACAGCAAGTTACACCATAAATCACTTTTACGTTTGCTGTACGGTACTTTGCAAAAGTCGGAGACCACACTTCACTCATTTCATTTCCCATCAAAACAGCCAGCTGGTACAATACATTCAGCTTCTCAGGAGATATGTCCCAAGAGGTCGATATATAAGACAATCCACTCGTGTAAGGTCAAAGGAAAATGACTGACCACCTGGAAGACCTGGTAGACCCACCAAAACTGTCCCCAACAGACAAACAGCACTCTAAGCATGAAACATCTACAGGGGTTTCTGTCTATCCTTCCACTGTGAGGAGACACCTGAATGCTATGGAGGTCTGAAAGCATGTGCAGCTGTTCAAGAAGCTCCTCACTGAGAAAAGTAAATTGACTAAGTGTAACCAACTTTTAACACTGAACTTGTATCTGTACATGTGCTGAAAGCATGTCTCTTTAAAATGGACCGGAGCTGTAATAAAGGCAAAGAGTGGACTTAGTACTGAAGAAAGCAGAAGTTTGGGCGGCCCTGGGCAAGTTTTGGGAAAGAAAACAAGTGCGTCATTTACACACTGCTACACGCTTCAGTACTACGATTGCTGATCTGGGGGCAAATGCTATACAAAAGCTATTGCACATTTTTGATTGTATGTTTTATATGTTTAACAAAAATTGTGGATTACAACTTGCACATATATAGGTGTGTTCACCTGTTTTCACCCAAAAAGATTTTTTTTGAATACAACTGTATTCAATTGTTGAAGCTGGTGTAAATTTATGCGATAAACACTGCAAAAAATGAAGCTTTAAGCTAATTTGAAGATTTTTTAGCTTACATTTTTAATTGAATTAAGCAATTTTAGTAGGCCAAATGTTCTCACAATACTGGGAAACATGCTAAATCTGCCAGTAAAGTGAGAAATTTTGGGTTACTAAAATCACTTAAAACAATTAAAAAAGCATCTGGAAATAAGTTAAATAATCCTAAAATTTGCTTAAACCAATCTAAAAATTTGACTTTTGAGACATACACTACCAGTCAAAAGTTTAGACGCACCTACTCATAGAAGGTTCTCCTTATGTTTATCTGAATGCTTTACTCAGGAATAAAAGTGAAGACATCAAACTATAAAACATCACTCATGGAATTATGCAGTCCACCTTAAAACCCTCCAAAATGTAACTTTACAGGAGGATAAAACAGCTTCCTTAACCTGCAGTGGAGGCTGATAGAACAAGGTTTATTTCTAAGCAGTTTTGGAGCAATTCTATTCACTAGACTGAAAGGGGAACTAGAGCTTTTACACTGTGCAGAAAAAAGAGATCAAAGTTTTTTTGTGCAACTAAATATATATTAGAGGAGTTATGGAGAAATATAACACTGTGGTACATCAAGAGTATATGTGGTATATCAGGATATGTACTGTTGGTTGGAACTGTTAAGTGTAAGACTGTAGGGTCTTTAAGATCACCAACCAACAACATCCATTTAGATGGCTGTGTCTAAACTTTTGACTGTTACTGTCACAGCTATGGATGTGGATTGAAAGTGGTTTGAATGAGAGAATACCGAACTCCACCATGCTCTTGTTGTGTCTGGCGACTTCTAAGGGGTTAACAAATGACAGCAATTATCATTAGCTGCAGCCCGAGGCCACATGTACCTACCAGCCGGGCTACAAGACTGGTGCAAGGAGCGCAAACAAACAGGGGCGTACAGATAGGCCGGGCCTATTCATCACCAGCTCCAGCTTCAGTCAGAGCCTTTCACGCACCTGCCCGCTCGCTGAAAGAGTCGAAACCGATACCTCCACATAACGTCCCGGCCACCGGGCGGAAGGGCAGAGCGAGAGGGAGGGAGGGAGTGAGGGAGGGAGGGAGAGAGAGAAAACGATGACAAATGCAAAACAGAGTGAAGCTCTCCGAGCCAGACTGCTTATGTAGGGCCTTAAATCAATTTTACATGAAGGGAAAAAAAAGCTGCGCAATGCTAATCTATCTGCCTTAATCCTATTGCTCCCAGATCCTTTGAAATCCACATTCTCTGCCTAAGACTAAAACAAATAAAACCTCCTTTCTTCGCTAATGAGCTTGCCCTTCAGCTCGCCTCTCCTTTTTTCCGCTTTCTTTTAAATACAAAAAAAGGAGGAAAAAAACAGTCAAAAAGCCCTTTTTTTATTTTATCCAGAGCACATTATTTTAATCTGTCACCACGCTTTTAAAGAGCGATTCAGCCACGACAGGATTGACACTTTGCTCCTGAGTGAGAAAGCCTTTCGTGTCTCTCCGAAATTGCCAATTCAGTTTTCATATCCCGGCCTCTGCTACAGAGATCATATTGTTCTGGAAGGTCAAAAAAAAAAAGAATAAAATAAAATAACAGCCGTGCCTCCGAGCGCAAAACGTATTTTCCTCCGTTTTTTTTTCCCGACAGGATCTGCCCGGCGAAATGCCTCGACTGTTTTTCTTCTATTTTTCCCCCCTCCTGCTCAGGCCGTGGCACGGAAGAGAAAAGGTTAAGGCAACGAGTGAGCAAATGAGGGAAGAAGGGGAGGGAGAGAAGGGTAGTCTGGTAGTTTCTCAACCATATGCCGATACCCTTAAGACACCATGTGCTCTGGCTTTGAAAGCTTTCACTGCCAATTCCCCCTCCGTTTGAAACCTGATTCACTTGGTAACAATACCTCACTGAAAAGCAGGAGGAAAAAAAAGAAAGGAGGGGAGGGGTGAAATCCATTATCGATCTTAGCTTGTTTTGGGACGAAGCAAAAAAAAAAAGCACAGGAAAAAAGCACAACAAAAACATGGTGAACGGACTCGTACCAGACAATGGTTTCCGAAGTCATGAGACAAAAAAAGAAATAATCTAATAACGACCTCGACAACCACGTTAGTGCGGAGCAGACAGCGACACTGACATGCAATTATAACCAAAGCCGAGGCCTCGGAGCACCGGTCAGCGCAAAAACAGCTACGTGCTCACCAGAGCTCGTCTATCTGGGGCAAAATACCCAAACTGAGACTGTTAACCCGTCTATCTGGGGCAAAATATGCTAAACTGGGACTGTAAACCCATCCAACTGGAGAAAAATACCCAAACTGGGACTGTAAACCCATCCAACTGGAGAAAAATACCCAAACTAGTAATTTAANCAAACTGGGACTGTAAACCCATCCAACTGGAGAAAAATACCCAAACTAGTAATTTAAACCCATCCATCTGGGAGGGCATAATAATCAAACTGGGACTCTAAACCCGTCCATCTGCAGCAAAATAACCAACCAGGACTCTAAACCCGTCCATCTGGGGGAAAACACCCAAACCAAGGCTTTAAACATGTCCATCTGGGGCAAAACAACTAAACCCCTCTAACTGGGGCAAAATATGCAAATTAAGACTCTAAACCCGTCCGTCTGGTGTAAAATACTCAAACAGGTATTCTAAACCAGTCCATCTGGGGAGAAAGTACCAAATTGGGCCACTTATCCATTCCATTTGGAGCATGTTTACCAAAACAGAATTCTAAGCCAGTCCATCTAGGGCAAAATAACCAAATCAAGACCAAATCAGGACCCTAAACCCAAAATACCCAACCTGGGACTCTAGACTCATCCATCTGCGGCAAAATACCCAAACCAAGACCCAAAACCCATCTATCTGGGGTAAAATAACCAAACTGGGATTGTAAACCAGTTCATCTGGGGTAAAATAACCAAATCGGGACCTAAACAGGACTCTAAACCCATCCAACTGGGGCAAAATAACCAAACTGAGATTCGAATTCTGCCCATGTGGGGCAAACATATAAACTTGAACCATTCAAACCCCAGGCTTATAATACAGTTAGTAGCCTTTGAAGAAATAATCTAGAGGAAAATCACATTTGGTAATCTCTCTTTGTACCCCAGACATAGTCCGTCAACCAAGACATGTTTTGAAATCTTGCTTTGTTAGCTCAGGACTGGAGCTACGAGGCTAACATTGCTAACAAACACTAGAACTCAGCCAAATAGCTAAAGGGGGGGATTCTCTTCCCGATTTTTCAAAACAGTCGCATAATTAAATTGTTGTGATGTAAACAAAGTCGTTAAGAGTGGTTTGATCTGAAACGTGGCATGAGAAGCTGGAGATTTCCTTTCAATAATAGTGATAGGAACCAGATGTCTGAAGCGCTCAATGCCTCCAAAAGCTTCCTCACAAGCATCACATCAAATTCAGCGTATGAAATGTATGAATGACAGTAAGTCATACTGTCTCCTAAAGCACTTCCATAAGTCAGCTCCACCTTTGAGAGAAGCGTTGGTTATGTATTTTAATAGAAGTGACTTTGGGCTATTTGGGTGACTATTGAGTTCTATTGAGTTCTATTGCGTGTTCGCTAGCAACGATGACCTTGCAGGTCCACCACTAAACTAAACATAGAACTTGCGAGGGAACACAGAACCCATTAAACTAAAGCTGGCTTATAGCGGAACCCTTTGAGAAGGTGCTTCAGTAACTGCACATTGCCTTGCATTATAAATATGGTGCAAGTCAATAAGTTTCCTGTTTTTACTGCGTACAGAGAAATGTGTGGAAATGATTATCAACGCTAATTGACTGTACGCTACAAACATGCAAGAAGGCGCTCATGTGAAAACACAGTGAAGTGCCCCTTTAAGACCACTGTGAAACCAATACATAAGACAAGCAGTTCTAACAGTGGGCCCACATACTGGACCTTAGGGCTTAAGAAAAATCTGATCTGTAGTCATCAACAACAAGCAATACACACAGAACTGGCTCTCGGTCACTGACGCTGAGATTCAGACGTCTGATATGTGTCTCTCATCACAGGAGGAATAGTTCAGCGGGGCTTTTTATCACAGCTAAAGCAGCTTTCAGACAGCACCAGCGGCCGGCTGAATGAATGCTGAATGAACGCAGTCTTACCTTAGGCTGAGCACGTCGAGGGAAGGCCACTTTGGGATCGATCTGTGAGGAACAGGGAGGGAAACATAAAGGCTATGTTACTACAGTACTAAAACCAAAACAACAACAGCAACAACAACAACAACAATACTAGTAATGATGCTCATCATCATAAGAGTAGTTCCACCCAGAAGGAATCAACCAACAGGAATTAAACTTTGTGGGTAGGTTCGACATTGTGAGACATGCGAATGATGCAAGTTTCACGCTCGGCTGTGCACGTGACGTAGGCCAAGACGAGCCTTCTTGCTGTACCTGACTGACCCAACAGCCACATTTGTGGACATTCAGCAAGCAGTGATGCCCTCCATAAGTCATCCTGTTAGTGCCAGCACCATTGGCAGACGACTGCACGACGCAGGACTACATGCACGCAGATCGCTATGACTACTGCTCTTAACACCACATCAACGTCACCAAAGACTGCAGTGGTGTCATGCCAGACTGTCATGGAGTGACTCTGAATGGCAGCAGGTCATCTTCAGTGACGAGTCCCACTTTCATCTTGGTGGAGACGAGTTTCACACGTCACGCGTCCAGAAGGCCTGGTGTCCCTCCACCTCCAACCCTACCGCACAATCTGCAGGAACTGTGTGAGAATATTCAAGCTGCATGGGATGGATTATCACAGGACACCATTAGGAACCTCTACAACTCCAAGCTGAGATGTCTAGCATGTTGCGTTAGCAAACATGGCGGCCTGATGCCATAATGAGAGACACTACTTCTGTATGTGTAGCTCAATAAATATTATTGATTGATTAATATCATTTATTGTTCCTGGTAACCTTGATCTTCCTTCCCAATAGCACTGCAATTCCACACTTCCTTCTGGGTGCAACTATTCTTTTGATGATGAGTGTAATACCACAAATAATAACTTTTTTTATGCTTCATTAGAGAAACTTACAAGCTCTATAAAGTGGTGGTGATGGGAACCATATATGGGGTCTATGGGGTCACCATCTGCAGCCCAAATATAGCCATTTATTGCTGTCCAAAATGACCCGTCAGCCTACACATGCCTTCTGGGTCTTTGATATGCAATGTAACATTGATAGTAGTGAAATCGGTAGAATATTAACTATTAAAATAATGGATATAAAAACATTAGGCGTGTAACGCTGCCTTAAATCCGCAGTTTGGTTCAGACCTTATGAAGCCAATGTAACGAGAGCTCAACAGGCTGCAGCAGCAGCGTAGGCAGCAAGGCGTGAGACCATGCATTTTGGATCACGGCTTCAGTCTCGGTTTCAGAATTGTAAATAGTATATGTAAAGCCAATTCATGTAGTAACTTTCAGAGAGTGTGCTTTTAAAGGTGGACGTACGGTTCCATTCACCACCACTGTGGAATCAGTGGAATTTCCCTTTAAGATTCTCGGGCTGTTTTCAAATGTTGCAAGTATAAAAACAATTGGATTAAAAATCTGAGATTTGATTTCGTAATGCATGATGAGTAGTTTGATGAAGAATCAGAATGAAAGCAAAGTGGCCACAGAGGTTTATGCTCCTGATAACAACAACAACAACAACAACAACAACAACATGATAACAACAAGACAGCAGGCTGGTACCTATATCAACAGTAATGCAAGACCACTGAACTGAATGTGACTGAATGTGATCCAGTCCTGTAGGAAATCTCCCCTGAAGCAGCTCAGACTGTTTAAACATCATAACCTACTTTCAGATTCTCATCTTAAATGCCTCCATTAAAAACAGCTTAGTAGCTTAATAATGAACGACGAAGGTGTCTTGAATCAGCCAATGTTCACGTTTTCATTACCAGGTTTGCCTATAGAACTGCAGTATTCTACAAGAACACATGTTCTTGCAGGGCCTGATGCGGTCTCATAAAAACAATATACATACTGCCTTCTGCCCTATATATATCAGAGCTACACAACGATGATGGGGCTATAAATACCTGCTGGGATTCATAGATTGAGTGACGGGATTCATAGATTGAGAAGAGGTGGTACCGTGCAGTGAATGTCTCGTTCCATGTGTGGAAAATGGCTCCAAAGCAGACATTAATGATTGGATAAAAGGAGTGACTGTATTTGGGTGTGCCAAAGACCATAGTGTGAAGGAAGTAGCTGAATCTGCAGGTGTATGGAAGCGTACGGTCATATGGGTCTACCAGCAGTGGCTAAAATCCCAGTCTACAGGGAATTCTCCTCGGAATTGTGCCAGGGAAGGCATCCACCAAATCTGGGGCAACTGCACAACTCTTTGATGCAGGAATGTCTGAACATTGATGTGAAATAGAAACTTGTCCAATCCATGCCAAATCCAATCACAGCTGTTATTGGTGCTTGTGGAGGTTTTATATNGTCTACAGGGAATTCTCCTCGGAATTGTGCCAGGGAAGGCATCCACCAAATCTGGGGCAACTGCACAACTCTTTGATGCAGGAATGTCTGAACATTGATGTGGGATAGAAACTTGTCCAATTCATGCCAAATCCATCTATTAATCTAAACATCTATTAATCAACATTTATTTTAACATTTTTTTTTAAACTGTGGATGTGGATGTTCTGTGGATGTTCTCAGATCTGAAGCAAGAGTGGAGCTTGATGTTCTCCTCTCTCTCTCTCTCTCTCTCTCTCTCTCTCTCTTTCTTTCTCAGCTTTTAGTGTTGTTTATCTGATGGGGGCAGTGTTGGTGGGTCTACCAGGTCTTCCAGGTGGTTGTTAGAAGTCTCTGTATCCTTAACAAGTTTTTTTGGCTTTCCTTTCTCCCTACTTCTTATGCAAGTGGACAATCTTATATCAGATCTACTCAGAACCATCTCCTGGAAAAAGAGTTCCTTGAGTACTTGATGTTCATTTTGGCTGGAAATGAAACGACACTAACTATAACAATAAGAAGAACAGTAACGGTAACTATTGTAGTGCTTTCGCTTGCTGGCAGTTCTACTACTGAAGCGTATCAAACTTTAAAAAAGGCAGGAAAATGAAAGTGCTCTGCAGACAGAATGTTTAAAAGAGACACAAACACAGAGATACGCACACATCACGCTTCGCTGATATCAGCAGCGGGCTACAGGTAGAACACCGAGAGTTTGGGGACAACACTGAGAGATAACAAAGCCGAAAAAACGAGGCCTGCGATTGTTCTAAAAACTGGAAAATAAGGGAGGACATCAGATTGGGTTCAGAGCTGAGTTCCTTTACTTTTTTGTCCTTTGGTTTGTCATCTCAGTAATTTCTCTGTTATTTTCTCCTCTCTCTGGTTAACTGGTACTGAGGCTTGCAGTGGGAGCCTTATCAATCTTGCATTTGGAATGAAGAGAAACTATTTCATGCACCAATGTCACGCTGCCTTCGCTCAGCTTTAATATACGGCTTTTAAAAGAGAACTTTCAAACAAGCTCATCCAGGCAGACGTAGCAGAGCTGGGGGTAAAGGAGGGTGTGGTGGTGGTCGTGGTGGTGAGGGGGCGAAACGTAAACAGATCGAAATTGTTCTCTTGCAGAAAATTACTAGTCCATGTTCGCCAAGGCAAACGCTTTACGTCAAGCCATATCTCTCCCACTACGGACCATGCTGGGGGGCCCTTGCAATGCCATCAGGACGGTGTCATTACAGCGCCTACCACATACAATATGCATGCCTCCAACACTTTGCATGATTGTACTTTTCAGCTAGGCCTTCTTCATGCTGTTCTTATCATAAATCTCTTCAATGCATGTCAAACAATGATGTGGTTTCTATGCTGAACTCAATACACTTCATTGCTTATGGCACTGTAGTGTTGGCTAGGGGTGGGCAATACTTTCCAAACGTATTGTGGCATCACGGTCCTGGACACTCCTTTGCATTAATAAAGCTAATAAGATCCCTTTACCTGTACACTAAAACAGCCTGACGAAGCTTGTTTTGACATGTTACCAGGAAGCTAAATCTGTTTTCTTTCTAATTAGCTAATCTAGCTAATCTTTTTCTGTGGGCGCATGATCTACATGTGCAAAGTTTGTCCCGTGAATAACTTTCCGATAACCAATAAATCACCAACGCATTTCACCAACATTCTCCCCTGTTGATGTACGCTGGGCGAGCATATATTCACCAGTCACAGGGCCGACAGTGGCACCTCCCTCCCTACAGTGTCTGAGAAACTTACAGAGTTTAGGCTAACCACCAAGCGAAAGCTAAACTAGCAAGCCATATATTCACCAGTCACAGGCCCACAGTGGCACCTCCCTCCCTACAGTGTCTGAGAAACTTACAGAGTGTAGGTTAACCACCAAGCGAAAGCTAAACTAGCAAGCCATATATTCAACAGTCACAGGGCCGACAGTTGAACCTCCCACCTTACAGTGTCTGAGAAACTTACAGAGTGTAGAGCTAACCACCAAGGGAAAGCTAAACTAGCAAGCCATATATTCACCAGTCACAGAGCTAACAGTGGCACCTCCCTCCCTACAATTTCTGAGAAACTTACAAGAGTGTAGGCTAACCACCAAGCGAAAGCTAACCCAGGAAACATAACAGAGCTGGTAAGAACGTTCATTTGTCTGGCAATTTGAAACTGCCTTTAGACTGTGTGTGAATTCCATTACAAACAGACCAAAAGAAATGGTCCAAAATGGCATGGAAAAAGTCGGGTTCCATGGACTTGCATTGAAAGTGAAGTATGTTTTTCCCTTGTCCTGTAAAGTTACCATCTTAGAGATACTAGGTTTTGTCCCAACCGTTCGGTTACACTTCCGCTCCACTCCACTTATTTCAGCTTCAGTGGCGTAGCAGGCTGGAATGTCAATCATGCATGCTCATCAGAATATTAAGCCACGCCCCGATAGTTCCCAAACAGGTTTGCTAATTGTTTTTTGAAGCCGTGTGTTATTTACCTATCCTAACTTCATAGGAGCAACACTTCACATTAATGCCATTAATACTGCCAATATCTCACCGAACGGCAGTCCCTCCACTGCTGCAGCACTGCCTTGCGCCACCACAATGTCACGATGCACTGCTACACCCTTCCTGAACAACACTTTAAGAGAAATTAAGGCGACGCTGGTGTTATCTAGAGCGCGCCTTCATTACCCCGTTGTGTGCCTCATTTGCCAGAGCGGACGGGGGAGATGAGAAATTTGTCTGGAGTACCGCAATATTTTTTTCCCCGCCCGCCATAATTCCATTTGACAGAGTTATGACTGTTATCTCTGTAAATCAGGTCAATTTAGGAGATGAATTCCATAACACCTGGGTATGGTAACCTTCCTCATAATGAATTCCATGTAATGATTCGTTTTAGCAATTAGCCCCAGGCACAACCAATTCAACCTCAATTACTCCATGGAAGCAGGCCTATCAGAGCAAAAGACAACACCACGCTTTGAATTGCAAAACAGTTTGACTTTTTGATGAGCCGTTTTCCCTGTAAAAGCCCGCACGCGCCTACAAAGTATCCCTTCCACACCTTTCTCTTTCGCAAATACGAAGAAGGAGGACGCCGAGCCCAATCTCATCTGGAACGAGCCTGTGTGTATCGTTTCGGAATATTGTGCCGACGGAGACGCAGACAGACAGAAAAGTGCCGTGTGAGATTAACACAACGATCAAAGCTGGCAATCAAATACATGTAAAAAAAGCTACATTTGGCATTTGGTAACAAATAAAACATAAAAACCCGCCATCTCGCCAAGTTTCGCTTTCATTCAACAAAAGCAGAGCCAGTCGGCATGAGTACCTCCTTTAAGGTCATGGCATTTGGTCTGAACGTCTCCTCTGTGGACCCGGGTGGACCTGTGTCCTTTCAGTTGCAGTATTTAGTTAAATGTGGGGCTGATGGGAAAATTAAGGCTCATTTATGCTCAACGTTGACTACGGACATGGATACGGATACGGCCGGAACCTTCTGTTCATCGCCTGCGTTCATTTCGTCCGTTTACGCGCATGTTCTCTGAGAGCTTACGGATACGCACAGAATGGAGCAGTACCACTGGAAATCCTAGAGACAGTGTAGCCAATAGTTGAAGCCAACAATGACCACTGCCATATGGACACGATAAAGAAGAAACTCTGGCAAGAAACAGAAGTTATGGGGGAACTTTGAAGAGAGGCTGTATGACCTTGTTCAGAATTTTCAAGGCACAGGAACAAACAATTGCTACAGAACCGCTGGGAGGAGACGGGATAGTGGTAGTGGTCAGTATAGTGTAGTGGGTAAGACCTCTGCCTCCCAGGCTGTAGACACCCAAACACTATACACCCAACACTATACCAATAACCCTACATTCACACTAGCACACGTCAAATTGCTTACGTCACCCTAAGTTTGTCTCTTGTTAGTGTGCTCGAGGCCACTTGCTCCGTCACGTTTGGGCATGTACAAAGGCCAGGAAAACTAGCCAGCTTTTAAAGTACATATTATTACTGGCGAACGAATCTGTATGGAAACCTAACTGCTTGCATTCATGGTTAGCTTTATTGGCTGGTTAGCATGCTGGCTAACCTAGCTAGCTAACGAGTGACCAGAGACTCCAGCAATATCCATATATCCATATAAACTGGGGAAAAAAGAAACAGCGGCTATGAGCTTCTCTTCCATGTTTATCACCGCACTACTGAGAACAGGAACCAAATGTTGGAACAATAAGCTCAGAGAGCAGAAGCTGGGGGGACCTCAGACCCCAGTGTCTACGATTGGTCCAAAAAGTCTGATGGAGCCAATCGTTTACAATGTCGCTTCACTGCGTCATAATTCATTTGCCTAAAGTTCCATAAATCTCAACTCCATTTGTCGTTTGTTGCTCTGACGCTGTGTCGCTTGCTGCTAAATCCAGGCTACAAATACCATAGTCCCTTAGGAAATGACTGGTCGCTTGCCGCGCTGATAAGAGCATCTACCAAATACTGTAAATCGATCGGAACTGCTTTTAACTCTGAACTGCCCTCTAGTGGAGGTATTACTTAACATCCATGCCAATGTAAAGGACACACGGTTACAATGTATGAAATAGATGTGTTCGTCTATTTGCGTAAAAGGAGCATACAGGAGCCTTTAGCAGGCATTCATACAGACCTGGTGACCAGAAGACTAGCCGCTGCTTTGCTTCAAAGCAGCATCCAGTAAAAACAATAAAAAATGAGAAAAATAAGAAATCAAACAAAGAAAGAGGATTCTGATCAGAATATGCACAGTGTAGTTCCATCCTGCCACAATGGAGCACTAACTTCCGGTCCACCAAGATCCTCAAGCTAATCTCAACACTTTTAAATGCCCCTGTGTCATGCAAAACCAATTCTGGTTTTCAGCATACCATTCATTCCCCAGTCCATATATGATAACTAAGGTGCAAACTAACATCTCCGAGTCTACACCAAGGCACAATCCTGAGCTCGTCTGAGGGAGCTCATTATAGGTAGTTTGCTTTCACACACAAAAATACCATCGATTATGCAATTCCATACACCACTTATGTGCAGGTTAGCAAAATGGTAGGTGCTAGCTTCATCCGCTTCCTGCTTTCCATTATTTTCCTGGAATACAAACACCTACCTACCTACCTACCTACCTCCCTACCTACCTTCCTACCAACTTACCTACCTATCTACACACGTACCTACCTACCTCCCTACCTACCAACCCTCCTACCCACCTACATGTGGCAGAGTGATGCTAGACGAGCTTCGGTCAGAGAGCCATCATTGTGCAATACTGGCACTCATTAAAAACGTCTCTCAGCCAATCACTTTGCGGGGTCGGAACTAACTGTGGTATAACAATACACTGAGCACATCATCTGCATGCTTAGATGGTTCTTGGATGGTTCCTCAGACTGACCCAGAATGTGTTGTACAGGATATGGTTCTATTAAGCACCATGTTGTATCAATCAGTCTGAAAAAACATTTCACCACGCAAAGGACCATGTAAGCATGCAACTAATACTTAGAGTGTTCATGATTCCTTATAGAACCCCCGTCTTTACTAAAGAACCCTTGAAGAACCATCCTTCTGAAGAGTGAACACCGTTACTTCAGTGTAAATGATGCTTTTGTAATTTAGCATTTTTGCAATCACTCTTTACTCCAAAAATAAGAAGTGGTGGCGATATCCGACAGCCTTCCCCGGCGTCGTGTTTCATGTCCACATCGTGCAGGCCTGTCGTCCCGCAGGCTGCCTGGTTTCCACAGCTATAAATCACTGAGAAATCTCCATCCCCTCCATATGCAACCCCAATCAATAATCTGTTACACTTTGTAAGTTGATATTAATGAGACAGAAATTGACCACAGAATATAATCACAGTGGCTGTTTGAAAGGCATCGCCGCGCTTTCTAAGAAGGCCAGGCCGTTAGGAGAATACAAGTGAAGCAATGAATTACTCCCTGTGCTTTTTTTATCTGCTTTGGCAGGGTTTTTCCCGCTCTGTCTCTCAGGGCCTGCTCCGCGAGGGGAGGGGGTGGATCAGGGCAGAAGCCAATTGCTTTACATCCTTACGGCTTAGATCTTCCTATGGATTCTGTTCATTATTAGAGCTTCTGGGGAACGTTTTCGCTTCTCTCCCGCTCTCAGCGGATCTGTCCGGCTGACGAGCATCTTGAGAAATAACGGAGCTGGCTGGAACAGAAAGGTGGCGTATTGGTGCACAGTAGGGCTGCAACGATTAATCGACAAATTAGTTGGTAACTAATCTAATAGTTGATTCATTGGTGATGTCATTTCCTCCTTTAAGCACAATTAAGCACTGTTTTAATTTCGATTTAGACTGATTTTTTTTATTTACTACACCGTAAAATATGATTTAGGCATTATATCATGATAACGTCATAATTTCATTTACCCTAACTTATCAAATTAAGCTTTTTGATTTCAACTGGATTTTTCAGTTTTCAGTCTTTCAACTTCTTTTTAAATGAAGTGTGAATTTGAAGGAGTCAAATGAACCTAGCTTTGTGAGCACATAGCAATGCAGGTTTATTGTACAGATGACTTATTAGAATTGAGTTTAATAAATCATCTGTGTAAATGACTCAGTTATTGGCTTCAACTTTCTTATCCAAGTTAAAGGAGGTATTGATAGATTGATACTTCCCACTGGCTCCTGGCAACATCTATTTGCATATCGTTTTACTCATCCTAGTCGTCTTCCCACCCTCCGTTATGCACCACCCCCTCCCAATGTGTGCTGAATCTTTCCTCTATGCTGGATTGTAGAAATGCACCTTCTTACAACTGAGTTCATTTTCAGTCCTGGACCACTTAACTCCAGCTGAGGACTTGCTAAAAAGGACAACAAATCCACCTGATTTGATACACACCATGAAAGGTAGCCCAGGTGGGAAGACAACACGAAGAGGGCGAGTAAAGCAATATGCAAATAGATGTTGCCAGGAGCCAATAAGAAGTAACAATCTAATAATGCTTCCTTTAACAATAATAAGTAAGTTCAAGCCAATAATTGAGACGAGTGAGAAAAATAAGTCATCTGTACTTAAACCTCGCATTCCTAAGGTGAAACAACAAGAACAATATACTCAAATCAACATGCAGCAAAGAATTTAAAGTCAAACTAGTCATAAAGTCATCAGTTGAAGTAAAGCAGAATTCCAATTTGACTTAACTTAAAGCATTAAGGCAACTTTTGAAGTATTTGAATTAAAGCTAATGGAACTTTTTTACAGTATAGATTAATTTAGTTTTAGAATTTAGCATTCTCTGAGTAGAGAGTTTAAGGCTTGATTGTTTGCCATTTTTGCTGCACACAGAGTGATTTTTGTGTTCCGCATTTAACCCATCCATGAAGTGAAACACCCACATACACACACACTAGTGAGCACACACACTAGGGGGCAGTGAGCACACTTGCCCGGAGTGGTGGACAGCCATACCCACATCGCCTGGGGAGAAGTCGGGTCTTAGGTGCCTTGCTAAAGGGCACTTCAGTCGTTACTATCGGCTCAGGGAATCGAACCGGCAACCCTATGGTCACAAGGCTGGTTCCCTAACCTACAGCCCACAATTAAGAGAAACTGATTTTGTTAGGTTATATTTTATTGCTACTACTTTGTACATGCTCGCTTTTATTTTTTTAAAATTTTATTTCTTACTTTTATTTATCTTTTGCATAATCAGGAAAATTCATTAAAACAGTTCATTTTTGTATACAGTATTCGTCTTTATTGTCTTAATTGTTGGTTAGCAAATGCATAAAAAACAACCTCAAGCTTCATTTAAAAGCTGACAGACACAAAGAAGTTATTTGATCACTGAGTGACTGATAAGCTGAATAATCAATTATTTGTGGCAATATCGATTGATTATTCGACTATCAAAATAGAGATAAAACAGATATTTTGAATATTATGAATTAGACAAAAATTCCATTGTGTGGGCAGCAGTCTTGTTTTGTGTAAAGAAATGCCATCCTTGACATTTTCGACAACAAAACAAAACCAGAAAATATCAAAATTTTGAATGTAAATATAATTCATTGCATTACTTACATTGTAATAACTAGGTAATTACATGGGTACAATAGTAAAGTATAGCAATGTAGGTTTTTTAATGTTGAACAAAGGAGAGCACTAGAAAAAGCAGAACAGACTCATGTCTGCATATCAAATGTAAATATTACTGCAGTATCCAAGAAAGGCATAATAATTATGTAACTACCATGTAATTACATTGTAATACATAAGAAATATGAACTAATGTAATGACATTGTAGCTACATTATTACACTCTAATTAAATTAAGTACAGCTGCTAACAGTATTTAATGTACATGATAAATAATTTAGAACATTATATTAGAAAAGTGAAGCTTTAATGTCATTACAAAAATGACTCAAACATAAACGCATGCCTGTTTACTGGAGTGGACGTCTCAGACGGCAGAGCTGCTTGGTAACTAAAGCAGAAACAGCAGAAAGTGACTCATCATCACTTTCTGATGTTTATATCCTCCAGAGTGTAACAGTACACCTCTGCGGAGATAACCACAGCGACGGCGCCTAGTCCGCGAGAAGCAGCGAAGCAGGTGACTGCGCAGGTGTGCCACTAGCACCTACACAACCGAGGCCTCATACAACCCGTCTGCTCTCATTCTATCAGTGCGGTTAGCATAGAGAGAGCACAGACACCGTCAGAAACAACGGCCAACGGCAGGTTTACAGCGCAGCCTGAGATGGCGCTGAACAAGAGCTCAGCCGGAGCGAACGGGCCCAGGTCTTTTTATCTTCCTGTAACTTGTATTACTACCCAGAACTGCACTATAAAGAGCATGCTTCAGCAGATTCCCCCAGAACTCAGTACTGAAACACATCGCTCCTCAAAGCAGACTAACTCAACGTGCACACAGCAGTGCTGGAGAACAGACTCCCAATAATAATAATAACAATAATCCATTACAATCTGCTGACTGGGTCTACATCCCACTGACGCAAACACAGCAACAACTCATAAAACGCTCTCCGGAAGAAATGAGCCACGGAATCCATATGTAATAAAGGAAGGGAAGAAAAAAATAAAGGAGGATGGGAAATAAGAAAAAGAGAGAGAAAAAGGCTGAAGGGTGGGAAGACAGAGGAAAAGAAGAATGGAAGGACTTTAGAAAAAGATGAAAAGAAGTGAGAAGAGAAGATAAGGAGAGAAGGAAAAGGAAATTAGAAAAGCAAGAAGAATGAAGAAAAGAAAAAAGCAGAAAAAGAAGCTAGAAGAACGAAATATAAAGAAATTAATGGAATGGAATCACAGGAATAAAAAGAAAGAAAGAAAAAAAGAACAAGTGAAACTATGAAAATGGCATTACGTGCAGCAGAAAGACATGATTGAATAGAAGAAAAAATAAAAATGAAAAAGAAAGAAAGAAAGTAGGGGGAAAATGAAAGGAAGTAAACATGAAAGTAGAAAAGAAAACAAAGTAAATAAGAAGAAAAGAAAGAAAGAAAGAAAGAAAGAAAGAAAGAAAGAAAGGAGGAAAGAAAGAGGAAAAAGAAAGTAAGAGGAAAAGTAAAAAAAGAAAGTAAGTAAACAAGGAAGGAAACATGTAACAAATAAATAAAGAAAGAAAGAAAGAAAGAAAGACAAAGTGTAAAAGAAAGTAAGAAAAAAGAAAGGAAAAAGAATGCAGGAAATAAAGAAAGAAGTAAAGGAAAGAGAGAAAGAGAAGGATAGAAGAGGAGGATGTGAAGCTATATAGAAGCTGAAAGTGAGCAGAGTGCAAGAGTAGTGGAAGCACTTTAAACAAGCTCAGCCAATCAGCTTCAAGGCCGTTATGACATCATCAGCCAGACTGTGAGGAGATTCCTCCAGAGAGAACCTACAGGAGGAGAATTCCTTTAATCTGGAATAGCAGAGGAATTACCTCTCTCAGAGCACACAGAGATATCACCACTCTTCCTTTACTTCTACCTGACTCTCTAAATCCCACACAAATGCCAACCACCTGGAAAACACCACCGGAAACTCCGTCACACCAGACCCCAGACACAGATACACACACACAGATACAGACACACACCGATACAGACACACACACACACACGCACACACATACACGCACAAACACACACAGATACACACACACACACACACCATAGTAAACAGAGAAGCTAGTCTGGAGAACCGGCTCAGAAACAGCCGTCTCAACACATCACCCTGAGTCTGTAACAAACCAGCACAGGAGACAGCTTTTTCTGACCTAAAGCAGCAACTAACATCAGTACACAAATATACTGAGCACTATTAACTATTCAACTGAGTGTTATTAACCCTTAATAAATGGTTTGATACTTTCTGCCATTTTGCTATACTATGCAATCATACAAATTAATTTCAACATACTGAAAAAACAAAATCTGCATGGGATGGATTATCTCAGTACACCATTAGGAACCTCCAAGAATGTTGCATGTCACTTTAGCAAACATGGTGGCCCAACGTCATACTGAGAGACACTACTTCTGTATGTGTAGCTCAGTAAATATTACCCATATCAGTCTAAATTTATCATCATTTATTGCTCCAAGGAATCTTTATCTTCCTTCCCAACAGCACTGCAATCCCACACTTCCTTCTGGGTGCAGCTATTCTTTTGCTGATGAGTGTACAAGTGCCACGACTTCTGCAGAGGTCGCCTTTTCTGTTTTATTTCTATTCGCTGTGTTCAATTCAGCAAATAAACATAATCGTGTGCTCCCTGTAGACGGCGACTTTATTTATTTTCACTCAGAAAATCCATTTGGCCAGAGGTGCTCAAACTTCTTCCATACAACTGCAAATCAGCAGCCATGTGTTTGAGGCACTCGAAGGCTATGCATGAACCATAAGGGTCAACCAAGGAAATAAACCAGCTTTATTCTATTGGTGGAGTCATGCTTTGGTTCCAGAGCCAGTTAATTCCACAGCTTGGGCAATGAGCACATCACTTTAAGCAGAAGAGGAGTGCGCTGGCCTTCTCTGGCCTCTTTTTCAAGCATAAATGACATGGATATTTAGCACTGACCCATAGTAAACTCCCATTTTATGCATCAACACATAGTTACCATGTAATTATATTGTAATTACATAGTAATTACAATGTAATGAGATTTACATTGGGAATAGACAGGTTCTGACCATTTACTTTTTGTTTCAATGGCAAAAATAGAAAGAACAGCTTCTATTTCCACAAAACAGGACTGTACACACAATAAAAACACCATCAAATTCTAATTAGAATAAAAAATTTCCTCTACCTCCTACAAACACAACCCTATTATCGATTGAAAGTTTGGAGCCTGCACTTTCCACACAATTTCCCCAGCTGATTCCTTACAGGCCTTGCATTATTAACCACCAGGATAAAAAGCAGCCAACATCTAGTAGTACTTTTTTATCTGCTCTGCTCTCGACTCTGATCCAGATTTTCAGGTATCACGCACATCATGACTTACACAAGGTGCGTAACAGCCAGAAAGACCTGCTTACACGGCAGTGAGTGGCCATCAGCGAAGCCTCGAACGCGGGGAAAACGACGAGTGAAGCAGTCTCGCCTTATTTAAAGGTTAGCGCAGGGCCTTTTTAAAGCAGCATGCACCTGCATAATATTGGAAATCATTTCACACTCCGCAGACAAAATGGGAGCCAAACAGCGTGTCTTTAATCATAACCTGCTTTGCCGCAATTTCCTTTAATTTTCCTTTTCTGCAAAACAGAAACACGGCGGCCCACCATCCCCCCGCCCCTCCAGCCCCCAATCCCCCCAAAAAAGATTACTCTCCTCTATTTTTANCAGTAAAAGGAGCAGACGCTACATCATAAACCCAGAAATGTACTGCCAACTGTAGTCCTGGTTCAGGTCTAGCTTATTTGACTGATTTAAACCTAAGTCCACTTATAGATCAAACTGATTATAGGGGGTTTGCTGACAAAGCATCTACTGGAGCTGCTTCATTTGTTATTTGCTGTCATATTAAACAACAATAAACCGTTTATTTCAGTGTTTGCTTTCAAGCGCAGCTCCTACCCTTTACATCCGGCCAACTTATCTACATGAACAGACCAATAAAATCTGATGTAAATGGCCATGAGAGATGTTTCTGTTAGGACAGTGATGATGGATAGATCATGAAATTTACGAAACGTATTCATGTGTATATTAAGAACACCTGGCATTATTAAAAGGTGAAACAAAAACCCAAATTAAAGTCCATATATAAGTATGAGCTGCATTATAATTTCATTATAATGTGCTTATTGCACATTAATTAACAAGTAGTTGTAATAACCTGGCTTATTACTACCTTATTAAGCATCAACTGGGGGGGGGGCTGTTTTCTGACTATCAATAAATAAGGCTTAATAATACTAGCCTTACAAGCAGACGCTTACTACATCTTAGTTACTAAGATGCTTAATAAACTAGCAATAGGCAGCCAGTTAATCAGGGGTTGTTCACTTGATGAGTTAATATCCAGCTAATTAGCCTCCATAAGGCTTGATACCACAATGCTATGTAACAGACTATGATGTGTAACACACAAGATGAAAAGTGGCCTGGAAAATGTCTAATTCACCGTATTTATTGCTTAATAATGCAGTAATTAGCAGCCCATTCAATTACCTTGATTACATTCAGTCACACAGGCCTCTGCAAGGTTCTATTGCTGAGATGTAAACAAAGCCATTCAGAGTGGTCTGATGTAAAAAGCTTCACTGCAGAGAAACCGAACAGCTCTGACTCTCTTTACAGCGGTGCTGGTAGGAGCCGGGTCACAACACAACATCTACAACCCAAATACAGCCGTTTTAGTTATCAGGCAGAACCACCAGTGAACCTACACGTCTTCTGAGCTTTCATATGTAATGCTGATGGTGGTGAAAGATTTACATTTACATTTAAGGCATTTAGCAGACGCTCTTATCCAGAGCGACTTACAACCGTGCTTAGTGTTCCATTGGATAATATTCCAGCTAGAACAGGAAGTTTAAAGCCTAAAACTCACCACAAGAGCAGCACATACGTTATGTGCTATGTTGCTTTAGAACACCACGTGTACCTGTTTTAAAATGTCAAAATCGCATCTCTAAACTATAGTAATAGTAGTATATATATATATATATATATATATATATATATATATATATATGGGGGAAAGAGAGAGAGAGAGACAGAAAGTGAGTGAGCGAGATAGATAGATAGATAGATAGATAGATAGATAGACAGACAGATGGATAGATAGATAGATAGATAGATAGATAGATAGATAGGTATATCCACCCATTATCAACATTCCATATAAAAACTAATTAGACACAGTTTCACTGGTGGTTTTGGATGGTAAATCAAATGGCTATATTCATTATGTGTCGTTGACATGGTGACCCCTGGTTCCGATCACCACCAATGTAAAGAAATCAGCATCCTCTATAACACTGTACAGCTCACCAGACCACTCTGAATGACTGATTTTACGCAGACATTTCTGGTAAATCTGTGAAATTCGCCTTTCAGTTAATTATAAGTTAAATGTACCAGGTGTTACGTGTCCTGACCTTTCAATGGGATAAACAAACAAACAAAGTAAAGACATTTAACCCAGCTTCCGTTTCCTTCACATTCATGAAGCCCAAGAAAGACCACTTCTCCTAACACCCCCACCACCCCATCTCACTCCCCCAACCGAAACGGTAAGCAACAAGTCAATACTGTTGTGAGCCGAGCGTGACTGTATCGTCACAGTACCTGGCGACAAACGACTCGTTCGCCCTCCCCGATATATCTAAAAGCCATCTCTCTCCTCCGAAAGCTCCCCTTCGAGCGGACTCCGGCAATCAAAGCCATTTATTTTTCAATATGCGCCGCTCCATTCACCACGCTGATTGAAGCAGGCTGCATAACACCCCCCGCTGAGGGAAAACTTCAGATGAATCTGATTTCAGCTGAGCGCCATCTATTCCGACGCTGCGCCGGCAGCCCTTCAGAAATCAGTGCCGCGCTTCATTATTCGGATGCTGTTAGCCGTACAGGCAGAGCCCCGGCGCGGCGCAACACACCTGACATTTCAGGGCTTTTAAAATGACAATGGTAGGGGGTGTGGTGGTGGTGGTAGTGGTGGTGAGGGGGTGGGTGGGTGATGTGGCAGCATGGAACATGGACTTTCTGATTTAGGGAATAAATGAAATAAATAGCGACGTCCCGCTACGAAGATGGTAACAAAGCAGTGCATACATCAGCCGAACGCTGTAATTAGTTGAATGTCAGCTGTCAAAAGTAATGCAGAAATAGACTTCCTGATGGCGCTCTGTGTTGGAAAGCTTTTAAAATTCATGTTAACTCCAACTCTGAGAGCTTCAAGTGCGTAAATCTGGGTCTACGTCACACAGCAAAACATAGGTACCCTTTATAGACCTTATAGAGACCTCAGCTACAATCTGTGTGGAATGTTAAAGAATGTATAGGTTGGAGTGTCCATGACATCCATTAGAACAACTACAAGCAGGAAAGATGATGAGGAAGGATGGTAGGGAAAGGGGGTGGGTGGTGGGGTGGGTGGTTGTTAGGACCGCTGCTCCAGAGGAGGATACATTTCAATCAAGGACACAGTTCATCCCTAAGCCCTTGAATAAATGTCGGCATCAGTCTAGACGCCACCAGCTGCTCGCTCTCAGCCATCCCACAGCACTTCTTCCAAGTAAAGCAGGACAGACCTACAGCTAGTTTGCACAATGACTTTCTTTAATGAGCACAGCACAGTTTACAGCAATGTGATTACACAGCAATTAAACAGTAGCAACACAAGCAAGCCTTCAGAGTGTTCACAGCTGAGCTGCACCATTGACCATCATGGAGGTGAGAAGATAAGCAGTCAGTCCATGCAAAATGCGAAAGAAGAGACGTACCGTCTTTGAGTCTAATTCGTGGTGTGGTTGAGCTAAGACTTTATCTACACTGGCCGCATCTGCGAACGTGACGAAGCCAAACCCTCTGGAGAGAAAAAAAGAACGAGAGAGAAAAGAATAACAGACAAGACACAGGTGAGCACGGAGAACATGACATAATTTGCACAACCCTAACCAATCCTATTAAGCCGTCCAAGACTGCCTTCCCCTCGGCCCCTTTTATGCTGGCGTCCGTAAAGGAGGATGCCGGGGCGCACTGTACAAGCCTAGCGCTGCAGTACAGTCCCAGGTCAATGTCAAACTGCATTAGGCAGCAGCTTTGGACGGCCGGCTCCTCCTGCTTAATCTATCTGACAGCGCAACCCAAGGCACGACACTTTAAATATAGACGCTTTCCCGAGACCCGGCCAGGAAAGAGCCGGAGCCCGGTGGAGGCAAAGCAGAGCAAGAGAGAGAGAGAGGGTCTCACCTGGAGCGCTTTGTGGTGGGATCCCTCATCACCATACATTCTCTGATTTCTCCAAATTTGCTAAAATAGTCTCTAAGGCTGTCTGTGGACGAAGAGAGAGGGGCGGGGGTGGTGGGAGGTGGAGAGCAGGGGTCAGTGATCAGGCAGGAGGTCGAATAGAGGACTTCATATGATTGCAAATCAGCATAACCTTGCAGAACATTCACACAACACATGCAGGAACTGATAAAAGAGCGAGGCTTACCTGGTGAGGTTTGCCAGCTGAGGCCACCGATGAACATTTTGCTGGAAGGACAGAAACAAAAACAAAAACAAGAAGAAGAAGAGAGCAGAAAGTAAGTGCAGATGCCAGATCGGCCATGTTGGCTTGTATGGACTTGTAAAAGAAGGGAAAAGCGAACGAGACGAGGCGAAAGAGAAGGAAAACGCGCGAGTTAGGCGCTTTTTTCCCCTCTAGATGAGGCGAAAAAGAGAACCGGACTGGTGCTGGTGGAGAGGAGAGGAGGAGCGGAGTGGTGGTGGTGGTGAGTAGGGGGGGGGGTATAGAAACGAGGCCACGCAAACAAAGCTGGCGCTCCAGTGCACTGGATCCGGAAGGACGAAACGAACGAAAAGCTAGAGCTCCAGCACTTCAGCCCCAACAGACAACACAAAAACATGAGATGGTGATAACAGCGCGAAGCTCCGGAGGGGAGAAAAAACATTCAAAAGTCCCCTCAAGTCCTGTGATCTTACCCCGGGTCATGCTGCGTATCGTTGGGGCTTCCAGACGTGGCTTGGCTCCCGTCTCCATCCATAGCTAATGGAAGTATAGGCAGGGACTGAGAGAGCCACACACGCACGCACACTCTCTCCCTCTCACACTCACTCACTCACACACACGCACGCACGCACCCGCACACACACGCGGAGGGAGAGAGAGAGAGAGAGGGGGAGAGACAGAGAGAGAGACAGACAGATAGAGAGAGAGAGGAGGCAGAAAGCAGCGGAGCCCCTGCGAGCAGAGAGCAGCAACTGAGCCGGGAATGCAGGCGTCACACGTGGGATCAGCTCAGCCCGCGGGGGGCGGGGCCGCAGAGCTTGGCTCAACCAATCCGATTGACGTCACACCGGAGAGAACGCCCCCCGCCCCCTCCCGGTAGTCGACAAACCACGCCCCCTGCTGGCGAAGGCGCGCTTTTCTTGTAGTTCGCGCGCGCCGCGCTCAGAGGGCGCTCTGTGGAGACCAAACGACAACAAAACAGCCTGTCAGTTAGCCGTTAGCCGATCAGAGCTGAGGGGAACAGAACATGCGGGGGTTTCAGAGGTTGGGATGAAGTAAAGACTCCACTAAAGGAGTTCTGAGCGAAATAGGGTGCTTATTTTGGTAGATAGAGTTTTAAAAAGAGGAAGAAGCAGTTTAACTCCATCCTCAGGTCAAACACGTCTGTGAGGAAATCACAGGTACAGGTCACTTTGGATGTTTTCAGCCAATTTGGTTGCAGATAAATGATTATAAAACGATTATAATATGCAGGTCCTGAGCTTCACAGGTTTCAAACACAAAGCTAATAGACATTAGACGTGTCTAGAGAGTCTGTATAACATCCAGAAAGAAGTTCTAATAGAGTTTAATATTCAGAATACATCATATTTCAAAAGGGTTTACATTTCAAGGCAGTTTACTAGACAAAACAAAAGAATATCAACACATAATGACAGTACAACTCATCAAATATTGAGCAAAACATCTAAAAAATACCATTTCTGTAATAGTATGTAATATTTGTCTAATATATTTTAGTCTACATCATTACGTTACTGGTATATACTTACATAACCACATTTAAAAGTGTTTACAGGCTATTGGACGGTAGTGTCATTTACATTCTCAAACTAAAGTGCTGTTGGTTAAATAAAATAAAGACTCAAGTAAAAGTTGTCTAAATCCATTACAAAGTAAAAGTCTTTACTTTAGATATAATATATATCTACCATCAAGTAAGAGTAACCTGAATCCGTATTCAAATACTCAAATTACTAGACAAATAAATGAATATCAATAGATACTGACAGTAAAACTCTTAAAATATTGAGCAAAACATATAAAATATACATTTTGGGTAATAGTATGTAATATTGGTCTAATATATTTTAGTCCACAAGCTACTGGTATGTGCACCCATAACCACATTTATAAGTGATTCCAAACTCTGGAATGGTAGTGTAAAGTACAGGTATTCTCAAGCTAAAGTGCTGTTAGTTCAATGAAATAAAGACTAAAAGTAGTCTGAATCCATTCCAAAGTAAAAGTCTTCAATAATATATCGGCTCAGGAAGAAGTAGATATAGTATGAAACTGCCATCAAGTAAGAGTAACTTAAATACATATTCAAATAGCCTTAAATAAGCAATATGAAAGATTTTTAGTGTACCACTTTCCAAAATTCACTTAAATTATCAACAGATTGTGGAGGAATAACAGTTTTGACAGTGTGTCAAAGACATCTATGTGTCATGTTGCAGTGATATCTACCAATATTAGCATGCTAACCGGCTAGCCTCGCCTCATCCTCTTACATAATAGTGTGTCACTGTAGTGTTGAGTCGAATCAGTCCAACACGAGAGGATGAAAAAGTACTGCTGCTGCGATTGGGTATCCCAACCTCTTATTAGTCATGTTGAAGGTGCTGCTCCCGGTTAGATCCTTTAAGGGCTGGTAGCCAATGGCTGAAGCTCTTGGCAAGCGACTGCAGCCACCCACTCTTGACAAGAAACCACATTCTGCAGCAAACAAAAGAACTGACATAAACAAAATCAGAGCAAGAGCTAACATTGGCACTACTTTTTCCCCAGCTGGAGACGCTCTTGGAGAGTAGGGATGAAGTTTTATGCTGAACTCACAACATTTCTTCTAGGTTGGTAAAAAGTAAAGAGAGAGGTACAAAGAGGGACTGTATTTTCTGTTGATATGTTGCCCCCTCTGATTTTTGGAGCATGAAATCAACAGGTTGCTTCTTTAAATCAACCTGAAATGAAATTTTAATTCAGTGTAATAAATGTCTCAAGTGTAAGTATATAAACAGTCTTAAGACCATCTTACCTCAATTAAATATTGGCTTGTAGCTGTAAATAGTCTTAAACCATCCTCAAACAAAATTCTTCAGTGATATAATGAAGTGGAAGTAAAGATAGTCTATAACTATCTATAAGTCTATAACTTCAGTAAATGAGAAGAGACTCAAATAGAAGTGTGCTTGCTGGTAAAAGTGTGAAAGTAAAAGTTGCCACTGAAAAACAGCTTACAACTTAGAGTGAAAACATATCAAGTCCAAAATCTCCACTACTGGAACTGCAGTGGAACCTTGTAGTCCATCCATCATCTATAGCACAGGAAGGGAAGTTATATTTTGGGATCTTTTTCCATAAAATGATAAAGTGAAAGGTATGAGCATGAAGATGTTGGTGATGGATAAAGGTATGATCGGATGAAGGAACAATGTTGGTGATGGATAAAGGAATGAACAGATGAAGGAACAATGTTGGTGTATAGATAAATAGAATGGATGCTAAAGGAACAGTGTTGGTGATTGGTAAAGGAATGAACACAAAGAAACAATGTTGGTGATGGATAAAAGAATGAACGGATGAAAAAACAATGTTAGTGATGGATTAACAAATGAACGATGGAAGGAACAATGCTGGTGTATAGATAAAGGGAGTGAACGCTAAAGGAACAGTGTTGCTAAAGAATAAAGGAATGAACAGATGAAGGAACAAAGCTGGTGATGGATAAAGGAATAAAGGGACCAAGGAACAGTGTTGGTGTAAGGATAAGGGAATGAACAAATGAAGGAACAATGTTTGTGTACGGATAAATGAAGAAACAGTGTTGGTGTGTGGATAAAGTAATTATTGGATGAAGGAATAATGTTGGTGTATGGATAAAGGAATAAACGAATGAAGGAACAATGTTGGTGTATGGATAAATGAATAAACGAATGAAGGAACAATGTTGGCGTATGGATAAAGGAATGAACGAATGAAGGAACAACGTTGGCGTATGGATAAAGGAATGAACAAATGAAGGAACAGTGTTGGCGTATGGATAAAGGAATGAACGAATGAAGGAACAATGTTGGCGTATGGATAAAGGAATGAACAAATGAAGGAACAATGTTGGCGTATGGATAAAGGAATGAACGAATGAAGGAACAATGTTGGCGTATGGATAAAGGAATGAACGAATGAAGGAACAATGCTGGTGGTGGATAAAGGAATGAAGGAGTGACAGGCAGCTACAGACAGGTGGTCTGGCTTGCTAGTATTTGGTTATGCTGGTTAGCTTTAAATTGGTTGGTGTGGGCAGGGCAATAGACATCAGACTTGTGATTGGTTAGGAAATGCTTACGGAAGCGTTACCCAAGATTAGGACCGCCCAGTTTACGTGGAGTGGATAGAAACATGGTGAATTACAGCAGACGTATATTAGACATTTATTTGGGGATGTATTCATAAGTCATACTTCTTACGTGTATATTGTTCCCCGGAGGAACACGATTAACTTAAAGAGATTTAGGTTCTCAGGTTTGAGTGTTTGACCACCTCAGAACATTAGACATAAAGACTTCTAAATCTAAACCTCACAAATTTACAAGTGTAGAAAGTTTATTTGAGTGTTATATTCGGTCAGCCTTTACTGATATTTGGTATCTGTTTCACTGTCGGAATAAGAAAATGGAAAGAAGAGTAATATCAATGCCTGATTAATCGATTGTTACATTATTAGAACATGCGTAATTGAGATTTTCAAGAATTATAACTAATCCAGTTGCAATACTGACAACAAAACATGCTTCATATATAACAAAATAACTCGTTTTCCAATTCTTAATTTTTACTTCATGTCTTGGTGAATTTCATGTTATAGAGGTATTAGCATAGCAGAGAAACACCGGTAGAAAGACCACATACAAGGTCATATTCGTATTATGAAACTAAGGATTTTCTTGAGATGGATTTAGATCAGAGTTGGGTTAGGGACCACCAGGTGGAGGCAGTAATTAGTAGTGGGCACAAACCTCATATATAATCATATTAGTGTTATATTAAGTATATTAATATAATTAATGTACCCACGTACACATAAACACATTGCAGTAGCAGGTTAATTAAGTGTCTTCAATTTGAGACAGCATAGCCGCTAGCTAGCCACTACTGGAGAGGTCTCTTGGGACCTGCTGCTTTTTCACAGCTCCCTTGTTTAAATTTGGACATATCATAATTCTTCTTCGAGCCAAATTTCTTAGTGAAATTGTGTTTATCAAAGTTGATTTAGCTTTCTGGTGGGCCGCTGTGCTTTGTAGTACTTATCAGGTGGACCTTGGGGTGGGAAAGGTTGAGCACCCCTGATTTAGACTACTTCTATATGTTCTTTATGTGTGTGCTCTGAAAACTGTTTGGTCCTAATGCTATTAAATAGCCTTGTAAGAGTAACTCTTATGAGTTAAATTGTTAGGAGCGACAGAATTTCTCCCAGTCGTCTCTGCATATGCCTGTTCAGCGACTGGGGGGATGCGGGCCTAGTTTTCCATTACATCTGAGCGCAAGTGAGAGCTCATTTAAAGCGGGATGCTCAGTGGATTTTAAGTCATGCTACAGTGATTGCTGTTTATTTTCTCGCTGCAGTCGCGGCGACGAGTGCGAGGGGGAGGATGAGGCTTGCCAGAGCGAGAAAGAGAGAGAGGAACGCGTTTAAAATATACCTCCTTGGCAACCCACGGCGTCACATCCTTGACTAATGTAAGTATGGTTTAATGTACACTCAAAAGAGACAAGCATTAAATCGCTGCTTTAGAGCACGTACACTGAAAATGTCAGAGACCGGGCCTCAAAATAATGAAAAGTCCGCTTTCGCTTTATTAGCCACTAACCACGGATCTTTCAATTCCTTAAACCCATGAGCTAAAACTAAACCTTGGCTAGTCGCAGCCGTGACACTTTGCTAATACTTTCGCTCTCTCTCTTGTTCCACGTCTGATGCTTAAAATGTTGCAAATGATCCAGAACTGAACTGTTTGGTCTAAAAATGTCACCAGCTGCATTCATTGACCTCGTCTGACATGTTTGAGGGAGGTTAATCTGCGCATCCCTGCGCAGAAAGGCCAAGTGCGTCAGGTGTCAGTTTTCAGCATGTAATCCTACTTGCAAATATTCAAAATCCAATCATTTCTACCCAACACGGTCCGGCTCTTTCAGCAGTCACCGTGTTGAAGGATGCATCACAGGCTCATTAGGGATGGCATGATACCACTTACTCTTATCTGATACTGAAATCTAAACCTTTGAATATCTGCTGATGCTGATAACTGATACATCATGTTTTCAGTATTTTCTCTTTTAAAAGTATCAGGTTTCAAATAATTAGTTTGTAATTGAAGCACTTCACTTATCTTATAACATAGTACAGCGAGAAATGCATCAAGGAAAACATCATAGTATAGAACAAAACCATATTTTTATCAGATGAACGGAAAAGAAAAGCACATCTTACGATACTTGAAAGACATTTAATATCGATAAACGGCATTAATCTGGAGTTTTAACATGTGGTAAATTGGATCGGGAAAAAAGTCCCAGCCATGGTACAATTAAAAACTCGATCAAAACGACGAATACGGTAGCTTTTATTTAGTGTGTCATATACTGCACTGCACCAAATGATGATGAGCAATGAACAACAACAAAAAATCAAACTACTCAAACCGAGGCTCTGTCTTGTTTTACACTCGCCTCCATCAGAATGACCCTCAAGCTGATTACAGGCTGAAGAATCATCTTCAAGCATTGCGGCTCTTACAGTCATCAGTCAAGACATGCTGGAGTCCAAGAATCGACTCCCAAATATTTCTACTCTTACAGTCAACAGCCAAGCGTCGACCCTGACGCCCAGACATGCTGGAGTCCAAGAATCGACTCCCAAATATTTCTACTCTTACAGTCAACAGCCAAGAGTCGACCCTGACGCCCAGACATGCTGGAGTCGAAGAATCGACTCCAAAATATTTCTACTCTACAATCAACAGCCAAGAGTCGACCCTGACTCCCAGACATGCTGGAGTCAAAGAATCGACTCCAAAATATTTCTACTCTACAATCAACAGCCAAGAGTCGACCCTGACTCCCAGACATGCTGGAGTCAAAGAATCGACTCCAAAATATTTCTACTCTACAATCAACAGCCAAGAGTTGACCCTGACTCCCAGACATGCTGGAGTCGAAGAATCGACTCCAAAATATTTCTACTCTACAGTCAACAGCCAAGAGTCGACCCTGACTCCTAGACATGCTGGAGTCAAGGAATTGAGTCTTATGAAATCGATTTTCCATCACTAATAGAGCCCTCCTTGGCTCCTTTATTTTTAAGAGTGTAGCCAGTCACACCTGAGGCTACATGCACCTACTGCAGTTATCATGAGACCTTCGCTTATTTCATATTATATTGCACAAAAAAAATTCTAGTATATACACTTATCATCAGAAGAATAGTTGCACCCAGAAGGAAGTGTGGGGTTGCAGTGCTATTGGGAAGAAAGATAAAGGTTACCAGGAACAATAAATGATGATAGATTTAGACTGATATGGGCAATATTTATTGAGCTACACATACAGAAGCAGTGTCTCTCAGTATGGTGTTGGGCCACCATGATTGCTCGGCATGGAGATGTAGAGGTTCCTAATGGTGTCCTGTGATAATCCATCCCATGCAGCTTGAATATTCTCACACAGTCCCTGCAGATGTTGTGGTAGGGGTGGAGAAACTTCTGGATGTGTGACGCATGACAACAAACCGTTCACCTTGGTGCTGACCATGGTGACTCCACACACAGATTCGTTGGTCGGTCTCCACCAAGACAAAAAGCGGGACCCATCACTGAAGATGACCTGCTGCCATTCTGAGTCACTCCATGACAGTCTGGCACGACACAATTGCAGTCTTTGGCGACGTTGACGTGGTGTTAAGGGCAGTCGTCGTAGCAGTCTGTGTGCATGTAGTTCTGCATCGTGCAGCCGCCTGCCAATGGCGCTGGCACTAACAGGATGTCTCATGGAGGCTGTTGGGTCAGTCAGGTACGGCGGTAAAGCCCGTCCTTGCCTACGTCACGTTATGAGCGGCCGAGCGTGAAACTTGGATCATTAGCATGTCTCACAATGTCAAACCTACCAACCAAGTTTCATTCCTGTCGGTTGATTCCTTCTGGGTGCAGCTATTTATGCAGCTATTCTTTTGATGGTAAGTGTATGAAGGTGGATTTGTTACAAATCAGTGTAGATTAGCTAATTTGTTCTCTGATATCTGGTAGTATCCTATATTGTAGTGCAGTATTTCTATGACTTTGCATTTCCACCCCAGCACCCCCCGCAAAAAGCACACTCTCAATTGCAAAGAGCAATTATTGTTTCCAAGCTGCTGCCATCCACTCCACAAAGTGAGGAAAGATTACAATGGATGGATCATTGTGCTTGTGACAGCTGCTGCATTCGTTGAAACGTTAAAAAAAAGAAAAAAAGAATAAGAAAAACTTGAATGAGATGTTTACGGAGTATCTGTGGCTGTGTGTGTCGAGCCGGCCGTGTTTACTGTTGTGCTGCTTGAAATGCAGCTCATCCTTCAGCGCCACACGAGCCGTGCTCTTCCTCACGGTCGCCAGCTGAGATCTCTTTTCACCAGTAAAATAATAATATATCAGCTCCCTCTTCACTGCATATTAATGCAATCAGCCCAATGCTTGGCAATTCCAACGCATAGCATAAGCTATTGAGAGTTCAGTGATGGGCTGCTATTTATAAAGTGGCTGTGGATGAGGGTGCCGATCCAGCATTAGGAGTAATATTCAATACATGACTCATGACCAGCAGCAGCAGCAGCCTATGGTACAGAAAATAGAACTTGACATCAATACAGAGATGCATAGTAAATATAGCAGCTGGTGAGTAAAAACAGCATGGCGGGACGGTTTATCATGTCTGACTGTAAGAGACAGAATCCCTCTTGTTAAAAAGAAAAAGGAAGCGCCGTTCTATTACTATGTGGCAGGCCCACATTTGCGAAATGTGCCTCGCAGTCACAGTGGCATCTGTGTTTGATTAATGAACGGATAAAGTATTTAAAGGAGGGTTTAATTTTTAATGCCCTACATCTGTTAGACGCCTCGAACAGATCAATATGCAGCCTTTACGCTTACATAAATCTACCAGCAGATTCCCTTTTGCAAATGTGTGCGTGTTTTGTTTTTGTTTTTTTATTTCAGACGTTGTGCCCATTTCCGTTAAATATTGAAACTGAGAATCGTGCCATAATAGGAACGGAGAGAAGTATTGCAAGGGAAATGAAGCTGTCTGAATGATGCTTTAATGTATTTTCTATCACAGAGAGGAGAGAATGCGTACGACGCCTCCATTAGAAGGTCAAGCTGATACGGTGAAGCGCGTGCAGAGCTCGCACCCCTGCCACACGGACTTTCGGGACACTCCATTTGGGCCCCCATGCAGAAGTGTCACCATAACAAGGAGAAAGAACAGGTAATATATGGACACTCAATGCAGAACACACAGAAAAGCTTGCATACAAGAAACTGTCAACTGTCAAACTGTCGATTTTTTTTGTCATTTTGGTCCCTGAAGAATCTTTCGATGGATGTTTCTTAGTCAGCTCTGTAAATGACATGTAAGGGTATGAAGAACCTTTATTAAGTTGAAAGAATCTCAGAATAATGGAAAGCTTTTATAGCAATTAAAGGTTGTTCATAATAGGACCCATTACTTTTTAAGAATACAAGAAAAACTTGTATCTTCGAAATCCTAAGGGAAAAAATCTTTAATATAAATCCATTTAGCAAGATTTCAAGATGTGAAGTATTTACATAATGTACATCTTTCTGCTAGATTTTTCAATTGATGCAAGGAATGGCTCCTAAAACCAGTTTTTAGAGACAGTTCCTCATTTATTTAATTTTCAGTCGTGACGGAGGAGATAATAGTTACAAGATAATCCACTTGCATAAGAAAGAAGAAAGTCAAAAGAAAAAAAAAACAGAAGGCTCCAAAACTGGTGAACAAAAACCTATTAAATGATATGGAGAAAATAGGGCTCCTAACAACCACCTGGAAAACCCGATAGAGCCTCCAACACTGTCATCTTTGATAGAGAGGTGAACATCAAGCTACACTCTGGCTTCAGATCTGAAAACATCCACAGGTGTTTAAATGAATGTGTAAGTTGTTCAAGAAGCTCCTCGCTGAGAAAAGGAGACAGACACATCAAAGAAAGAAACTGCTGGTGTTTTCAGAACAGTGGACCCCAGAGTCCAGATACTCAGCATCACAGAATGTGTCTGGGATTACTTGGATGGAGGGAAGCACAGAAAACATTCAAGTTCTAAGACTACAAGTAAAAGGTGGACACACTAAATACTGAAAACTGAATAACAGGTGGTCTATGTTTTACTTAGAGTGAATGTTCAGAATGGCTTGTTTCAGACAATAATAAATTCTTAAGACCAAAAATAATCTTGTAAATAATAACAGTATATATAATTTTAATTGTAATTGTAAAAGTAGCAGTATATTATTTTTCACTTTTTTTTATAACGTTTTTGTTTCAGCTGAAAAAACTGAAATCTAAAGATGCATGCTGGTTTGTAGTAGGTCTGAGCGATATGGCAGTTGACAATGGCCAAGCAAACCAGTGGTGATGGTGATAATCGCTGTTTTGAAGAGAGAATTTGAGAGGACTAATTCACTGTTCAACAGCTTGCTAAATACGTTGGAAAATTGGGGTTCACATTTAAGACGTGTGCGGGCGTACGCACCAGTGGTCAGTTTCTTTCTGAGCAAGAGAGAGAGGTTGCGTGTGTTATTTCTCTCTGTTACGCACTGTTATGCTAGCTTTACCGCACAGATTCCCCTTATTTTACTTCATTTGAATGGAACTGAAAATAAACAAGGAGGTACTTTAGATTTTTAGCTTGCCTTAAAGTAAAAACACAGAGCTAAAATGACTAAATGTTACTCTGGAGCAGTTAATTCTTATCTAGAGAGAAAGTTCCTCTTGTCCTTGTCTAGGATCGGTGTTCTCAGAGAAGGGTATTAAATAATATATAACTCATTTGAGTTATAATGGGGTGTTATAATGCTATAGTAGTGTAAATTAGTGAGCTAAAGTGTCAGCGACATAAATCATGGAAAGCACATGACCACAGCTTTGGAAATAACTTCCAGTCTGAATTTTCTCCAGCAGGGAACGCTATAAGCCAAAGAAGTTCATGACTACATGGGTCTACAGTAAAGTTTACTATAACGACAGGTGAAGTAGTTCTCAGAAAGGATATGAGTATTATATTATTCAATATGCGAGGTTTGTTTAAGTTTCATAAATAGCATATAAATACAATAGAATAGAAAGTAGGTCAAAGCTGCCACAAGACCACATGTATTTGGGCGATATTATCAATAATCGCCATTTCTTAACTAGCTAGAAAATACTGACTACTATTTTTAGATGTCTGCAAGGTCTAGTGTGTAGTCTATGATATGTGGTGGGTGTGGTGCAACGGATAACACCTTTACCTGCCAATGAGCTACCACCCCATGTGGGAGACTAGGGTTCATTTCCTGGACTGTGCTACACCAATAGGAGTCATTGGGCAAGACTCCTAACACTGCACTGGCCTACCGGTAATATGATTAACCTTGTAACTCGCTCTGAATAAGAGCGTCAGCTAAATGCTGTAAATGCAAATGTATAGAAAAGACAAATATTACTAATATGACAGGTGTTTCCAAACGTTTGAACTGTAGTGTATGACAGTATATATATATATATATATATATATATATATATATATATATATATATATATATGTATGTGTATGTGTGTGAAGGAAGAAAGAGGCTGGCATAAGAAAGTGGCAGCTGTCCTACTCTCAAAAGTGGGCCAGAATAGATTAATCACGCTTTTTTCCCGGCTGCCTCTTGACGTCCAACAGCGGCTATGTTTTCTATTTCATTTTCCACGTGTTTCAGCACACCGTCCCATATTCATCCATGTCACCGGCTATCAGATTTACTCACAGCACCAGCGTCATGTGCGTGGCTCTCAGCTTTAGCATGAAAATGAGGTTTCTATGACACTTACTACCGGGGCTCTAATACCAGGCCACCGATCTGGAGACAAATCGCCAAATATGTCCACACTTGAAGCAATGACTATCCAGCTACTTCCTGCAAACTGACTGCATAAAGGGGATTGGCGTCATCGGGAGAGACACGGTCTGAGCTTGCAATGACAGTAAAATCTGGGCAATTTGGCACAAATTTAAATGATGACTCTCTCAGTGGCGTGCCGTTATGCAGTTTCTGAGATGATAGGCCTTGTTTATTAAAGTCCTTGAGCGTTTCCAAAAGGCATAGTAGCAAAACCACAAACAAAGCCAAGCAGCTCTTACTTGCAACCATGTTAATGTCTCACTGGCAGTGAAACAGCAAAAGAAATAAAACTGTTAAACATAGCAAATGAATCACGATGGTGTGTTATTATGAAGTAGCCTACAAGCGTTTCTTGAAAGGCCTTATTTATTAAAGGCCTTGAGGGTTTCCTAAGGAATGGAAACCAAACCACAACAGTACTACAGCTGTCTCAAAGCCGTGCTCACAGTTACTGTACTAACTTAATCAGACATGTAGATGTTCCAGTATGCAGTATATATATGGCCAAAAGTAATACATATTACTACTAAATCAATTCCTAGTAAAACTAATTTGTGAATTCAGTTACTTTAAGGTGCTGACAGAGCTTATATAATGTACATAGAAAGTATTGCCTGTGGAATGGAAGGCTGCTTATTGGCCCTTCAGCATTGGGCCGTGGAGCAGTGGAACTGTGTTCTCTAGAGTGATGGAGCTCTGGCCAGTTTTTTTGGGCAGTTTTGGAGTAATCATTCAGCATCAGTACCTGACCCTATAAACCCCTTGAAAGCCCAGGACCCATCGGTGGACCCAAATTGTTACTACACACTTCTGTAACCCAGGAATAGCCCAACCAGTTTGCATAGTAGTCCCTGTAGGTACTGAATAATAAGTCTATTACATATGATTCTAAGGAGCTCCAACCCAACTGTCAGACACCATCTAGTTATTGGTGAGCTTTGGTGGCTTACCATCACCTGTCATTTTTTGCAGTGTGGCCTGCACTGTTGGCTCTAGCTGATCCTCGTCAGTTGCGTTTTAGCCAGTTTAGCATGTTGAATTGCCGTCACCGGTCACAACAGAGAGAGAGCTCAGAATTCCCAATAAGCACCACCAAAGACCATGTTAACTGTTTTGTCTATTCAATTGTCCACATTTTTAAACAACTGTATGTAGATTATGTATTACCAACAAAAATGTACCAAAGTTACTTACTCACTTTTCCCATCCTCGATTTAGAGAGATATGAAACTTGTAAGACTTTCAAACAATACAGTTTTAACTTTGTAAGTTGCAATTACAGACTATGCTGTAGAGAGCTGTTGTTGTGTCCACAGATGTTTGGACACATAAGGGTAGATTTTTCAGGAGAGGCACTAATTATAGAAAGTCTATCCACACCTCGTGCTGGTAGGGGGGTAACTTGTTTAGCGAGTTATCTTCTTATGAACTTCTATGGAAATAAACAAAGGTGTAACTTCACAACGCCTTGCTAAACAACTTCATAAGTAATCAGCGCGATATACCCATGTGCTTGGCTTGCATGTTTTTTGCCCATTTCTGCCAGATAAGAGAAAAAAAGATTTGGAAATTGCAGTGTCACAGTACTATACATATTGCACCGGGAAAGATTAAATAGACTGAGAGTTACAGAAGAGCTATGAACAACAGACAATAGGAGTGAGCAGAGTACTAGGTATGTATTAGCGTTCCTTTTTTTTAATGTGCTGAATCAGTAAGTCAGAGATCTGAGTTCTGGGCCGAGTGTATTGGAATTTGTGTGATACTGTAAAATCCCTCTTCACTCAGTCATTTGGGAATTGGATGATTTTTAGCATAACTCCTTTACTACAAATAGTACATCAAAGAATGGCTAGTTCTGCCACTGTATGCACATAAACCACAGCACCCAGAAATAATAAGTAAGGAGTAGCTTTTTTATAGCAGGAAGCCGAAGAGCTTCAGTATGTGCTTTTAACGATGGTTCGGAAAAGAGAACTGTCGGTTCATAATTTAGGAAAGTAACTGCGTTTTTGATTGTGTGCTAAAATGTACCCAAAGTGATGGAACATAGCAGTTTATAATACTGTTGAAATCAGATTAAGAAAATGAGCTTTTAAATACAAGCTTGTGTCCAAAAAACTCTCTTTTTACTCCGAGTACCAACAACTACAAGCTTGTCACAGCCGTTAAATAGCGTACAGTCAGTATTCAGTAGCAGTGCTGGGAATCAGGTGCTTCATTATAATAATCTTGGCGCTTTGAAAGAGAGACTCCTATAAATGCATATGCAATGAGGCAAAAAGGGCAGTGACCTCTGGACCATTGGTCTTTTTACAGGTGCTAAAGGGCATTTTGCTCCTAAATTTAGTAAACTCTTTTTTTTTTTTTTACACCACACCACAAACGTTAGTAAATCTGCCCTATAGTGCATAAATGTGGTAAAAGGCGTAGCAGAATGAAAGAGTTATGATTGTGTGACCTAAGTAGCTTAACCTTAAATGTCCTGGGAGAGTTCCTCTGTATGCAGTTGGTTTGGCAGCGGCGTTGTCTTTTATCAGAAGCAGAGATAATGAGGATGACTAAGTGTGACTTCATTAATCAAAGGGGGTCGTGGATGAGGCTCTTCATAGGCCTGGCCTCCGAATCTGTTTTTTTTTTTTTTTCTCATTTCCTAAATGCTGCACGCCATTAATTAAAGTCATCAAAGCCACCGGCGAGCACCCACAGCTGCTTTATCAAGAGGGTTTTGCATAAGCATTAAAGTGCACTGCAGGTGATTCTTCCAAAAAACACATTTCGGCAATGCCACTACATTTTTCCCCACTCTACTTTTTTTTTCCATCATGGAAAGATTTCCAGAAAAGGAAAGGCCATGAAGTGGATAAGAGGTGGAAAAGCAACCTTTCTGACAGTCTTGACTGCTGTGTGGAATTTTAGCCCTGAATGCACTGCTAAAATGCACTTTGCCACTAGCAGCAAAAAGCCTTTAAAGGCAAGACCTTAAGGCCCGTACTGTCAGCTTATGATCACTCCTGAAGCCCAGATCTGATGAATGGAGTATACTGAAGGTCAGCCTTCAGACAGCTTTCTTTTTGTGTGGAATCCACTTTAGAACCTGTGGCCATTAACAGTTGCACTGAAGCTGTAAATTATCACAACATTGACCTTCCATGAAAATATAAACAGGATGGAGAACGGTCATATACAATGATCTCACTTCCATGCAGGCTTATGTGCAAATTCACCAATCAAAACCCGGTGAAGATATAGGTTTCTCACAACGGCTCTGAAGAAGACTTGCAAGTGTTTTCCTTGAGTGGCACCTAGTGGTCAAAACGGCTGGTATGCTACTTTTGCTGAAAGTCAGGAGTACATAATTTGCCCGTTTCTAAATCGATCGTTGCTGCTACAAGCTATTGGATTGGTGCCTGTGTCTGCAATGTGCTACCAAGTCAATGAAACTAATGAAACACTATCTGAAGTAGGTGATCTTTAAAAAGGTGTGCAATACTGAAAACATGGGAAATGCACTCAGTCGAAGGTACTTAAAGACAACATCGTTTTTCTGTCAGATGATTTTTGGTTTTGCCCGGTACAATCACGGTATGGTATGAGATAAAGTCAATGAGCCTGTATGTCCTGGGTGCTGGTACTCTATGCTTAAAGAACGTCTTACAAACCCGACATAGCTTATTTGGACTAGACTCTTTACTGTCTTCTCCTAAAATGACCCAGAGGAAAGATTGACTGCTCAAGTCTTGCTGTTTGATGGCTCGGGGGTCTTAAAAGTGGTTCTCCTGAAATTTGTTCAGAGAAATAGAAATAAACAAAGCAGGAGACGTATGAGATACAGGAGATGACAGTGTCGTTGCAGTTAATCATGAGCATTATGTCGGGAAATCTGAACACAATGTGTGAGATCTCTAGTAAAACCCAAGAAGAAACTGTGAGATTTCCGAGGTCTCTTTTTAGGAGAAACGTCTGAGCAGTATTAGAGACGTGAGGAAAATTCTCATCTGTATTTCGAACTGATCTTCTTGTTCTACACTGCTCTTTATTAGGAACACCTCTGGTACACCTCTTTGTATTCACACTTGTTGTCCATTCTATCAGCTCCACAGACCATATAGGAGCAATTTGTAGTTCTACAGTTACAGACTGTCCATCGGTTTCTCTGTATACTTTATTACCTTGTTCTTCAATGGTCAGGACCCCCACAGGACCACCACAGAGCAGGTATTATGTGGGTGGTGGATCATTCTCAGCACTGCAGTGACACTGACGTGCTGGTGTGAGGGGATCAGACACAGCAGTGCTGCTGGAGTGTTTAAACACTGTGTCCACTTACTGTCCACTCTATTAGACACTCCTACCTTGCTGGTCCACCTTGTAGCTGTACAGTCAGATACGATAGCTCATCTGCTGCTGTATGGTTTGTGTCGATCATCCTCTAGTCCTTCAACAGTGGTCACAGGACGCTGAGGTGTCCAGCAGCACTTCTGTGTCTGATCAACTCACACCAGCACAACACACACTAACACACCACAAGCAGCACTGCAGTGTCATTGCAGTACTGTGAATGATCCACCATCCACATAATACCTGCTCTGTGGTGGTCCTGTGGGGGTCCTGACCATTGAAGAACAGGGTAATAAAGTATACAGAGAAACAGATGGACTACAGTCTGTAACTGCAGAACTACAAGGTGCTCCTGTATGGTCAGTGGAGCTGATAAAATGGACAGGGAGTGTAAATACATGGGGGTGTTACTAATAAAGTACACAGTGAGTGTAGATGTAGACTAGGCACTGCTACAAACTGAATACAAACAGAAAAATACAGTGGTTGTGTAAGTATTGCTCAGCTCTGAGACTCCTATTGAGCCCTTTGACCCTTGTAGACATTTTGTGCCTGTGCTGTCACACGTCTTTCACATGTATTTCAAAATCAATCCAGTTTAAAGAACGTAGACAAAACGACAGTACAAAGAACATTCTCAGTAAGCTGAGGACAAAGATATCCAATGGCACTGACAAGGAGAAGGAATAGAAACTGCTGGTGTCATAAAACCTTGTATATCTGAAATAGTAACTTTATAGATGTCCTTTGCTAACATGTCCTGTACAAATGCTGTATATTACTGTGCACGAGTCCACCCTCCGTTTGCTCAGTTTCCAGTTAAAACAGCCCTTAGATTTTCATCGTTCAGGGTCAGAAAAAAACAAAAACATATTTAACTGAAAATTACACAGAAGCATCAGCAACCAAATGCTGCAGTTTGTCCATCTTTTCCTTTATTTCCTTTAGTTGAGACATGCTTTCAGTTTTTCAAAGAACTCTGCAGCCACACCTCCAAAGTTCAGTCTTAGAAGCTGGTTGCTTTTTCTGCTTCTCATGATCCAAGTAATCCTAAACACATTCAGTGAGGTCTGGACTCAGGAATGGTCAGTTCATTGTTCTGAGATCACTGGTTGCCATTTTCCACCAAAAGAACCCTGGTTCTTGAACTGGTTCTGTTCAGGCTTTGTAGAACCTTTGTGCTACTTAGGGAACCCGTCTGCGTTAGCACCAGCTTTTACTGGAACCAAGGAACGTCAAATGATGCGTCATCAGTGTCAAGAGAGGGCGCTTCACAGTGGTAGTAGATGGTAGTAACAAGATGGCGGAGCGTATAGATCACCTAGTGAGTGTTTGTGCTGTTATTCCAGATGTTTGTTTATATCCAGAAAGCAGCACATATCAACTACTGGAGATAAGAAGACGTAGCAGAGGTTCTTCAGCAGACCACTGCGTGGCGCCATTGTTGCTTTCTGTTTCCTGAACAACTGACATGCCCATGGATAGCATCACGGTTTATGCTGAAGAACCTACTATTCTGTGGTTCCAACTGGGAAGGAACTTTTCGGGTTCCGAACCTGTTTATCTTTAGTGGAAATGCGGCAAACGGTTTAAAAATTAGATGCAGGAACCGGAAAGGAATCCGTTCCACGTTGGGTGAGCTACATTGTTACACTGTGAGGCGTCTTCTCACAGTGGAAGGATGGACAGAAGCACCCATGGATGTTTTCATCTGAAGCAGTAGTGGAGCTTGATGTTCTCCTCTCTCTCTTTCTCAGGTTTAAGTGCTGTTTATCTGATGGGCACAGTTGTTGGATATTTTTTTAAATATTTTTTTCCTAGTTTTTTGAACTCCAGTTTTGGAAACTGCTGCTGTTTCACTTTGGCGTTCCTCTTTCATTATGCAAGTGGATTATCTCATGTCTAATCTCAGCTTGGAAATGAATAACTTCATGGCTGTTTTAACTGGAAATGAAATAAGTGAGCGCAATTGGTTCATGCATCTAAACACTGTTATGTCTTCATTTCCCAGGCAGTTCACTTGACGTGAGCATTTAGTTCCCGATGATCAAAATTTCAAACATTTTACTCCATCAATATTAACCCAGGTCTATAAATCAGTGTGTTGTGATTGCAAAAAAACAAGCTAATTCCTAAACCGTCTAATCTTAAAGCCCACCTTCACTTTTTGACTTGTGCAGCGCAGCAGGATTGGTGCACAGATTAGGTCACTGTGTGTGCGTTTTTTTATTTTTAGCCAAAATGAAAGCTGTTGTGTTGTGGTTTGAATCCATGCCTCTTGGATGCATGTGCTTGGTGCAGTGTGGTGGTGGCTGAGGCACCATGTAATTAGACCAGCTCCCTTCGGCAGGGGTGAGGATCCGCATGGGATTGTGCGCACAGCAGTGCAGGAAGAGTATTGCAGACTACTGGAGAAAGCAGAAGGAAGTCTGCACACTTGTACTATTTAATATGCAGCCATTTATTCCTCGCATCCTTGCACTGCATCAACAGATATGCTAACATTTTTAAGTTGGTCAGTTTTTTATTTCTTGGTCCTCTTTGCAGTTTTACAGGCTGCAAGTTTGAGCTTTTCCGTTGTTACTTAAAGACAAGCAAATGTAACTTCATGAAGCACACTGGAAAGACTTCGAGGTGGCTGCAGAAATGGCCTTCAGTGAGTCTTGTACAGATAACACCACACCTTTAAACTTGCTCAATTTTAGTGGTACAGCTTCAAGTGCTTGTACAGAAATCCTGGCAAATTCAAAAAGATACAAGTAAAGGAAAAGTAGCAAATCTTTACCTGCATGGAGAATCAAGGCTCATTAGAAGCAGAGGATGTTTCTCATGGGAGAGGTTATATATTCAGCCCTCTCATAGCCTCCGGGGGAGAAACTCAAGTGGCTATTCTGAACCTTTCAGAGCATCTGAGGGATTTGTCTTTTGTTTTATTAACAGTGTAAAAGTAGTAGTGTAAATGCTCCGACAAAAGGCAGTCGTGAAACCGCTTTTCTTTCTGTTTTGTTTTAGCCCTCCTTTCTTTTGCTTTTAATCTGGCTACATTGAACGCTACCAACAAAAGCCATGGACAGGGTTTGAAAATAGACAACAAAAGGCCACGATCAGGATCCGAACAGCGCACTCACGGCCATCTATCAGCCGCGCGAGCATGTTGCATCAGCCTCTAAAAATAGAGTAACCAGAGCCCATCTGTTCCTCTGCTATTTCAGACTATTACATATGATCTGCAAAAGGACGTTCCACTGAGTCGTCTAGTTCAGGCATTTCAAAACTGCAGGCAGCAGCAGCAGCAGAGGTGGAAAGAACGCTTCATAACAGAGAGGGATCAAGATCAGGCTTAAGTGATCTGCTCTCCAGTTACATGGGGGAAGGTCAAATATTGGATGTTCCCAGTTCATAAAAGTCACATTTCAATAAGGTATAGGCATGATGTAAGATAAACAGATGTCCCCCATCCCCAAGTCTGGTGCATAGCCCACTATGTTGCCAAATAATGAGGAAATAGCGCCACCCTCTGCATTTCATGATCATTACACCTAATAATTTACAGCAGTGTTTCTCAACCCTGGTCCCGCACACTGTAGCAGATTCCCTGCTTTAACACATCCCCCGCAACTCTGAAAGTTAAAAGCTTGTTAACGAGCTGATAAGTTGAACCAGGTGTGTTGGGAGCATGGAAAGCACTAACATGCGCAGGGCAGGGTACCTTCAGGACCAGGGATTGGGAAACACTTATTTACACCATCTTATTCAATATATAGGTCAGTTATTTGCTCCTTATTATCCATATCTGGAATATGTTCACTGAGCTAATCTAAACACAAGCTTGAACACTATTATTTATCACTTAACTATACTAAGCCCAGTCTTTTGGTCACATGGGATGACTGATTTTTAGGAAAACGATAAAAAATTCCAAAACGACTGTGAATAGACGTATGAAAATCGACAGCAATAAAAACATATGAAAACAAGTACTGTTACTTGTTCATTCACAAAATTACTATATAAAATTTTAGCACTTTAGACCAGCGGTTCTTAAACTGGAGAAAAGTTTCAGATGTGTTTCTACTAATTACTAATAAGTTTAATAAACATGCTATATCTTAAAAGGTATACTTGTCTAAAAAAAAAAAAAAAAAAATAGATGGAATTAAAAAGAAATACATCCCAAATAATCACAGTTCACATTGGGCAATATCAAGCAGGCTACTGCAGAGAGAAGCAGTTCTACCTTAATTAGCATCACAACCCCAACAGCTGTCTGTAAGTAGCAGCCGTGGTGTGTGATTGTATCAGTGTTTGCCAGTCGAAGCAGATCATCTTAAACTGAGACTTTCATAGTGAGGAACAACTTTAATCCACTGTGTGTTGATGTCCAGATGGAAAGCCAGATGCTAGTATAGGCAACGTTAGCTACTAGCAAGCTCCAAGTAACTAACATAGCTAACTAAATAGGGCCAATCTTATTTACATGGAGGCTCCTTTCCTTCGGGAATTAATAAAGTTCCTTCGGGATCAATAAAGTATCTATCTATCTATCTATCTATCTATCTATCCTTTTATTTTCCTGTGCCTTTGTTGACATTTGTGATCATCACAGCATCTCGCTGTAAACCAGCCAATCAGAGCAGAGCTTTTCTAATTATTTATGAGCGGACCAATATAAAGTAAACAGCTTGTTTCATTCTAGGACTAGATCATAGGGTGTAAATGTGGGTGTAAAACTGCATCTGGGCATTTATAACCCTGAAAGTCACATACTCCATGTAAATATCAGGAAACTATTTAAAAAGATGAATAAATGCATTCTGTAGCACCTTTAATATCCACAAACTTAAACATAGGCTAAATAAAATTTTAGAACTGCAGCTTTAGATCAGCGAGAACAAGCCATTTTTCCTGATCACACTAAATCTACTAGTGGGACACCAGTAGGTTATTCGCTTTTAATGGCACTAGGAAATAAATTCAGGGCTTAAAAAGGTCCAGCATCCCTGAAGAGAACTTGATTTATCCTCACAGGAAAAGCCTGAGCTTGAGAACAAAGTAGCACTGAGGAAAAACTGCGTCGCCTGTTTCGTAACTGTGCTCAACACTCAAAGACGCCCAACGTTGAAATGAATTTATCAGTTTAATGGGGACAGAAAAGTGTGAAAACACTGTATTTCCTCTGGATTTATTACATTGTTATGGAAGTTGAAAAGGACATTTCTCATGCTCGTCTGAAATAAAACATTCAAGGAGTTTTCATAATTGCAGTTACAGCACACACGCAAACTTGAAACATTATTGGTTTATTTACCTCTAAAACAAAATCAAAAAGGTGACTTGCTACAGCCTCGAAAATTCCGAATGGTGCCACAGGTAGTGTGTGCAAAACCGATGGGCACGAAACGCAACACATGACATGAAGAGATGACAAAGCCAGAGTGCAGAGACAGACTTGGCAGTTTTTATGACATGGCACTGTGTTATTTACACAATACTACACCACCTCCTGATCAGGTGTATAGTGGCACAGTGAGAATCCTCCACTTCGGTCTCTCTCACACATGCACACACTTCCCTTATAGTCAGAAAGACCTCAGTGGGTGGTTACGAAGATACACTACTACACAGTGAAGTTCTCAGGTTTAACAGCCTATATGAACCGGAGGCCAAGCCAGCAAAACAGAGCAACAAGACAAAGTTGGAACCAAACGCACAGATCCAGCATTTCCCCTTTACAGATGATCACTAACAATCATCCTAGAAGCAGCACTTTAGGGATTCGTTAGTTGTTCCGTATGTAGAACTCCTCACTTGCTCCATTTTTCACAATCACCAAATCTGTCCACATGCCCAATTCTGATGCTGCTAAACACCTGTAGCGTACCTTTGGCAAACGTGAAGAGTCGGGCCCGACCGATATATTGTTTGGCAGCCAAAATCAGCCGATATTAAAAAGGTTCCACATGTGTGCAAGTCCCACCAATAAAACAGATATCTTTGTTAGAAAAGGGAAGCACTATTAATTTATACAACTATGTACTTTAAATATACTATCATTAATTTGTCTAACGACTAGGTGTAAAGAATTTAGAAATAATTTGATTTACATTTGACTACATAAAATTACACTGGCTGATATTAAATTTTAAGTTATTAGAATTTTAACTTTTAAAAATTGGCGATTCTTTTGTCATATCAGTCGGTTCTTGGTAAAGAGGTACTCCTCCAGCCTGTAGCGACTCCCTTTCCCTCTCATTTCCCATCACGGAATTTAACAAATACATTACATAACTCATGGGACACCGTTCTCCTTCCCTGTACAAAATCAAGGGCTGAGATCAAAACACCGCTGCTGCTGCTATTGCATGGCAAACCCAGCTAACAGCAACTAACTCAACCAGGTCCAATCTGGCAACCAGCTGTAGGGCTGCAACGTGATCCATTACAGTAAAAAAATAATAATAACCACAAAATAAAATCAATAATCATAAGCTTTTAACAAGATCAGCTAAATAAGATTCCTTTAGAACTAAATCTAAAACTGTCATTTCTCATCTCCCAATTGTTGTGTTCTAGAATAGTTAGAAATTCTACTTTTGTGCATTTGAAATAAATAAAAAAACAATCCAAACGACAACTGACATCAGCTTATTTTAACATACAATTTAATTATTAATTAATCTGACATGGATACAGGCAATAAAAAAATCAGCGCTAAAATGGTCTTAGAATGGATTTTAGCCTATAAGCCCTACGCTACTAGGCGCCGCCTGGTAATCACCACAATTATAAATTACAGACACTATGATAGTGAACCACTGGAAAGACAGCGACATCTAAAACGGATGTTACCCAGCTGTTCAAAGTTTAAGTAAGAAAGAAAAATATAAATCAGAAATCATTCCCATAGACATTAACAGCATTAAAAAAGAAAGAAAGAGAACAAAGACTGTTCACCAAAGACAAGAAAAAAAAACATGGCACTGATTATTTCTGAAGCAAGAAATCAGATACAATAAAAATCCCAAGATATTAAATCACCCAAATAATAAAAGTGTTTGTTCAGGCACCTGTATATCATTTCAACAGGAGTTTTCACCACTGAGGGGACCTTGCATATCTTAAGGAGAGTCAGCACAAAAGCAGATTTCCAGGTAAACCTGCACAAAACGCCCAAATGCCATTGCACATCTTCGGGGGATGCAAACACACACACAAGGTTACAATCCAGCACACAAACAAACAAACAAACAAAAACAAAAAAAAACAAGCAAGCAATCTTATATCTCAATGCCACTCACAGCCTCACTCATCCCCGCACACTTGGTTTCAACAGCCACTACACAACCGCCAAACCAACAAACCTAAATAGATCTACCATAATTTCTGCATCTTTGTATAAAATATTGCCAAAAATGAAATAAGTGCTCTGAAAATATACTTAAGGGAACTTTCTCTTTAGATAATCACATTTCCCTGCAATCTAAGCTTGTTTTCTTTTAATACAAGACGTTAATTATCTGAAAATATGAGTCAGTCATGGTAAGTTCATTCTACACTTAACTGATTTAGTTTGTCATTTCAACCTGTAACATTTAAATGAAGTGGGCAGTAATCATAAGACCATCCGACACTTATTTGCTGAAAGTTATCACCACCAGTAGACCATAACCACTGTTATAAGACTGCTTCACTCGTGTGTCGACTAAGGCTATATTCAGACTGCAGGTGAATTGGATTTCGGTTTCTCACATCAGATCTTGTGTGTGCAGACATCACCAACCTATCTGCATGGACTGCTGTAGTAATGCCATTAGATGTCAGTAACTACGTAGCTACGCTGCTGATGTGAATTTCAAATGTATATGCAGGAGGTGATGGAAGTGCATCGTCTCGCCCTCCAAACAGATACCTTGTCAAATCATGGTTCATGGACTGTTTTCTCATCCATAATGCGTATGATTAGAAATCCTATTCCATAAGCATAAATCTTTGGTGATCTTCTTGAATCCCAGCACTTACATCACTCTCACATCATCGTTTACCGCACTGAGAGTGATTCAGAAGACACTTTGAAATCCAATATGAGCTGCTGGAGCATGTTGTTGTTTTTTTTTGCTATCTAGATTACCAAAAATCAATCTGGATGCAATCTGGATATGCCAAAAATCAGACTAGGGCAGACAGGGCTGGCAGTCTAAACAAGGCTTACTTTAAGACTTTAAAAGCATTCAATATGCAAGCTGCTTCTTGTTGCTAAACATGATTTATCCACACAGTTGCAACAAGAGGCAGATATAATTATTTCTATAGATAAGGATGTGACGATACACATTTTCAGAACAGATTAGAGTTCTGAAATGTATTGCAGAATATTTTGTTATTCCATAAACTAGTTTGCTCAGATAAATAAGACACACTATGAGCCAAAAACTGTAACACCTAGTATGTATTAAAGAGGGGTTTAAAAAAAAAAAAAAAGGTTCAGTCACTTGAGCGTGGTTGAGTGCATAGCACAAGCCCTGCCCACTTACTACAACAGGATTCTGCTGGTTTTAGATTCACCGTTCCGTGCATGTTTCCATGTTTAATACTGTATTAAAATCATTACACCCTTACCTATAGACCACAATAGTTACACTATTACGTCAGCCGGTCAGGGGGAAAATCAAAACTCAAAAACAGCAGAAGGGAGGAAAAAAAAAGAAAAAAAGAAAAACAAAAGAGCACTCTTAGCGAAGATTAGCATTCAGGGTAAAACAAGTTATCCAAGAAAACAGACTCATCAAATGTTGCTTAGCATAACATGCAAACACCCAAATCCACCGATGGCATGAGGGAGGCCAGACAAAGCAGTTTAGGAAATAGCTTCCAAATCATCCTGCTTCCATCATGAAGGTGCTGTTCATGGGTTCTCTGTTAATTCTGCCATAGCTTTTCAATGAGCAAGTAGAAACTGTGCTGTGTGCCCAGCGAAAGCAATGCACATACTGGAAAAAGGAACCCTGACAGTGAAAGATCCCGCTATTGCATACAAAGGGGTATAAAGAGAAACCCAAGAGGAAAAGGGAAAAAAAAAACAAAACAAAAAAGGTGCTCTTTCCAAGGCCAATAATTTGGAGGCTACACTTTAGTCACCGATACCCATGACGCTCCAATCCTGGACTTACAACAGCAGAGACGGAAAAGCAGGTGTTTTTAAGATGTCGTGAGAGAAGACAACTGGAGAGTAACATGAAACATCAGCCAGGATCATTTTGCACCATATGAAGGACTGAAAAATAATAATTTTCTGCTTTGTAATGGCTTCCCCAATTCTACCTGAGTAAAGAGTTATTCTATTTTTTTCTTCTTCTTAAAAGCCAACGGCCCAAAGCCATTCTAAGCAGGAGTTAGTAACTCGTGTTAAGTGTTTCAGATAGGTGTAGTCATTTCTTTAAAAAATAAATGTGTTTACATAAAGTGCTATTACTTAACATGATGAACCAAACAACTCTGCTTGGTTAAAAAGGTCAAAATTACCAACACCCCTCTGCAAGAAAGGTCAAGCCTAGAAGACGGTTAAAAGAACTAAATCATCTACACTCAGGCCCAATCTTTGGTCTGTCTGGCCAGAAAAAGAAAGAAAAGAGAGAAAAAAAACCAAAAAAACCCACAAAAAAACAACTGTGTTACTTTGATAGTAGATCATGCTCGCTCTAGACACAGTGAACCATAGAGTTCTAAAGAAAGGCCTTGCTCATGAAATGTCACAGTAGATGGTGAGGCTTTAACAAAACCGGCTGGTTACTGACAGCGACTGCCTGGTATTGCCATTCTACTAACAGTTTCAGTCGGCACTCAGCTGCAATAACATTAGCTCTCACAACGAAAAATGTGCAAAGAAATATTAAGGTTGATTTTCAGTCGAAGGACCTAATTTTGCACAGGGCGTCAGAAAAAGGACAGCACCTCCAACCACGGCTGGCTTATGAGGATTTCACAATTGGCGAAATTCAACTTAGGTCAGCATGATACGACGCTTCAATCCTGTGCATACTTTTTTTCTATACAGCCGGTTTCCCAGTAGGTCATTCCTTTTCCGTTTTCTCAGCGAGCTTACTTCAAGTAAAACGTTGAAAAGATTGTTGAAGGGTGTGAGAAACTCAACTCAAAATACCTTATTTACTACGATACCTTTAAACTGGCTGGGAGTTAATAATACTGTGAGCTATATTCCCTCTGCATAAAGGGCTTCTGCAGAAATAAACAAAGGAAAAAAGTCAAATAAAAAACTTAATTTGAGAAGCCAGTCTTAAAATGCTCATCATGAAACTTTCAGGGCAAATGAAGCAACTCTGGTTCTGACTGGTCAACCCAGAGTTACGTTAGGCTTTCGTTCCTGGGCTGGATCAAAGATCAAATTTGATCAAATCAAACTCAAACGAAAAGAAAAAAACAAACGTGCCAGGCATTGCCTCTGTAGGCCCTCCTCCCAGCAGACCAAACGTTAAGACCCTTCCATTTCTCTACCAACCTGACAGGGTGGGCCTTATGCCATCCCTTATTCCTGGCCATTATGATTACATTTCCGAAGGCATTATCCCTCCCCAACCCCCCACCCCCGTTTTGTTCAGGATGTATTCAAATGCTCAGACTGTACATGTGCACTGCTTGAAAATCTCGGATGAGCAGGTACACATGAACTGATGTGAATGCAGGAAGAAATCAAATGACTGAGGCATTCATTGTGGATCTCAAAACGTTCCTCAAAAGGGCCGCATGAAGCAGAAAGGCTCAGGAGGTACACTTCACACCTCCGTTTTTTCCTCATCCTTGCTGCTGGCCCAAGCACAAACCCGAAAGGCCAGCAACTGTCACGCAAGTAGTGCTCAGAAATTCCCTCAAATGCTATAGTGTATCAGTTTGTGCGTAGTCCAACACCTCTGTACAGCTCATAGCAATCTCATCTGCAGAAGATTGCTGCAGAAATCCGAGGTTTTGAGAGTACATTAATTATCCCTTCTGACGTAAATGCCATTTTTGCCATACTCCTTGTTTCAATTTCTTCTGGTAAGAGAGAAAAAACGTGGTCCATTCAGATTCTAAGAAGAGAGCATCCAGGTCAGATCTGATTGTAGCACCCAAGGTGGAGCAAACTAAGTACTGGCACTCAGCACCTCAATGATCAGGTCCATCCAGGGTCTCCTCATAATATACCACTCTTTTTGGATCTAGAGGGGGAACACAAAAACACAATATGGCTGTAACTATGGATTTTATTAAACACACAATTATACACAGATTTGATCATTGAGCAATCAGATGTTATTACACATGGGACTTATGCTGGGTTAACATTTCTGTATTGAAAATTTCATTCTGTATAACACAAGAGTGGTACATGGCAGATGGGAACGGTGCATAGTGAAAAGGAGGAAGCTCTGTATTTTTAACTGTATATGTTTTTTCAATACTGGGTTGATCTGGAATTAAACAACGAGATTTTCGGCATCCATAGCACCCAATTTTGGAAAACTAAACTGTTGACCTGCAGTGTGTGGAATGTTGCTGCTTATGTTGGCAGAATTTTCAGTTGAGGCTCAGTTGTAAACAATGGAATATCCAGTTTGCCATTATCCATCTACTGCGTACATGGGTATGGAACATCAACAAAAACAAGCCATTGATTGAAATGTGAACACGCAAGTAGCCATGCATAAAGATATCAAAATCATATTGGTTAAAATATAAATATCTGTCCGATGTCGATATCTGACCAATATTTCAAATCTTGCTTTAATTTAGGAATTTTATTCTATTAAAGCATCGTTATTGAAGTTACGAGCAGTTAACCTACATGATCGAGGTCAACAATCAACTGTCATGCCAAGCAACCGACTACATGAGCACAACTTAAATATATACTTGGAATTAACTAATGAATTAAGAATGCAAGTTAATTAGCCAGACAGTTGGATGTAATGAATCATGTGACGGTGCTCCATGCTGTTTATCAGCGCATCACTTAAAGCTAGAGATATACTTGCTGTTTGGCCATGCGTTTGCTGCTTCGTGAATGTAACTGTTACTGGAGACTTCCACTAGAGGGCAGACCACAGAATACTGACCACTAAGAACTTCTGAATTTACATAACGTAACCATAGTGTTTGGATAATTCTATGATCATGGCAGAAAAGTCGACGTCAGCAGTGTATTCACAGATGGTATGTATGCGGGTAACTGCTGACTTGATTACCCAGCCTTTCTTCAAAACTACTGAGTGCCTGCTCGTTTTTGTGTGTACCGCACCTTGTGTGTGTACATAGCTTTGATTTCTGGGGATTGTATCTCTAGTGTTAGCTGACCACGCTAACGTCATACTCCTAATAAACAGCCACACATATGGCTTCCTCATTATCACTGTAATATTTTCTAAGACACAAAGACAGGAGAAGATCACGTCTGTAGGAAAAGTAAAAAGAAAAGTAAAAGAAAACTCAAGTGAAGCCACCATAAAGAAGATAAACGTCACGTAATGTCATAGTTATACTGAACTATGCTGCCCGTCACTGCGTTAAGACGACACAGGTAGGCAGCTGAACAGACGTTTAAGACACTACTAGGGTTGTATTAAAATGAAAACAGTATTTAGGAATTTAGGATTTTTCTGATCAATATTGCGACTGCGATTTAAATTGAAATTGTTTTCTGGGAACTGAAGTCCAGGCCTGTTATTTGGTCAGTAAGACCAGAGCATCTCCGTTCTCAGTTAGCTATGGTTGTGATGTCACAGCATATAGTTGTTTGGTTGCCTCTGATAGGTCTAACTCATCTACAGGCAGTTTACATGCTCTGATATCATGTTAATGTTCCATCTTCCCCTTAAGACACGGATTTGATAAAATTGCAGCTCTTGCTTTTTGAGTATTGAACTCCGTTAAATTGCAATTTCAATATAAAAGTGATTAATCTTTCAGCCCTTTCAGCCCTATTAAGGAAGTTTAGTCTAGTTAGAATGTTTGAGTAATACTGTTCTTCTCTGGAACTTAAAAACTGTTGTTCTGCAATAGCTTTTGCTATAAACTCAGTGTTAAATAAAGTTCAGACTTAAGAAGTTTCTGTAATATGGCGTCAGAAGATCATCTACATTTGTTAAAAAAAAAAAAGTTTGTGTATTGATATAGGCATATTCAGATCTGTATATGTACTTTGGATACCGGGCCACAAATCTTACATCAGTGCACTCCTACACAAAACATCAGACAGGAACAAATAAAACCACTTACCTTGCTTTCGAAGACTGACAAGATATTCGAATTCTGCAAGACAAAACAAATAATTACGCTATACATAATACATGGAGGTAATGTTATTTGAAGATAAAACACTGTGTGCTTATTTAAATCAGTTTTATATCTAATTAAAAAAATAATAATAAATCAGATCAGTCCTGTACTTCTCAATAAATATCGTTACCTTTATATTAAATATAATAAATATTACCTTTAGTGTGGTACAATACAGCAGCTCGCAGATCAAACAATCCCCAGCTATTTTCCCTGTCGTGGTCTTTTATGTAGTTCTGTGCCTTGGAAGGACCCACCAAACTGTTGGTCACTGGGGTCACTGCATTATCTGTATCCAGATCCTTACAAGAAACCTCTGGACTGCTGTTCTCTACTTTCTGCTCATCCTGATTCACTGGCAGAACTTGTGGAGAGTCCTCACTGGCAGTGCAAGAAGTGGAGCAGGCTTTCAAAGCAGCCTCTGTGCCACTAGTCCTTTTCTCCACCTCCTTAGGCGCTGAGAGAGAAACCACAGAGGTTGGATCCAGGTCTGGCTGGTTAAAAAACGAAAGGCTCTCCCCCTGAAACGTGATGTTCGCCACTTCAAGTCCACTCACAGTCGGTTGAGAAGCGCCCGTTCCCTCTGGGCCTGCATTTGGCTCATTGATAAAGGACAGACCCCACTGGTTCTGGAAGATATCCCCAAGGGCTTTTTGATTTGTCTGAGCAGTAGGGTCATCCACGTGGCGGGCACTGGGGAGTACAGTTTGCATATTTAAAGGTTTATGTGGGTAAACAAAAAGACTAGATTTTCTAGGCTCTGGAGCTGAGGGACAAGCTGAGGAGCTACAACTGGTGTCCAGAGCGGACGCTACATTCTCTTCCCCTGGATTAGAGGAGGCAGAAGGTGCGGTACTAGCAGCAGAGTTGAAAAATGTTCCCACAGAGGGGCACCCATTAGCCTCTCCAGAAACTGGGCCGTTAGTAAAGCTGGCAGATGTTTTTACAGCAGACATGGGCACCTGGGAGAGCTTTACAGACGCCTGAGCCAGAACTGCCTCTGCGCTGACCTGTGTTGCTTTGTTGAGGTTTTCCTTAACTTTGCTTGCATAACTGATCTTGGGTACTATTTTAGCACTGCTGTTATCCACGGGAAACACTGGGGGAGGCTTGAACAAAGTCCATGAGTCATCTTTTGAGGTCACTGAAGAGGTGAGCTTGGTTTTACTGACCTTGTCATCAGTCTTTTTACTAACGGGGCCCGAGGCCCTACTGTCAGAGTTTTTGCACTGCACCTCGGCCACAGGGGTCATCTCCTGAACGCCTGTCCGACGAACACCTGTGTGCACCTCTGTTTTAAGGCAAGTCCTTGTGCAATTAGGCTTAGAGTTCGCCACTTTCCCAGCTGCCTCTTGGCCCGAGCTCTCGAGGTCCTGCTTGGAATAAGACGTAACCGCCCGCAGCACGGCCTTCTCCTTGTCCCGACTCACGTTCTCCGTGCCTTTCACGCTGCTGCGTTTAGTCCTCCGCTTTTTAGGGGTAGTGTATCCACTCTCCGATCCCCTACCGTCATTATCTACAGCAGCTTTGGTGGAGTAACCATTCGTAATGTAACCAGAACTGAGGGTAACCTCTCCGTTGACAGACAGCACTGGATCTTTCTCGTCTAAAGGTTTGACCTCACAATGCTGTAAACCAGAGGTCTTGTTTCCATCCATACTGTCAGTATGATCAAGAGCGTCTTGGCTGCCTTCTGTAGCTGTAACCCCTGCAGTCAGTCCTTGCTTCAGACATTCAATAAATTCCTGTCTTCGCTGTTTTTCAAGGGGATCTGGAATGCTTGTTGAGTCATCCTCAGTATCTTCTCCTCACCCAGGTTGAAGCTAATCAGTTTACCATTGCCTGAGACGCAGAACGACAACCAGAAAGTTAGTAGACGTAGCCTAATTAACATGTATCCAAAAAAACTGAAGTTTCACATTTCTTGTTTCTGAGGAAAAAAAATAAATAACACTCATAGAGGAAAAATGAGGTGAAATGTTCCAAGGCCACCATGACAGAGCAAAATGCGGTGCTATCCGCCAAGACTGAATGAGTCATGTGGCGGAGAGCCAGAGCCAGAGCTGGACTATATATAATCTTCCTGGAAAATCTTTAATGCTTCTCTGTGCAGTTAGATGGCTAAACTAATCATAAACAATAAAGTATTATTGGAAAGAGAGTTTCAAGAAAGGTCTGGACTAGAAAACCTCGACAAGACTTTTTTTTTTTAACTTAGCTGAGGTAACATTAACACTGTTTAGCAGTTAGCAAAATATGTTTACTTCTAGTTTAAGCTAAAATACTGTTGTTACGTGAGGTGAGGTGGCTAAGAGGCAATAAGTGGCAGTAAACGTTAGCTCGATAATTGGGTTATCAGAAATGTGGAGACCGTCGTTTAGCCAAATGGAGCAGGCCCAACATTATAGCTAACTCAGCTCTATCTGCCAGGAAGCACGCAGGGTGGGGGTCGGACTGGACAGCTGAATGCTGATTAAATACGTCCTCGATTTAGAAATATTTCAAAAAGCCACTATTTAGTTAGTTTGCAGAACGCTGTTCAGCCCAAAAGTAACTGTATATATGGTTAGTTGTTGCAGTGACAGTGCCCTCAGAGCAGCTAAGCTAAGCGAGGTTTTGCTTACGTTAGCTTACATTCCCCCCTTGAACTGTAATGACTTGGCAAGACGCAAAACGTAATATACACGCAAGCTCAGACGCAGCTAAACAATCTGACCAGAGGTCGTGGAGTGCAGCTACTCAGTACTGAAACTGCGGAGGTGAGGTTTATGAGCGAAAACTTGTCGGCACGGCTGCCTCTGGGACTTTTGGCTTTAACATGGCGGGCAGGAAGCGAACGAGTTCGATTCCTGAATGAATCAGTTCTTTTGAGCCGGTTCTTTTTAGTCAGTCAGTCGAACCGATTCATCTGAATATAGCATAGACTGCAAACGTCTAGTCTAACTTTTTGATTTGGTCAATTAACCTCATAAAATCAGTATGTTAATTACCAAATTTAGGTTTTTGCTTATGTAAGATATACATTATTATTGAATACTGCATTATGTACACTGCGTTGGCCACTATTAAGTTTCAGATATGGCGCAACGGTTCTAGGGAACGGTCACTAGGGATTATCAGGTTTCTCTGTAAGACACATTCTGTGTCTGGAACGTCAAACACGTTGCCTACTTGTACAGTGTGGTGTGTATATATATATATATATATATATATATATATATATATATATATATATATATATATAGAGCTTACATTTGAATATGAATATACCAATATTTCTCACAATGTTTTAGCCTGCTCTCTTATTTCTGACTTCACAAACTGTTATTGTACCCTTCCCTGAAAACGACTCGTTGAATCAGTCGTTCGATTCACTGAATTGCACAGATTCTGAAGAATCGGCTCCATAATCTGAATCGAGATCCCCATCAGAAGATTCCAGCGCAGCCGGTGACGCGGGTACCGTTGCTACACAACCAGCTAACGGCTAACACATCTAGCAGCCATATAACCCTTTAAACCACTGAACTAGTTTCGCAGCAAACACTTTAGGAAGCGTCTGTGAAGCGTGTTTTACACCCATGCCCCAGTATGAAAGGTGTATATGATATTTCTGTCAGTTTTACATACCTAGCTAGGTACTCCAGGCTGGCTAACGCTAGAAAATGCTGTGCTGCTAGCTGGCTAGCGTGAGCTAAACTAGCCAGTTTGTAACATAGCTGTCGCTCAGAGTAAACAGATTTCATTTCGCCACCGAAAAATACCTACTTAACCGCGATGACAAGACAGTTAAGGTGCTGTATTTGGAAGTTGCACCGGATAAATAGCCGTATGTGTGAAATCACCAACTTTTTTTTCCTCCACAAAGCTAGCTAGCACAGCTAACCGGCTCTAACAGAGTGTTCGAAGGAGTAAAACGCTGCTAAGTGAGCGAACCTGTTTTTTCTCCTTCTGCGTTTCCTGGAGCTTGAACTCACAGTTGCAATGAACATTGTTGTTCAGTTGTCTCTTGTTGGACTCGCCCGGTCTTTCCTCCCCCTGTCCATGGCGCTGAGGGTGTTTTTTTCTTGTGCCCGATGCTCTCCGGGCTGCTGCTCCTCCACTGAGCCGAGTGAGTGAGTGGGTTGGGAGGTACAGCGCTATGTGCCCCGTGTGGCCGAGCTCAGCTTAGAAGCACGAAAGTATGTGACAAGGCAGTCAGCTACTGTGTTATATAAACTCTATATGTTTGCGCAAAGAGGATCATTTAGGGCTCATATCTAAACAACAACAAAAAATTACTCACTTTTGTGAAATAAAAGAGCTAAATGTGAATGTAAACAGTGTTGTAGTTGTTATAGTGTAAGGAATTAGTGACACATGTCTTTAAATATATGGAAACTAAGCTGTAAAATAAACCTGTGACGTCTGTTCAGCCTACAGTAGCCCCGCCCACTAACGTTACAAGGAGTGTTTCAGCCTGTATTGGAAATGGTACACTACTATACTGAACACTGCACACTACGGTAGTATGTACTGTATACTGTATATGCCCCGTGTGTAGTATACAGTACAGTACCAAGTTCTGACCTACAGTGTAGTATACTAATACAGTCACATGACCAGTTACCTTACACTTACCTCAGAGCTGTTATTACTGTATCCACTGTTTAGAGCTAGCTGCTGCTAACGCTGCTCAGTTCACCTGAAATACGTTTAGCCTAGCTGTTAGCTCCCCTTGGCTATTTCACTCTAAAACTGACCCTCTAAAGTGAGCTCATCTTTTATTAATCTTCAGACCTGTATATTTTAACTTTCTGAGGCTCATTCTGATGAAAACATACCCCACTACACCCACGTTACTACTCAGAGTTGGCTGAGTTTTGCTCCCCAGTGTTACCCACTGCCATTTTCTCTGGCTGAGAGCTGGTGAGGCCACAGTGCATGATGGGATTCAGTCCACCTTGAAGATAGCTCCCCCTGTATAGTAGAAACTCTGGAGCAGAACGCCATCCGGGTATCTGGTTTGGTTGAACTCACATTTACACACCATTTCTGATCCTGCCACCCACGCAGTTGCCGTTGCATCACCATCAGCTTTTTTTTTTTCTTCAGAACTTTCCAGACGTGAGAAGTTCCTCCCTTTACATTTCTTGATGCACTGTGGGACATCATTACCGTACTCAAAAATCTACTGGTTGTAAGTGTGCATTGTGGATTTTTGAGTGTACTCAACTTTGACATTCGTAACTGTATATATATGTATGTATATATTACATACTCAAAAACTAGTTAGGGGTAGTATGAAGTGCACATTTGGGACACACCCATAGACTTCCTGTTTTCAAACATTACTGGGTCCACGCAGCGAGGGGGCAAAACCTCTTTAGTGAGAAGATTGTATTGTTAGTCAACTGCCAATCAATCAGTGTAGATTTTGCATTGTTTAAATTTTTTTGTTGCCATTTCAGAGTCAGATCTGTTTGTCTTTCATTTGCATATTATTATAACATTATGTAAAACATTACCTAACAATAGTTGACCATTAGTACTGGCTACTCATCAGCAGCCACTTGCACCAGGTGGCCGTGAGTTCGATAACTGCCTAGTTTAAATGTAAACTGCCATTACGTTTATGTTTACGATCTACTAGAATTTAACCGGATGCACCAGGTAACAATTTTCAATGTGGCTTTAAGGTATAGCTTTAAATTTTAATATAACCTACAGTAGATGTACGTTCTGTTTTGCATCTGCAGCCAGTTCTGTGTCATACTTGTGATGATTATGTCGGGAAGCTTTCCTGATTGGCCACAGAGAGTGAAAACATCATTCTGTGTGGCACTGTTTTGATCTTAATTCCAATAAGTTATTTGAAGAATAAAAGCTAATTTGTTGATGTCATTTTATCTTAAGACTGGAGTAAGAACAAAGGGAGCGGAGTTGTACTCTAGAGATTTTCTTTTTATCATTGTGCCCGCTGATAAAAATCCACTCCAGCAAGTCACAAGAGATAGATGTTGTCAGGTTAGGGTTTTAGCTTTGTACATAAACCAGTAGACTTCATGCCAAAAATACAAGAAATACAGCATATGAGTGTTTTAAAATGACTCCTTTTTGGGTTGAATGTGTTTTGATAAAGTAAAATGATCTTTGGTTGCAGTACATATTTTTAAAAGTTTTTCCTATTATTAATATTTGATAATTATCAGTATAAGCCTAGGGAAGAAGCTAGCCAGACAGCATAGTTTAAGTATCGGACAGTCTTTAGCTGGGTGACAGCTTACTTGTTTAGCATGAACGTATTCCTCTTAATGTTGGATTCACCTTAAGCCCTATTGGAGTTGAGTTAGTGTTACATGGGGACGTGCTGTAATTGCAGTGATTAGTGATGAGATCCATGATTTTAAAAGTCTGCTAAGTAATAATTCTGAGGTGAATTGCTTTCTATAGTAATGTAATTCCAGTAATGTAATTTGTACATGATTTGACTGGCCAATTCCCCTAAATGGCCCAAAATAACACAGATTGGGCATTTACATCAGCATTTCGCGACCACTGTCACACATATCTGAACAATAACAATACAAATGCACTGCCTTGTGAGAGCTTCATTTTCCTTTTCCTTGTGTTTTTGCAGAGCTGGGTAGAATAACCTGAATTAATAACCAAGTAAACATATTGATGCTTGGGTAAAAGTAGAAAAGTAAAAAGTCAAAAAAACTACCTGAAGTGAAGTTTGTAGGACTCAATTTGTCTATGTTTTTTATTATTTTGGTCTAAAATAAAATGTTAAAATGATTTAAAGTCAGATATGTGACCTATCACAAAGCAGTACAGATGAAAGAACAAAAAATAATGAAATTAAAGACAAAAAAGGAAATGATGAATTGAATATAAACGGCTAAAATGTAACTAAAAAGTAAAAAGTAGATTCCTTTACTCACCAATATATCTTGAGTTGAAGTACAAAACACTATTAGAAAATATGCAACAGAGAACAAATCCATTAATTTCCACTAACAAATCTACATGTACCTGAGTAAATCTATCTAGTTACTACAAACCTCTGTATTTTTGCCATCACCAAAAATGTGGATTGCAGGTCACAAAACGGAAAGAAAATAGAAAGAGGCATCATCTTCTTGTTCAAATTCTCCTGTTCCACCTTAAACCGTGCAGCAGTTATTATTAGAATTAGTTATTGTAGACATGCTTCGAATCCACATGTAATTAAAGTAATAATTTAAAATAAAACACGGCACTTCCCTTTAAGGCTAACGGCTAAAACAAAGCTCAATTTGATCCGATTCCTTCTTCCTCAAGTTCAGGACAAGACTCCTGAAATCCACACCACTTATTGTGATGGGCAAATCAGGAGAAAGAATTTGAATGGGAAAACATTTCATTGAACATGTTGAAACAAATTCCTAATTTACACATGAACCCAAAGACCTTCAGTTGTGCTGTTTGGACCTGAACTGACATAGTTCACTGGAAGCCAATGGACTGTAATTTTTGTGCAGGATGCATTACACACATTGGCTGCATTCGAAATGGCATACTACATACTACTAATGGTGTACTAAATCTGCCTAAAAGTAGTATGTACTATGCAACCAAACTGAAGATCTGTAGCGCACTGAAAGTACCCAGGTGGTGTTCTACTCCAGTCAGATGTTCTAGTGTACAGTGGGAGCTATCTTCATGGTGCATCATACACCACGGCCTCGCCTGCTCTCAGCCTGCTTCAGCCAAAGAAAATGGCGGTGGGTAACACTGGGGAGCAAAACTCAGCCAAACTCTGAGTATAAATATGGGGGTAGTGATTGTAGTGGAGTATGATTGTATCAGAATGAGCCTCAGAAAGTTAAAATATACAGGTCTGAAGATTAATAAAAGATGAGCTCACTTTAGAGGGTCAGTTTTAGAGTGAAATAGCCGAGGGTAGCTAACAGCTAGGCTAAACGTATTTCAGGTGAACTGCGCAGCGTTAGCAGCAGCTAGCTCTAAACAGTGGATATAGTAATAACAGCTCTGAGGTAAGTGTGAGGTAACTGGTCATGTGACTGTATTAGTATGCTACACTGTAGGTTGGAACTTGTTACTGTCCTGTATACTACACACGGGGGCATATACAGTATACAGTACATACTACTGTAGTATGCAGTGTGCAGTATGGTAGTGTACCATTTTGAACCCAGACATTATTTAAGATTGCAAGCCTCTGAAAGCTATTAAGAGTTCTGTAGCAGTTCAAAAAATTCTAATTATATGTTTGCCCAAATTTAACCAACCATCGCAACAGTTGTCCAGTCAGTGCAGTGTTTCCACAGTAAATGTATGGATTTCATATATGCTTTTCACAATTATTGTAAGTGTGCTCCTGTTACACGTAGGGTGAAGCTCAGGAAAACTGTTTAGTGCACTGAGCAGCCTTTCTGTTGACCACCATCTAAAGCTCAGGTTTGTTATTTTTCATCAATAAACATGATGTTAACTTGATTATCTGTGCAATTTTATGGTCCCTTTGCACAGTACTTACTGTTGCTAATGTCTGATTACCCAGATATGTTGACAAGAAAACATTGTACTGATTACTGTTAGATATCATACAGGGTTCTAGTTCGTCGTCTCACAGATTTACTGGATGTTCTGCCAAAAGTAAGTTTCTTGATATCTGATTATATAAATATAGTGTTTATTTTGTATATAAGTAGTTTCATGAAATATTTTGAATGTAAAATATTCCACTTTTTCGTTTTTTGCGTCTGTCTTGTTTTTTTTTTTTTTTTTTTTTAATCAGGAACTAACTAAGTTTGATTCAAAACAATTTCAGGAAATGTAGCAGGAGAGTGCAAACCATACCACCAATGTTGCTAAAAGCCACTGACACAAGATCAAGCATTTTAACCCAAATAATCACAAATAAAGGCTGAAAGTGACCAGTGGGAGGGCTGTATGTTTACATAATGGGAAGTTATCCATCACACCCTGGCCATCACCTGTTCCAGTGTCTTTCCTCAGGCTGGCGCTTTAGCCAAACGAGGATGACAACCAGGATACACAAAAGCTTCCTCACTCATGCCATCACACTCATGAACAGCTGAACATTACACATCCCCATTCCTCTTATACATCTAGAATTACATAAACACATATAATCTATATTCGGGACACTTTTTCACACTTTTTGTTGTTCCTGTACTGCACTTTTTATTAATCTGGGTAATAGTATCACACAACACTCCATCCTCTGTATTGAATGTCTTAGACTGGTGTCTCGTCTTGTACTCCATTGCTGCACTCAGCACTGAGTAATGTAAAACTATGTAATACATATACGACACCACACAATGTAAGGTTTACAAGTATGTAAGGTATTTTGTGTGTGTGTGTGTGTGTGTGTGTGTGTGTGTGTGTGTGTGTGTGTGTGTTAGGAATGCGTGGTTTGTACTGAAATGCAGGGTTTGCGTGAAGTGTTAATGTCACCAAAAACAAATTTCTTGTACGTGGGAACATATTTGGCCAATTAAGCTTGATTCTGATTCTGTTATTAAAATGGCATGAGGACTGGAAAGATACAAACTGCAGTTTGACAGAAATATCAGTGTGTTTCTCTCTCGTCAGTAAACCACCACCTCTTCACTCAAGTTAAGACTACTTCGAAAGTTTCTGTTTCCATTCACGTTGTAACTGTGAATTCAGAGTATTACAGGAAAAACCCTTAGAATAATGCAAGCATGCTATCAAGCAGTGATATTCAAAACAGGTGAGCATAGCCTACTGCAACATTGATGTAAAAAAGGGCAAGCTCTTATCACATGGATTTCTTGAAACTTGTTGTTGACAAATAAGCAGCAAGCATACAGTACCAGTCAAAGGTTTGGACACACCCATCTAAATGGATGTTGTTGGTGATCTTAGTCTTACACTTAACAGCTCCAACTGATGAGAGTCTGAAACAGTACATATCCTGATATACCACATATACGCTTGATGTACCACACTACTATATTTCCACCTCTACTATATATTTAGTTGCTCAAAAATTTTTTCATCTCTTTTGTTTAGCGTAGTTTAAACTCGAGTTACGCTTTCAATTTAGTGAATATTCATGAGGGACAGACCAATAGAATTGCTCCAAAATTGTTATTTATACCAGCCCCCACTGCAGGTTAAGAAAGCTGTTAAGATAAACATAAGGAAAACGTTCTATGAGTAACAGAGTCTGACTGGCACTGTAATCACTATAATTGTTTGCTTACAAGCAGGTATTAGTGGTAGATGCAAAGCTCCACCACTAGATGGCACTTCACCCACACAAATGTACACCGTATATGGAAATTCTCTACATAGAGTCGTCCGAGTCTCAGATATTAATCTTCTAGCTTTTAACTACTGCTTGCTTCGATTTGTAAAGGCAATGCTAAATTGTATTTGTAGATGTAATGTTTCACACTGCAACACTCTGGAACTGAGACAGAACCATTCCATTGAAGCACCCTCTCCGTTACGGCCCTAATTATTGACTTCCAGCTCTGGAATGCATTTGATTAGATTATCCTTTCCAAGCAAAGAAAAACAATTGCCACAGATACAATGAGAGATTGCAGATAAAAAGTGCAAGAAAAACAAACATGTTTCATTCCAAAGATAACACACAACTCTAACTCAGTCATGCAAAGCACAGCGTACGAGGCACATCTTTCCAGCATGTGGAAAATGAGCCAAATGAGATTTAGACATCAGGCTGCAGAACATGATCTGATGCAGTCACCTCAAGTACAAGCGAATGAGATGACGTGACGTGAGTGAAAGGACGTGAAAAGACTCTTGTATCCATTTCCCTAGAAGTCTTCTCCGAACCTCGACTAGGCTATGATTTCTGCTTACCTCAGATCTGGGATGAATATGACACATACTTTCAAGCTAAAAAATAATTCAGGAATTTTAGCACTACTAGGATTGAACAAGGCCTTGTTGCTATTACATTCTTCCTCCTGCCAAACTTTTGGACAAGTCATGACATTTTTGTATCAGCCATGTCAAGTACGTGAGCAACTCACCAGGGGCATAAATCAGTGAAGAGAGGTAATAGCATATAATAGCATATGTGTATATTCTGCTGTCATCTAGTTAATTGTATACTTGAGGCTTCTGTAATGTTAAACTAGGACCTATGATCTGTAGGATCTCTGGCTTTGTTGATCCTACCATTGTGTTCTTCTGTGGTGGTGAGGTTGGAAGCACTTATGTTTTAAACGGGCAACTTGTCTGATAATTGCATTAAGATTAAGCTTACAACAATATAAAAAAAACAAATGTAGGATGTAGCAGCTGCATATAAGATCATTTTATTTGCTGAGATGTAATTTTTTACAGTGCAGCTTGATATTCTTGGTCATTCTAATACAAAGTCATATGCAAAGTTTGTGAAATTACATCTTTTGTTAACATTGTTAGGTGAAAATAAGTTCACTTCATCATAAAAGAATAGCTGCACTCAGAAGGAAGTGTTAGATTGCAGTGCTATTGGGAAGGAAGATAAAGGTTACCAGGAACAATAAATGATGATAAATTTAGACTGATATGGACAATATTTATTGAGCTACACTACAGAAGTAGTGTCTCTCAGTATGGTGTCGGGCTAACGCAACATGCTAGACGTCTCAGCATGGAGCTGTAGAGGTTCCTAATGGTGTCCTGTGATAATCCATCCCATGCAGCTTGAATATTCTCACACAGTTCCTGCAGATTGTGCGGTAGGGGTGGAGGTGGAGTGACACCAGGCCTTCTGGACGTGTGACATGTGACAACAAACCGTTCATCTTGGTGCTGACCACGGATTCATTGGTCATTGGGACTCGTCACTGAAGATGACCCGCTATCATTCTAAGTCATTATATATATGTGTGTGTACAGTATATTGCCAGGATACCATTTTTGCAGTGTATTAGTTCTAAAGAAACCCAGAAGTGTCGGAAAGGCATGGTCAATTGATGAAGACATTCCATTACTTCCATAAAGAACATGCATCGACCCCCTGTCATTAAAATGACAGACCCCTGTAAACAGCAGCCACGATGCTATTCATTCTGCCCTTCAGTGCCATGATTAACAGTCAATATCTTACCAGCCATTCATAATACTACACTGTCAGCGAGGAGCTGTGGCCCTAAGGGCATCTAGCTTGTAAATTTCACATTTTATGAGCCGTTTACTGTTAGTAGGCTGTTCAAGTAAGCCGTAGGTTCAAGGCAACATTTGTGATTTCCAAAATTATTGTCTTTCTGCAATCCTTAGTTATTCACACTGAATATGTGGTTATCATCTTTTGAGTATGAAGGTCTGAATAGACTCTAATAAGCAACAGATTCAATTTTGCCTTTTAAATAGCTCAGGGCTCAAAGGGCTCAATAGCTCAAAGCTTAACTATAGCACTCTCACATCTTACATATCATCGCTGTCCAATGAAAAACATGTATCTCCAATTTAGTTGATTTTTACTTTTATGCATCATTTGATCACATGCCCTGCTGTTTACATTGTATGAAAAATTCATCATGAATGGACCAATAGAAATGGCCCAAAATTGCTTGGAAAGTAAGTCTGGTTCCATTGATTTACATTAACGTTAAATGAGGTTTTTGCACTCTCCTCTAAAGTTGCCATTTTGGAGATACTTGTTTTTCTATGGGCAGAGACAGTATTACCTTCAAAGTTGTTAGGAAGTCATTTCTAGTAGTTACTGAATAATCCATAGTAATTATTCGATATGAAGTCTTGAGATTAATAAGCGTCTACAGTTCAGTGGCTTAGAGTGGTTTCATAAACGATTCCCTGAACTGAATATACGCAATACACATTTAAACTGTTGGGCATAATTTAGTAAACCAAGTGAATTGTACTGAACGGAACTTTCGCTGTGTTTATACTAAGTCTTGGCCCTCAAGTTAAACTGACTTTATTTCTTCTATTGAAATTTAAAACAACCAAAAAGTAGGATGCAGGTCAATACATTGTATCACAGCAATACATTTCATTTAAGGAAACCCGCTGCCTTAAAGGGCTCACGTCTTACATTTCCCGTATAGCTTTTTCCCTCCCAAGGTCAACTTTAGACCTTTGTGTGTGTTTAGCTACCAAGAATAGCCATAATTCATCTTTACATGAGCTTTTTCCAGCCTCTCTTTATCCCTAAACAGACTGTGTTTGTTAGTCTTCAAGACTGATATATTGCCCCTGTCGTGCAAAAACCTTGTATCTCTATTTTTGTTGTTTGTTTGGGTTTTTATTTGTATTGTTTGAGAGTGGCAGTTATCATTTCTATTGTGATAAAAACTTCACAATCAATAGGTCATTAGAAATAGTCCAGAGTTTTGCACAATAAAGCCTTGTTACATTAACTTCCACTGCAAGCTTTCGACTAAGCTGCGTTGTTTCAATGAAATACAGTGAGTTGTCAGATTTACTTAACCAAGTGTTTGGTCAGTACCTTGTTAAGGACAAAATCAACATATTCTCCATTGGCTCCCAGTATCACATATTTCTATACAGTTTAACTTGCTTTACTCACCCTTTGTGTGATGTCTTCCCCTGTAAATGTATCCTTCTTATCCTACTTGGTTATCCACATAGCTGTAGATCTAGATCTACCTTAAACCCACAGCTTGCTTCTTCTACTTTGATTAGTTTAATATAATCAAATTAGGTAGAATGTAGGCTTAACACGATAGAATAATCAATCACTCACATTGAAATTGCTCTTGTCTGATTTACTTGAATTCACTGAGTACATATTAATCAAGTATCTCAGAAGCTACCTAACACAGTTATGTGGAGCCACTTTACATAGCATTTTTAAGTAATGAGTGTATTCTAGAGCAACAATTCGCCTCTGTTTTGATTGGCTGCTCTGTATTGTGCCGCTTTCAAAATGCAATCAAGGTCCAAGTACTCCTTATAATCTGAATGTGAACGGGCGGGGCTAAACTGCGGTAGGATAAATAGACCTTTTTTTTGGTTTCCATAAAATCTTGTGAAGTAATAAGGGGCTCTTTATGCAGCTTAGATTCTATATTTGTTGTGAACAGTTAAAACTTAAACTGTGTTCACATACCACATTAAACTCCTTTACCCTAAAAAAGCACGAATTCAATTAAGTTCTCCGGACCAATTTGCCAAAGACTAAAATGGTCATTACCGTGCCCAGCCAGAACAGACCCACATTCTACAGCAGGAAGAATGTTGATTTAGCTCACTGATCTAGCTCACATTCATTTTGTAAACCAAAAACTTAAAATAACCCAAAACCCAAAATAAGCAGACACCTAACGGAAGAGAGCCTGGGAGGAATGACAACACACAGATGGTAAGTTGTACAAAATGGAGAGACAAGAAGTGGGTTTTACCCAACACGGCTGCAATAACCAAACAAACATTTATCAGGTAAATTCACTAAGATGGTATAAGGTAATAAAGGAAAGACATGCATAACCTTGCTTGGTTTAAAAAGAAAATTCGTTTTTTCTAACCAATTCTTTTCCAAAATATAATTTTACTCATCATCCATTAGAGGTGTACATGTACAAGGTGCAAAATATGGGGGTCCTGGACCTCCTATGTAAACTCTTGGAGCCCCTGAAAGTCACAGAATCAAACAAAATTCTGGCAGGTCCCCAAAAATAAACTTGTTGTGACACTATGCTTTGACTACATCACCAGTAATTGGCAGTTTCTGTCTTTCTTGACTAATTTGGTCTGCCTCAGGGTGGCGCAGTAATTCACCCAGTTGGTCTTTCTTAGTCTACCAGCCATAACTCTCGCCCAGGATACTTCTGAAAGACTTTACAATATGCAATAGTAGCTTTGTAAATCTGAAAACCTTTTTGACAGGGATTGGTGGAACGAGTGAATTTGTACTCTTTTTTTCAAACTTAAAATAAAAGAGATTTGTAAGATCTATGCTTTTAATGCGTGAAAGACCACATTACCAAACTACAAAAGAGCATTTCCAGAAGAAGAGCTGTTAAATCAAGCATTTTGTTGTCATAGATGCACCAGTAAGGCATTTGAGCAGCCAGCCAGCATGGGACCCCTGAATACCAGGAGGTGTTTTGCAGACTGGGCATATAGCTGTTTTATTCATATATGCGGCTTTTCCTATAGAGACATATGCAGATGTTACTGAATACGCCTGGCCAAAATACACATCCTCTACAGGGAAAAAAAACCTAAATATGGATTTTGAATGCTGTATTTAAACATATGTGGAATTCAAATATGGCACCAAAAGCCAGCCAGAGTGGTTATTCTTATTAAAATGCTCTGTTCTAAAGAAACTTACCAAGTCAGAATTGTTCACAGTCTTAGTGATGTCTTAGATGTCTCAATGTTACATGTGAACGGTTACACTGTCTGATGGCTGAGACAGTTTTGAGAAAGTTTTTGCTATATTACGCAACATTTAAAAAAACAATTTAAATTTAGCAGAAAGGTACATGCCCAGGTTGACTGGTGGTTTTGGATTATAAATAAAATGGCTATATTTGCAATGTAGACATTGTGACCCCTGGTTCCATTCACCACCACTGTAAAGAAGTCTACATCAGTATGATTCTCTACAATGAACTTCAGCGGTGGACAAAGTACACAAAACATGTAGCTGAATTACAGTAGAGATCCCCAAGGTAAAATGCTCCTACAGTAAGAGTAGAAGTTCCTCCCTTTAGACCTCCACTGGAGTAAAAGTACTGAAGTATTTACCTTCAAATGTACTTAAATATGGAGAGTAACAGTAGTATGATTTATTATGGCTCTAATGTCTTATTACAGAACAAGACCCATAAGCACTTAACACTGAAGGAGAACAGTTTCCATTAGCTAGAACCAAAACAAGCTCAAAACAAAGTGACCGCTGTACCCTGATTGGTGGACTCACTTCACACTTCTTTCATCTGAACATGTTACCTTCACATGCTCACATAAACCAAAAGGAAGGACAGATACACCAGCACACTACTTACAGTACACTAACACATTTACACTTGCTGAGTTACTGTACACCAACACACTACTTACAGTACACTAACACATTTACACTTGCTGAGTTACTGTACACCAACACACTACTTACAGTACACTAACACATCACACTTACTGAGTTACTGTACGCCAACACACTACTTACAGTACACTAACACATTACACTTACTGAGTTACTGTACACCAACACACTACTTACAGTACACTAACACATTACACTTGCTGAGTTACTGTACACCAACACTACTTACAGTACACTAACACATTACACTTACTGTACGCCAACACACTACTTACAGTACACTAACACATTACACTTGCTGAGTTACTGTACACCAACACTACTTACAGTACACTAACACATTACACTTGCTGAGTTACTGTACACCAACACAATACCTACAGTACACTAACACATTACACTTACTGAGTTACTGTACACCAACACACTACTTACAGTACACTAACACATTACACTTACTGAGTTACTGTCCAACACTGATGAGCTTTTGAATGACTTTGTTTACAACTCCACCACTGAGATGAGTGAAATTCTCTTTTAACTGACTTTAAATTTCTGTAGTACTGAAGTCATTACAAAGGGCAGTTGGGTTTAGCAGGTTAGAAATGTTTCTCACTGGACGAGGGATGTTTTGTTATGATGGTGACAAACTGTTTTCGTCCCACATGCCATTTTCCTACTGGCTGTCTGAGTAAAGTCGAGTGAGTAATAGTAGTTAGATTTTACAGTGTTCACAATAATAGGACACCTTGTGAGTTTGTGCAGTCAGGCTTGACTCATCCTGGTAAGCACATCACTCTCTCTATTTCAACTGGAGAGAGTGAAGGACGTGTTGTGTCTACTGACTCAGACTGGGTGGTTCTTTTAAACCAGTAAAGGAAACAGCAAGTGCATGTGTGTGCCTTCTGTGTTTCACACCACAAAGGACAAATTTCTCAGCTACTAAAACCAAGCAGTCGCCCCTTAGGGTTTCATGATAGCTTACTGCTGGAGTTCTGCCAATAAACCTACTGAATAAAACGTATTGTGAGTTTGTTTTCCTATAGCTTTAGGATCTCAGGCTAACAGCATGCTGGAACAAGCGTCAGTTGCTAATATGAACCCAAATCGGCTTAATGGGAATCCTGCCTTTGACAGGATGATTTTTTTTATTGAGGTGTGAAAATTCCACTTGAAGAGCTGAAAACATACATTAACATACCTCTGCAAAACCAAGGTTAGCGAGCGGACTCTACTTACTCATTACTCTAACCACCCCTTAGGAAATGTATATCTATAACGTCGGCCACAGACCTCTAATAACAAGCAGGGTAACAACCGCTCATTATTTGGGCTTGAGCTAGAGATTTACAAATCTCAGGAAAGTGTTGCTGGACAGGTTCCCCTTGTCGTGAAAATGGTTAGCGCTTCAAGAGCGTCGCAAGACGCACAGTAAAGGCCTTGATTTATTCTTGGCGGCTGATAATTACTAGTGTCTTGCCATCCGTCAAAAGGAATGGACTTGGACGGTCCGAGGCAGACTTCGTGTTCTCTATGGGAGGCAATAAAACCTGACATGGGCCACTTATAAATCATCCACTGGTCGAGGGGGATGGTCCTTGCCTTGGTTAGATTACTCAATGCTGTGGAATGGACTAAAGACTTGCACTACAATAGTCTGCTTTGGGAATAGTTGCTTCCAAGAGAAGAATTTAAAGCAGAGCATAGTTCATTTAAGTGCAAATGACTGGAATCTGGTTGTGTTGCTGTTGGTTTTGTTTGCTTCGTATGTTGCTGCCTTTCACCTGCAAGAATTTCTGATGATACTTTTAAACATGGGTTTAGTCATTCCAGATCTATTGTCATCAGCTTGATGTGATCCCCTGTATAACGTCACTGTCCAAAGAAAAACAGGTATCTCCAACAGGGCTAACTTTACAGCAGAAGGCAAAAACCTCATTTGACTTTAATGTAAGTCAATGGAACCAGACCTTTCTCCAATTTTGAGCCATTTCTGTTGGTCCATTCATCATGAAATTCTCACACAGTGTAAACAGCAGCTGCTGTGTTCAAATGATGCATCAAAAAAAACGAAAATGGAGATACATGCTTCATCTAAAAAGTTCTAATCAAATAATTGAGGATTATTTAATGCTATTTTGAAAATCCCAGCAGACACAATTTGTCTGCTAATGATGTGCTAATGTTGACGAAAAGGGGCGCTCTTACAATATTCATAATTTCCTGTTTATCACACTTTCATTTTGTTTTGATTACATGTTTGCATTTCAGGTGTGCATGTATGGCCAGTTGATTGGCAATTCCACTTCGACTGAGTAGGTTACGATTTGCTAACAGGAGGTAAAATGCTAGCTTCCTAAATTAAGATTAGGTTTGGATCTGTAATCTTATCTGGGCCTGTCAGTTCTTAACTAAAGGCAAAAAGAAAGGAAGTTTCTGTAATACGGCGCCAGGACTTCAGTTGCCATCACAAAATAACATGAGAACAACTTCAGTGCTGTCCTGATATCTGTTTTAACTACTGTAACTACTGTAATGTTCTAATAAAAAATTAATGTTGCCATTTTTCAGTAACTGTGACAGGTAGTTCTAACTATCAATATAACTATCATAAAGGCTTTACACTTACTCATATTGCAAAAGGTTAACTTGTGTAGCTACAGTTTTTTCTTATTAATATCTTTTCCACCCAAAGATTTGTTTGTAAATGTATTTTAATAAGAAAGATATAAAACTTTGTAAATTGTTAATAATGTCTATAGAAATCTTTTTTCTGTCTTTTTTTTCTTATTACCTGTATGCATTACTATCTTTGTAATTTTTGTGAAATCTGCTAAGTGACTATTTTGAAAGCCTTGGACTCTTATTTTATACTCCTTTCTTTTCACTCTTTTATGTCATATTTTTTATTTATTTATTTTGTCTTCATAACTACTACAAAATATGACAAATGATTACTACAGATATGCTGACCTAAGCAAAATAAAAATAAATAAATACATAAATAAATAAATACAAAGAAAAATACGAAAATTGATGGAAATTTATTGAAATCTTTTTTTTCTGTTTTTTAGATGTATTAAAAGATGTATTAATATCTTTTCTAGTCAACTATTTTTTTGGTGAAATTTGATTATTGTTGATGTAGTCTATGGAAATGGAAGCTGTCAGTAATATTGTCAGTGTCAACAAAACTCAATTTTACCAGAAAATGTATTCATCAAAACCTGAATGTTGTGAAAACCAGGGAGAATGTAAATATATAATTTCAGTCAATAATAATAATTTTCAGCCAAGTTTTCTCCAGCTCTGTGGTCTTGTGCACAGACCTCTAAACAAACAACCCTTCCCTTTATGCATTACCCATAATGGGACCCCATTGCAAAGTAATAGCAGCCTGGAAAGGGGCAAAACGTTCACATCGTAAGTGTTTTAATGGCTGGCGTCACTCAGCCGCAGCAGCCGCCGTAAAAGACAAGAGAAGGAAGGAAGCCATGCTTGGGGATGACCTCTCATTTTCTGAGTCGGGGCAATGGCCATGGCCTGCCCTAAAGCAACCAATTGGCCTGGGCAGGCTTGAGGGTTCAGTCTACTGGTGAGAAAAAGGCAGCAGTAGGTGACACCAGATAAACCAACACAGCTAGACACAAACCTGCCTTATGGAAGAGCTCTGAACTCTAGAAACATGTCTAACCTAATGCCTCACAGATCAAGATAAAAACCTGATGACACATGACATCAGCAAACCAGTAGAGGGCATGCACAGGGCAGGGCATTCATGGACCGTGACTGGATACATTGCAGACAGCATTTCAGCAACGGATCTGTTCGGGTATTGACTACAGAACTGGAAAAATCGTACTTGTTTTGACAAGCACCTTCTTTCCCCTTCAAACCACACAAACCTTGGCGTAAAATGCAGGTTGCCCGAGCAAGCAACCATTACATGTTATAATTGTAAAATATTTGTCTTCTTTTCCCTGGCTTTGAAGTCCAGTGCCTTATCTATGCCTGTCCTCAGGTGCTGTTGGGACTTGATTTATGGCTGACTTACAAAGACACGCAAATTATACAGTTCGTAAGGCCCTGCACCAGGAGAGCAAGAAGCGCCATTCTGGAGACTCCTAATTGCATCCGTGGACAAATCTAAATAATGGGTCCTAAGTGTTTTCTTCCTCCTCTCATATGGTCCCTGTGCGAGAGGAAATACACAAAATACTGGTTATCTGATAAATGCACAATTTGTCATGATGGCCCACAGACAAATTTAGATGGACTCATGCAGTGATTAATCACCGCACCCTCTCCCCGAGAATTAAAGATGTCACATTTCTTCCACAGGCTCTCATGCCGAGGCTCCAGGCTTTTTTGTAAAATGTAATCAGTGGCATTTCCTGGTCATTACAAAGTTATTAATAAGTAAAAGTGAATTCATTGCAATTATGGAACTAACAGAGTTCTAAACTGCAAGGGCCTGCATGCGGGCCCACGCGTTTGTCTTCTTAGTCTTCATAAATGCTTCCATATATGATTTCTAGAAGTTTCTGCATAATGTTTTGATTGCTGAATAATGTCTAACTAACATAATAAAATGTTGCCAGGAATTAGAGTTTTGACAGCATCCACCCTAAGACCACATCACGATATCCAAGTTGTAGATGGTAGGCTGATGATAGACTGTTTCTTCAAACTCCAAGCATCCGAATGTTTTCCCGCAGCCTAGAGAGCTGTAGGTATGTGTAAACACTTTGGTTGAAGTTAGAGAGTCCCAGAATCTCGGAGGTTAAAAAAACAATGTAAAGATCTTGAGAGAGGTGCAGGGCGGAGGGCGTGTCTGAGGAGAGAACTGATCCATTTGCCTGGAGGGACCTCGTAAACAAGGTACACCATTCCTCATGGGTGACTGTACCATGTGACTGTAGGAGAAGGTGTTTTAAAAAGCGGCCGGACCTGTCGGGAGGAAGCAGAGGTAATCACAAGGTGTCTGGAGGCGCCAGCGAAAGGAGGGTCTGGGCTGTCGGCACGGCTGAAACTCCAGCAGCCCGTCAGTATAGAGATTCAGTAGAGCGACAGCAGTCCTAGCGTGCAGTCATGGCAAGCCGTGGCAGCTTCACTGGTTCCGAGTTCTCAGAGGAAGAGTTGGAGCTGAGCCTGCATGCTCAGGTTGATGATGACAGTGTTGATGGCAGCCTGAAAGATTCCTTCCCCAACAGTGAAAGTCCCAGCAGTGCCCACAGCGAGGCAGAGGAAGGCCGGGTCAAGAGGCGCAGCAGGCCGGTCCGCTCCAAGGCCCGCAGGATGGCTGCCAATGTTCGAGAGAGGAAGCGTATTCTGGATTACAACCAGGCTTTCAATGCTCTGCGAGTGGCTCTGAACCATGACTTGAGCGGCAAGAGGCTCTCCAAGATTGCCACTCTACAGAGGGCCATCAACCGGATTTCTGCACTTTCTGTGTTCCTCAGCAACAACCCACCCGTCGGAGTTGGCAAAGCTTGCAGCCACCGTGAATGCCACATACCACCTGCTGTACTGAGGCCAGAAGCTGGGCAAGTGCCTTCTGGAGCTTCTATACACCTGGAGCCTCAGGGGTACACTTCTTGGAACCAACCAGCGGGGCACCAGATGCAGAGTCCCTTGAGCATGCACAGAATACCTTCTGAGCAGCAAATTTACATGGACACCTTGAGGCACATGGGCCCTGCATGTCCTCCATCACCACACTATTCTTGCTACTCTCCTGAAGCTCAACTCTACTCAACTAGCGGTACCTGCGGGAGTCCTTCCAGTGACTCTGCAAGTCCTCCTAGATTCGGACGACTGGGGGAAGCGTTTGGGTATCAGCCTGGGGCTTGGGGTTCTTGTTCCCAGGCCCACGTGGAAGGTTATGGGGAGCCGCCGCAGACTTTACCTTTCTCTTGGCACATGAACTACCTGCAGGATCCAGGCCCGCAGCATTGTTACCCAATGCTGTAATGCACAGGAGCTCTGAGAAAACAAAAGAGATCAGGACACTGTGTAAGTGCAATCTCTATAGCCTGATCTGAGGCTCTAATACCGGACTAATACATGACAGGTGTTATTATGTAGCAGGATGACAAACTGTAAATATGTTGAATGTAATGAGAGTTCAAACTGTTCAATACTGAGTGATCATGATTATGACTATGATCATGAGGTTGCACCTATATGTCTGTATATGGAGAGCTGTGTAAAACTGTTATGACAGAAAGGACATGGTAGAAACACTCTACCTCTAGGATATTGTCAAAGTAGGCACCCAGTGTTACTGTAAATACATGCATCATTGATGTCTAATAAAGTTATGCAAAATATTCAAATGGGCCGGGTTATTGCTTGTAATGCGTGTTTGTGTGTTCGTCTGTCTGTTTGTATGTGTGAACACGAGTGTACCTAGACACAGGGTCTGCTTCCTTCTGCTAATTTCTGGACAGACAAGTCTTTGATGTTTTTCCAGCCTGCTCATTTGCTCATGCCTGTCATAACACAATGGTAAGAAGACAGCCTTGTGCTCGCTGATCCCTCAGTGTCAAACTGCAGATAATATCCCATGCACATACAAAACTGGGGTGCATATAGACACTATGCAGTATATCCTGAATTCCATCAAATGCAAGTCCAGTGTGCTAATTTCATCTAGGTCAACACTTCTGCATGCACACATCCTCATGCTCTGACCATGTGAGCATGCCCACCAAACAATTTCAACCTTTAGAAACTGCCACAGATGATGACACAAGCACAGTTTTATTCAGGGTTATTATTTCCCAGTTGTAGCTCAATGAGACACATTTTCAGTTGAGTCCATGTTTGTGTTTGAAAGCATAAGAGAAGATATTTTATCATGATTATTAAATTAATATTTCGCATTAAGTGTGTCAAACCAGAAACTACAGACAGAATAAGCCTTGAATGTGAATGTGATTTGCCCAACTGTATAAATAACTATGCAACTATACAATTACACAGCAGTTATATTGCAAAATGAGAGTAATAACTTTTGACCTCTGACGGATATATATTTTCCAATGGAATGATAAATACCAAACAACACCAAAGTGGGATGTCTATATCAGCCGTGAGTAAGTCTAGTGCAGTGATTCCCAACCCTGGTCCTGCAGTGATCTGGCATTTTCCACACATAACACTTTATCCACCTCACCAGGCCATTAGCGAGCTCTTGAGTGAGCTTTGCTCTGAAGCCTTAAATAGCGCAGAGCATGGGTACTCCAGGACCTGGGATGGGAACCACCGAGTTTACAGAGTCTGTTGGGAACTTCCTCTCTTTCTCTCTCTCTCTCTCTGTGTTAATGAAAGCAAACCGTGTTAATATCAGACCATTAGCCTTGGTCCACAGACAGATTTATGGACTCTCAGGAAGGAAGCAGGAACTGGCTGAGACCCCCCCTAACCTCCCACTAACAACACCCCAACCTCCTCTAGCCTGCAGCCCTGAAGTACAACACTGGCTGTTTGAACAATGTAGAGGTCCCCTGGCTAGGGTGCTGTTGAAAGGCAGCATCACTGGGAATTTCACAGAGCTACAGACATGCCAAGCCTAGGTCCAGTATCAGAGAGCGTGCTAATAGTGGGGAGGAAATGACATCACAACAAACATGGCCTGCTCTTCCCACTTTGGCTAGATGGATCCCTACACCTGAATTAGTATTGGGTTCTTTACTGTTGAGCTACACAGTTCACTAAAAGCTGTCAAATACATGAGTCAATAAATGAATGTGGACACATCGGCACCTCACTCACAATACACTGGTGTAGATTTAACTGACGCAGTGACCTTCCTGTCCCGTAATATAATCTTTAAGGAAATATAAATATGATTTCTGCTGAATGCTTCTCAGTGTAGATTAGCTAGATGCTTTAACCATTAACTCAGTAATAGCATAAGCATGTACATTTATTCATTCATCTTCTGAGCTGCTTATCCTTCTGGGTCATGGGCGGAGCTGAAGCCTATCCCAGCGGTGGAAGGCCGGAATCACCTAGAAGGAATCAGCCAACTGGAATGAAACTTCTTGGGTAGGTTTGACATTGTGAGACATGAGAATGATTCAAATTTCACACTCTGCCATGCATGTGACATAAGCAAGGACAGGTCTTTTGCGATTGCAGACATTCAGCAAGCAGTGATGCCCTCCATGAGTCATCCTGTTAGTGACAGCACCATTGGCAGATGGTTGCACGACGCAGGACTACATGAACACAGACTGTTACGACGACTGTCCACGTCAGTGACACCAAAGACCGCAATGGTGTCGTGCCAGACTGTCACGGAGTGAATCAGAATGGCAGCGGGTCATCTTCAGTGACGAGTCCCGCTTTTGTCTTGGTGGAGACGACCAACGAATCAATGTGTGGAGGCACTGCGGTCAGCAGATGAACGGTTTGTTGTTACATGTCACACGTCCAGAAGGCCTGGTGTCACTCCACCTCCACCCCACCACACAATCTGCAGGAACTGTGTGAGGATATTTAAGATGCATGGGATGGATTATCACAGGACACCATTAGGAACCTCTACAACTCCATGCTGAGACGTCTGGCATGTTGCGTTAGCCAACACCATACTGAGAGACACTACTTCTGTATGTGTAGCTCAATAAATATTTCCCATATCAGTCTAAATTTATCATCATTTATTGTATCTGGTAATCTTTATCTTCCGTCCCAATAGCACTGCAATCCCACACTTCCTTCTGGGTGCAGCTATTGTTTCGATAATGAGTGTAAATATGCAGTCATTCACATTCCAAAGAAAACTGTCAAAACTAGGAACATTGCAAAATGTAGGTATAGGTAAGAAAGGAATCTTTGTCTATGTCCAATTCATTTTGTATTCTTAATCAGCAGAATTGTTCACACCGTTGTGCTCTTCAGTGTATGTAGATTCTGTTGTTTCCTATGAACACATCCCAAATAAGACAACACTGGTGAACGTCAGAATTCTCATGAAAACTGGATAGCTGTGTTTTCAGGAGAAAGTTCTCTTTAATGAGGTTAGTGTATGTGGCTCATTGTTCCTCCATGAGTGACTACAAGGATTTTATGTGGAACAAAAATGTAAATTCAATGCTTTTTACTGAAAAGTAAAACTTGAAGTACTCAAAGTAAGACCATCTTATTTTAACTGGGTTCAAGCTCATCTGAAATAGACTGATGCATAGTGGAAACATGCATTGTGGCCTGACTAGTCCACGTCTCAGAATGTTTCTAGGAATAATGGATGTCAGGTTCCCCTGACCAAAGAAGAAAAGGACCATCTAGATCAGGCCTCACGGCCAAATGCAGCCTGCAGACAGATCTTAACAGGCCCGTGGCTTCTGTTTGAGGGTGTGTCATTAGTGGCCTGCCAGACCACATGTTCCCCTGTTTAGTGTCAGCAGTACTGTAAACTTACAGTGCAATCCACCGCATTGAACTACTGAATGACATTTATTCAAGACTACATAAACACAAACTTAACACTGAGAACTAGCTATTTTGGCTAAACGGAAGTTTAAATGCAAGTGGCTAATTTGGCTAAATGAAAGTTTGACTTTTTCACCAAGAGCCACACCCAATACGTGTGTCTCATATTTCAAAAGGCTTATGGACTTTTCAGTAGCTCGGTAACCATTAGCCCTTTAAGGCTGAACAAAAATGTGGGTATTTATGCTGTTTAATCTGCTCTTATCACTTAATAAAGCGAATTTGGCAAAATGGAAGTCCGAATGGTTTTTCACCAAGAGCTACACCAAATTTGTATTTCTCATATTTCAAAAGGCTTATTAACTTTGCATGCAACAAAGCAGGAACATTACTATAAATATTCAGAAGAACACAGAGATACTAAAGGAACAGCAAACAACTGACCGAGTCTTACAGCATCAACTTCTAATCAGAACAAATTGAGCTTGAACAAAAATGTTGCCATGAATGCTGTTTATCTGCTCTTTTCATTTAATAAAGCGATATCTGAATGTGTTCGCTGCATTTATTTGATATGATATGTGAAGGTGATGTCTTTAAAGGGTTAAAGTGATGTCTCATTAAAGGTTTCTGTTTAGTTTGATTATTTGCATAAGATGTTTCAGAGAGCTGAGGAAAGTGGTTTCTGTGGGAGAGAGTTTCTCCCTCTGGCGGAATGTTTTATGCACAAAAAGCTATAATATAACACACGAATAGGAAACAATGAAAAAGCATAATAGATCCCTTTTAATATTTTTAGTTGTTTTTATATAATATTTTGGCCTTCTGTGGAAAAACACTGGACACTCCTAATCAAGACTGTTACTGGTGTAAAGCTCCAACATTTTCAGAAATGTGCATGCAACAAGACAGTGCCAAACCACATAGTGCACATAATACACATGACATAAAGCATAACATATTGTGTATTTCATACTGATTTCAACTGAATACGAGTCAAATCCTGATATACTCTACCACAGTATTATATTTGCCATATCTCTAATATATATTTAGTTGCTCAAAAAACTTAAAAGCCCTAGTTCCCCCTTTTAGTTTAGAGAATATTCATGATGGACAGACCAATAGAATTGGGCCAAAACTGCTTAGACAATAATCTTGTTGTATCAGCCTCCACTGCAGGTTAAGAAAGCTGTTTTATCCTCCTGTAAAGTTCCATTTTGAAGGTTTTTAAGGTGGACTGCATAATTCAATGAGTGTTATTTTATGGTTTCTATGAGTAGCTGTGTCTAAACCTTTGACTGCTACTTTATATTATATTATATTATATTATATTATATTATATGACAGCTAGAGCCTCTATACCATCACTGTGTGGAGAAAATCTGCCCGTCTACATGTCATTGTATAATTCACACTATGGTAACAGATTGTTGAGTGCAGGAGGCTGTGTGGGTGAAGGAGGAGGAGAAGGAGGGTGAGGTGCTGGCTTCTTTCTCATTGCCTTTTTTTCTGAAGACTTTCATGAATCATGGAAATCCCTGACTCATCTGAAACGCGTTGACTGACAAATGTAGGTGACGACATGTCTCCCTTCCTGCGCGCTGTGGCAGCTTGCCAAGGCAACCATACCCACATGAGGCTGGCTGCATGTACTCACTCTAGGGTGCTTGCCGTGAATGACTTTTAGTTGTTTTTTTCCGGTCTCTGTACTCTTCTCAGCTTGGGCAAACTGTGGAGAGGCATGCAGGGACGGTCAATGTAGAAGTTAAAGCAGTGGGCCCGGGGACCAGCTGTTTTGTGACCACTTGGCCACTAGGGGACAGTAATGCAGCAGTCAGACATGGACAAACAGAGGCTAAACAAGTTTCTCACTGGTGAACCATGAGAGGTCACAGTTACTGCGAGTGAGAACAAAAGCATGGTGTGATTTTAGATGAGGATGTGGCTTCGACACCGTTATCTAGAAAACATCCTTTACAATTTTGCCACTTCTAAACAAACAGACACGGAGAATCAAGCCTGGCGAAACAGCATGTAATTTGAATGAGAATGCAAGTTAATGCGTAATCTGAATATGTAGTCAATTTGCTACACTTTAAAAACTGCCCTGTGGGGTCATTCTGCTGGGTTACTTTCACAGTGCTGGTTAGTTCTGAGTTAGTGACTGGGTCAAAAAAGGCCTATTTTCACGGTTTGGTGGCTTCTTTTCAGGCATAACTTCACTGCATTAGGAAAATCAGTATGTAAATCTGCATAAAACATTTAGTGTTTGTGTTTAACTGAGCAATTACTTAAGAGTCTTTGATTACATAATCACTGCAGTGATAAATATGTTTCAGCTGGCAGCTGGGTTAAGAACTGTCCAGCGCATGTCCAAAGAACCATTAACTTCATGGAAGAAATGCGATAGGAACACATCTTGAATGACCACGATCGGAGATCACTTACATGCTAGCTGACATCAGAACAATACTGAAGTGGTGAACAGATGACCAGGATTGGGACTCAACAATTGTGTGACCATTAAAAATCCACCTGTTAGTAAGGCTTTAACTTGCTTGGGAGCATAAATATTGGACTGTCTTCCAGAGCGATGGGCGCTTCAGGGTAGGAAGGGAACCGCTCGTAGCGATGCACCCATCATGCATAGTGGGCCCTGTACAATCCTCTGGATGTAGTGTTATGATGTGAGGCTTGCTTCAGTTGGTCAGGTCGAGGTTCAACAAACGTTTTAGCTTTTGTTTCTATTGTCTTACAGGAGGGTTAGCGGTAGTTGTAGCCCAGTTATATGACTCATCATCAAAAAAATAGCTGCACCCAGAAGGAAGTGTGGAGTTGCAGTGCTATTGGGAAGGAAGATAAAGGTTACCAGGAAGAATAAATGATGATACATTTAGACTGATATGGGCAATATTTATTGAGCTACACATACAGAAATAGTGTCTCTCAGTATGGCTAACACAACGTGCCAGACGTCTCAGCATGCAATTGTAGAGGTTCCTAATGGTGTCCTGTGATAATCCATCCCATGCAGCTTGAATATTCTCACACAGTTCCAGCAGACTGTGTGGTAGGGGTGGAGGTGGAGTGAGACCAGGCCTTCTGGACGCATGACACGTGACAACAAACCGTTCATCTTGGCGCTGATCATGGTGCCTCCACACACAGATTCGTTGGTTGTCTCCACCAAGACTAAAGTGGGACTCAACACTGAAGATGACCCGCTGCCATTTTGAGTCACCCCATGACAGTCTGGCACGACACATTACATTACAGTCTTTCTTGACACTGATGTGGTGTTAGGGGCAGTCATAGTAATGGTCTGCATGCATGTAGTCCTGCATCATGCAGCCATCTGCCGATGGTGCTGGCACTAGCAGGATGACTCATGAGGGGTCACTGCTCGCTGAATGTCCATGAGCATGGCTGTTGGGTCAGTCAGGTATAGTGATAAGGCCAGTCCTTGTTTACGTCACAGTAACCCACAATAGAGTTAACCCAGTCTGCTGGACAGCAGAATGAAAGTAACTCTTGACCTCTGAGGACTCTTTAAAGGAAAAGACTGACCGTAAAGTGCCTATAACGAGTGGAAGGCAGTAAGCACCAATTATAGAACAATTAGTGGGATGTTATTTGTGTAATGGTAACTGGTGGCCATTCCCTTTCATTCATTGTTAGCAACAGTAGTGCTTCTGACTAAACTACTGCTTTAACAGCTAGCCGAGCATGTGTACAACGCAGCTGGTGATAGATATACAGTATCTGCCTGGCTGTGAATTTTATGAGAGCAGAATAGCGGTGATTTAGACTTTCTAATGCCATGAGTCAGTAATAACACTTACACATCAGCCCCGCGGCACACAGCACCGTCAGCCTGATCCGCCTCCATGACGTCTTCCGTCTCCGGAGCCGTTGGAGAACACAGAGCAGGAATCCACTACTCGAGCCAAGACGGTGGCAGCATGGGAGTGTGAATGTAGATCGGTGACTCATTCGGCTGTTTTCTGTCCGACTGTGATGATAGACCCAAGAGGCAGACTCACAAATACACTGAGTAAACATACAGAGAGGTGGGAAAAGCAGCCTAAACCCAGTCTCAAATGAAAGGATCGTTACCTTATCGTTATAACAGCCTGTGTAGAAGTAAAATTATCAGTGCAAGAAAGAGTTGAGTGGTAGCAGCTCAACAACAACTCCTCAAATGTTGCCAAGATGTAAACACAGATCATTCAGAGTTCTTCAGTGTGAAATGCTCCATTCTGGAGAAGCTTCCTGTACTGTTCACAGTGGTGGTGATGGGAACCAGACATCTGAAGAGTTTAATGTTCCTGAAAGCTCCTTCACAGAGAGTTATTACATGAAATGGTGATGGATATGCTGTCTGATGCTCTTTAGCATACTCTTGAAATAACGGTTTAACCTGAAACATATGTCCATTCATAGCAGAGGGGTACATGCATGGCAAAACAGTCCTCCAGGAGAGCGTATTCTTTCAGATATACCACTATTGACCATTATCACCTTAACATATCAGAACTCAGAATGTAGGTTCAGGTGGTGGTTTAGGATATGAAATAAATTGGCGCTATTTGAGTGGTAGGCATTTGGTTCCTATCACCACGACTGTTATTGCCATTGTTACTATGTAGAAAGTTTGAAAGATCAGTCAGATTCCTCTATGTAGGAACAGTTTGCAAGATGATGCAATCTGAAGAATTTGTAATCCAAACAGTAGGGGGCAACATATCACCATAAAATGCACAGACCCTCCTCCTTGGTCTTCAGTTCGTACCAGTCTAGAAGAAACACTGTGAGTTCAGCATCAGACTTCATCCCTTTACTCTCCAAGAGCATTTCCACTCCACTCCAATGCTAACTCTTGCTTTGTTTATATTTTCATCACCCATTTTCTTTGCTGCTAAACGTGGGTTTCTTGATACAACTGGGCAGCGATGGTCCCTTCCCAAGAGCTTCATCTATTGTTGAGTTTACTCTACCTTTCACTGGCTATCCGTCCTTAAATGATCTAACCAGAAGCAGCACCTTCAACATGACTGATAAGAGATTAGAATACACCATCCGGGCAGCAGCGCTACTTCTTCATCCTCTCATGCAGCACTTTGATTCAGTGCTGCAGTTTCTCCACTATTGCCTCTTGTGGTACAAAGTTGTATTACAAGACGAGATGGGCCGGGACTAGCTGGTTAGCATGCTAACTTCAGTAGTTATCTCTGCAAAATCATATGTAGACGTCTTTGACACACAGTTAAATCTGTTATTTCTTCATATAATTGATCATTTGATTTAATTTTGGGATGTTTAAAACTAAAACTGGTATGTATCGCTCCTTTAAGTACTTATATAACTGCAGTAGAACTCCAACATCTATCAGCACAGGTGCTGATGTTTGTTAGGCTCTATTTTCCTACTTTTGGATTCTTTTTGTCTGAAGTAAAATGCTAAGGATCCATCGTGAGAGGTGAGAAGCACACCAAAGCAGCCCAGGAATGAATGAACTTAAACCATAAACTAAGGAATCAGAATAGGAATTAAATCTTAGTGTTTAAAATGTAACCGAGCAAAAATTAGATTCCCTTCTACAAAAGTGGACATCAAAGGCAAATGAGTAAAAGGACAGGAGTTCCCAAAACTGGAGTTCTATACTACTGAGAAAATGGGCCTTTTGACAACCACCTGGAAAACTGGGTAGATCACCAAAACCGAGACAGCACTTTCATTTTTGATAGAGAGAGGAGAACATCAAGCTTACCTCTTGTTTTAGATCTGACAACATCCACAAGTGTTTCCGTCCATCCTTCCTCTGTGACAAGACACCTCAACGCTATGGGTCTGAAAGGATGTGTAGTGGCTCAAGAAGCTCCTCACTAAGAAATAGAGATGGACACATCCAACAAAGAAGTTGCTGATATTCTCAGAACAACGGGCTGGCCACCCCAGAGTCCAGACCTCAACACCACTGAATGTAGGATGGTGACAAGCAGAAAATGCAACCAGCATCTAAGACTGAACTTTGGAGGTATGGAAAAACATCCCTGCAGAAAAGAATGGAAGCTGTAATAAACATAAACAGTGGACACTAAATGCTGAGAAAATGAATAATTTGTATTTAATGGTTTTGAATTTGACTGTGACTTGAATGAAAGCTGACTTTTCCACAGTACTACACACACATACACACACACACCAGACAGAAAACACACACAGTTAACAACCGCACACACTCTGACAGCGTAAACTGACCCGAGGACATTTCCTCACATGTTTGGTTTGTGCCAGCAACATGCGCAAACAAACAGCCCAGCGGCGGGGGGTGCTGCATTGCTCAGATTGAAATGAATGCACGCTAGTAAAAAGTATGACACCTCCAGACAGCCATTACAGCAGTCAGAGCCAAGGTCAGAGGAAACAGTAACGTGGCATTGTGTCATAGACAAGGTGAGAAACGCTTGAAGGCGTTTATGATGGAGGAGGTTGTAATTCATCATGCCCAGATCTGTTCATGCTACAGTGAATGGATGTATTCTAAGCCTGAGTGGTAGGTCAGAAATATAGCATCATGGTACTTATCATATCTTCAAAATTTCAAAAATTAAAATTTCTGTAATCGCTAACAAAACCCTTAACTCTGGGGAACGCTCAGCTTGGCAGTTATTTTTATTTGTATTTTTTCCCCTTTTATTAATTAAATCTTAATTGTTCTCTTAATTATTTTACCCTTGTTTGAGTATATTTCCCAGTTTATTCTGGGAAATCTTTCTTTCCATTAAATTTTCCAGATTAAAATCCATTTTAATTTCTTTTTCAACCCTTCAAGCTATAAATGCTGGGCTACACTGAAGAAAGCATTGGTACGGCATAATGAGTAACACCTCAGCCTCCCGTGCTGTAGACTGGGCAGGCACCCTACACTACACCAGTAAGAGTCCTTGGGCAAGACTCCTAACACTACCTTCACCTACCTGTGTGGGAAAGGATAGAAATTGTAAGTCGCTCTGGAGAAGACCATCTGCCAAATACTGAAAATGCAAAATAAGGGTCGCCCTCAATGTATTTTCATTTGAAAATAAAGGTTGATTGATTGATTGATATATTGGATATATTGTATATATGTGCTCCAGAGGAACAAGATTAACCTTATTAAAAAGAAAACAGAGATTAGATTAGGGTACGTGTGGCTTTAGATTTTACAGTGTATAGCAGTGAACATTTCCGGGAAGCAATCCCCTGCCATGTATCTCACATGGAAAGACCCTTTGACCCCAGCTTGGCCCCAAATTGCAGCTTTTCTTTCAGCTCAAGCCACCAGATGGTGGCAGTGCACCACAGTTTAAAGCACCAGCCTCAGTTTCTCCACAGCACCTTGGTGAGAACCTGTAGTCCAAATTTACAGTTTGGACTAGACAGAGTAAGTAAAGACGGAATAATAGAGGGGGAAACCGAGACCATAACACTGAACACCACACCTGCTCATCATCACGTTGTGACACTCCTTCAGACATATTTGCACAGCAGATGTGAATCTCAGTGTGAATTCCTTCATTTAAGACTAATAAATGTTAGACAGGCACTGAAATCTTGGCCACAGAAAATGTCCATATGAAAATGTAACAAAACTGTAAAAAAACATTAACTTAAAGAGAAAAAGAGACAGAAATGTCAAAAAAAAACAGATATGCTTACAACAGAGTGTCAGAATCTTTTGCTTCAGAAACTATTTCAGTCCTTTAAAGTCTTCACTGATAAAAAAAAATATTTGACGAGTTTTTTGTTTGGGGCATTGATTTTAATTTTAATTACATTAGCTTAGCATAGACAGCTTTAGCATAAAATTAGACCATTTGGTAGATTCAATTCAATTCAATTCAACTTTATTGTCATTATACCACTACAGGGTTGCACAGTATAACGAAACACAGTCAGGCTCCTTCTCCAGTGCAGTTACAAGAATATGTGTATAAATATATATATATATATAGTGTAGTGCAAATAGACAAATAAGGACAAATAGACAAAGACAATGTGTGCAAACAGTACAGTATGTGTGCAAGACATGTGCAAAGTGTAAGAGCAGTAAAAATCAGTTAAGTGAGTTAAGTTAAGTAAGTCAAATAAGATCATCTTATTTGACCCTTTTTAGGCTTCCTTTTGTCATATAAAGTTACACAATTCTGTTCATCAAAACGTCTGAAACTATAATATGCCTGTAAAATAAGCTTACCTTTGAAAATATCAAAACAATCCATATGTGCGGAGTAAGTTACTTGTTGCTTGCTTCCTCCACGGAGGAGAACATTAAAGGCATATCTATTGAAAGACTCAGTGACCTGAGCCTGTTTTTTAGTCTAACATACCTCTGCCGTTACAGGGTTTAGGATAAAAAAAGGGATGTTTGTTTCCCTCACTTCTCTGTATTCCTTAAGCTGGACATACGTCTTTTCAAATCTTAATAGTTTTAAAAAAACAGAGAACATTACAAACGTAACCTTAGTCTGTCTCAGGATCTCTTGTCTTTTTGTCGTCAGGCCGTTCACACTGTACAACACGGCGAAGAGACAGTACAACACACATGACGAGCCTCAGCTGTGAATAAGAACTCAGACTCCCAGATCTCCTCAGATATCATGTGATGCAACAAAGCTAAACATCCTGGACCAGACCTGTTTGTGCTTTTATGCTTGGTGAAATTGACCAGCATACCAGCATCCAAAACACATCATATGTTGGTTTTGCTGGTGGCCCGCATATTAACTTTCATTGCTGCTGACCTGCATACCACGTCTTTTGTCTTCTCCACGGTTCTAGCTCTCTGATTGGTTGTTGCTTGAATCAATCATTGAGTACTTCTCTGACCTTCTCATACCACAGGACTCATGAATGTACAGAGTCATAAATATCACTTCAGAACTCATTTGGTGAGCTAAAGATTGACTCGTTTCCCATCTTGCACTACCAGATCATCCGAGCTGTCATTCACTTCTGACCAAGCTCTTGACTTCAGATTGTGGAAATGTATTGCAAGGGCCAAATTGGGGCTAAAATCGACAAAAACATCATGTAGTGTGAGCCCAGCCTTACTGTAGAGTCGATCACACAGTCTGAGCGCTAGGAGATCAACAGTGCAAAAATCACGCACCCTGTGGTTCAGCGGTTTCCACTGAAACTTGACTGTCATGGAGTGACTCACAATGGCAGGGGGTCATCTTCAGTGTCGAGTCCCGCTTTTGTCCTGGTGGAGACGACCAACGAATCCGTGTGTGGAGACACCGTGGTCAGCACCAAGATAAACGGTTTGCTGTCACGTGTCACACGTCCAGAAGGCCTGGTATCACTCCACCTCCACCCCCACCGCACAATCTGCAGGAGCTGTGTGAGAATATTCAAGCTGCATGGGAAGGGTTATCACAGGACACCATTAGGAACCTCTACAACTCCATACTGAGACATCTGGTATGTTGTGTTAGCCATACTGAGAGACACTACTTCTGTATGTGTAGCTCAATAAATATTGTCCATATCAGTCTAAATTTATCATCATTTATTGTTCCTGGTAACCTTTATCTTCCTTCCCAAAGGCACTGCAACCCCACACTTCCTTCCAGGTGCAGCTATTATTTTGATGATGAGGGTATATCCAAAAATCAATGGTATTCTTTGCATTAGACAACCAACCATTCCTTATTGTGGAGGACATAGGGCCTACATTGTAACTGTAGTAAGCTTTTATTTACAGTACAATTAGCTTTTTTGTACAGAATTTTGGTTTCCCTCTCTGCTAAAAGGACACATCAGCATTCATATCCGAAAGGCACATCCACTTGATGAGTGTCTGCAGTGGACATCACTCATTTCCCTGTCCTCTGCCCATGAACACTTGTGTCAGCCGGACACAGGCTGCCATTCTTCATGCTGATCTTGCGGATGTGTGGAGCCGTGGGGTGACAAAGCTGCTTCTTGAAGAGAGCTGGAGCCCCACTGTGTTCAGCTCCACTGTCAGTCACCGTGTTCTGCAGAGGAGCTCCTCCCTTCGCCAAGCAAGCTGCTCATCAGCCAAGCAGACCAACATGTAAACCCTAAGCATCCAACACATTAAGAAAACACGCAGCAGGAAGGCTTTGTCCAGAGAGATAAAGGGGTTCCAATGATAAAACAGGTTAGGGATACCGTATTTGCAGGAAGCATCCTAATGTCCTGCAGAAGACACTGAAACTGGCTAGGACCAATCTGTAAGCAGCATGGCATTGCCAGCAGAGCAGCGTCACCTAGGGCAGTGGGATTAAGGGCCTTGCCTACCAGTAATACCCTGTTAGATCTGCGAGTTGAACCCCCAGCCTTCTAATTACTTCCTTAACTCTATTACCCCTGGACTGCTGGCCACCCCAGCTGCAGAAATTAGTCACCTTGTGTGTTTAAGGGTGGTCGTAGCTTCAGGGCTCCTGCAGATGGAGCTGCACAAGGATGGTGGAGCTATAAATATCTGCGGGGTGTGAGTGACGGAATCCATAGATTGAGAAGAGGTGGTACAGCGCAGTGAATGTCTTGTTCCATGTGTGAACATTTCAGAACCATAACATTCAATTTGCTGGTCTCTTATACACGATTGTTGATACAACTCAAGTTTTCTACCTGGCTAGTTAGCATGTTGTAGCATCCTGATAATGGCTCGTGCAACATGGAGGCTCATGGGAACGCACAGGACAGTAAGAGAGACTTTAAACCTTGCTGATAGTTGTGTCTGTTAGCTCAACTATGCATAAAGGTGTTGCAGGGGCTATTCTGTATTGGGCTGTGGGGTAGTTGGTCCAGCATTGGTGTTTACCACCCTGTAAAACTGTATGGTTAGAAGTGACCTGCCCACTATCCTGACTGTTCAGGAGCGCTGGGCACCAATTCTCTATTGCTGGCATGTTCAATAAAAGATCATTGGCTTAAAGCACTATGTTTCCCCTGTCTCCTTCCTTGTCCTTGCTTACGTCACATGCGCGGCCGAGTGTGAATCATTGGCATGTCTCATGATGTCAAACCTACCCACCAAGTTTCATTCCTGTCGGTTGATTCCTTCTGGGTGCAGCTATTTGCACAACCCCAGTGTACATTTGAAGTGGCGCAAAAAAGGAATTACGTACAACTCCAAGGATGCACTCAGATGCCCTGTTATTGCTAGAGCTGTTTCCAGCTCCGTGCTTGGACGTTCTTTACGTCCTCTCTGCCCCAATCTTTCTTGCTATTTCTTTCTTTCTCTCCCTCCTTTTGCTCTGGCCGGCTCCTCCGTGTTTTCAGTTGTGGAGAGTTTTCGAGGGGACGGTGAATTTGCCGAAATTAGCCCTCACGGAGTTTCCTTGCTCGCCCTTCTCTCCTCTCTCTCTGACTTGCCTGGGTCTGAACCTCCTTATTTCCNTGCTCGCCCTTCTCTCCTCTCTCTCTGACTTGCCTGGGTCTGAACCTCCTTATTTCCCCGGAGAGCCAACTCTTTTCAGACTAACAAAGCCCAAACAGAATTCCTACGGCCCCCCGACCCCAATCAAAACAAATCCCGAGCTCAATACACACACACACACACACACGCGATACAGTGCAGCCCCACCGGCCTGGTAAGCTAACGTCATCCTTCAGCCATTGTTTTGTAGTACGCAGACATTATTCCTTATGTCACTGAGGCATTACAGCCTTATTGTCCAAAATTGATATTCATTACACACTCGCCGGAAGGGCCTGGAAATGAATATTTATGGCATAGGCCTGTAAAGTGTCCTCAGGGACCTGAGAGGGTTTAATGTATATGAAATCACGGGGAAATAAAAAGCAAACAGCAGTATGTTTAGTCCTACATCACAAGGCAACACATGAATAAATGCATACATACAAATCAAACACGGCTTGCTCCTCGCGCAGGGGCCGCCAGGAGTATTAGGGCCTGAACGCCGAGCTCACGCTTCATCGTTTTGTTCCATGTTTGTGCAGAGGGAACCTGGGACCTCTTCGTTTACAAACAGAGTTCATGCTGGGAGATTTCTTGAAGAGATGCCATCCTCCCTACGCTTTCCGCATTGCATGCACATTCATCACCCCGCAGACTTGCGCTTTATTAGCAGGGCTTTTCTCCTCCATCAGGGACTTGCCTGAATGAATATTCAAGAAGGATTTAAAAACTTGAGCAACCCCACAAAAACCCCAGCCTCTTCAGGGAACCAGGCGTCTGAGGAACAGAAGGAGGGGTCCACAGGATGGAACAAGCGGCTTAAAAAAATCTGCTGTCTTCATTTACATGAAGGACGTACGAGTCTGCTGCTTGATCGTTATGCTCGCACCTGTAAGCACATGGCACCAAATCCATTGCGCATCAAGGCAAAGCGATGCAGATGAATAAATCAGAGTCATTAAGATGCACGGGCGGCCTCACGCAGAGCACAGTGTGCAAAGCGAGCCCTATGCGCTACTTCCACGCTAACTCGACTCCAGGTTCAACCCTTAAGGTATAAGCAATCATTATATCGTTATTCAACATAGTGAACACTAATCATTGCAGGAATCATTAGTCGTGCATGACATGTATACTTGATGTTGGTGTTCAGCGCACACAGGCATGTCAGATAGAGGGAGCATGCAGCTGAAATGACTCCAGCATTGCTTGAAATGTATCCAGCCTATTACTCACCCTATTACTGGCAAACCTCTTTTCATTAACACTTATAGAAGATCATGATCACAGTAGAGTTCCACCACCTACAGCTATGAGGGGATTGGTGCTGACCACCCTCAAACTTACAGATAGACTAAGCCTAGCCTAACAGTGCTGTGTATATGATGGATCTGTAAGGAAGGTGGACCTCATGCCCTATAAGGGGAAGTACCAGGTTGCTGTTCTAATAAAGCGCCCAGTGAGTGGAAGTAGAAGGTGGGCGTTTCTAATAAAGTGGCCAGTGAGTAGAAGTAGCAGGTGGGTGTTTTTGCTAAAGTGGCCAATGAATGGAAATAGAAGGTGGGTGTTTCTAATGGTGACCGGGAAGAGGAAGTACAAGGTCAGTGATTCTGGTGAAGAAGCCAGTGAGAGGAAATAGAAGGTAGACTTTCCCTATAAAGTGGCCAATGAAATATTATATATATATATGGAAATATAGGATAGGTGTTTCTAATAACGTGGCCAGTATGTGGAAGCAAAAGGTAGGTGTTTGTAATAAAGTAACCACTGACTGGATGTAGGAGTTAGGTGTTTCTAATAAAGTGGCCAGCAAGGAGAAGTACAAGGTCGGTGTTTGTAATAAAGTAACCACTGAGTGGATGTAAGAGTTAGGTGTTTCTAATAAAGTGGCCAACAAGTGGAAATACAAGGTCTGTGTTTGTAATAAAGTGGCCAGTTAGTGAAAGTATTATATAGGCATTTTTAATAAAGTGGCCACTCAGTGCAGGTAGAAGGTTAGGGGGGTTTCTAAAGTGAGCAGACTGTGTTTGGCTTTTCTGTGGTCAGACACTGACCAATGATGAACGGAAGAATACAAGAAAGGTGGTTCTGATGAAGTGGACCAGTCACGTCCAACGACTACTAGAGCTCGTCCTTCAATTTGAACAATAAATGTCTAAACTTGGTCAAAACATGAGGAAACCTGTCTCAATGATAATGCTAGCTGCTAGCATCTCTATGGCTTCTCTAAAGCTAACGGTAACTTGACTTAGCAAACATTAATTGGCCACTCTAGTAACCCACTGATTGGGCTGCTGCTCATATTCAGTCAGAGATATATCTAGGACCTTCAGAAGGCCTAGAGTAAAGTTGTTCCCGTCCACTGTAAATCAATACGTGATCGTTTGATTCTACTGTCAGTTTATAATTATGCTTTTGGTTAAGCTGACACATTAAGAGTTCTCTTCAGCTCTTGAAGTCCTAACCAACTGCATCGGTTCTAGATACACCAGAGGAATAAACCCTGATTGGCCAATTTCATACCAATAATTATGTGTGTAATTGCATGAATAAAACTGTATTACTATAAGCTGTCCCACTGTAATGCATCTGTAACAGTAAATACATCACCAGCAGCTTCACTATTGTTACATGTATTATTAATGTGTAACTACACAGTTATTAGAGACTAAAAAGTGGGACCAGTAATTGTTCCTATAGAAACCCATCATGGGAAATTAACCAGCACCAAAGAGAGACAGAGTTCTCCGTTTGATTTATGGTTCTTGCCTGACAGCTGGGGAAAAAAACAATGAATTGCCAGAGACAAAAAGAGAAAAGGTTCAGTGTCCTAGAAAGATACTGACGGTGGGCTATGAGAGCTAATGAATCCTTCTACTGTTAGTATGCAAACCGTTCTCATTTAGACAGACTCGGAGCCATTAGCCAGGCCGCTCTGAACCACGGTAGAATAATCAAAGTTCCATTAATCTACATATGCTGCATGACTCTACTGGGTGGGTACAAGCCTACAGCTTGCTATTACTGCAGTATATACTATTCCTAATTGGTGGTTTGTTTAAATGCTGGAGAACATTCAGAACCCCTCAGCTGAATGAATGCCCTTATAGACCTTATAGGTCCAATCAGCAGACCTACTCACAACACAATCACAGGGAAGTTATGTAATATATAATATTCATATTGTTATTATTGTGCTATTGTTTGTAAGCCAGTGCCAACCAGTGGAGGCTGGATTTGCCTTTTCGTCCAGTCCTCCTCTTGCTCTTAAGGAGTTTTTCTCTTTGAGTCTTGGAGTGGTTTATCCTCTTGCTCTTATGCTCATGGAACCTCTCAGGGTTTTCTTCTTCATGTTCTTAGTGAGTTGTTCTTCTTCAGCCTTGGTTCATCTCAGTGGCTCTTCCATATGCTCTTAGAAAGTTTTTCCAGATGAATTCTGGTTCCTCTCTGTGTTTTTCTTAGAAAGACTCAAGAGAAAGGAGTGAAGGAAGGCATTTTTTAAACCTCCATAATATTTTAAAATTTGAAAGATTCACAAGTATCAAAGAGTCCTCGGTGTAGGCCCCATCCTCAGCCAAGGTCTCCAAGTGTTTTTCCTGTTGGGTCTTGGCTCCACGTCAGGATCAGACTACCATACCATACCTTCTTTCCTGATAGTCACTATGTCAGATTAGGCAATCATGCCATAAATCCATGCGGTATTTTGGTTGGGAGATTGGCAACACTACACATCTGATGCCAACCAATTATCATTCATGTCCTTGTGTGAGGTCATAGGTGCTGAGGGAATAATTTGGAAATCATTATAATATATAATATAATATAACAATATATAATTGTTAATACCTTAGACATAAGGGCACAATTCTATTCTTTGTAGTGAGGTTTTTCCAGGATGGAAACGTTCAGCATAAACTAGGGAAGGCCAAGGGAAGTGTTTATAATGCGTAAGGCTAAGAGCAGTGTTCAGTTTACACCCCAGGACAAAAAGCAGGAAATGACAACTTAATTTACAGTTGTAAGACATCAGGTTGGGGGAAATACGTGAAATACGGACATTCTGGTTGAAGACATGGGGTTTAAAACCACATTCAGTGTATGCATTTGTGGAGTGACACTTGGGATAATGGTTTTAATACCTAATTTGGAAATGTATAGAAAAGCAGGAGGGGCATTACATCACCTCCTGAACACTGTACGGAAGCTCTGTGGTCTATCGGTGCCATTGAATTCAATCCGCCCAGGAGAACTCTTTTCAGCATACACCTGACAATAAAGCTTGGAGCCTTTTCTCTATAATCCAGAAGCCAGCGTCTGGTGTTTTTGGTTAAGAGTCAGTTTATTTTCTGGAAACAGAGGAGTTTTATTTTGATGTCTGGCTTGGTCAGTTGGAATCACTTAGGCATGACAGTCCTAAGGGAGTAAGGGCCAAGAAACTGTCAGTCATGGGTACAGGGGCACTGCGTGTGATGCTGGAGGTTTTGTGCTCCAAAAATAAAAATAAAAAATAAAAATCTTTTAAGGGAAGCTTTTAACAGGTGTCACGCAGAGGACAGTATGGGCTGTTTACCCTTCAAAGAGAACTTGAGGTAACACATCTGTTAACATGTCCAAAACAGTATCACTTTCACAGAAGTGGTTTTAACTGCAGCTATAGTGAGCTACTATTAGCAATTATCCATTAGTATTTACTAATGTATTAGTATGTACCATGTTTGTGATGCTGCTTTGTGTTGTAGCGGTTAAATTCTCAGCAGATGTTACTTGTGATCTGTGGCTCATTGTTCCACCAACCAGCTGCCACAAGGACCTCCAGCTCTCTCTTTGCCATGTGTGCGTGTGAACACTCTGTCCTCCTATTGGTCCATGCCAAGTTCCTCGTTCCTGACACTCATATCCAGTACCAACCTCATAAAAATTGGGCTGAAATCATGTAGCCTGATGTTGGCATAAGTCATCGTTCCTCTAGAGGTTTCTTCTTCATGCCCTTAGGGTTCTTTTCTGGATCACTGCCCCCCCTGTTGGCTTGTTCACTGAGAAATTGAACCCACATTCCTGCTTCATGATTATTCCCACTAAACAACTACATTCATCGTCAAAACAATAGCTGCATCCAGAAGGAAGTGTGGGATTGCAGTGCTATTGGGAAGGAACATAAAGGTTACCAGGAACAATAAATGATGATCCATTTAGACTGATGTGGGTAATATTTATTGAGCTACACATACAGAAGTAGTGTCTCTCAGTATGGCTAACACATGTCAGACATCTCAGCATGGAGTTGTAGAGGTTCCTAATGGTGTCCTGTGATAATCCATCCCATGCAGCTTGAATATTCTCACACAGCTCCTGCAGACTGTGCGGTAGGGGCAGAGGTGGAGTGACACCAGACCTTCTGGACATGTGGCGTGTGATTAACAAACTGTTCATCTTGGTGCTGACCACGGTGCCTCCACACACAGATTTGTTGTGGAGTCTCCACCAAGACAAAAGTCTAACTTGTCACTGAAGATGACCTACTGCCATTCTGAGTCACCCCATGACAGTCTGACACGACACCATTGCAGTGTTTGTCAATGTTATGTGATTAAGGGCAGTCGTCGTAACAGTCTATCTGCATTGTGCAGCCATCTGCCAAGGTGCTGGCACTAACAGGAAAATGTCCACAATTGTGGCTGTTTGGTCAGTCAGGTACAGTGATGAGTCCCGTCCTTGATTATGTCACATGTATGGCCAAGTGTGAAACTTGAATCATTCGTATGTGTCAGGATGTCAAACCTACCCACCAAGTTTCATTCCTGTCGGTTAATTCCTTCTGGGTGCAGCTATTTGTGCAACTATTCTTTTGATGATGGCTGGAGATTTGAATTAACCTGATTTAATTAATGTGCCTAATTGTGTTGTACTCTGCTCGAGAAAAGTTCTGGGAAACTACTCCAGAACTTTCAAATGTCAGCCTAGGTTATAGCAGTGAGTCATACTGATGTTTGCACACGTCTCCAGACATACTCCTGCTTCGTATTCCGTTGGAAAAGACAAGAAATCCCAGAATTAGGTTTTGCTCATTTTCAAAAACAAAAAAGTCCCACGTCCTCGATAAGAACATTACTCACAAAGCTCGGAACAGGTGACCCCAAGGAAATATGAAAATAAGGACGTATTAGATTTGTTTCAGCACCAAGGACAGCTCTTGAAAACAAATGGGAAATGATCTGTTATAGACCAAGTATCTGAGATGAAATAAAATGAGTGTATACCATGAGAGTTTGTGCTGGTGCTGTAGTCTAATGGAGGTACGTTTATACCCAACTGCAGCTTCACATAATAATGCCATTATCCATGCAGAGTTGATGTGGGGCATCACCTCACTTTACCTTCACTCGCAAACTTGTACAATTCACACATGCCAAAATAGGAGACAAACAAACACTGATTAAGGGCCTTCACACATTTTTCCGCTCTAAAAATATCAGAGCTGAGAACTGCTAACTTGTGTTTACTCCCCAAAGAAACACCTCGCTGTGAGAATGTGCTAATCAAAAACTATATCACTGCTTCACACAGGCAAATAAGCTCTTAAATATTCATAAAACCCAGCACATCTGCACCGCTCGGCATTACCGTTTCCCTGATGGTGCCCAAATCAAACTCTGGCCGAAAAACAGAATGGAACAGGAGTGGCTCATTCATGGGGCTCAAATGACATTATACCAATGAGACCCTAAAGTGTGCTTATTTGAGTTTTATTTTTGCTTTGTTGATCTTTATATTTAAAAAATACAGGTTTCTAAAAGGTTCTGACCACCCCAGAATCCCAATCTCAATATCACTGAGCATGTCTTGGATTTGTAAGAAGCAGGAAAGCATCCAACTTCCAAGATTGAACTTTGGAAGTGTGCAAAATATCCCTAGAGTGTAAAACTGTAAGAGCAACAAAAAGAATGGAAGCTGAAATTGCGGCTTGAACAAGTGGACATAAAACTGCTATTATATGTGAGGTGGTAGTAACTTCAGGCTTCTGCAGATGGCGCTGAAAGAGGATGACTGGGCTATAAATACTGTACCTGTGGGGTGTGAGTGACGGATTCATAGATTGAGAAGAGGTGCTACAGTACAGTGAATGTCTCGTTCCATGTGTGGAAAATGGCTCCAAAGCAGATGTTAATGATTGGCTAAAAGGAGTGACTGCATTTGGACATGACAAAAGCCATAGTGTGAAGGAAGTAGCTGAATCTGCAGGTGTATGGAAGCGTACGGTCATACGGGTCTACCAGCAGTGGCTAAAATCCCAGTCTACAGAAAATTCTTCTCAAAATTGTGCCAGGCAAGGCATCCACCAAATCTGGCCCGACTGCCCGATTCTTTGATGTAAGAGTGTCTGAACATTGATGTGGCCTACATCCAGAAACTTGTCTAGTACATGCCAAATCCAATCACAGCTGTTATTGGTGCTTGTGGAGGTATTACACTATTAGGTACGTTTCAGTCACAGGGGTCTTTTTCTCTGGTGATCTTATGTTAGCAGCTTTTTTATCTTGACCCTTAAAGGTGAATAACTTGTGCTTATAATCATTTGGACTGGAAATTAAATAAATGGGTGGGTCTTTGACTTTTACACAACACAATACTGTACTCACCAACTTGAGGTGTGTTTCCTTAAACTTTACATTTTAGTGTTCCTAAGTGGTTATTTAATTGGGCTTATAGTTCTGGGATGAATGGTTTATAGGTATAGCACCTTTACCATTGTGCCTATGTACCATTACCATTCGCTCAGGCAGTCTACTGCTCAAAGATGACCCTTAAAGCTTCATGTTGACTAGTCACTGATCATGTGATTATGACACTAACAACATGATGATAACAGGTGAGAAGACTAGTGTCTGATTTCCTGAAGGATAGCAATGCGTTCCTGAGACCTCACCGTATAAAGGGCATGTTCTTTTTTGGCCACAAACACTTCTTTGGTTTTGGGCCACTTGTATCTGCTGTGTGAATGTAGCCGCCCAAAAACGTGAATTATTCTTAATTTACATTTACTTAGTACACTTCCTTGCACTCATGATTAATGTATTGACAGTGTGCTGTTTCCAATATACTAACTAGGTGCTCTGCATGCTAAGTACATATAAATATATATATTAAATGTATTATTATTGTATGTATTATTATTATTATTATTAAAAATGTATTTAAATTGAACTAATTGAACTTAACTGTACTATTTTGAGACACCATTAAGATTCACTTTAAAGATACTTATGTGCATATTAAGTACATATTAAAATATAAGTCTAGTGCTTTCAAATATACTTTAATGTACTAGATATATAATATTTTTTACCTGGGGGTGCAAAGTAGCATACTTTTTTTAAACACACTGAAGTACTACTATGAAATTATTGCATATTCAGTATACAGTACATAGAAATGTACTTGCTGATATTAAAGTACATTTCTAGTATAATATAATTTTTACCTGGGTTTACAGCTTTCACCTGCAATTATTTCTCAACAGTAGCTTGCTAAAAAAAAAAAGCAGAGAAATTGTGTGAAAGATTAAAATTTCACACTCGTTTCTGTAAGTAGAAGAAAATGTTGTTTTATTGGCATTTGAATTTGATGAAAGTGTATTGCTGTGTCTTGTTTTGCAAAAGGACAAAACATGCTGTAGGTTTTTGCCCTTGAACCTAACAGAAATCACGGGTCAATGTAATTCATGGCTCACCAAGCATAACCGCAGTGTAATAATGGCACCACTTGTGACTTGGTCAAGAGTTTTGGAGGTCCCAGAAGCATCACCCGTACCAACTTTGTTTCCAGGTTCCCAGAGGGTGCTCAGAATTTATTAAAGTTTCACACTTAGAATTATTTAATAAAACTGAAAAGAACATATTAGCATAATTTGCTAATCAGCATGTTAATTAGCATGCTCTAATAATTCCTTTGGCTCTCATTTGACCTCTCCACACCTAGAAAGAAGCAGGATCGCCTGCATTATAGTTTCCTTCCTATAATGTCATCACGACAGATAAATAAACATTCAGCTGTTGCAATGTCCGTTATCCTTATGTGCATCAGCAGTCTCTTATGATGTGGTGTATAAAAACATGGTGGTCTGTGTCTTGGTGATGTGTTAGGGTTACCTGAAGTCATCACATGTAACCACCACCTGGGATTCCATAGCAGTTGCCAGGCATCATCTCAGCAACCACCTGGGACTTTACTGCAATGACTTTGTCAAGCCAACTTGTAAGTATACCTGTAAGTACAGCAGAAGTAGTAACCCTTGTGAGCGTGGAAAAGTTCTCATTCGCAGGTGCAACCAAACTGCATCTTTTTGAAGAGCCATTCATTGAAAGCTTCTTTAGTGAAGCAGTTGTGGCTGCTCTTTGACATCACTTCACAGAACCCATTTTAGCTCCCTTAAAGAGTATTGCAGAGCCATACCGGACCATAGTTCAGGCTTGTGGACTCTATAACTCAATGTCCAGGTAAATTCTTTCTCTTCGAGAGGGATACTGGATCCCGCTGAGGATGGACTTTGATACAGAAGCCAGACAAAAGATCCAGACACGTTGTAATTAATACCTGAGACAAAGCGGCTTCCGGACAGCGTCCCGGTGGAGCTCCACCTGGCTGAGATGCACACCACAGCATTCGGCAGACGCTTAGGGTCTAATTACAGATGAGACACATTCATTAACAGCCCAAATCCCTGCCATATGGGTCCTTTTTCCAGGCCATTCCAGGCCACACGGTCCAACCCCAAGAGCTAGGAGGCAGCGGCGGCGGCCCCCACTCTGTGAGCAACAAATTGGACTGTTCTCAGAAGTGCTATCTAAATGCAAACACCGAGCACCTCTCCAGAATATTAAACGCCCATCTCGGGTCTTCGTTAAGTGAGCGATGTAATTTAGTGGGGTATTTTTCCATGGACCTGGGCTTAATTATTCCCATTCTCATTCTCCCTGTAGCCTCTGTTTTTTTAATGGATTGATTTTTCCTGCGAGATTGCTGCAGCAGAAATGCTCCACAAGAAGCGAGGAGATCACTGGCCTTTTCTCTGCTTTCAGGAGAACGAGAGATAACCAGAATAGACTGCTTCTCCAGGCCGGGCTTTTCTATAGCTTCCTAATGAGCTTATTTGTTAAACATGGGTTTCGTTTTCTGCAATGGAGGAGCTTTTGTTGCATCACTGCGGTTGCGCTAATGAGCAGACCTGTTTGGAGAGCCAAGATCTGAACTGTTCCTACCAAAAGCAAACAATATTGAACAATGATCCAGCAAAGCAGTGCACATAACAAGCCAGGCACCGTGGTCCACCGTGGTGCCGAGGCATGATGAAGGCATTAAGGAGCAGATAGAAATCGAGTTCAAGTCTGTATTTTATGTGTTTCTAAAAATGGCAGGGTTTTTTTTAAGCTGGTACAACTGAAAGCCAGAGAGCAGTTGAAATCCCGGAGAAGGCATTGGCCTGACGGAATTACTCTTTAAACCGAGTTAATGTCAGCAGAGATAGATTACTTCAGCTGGCTTCAGTGGACCAAAAGCAATATTTCCTGAAAGTCAAGGACAACATGTGAATTAACTTAGGGAGCAATGAAACTTCAGTTTTCAGTGATAGAGAGAATACGTAAACACGGTTTGTTGTTCAGGTTTCGCTGATAATGCAGACTCACGTCGAACCAACATTAGATGTTGGACACAGCAGAGCTGCTGGAGTTATTAAACCCCTCAGTGTCACTGCTGGACTGAGAATAGTCCACCAACAAAAACTATCCGCCCAACACCGTCCTGTGACCACTGATGAAGAACTAGAGGAACACAAACTGTGTAGCAGCAGAAGAGCTATCAGCTCTGACTGCACATCTACAATACGTGGAATCAGGAGCGATGGAGGCGCATCAAGTTTCACCCTCACCGCTCTGTCAAGTCACAGTTCATGACTCTTTGGTGTTCACCATCTTCTAGCAGCAGTTGATGTTCATGGTTTTTACTGTGATAAACTGCTTACACTGGTCAATGTTTTCACTGGTAACAGTGACTGAGTTTCATTCTGTCAGGTGTGTTTCTCACGATCACTCTCACTCTAATAGTTACCGGTTATTCCATATTCAATATTGCATATAATGGTAAATCCTTATCCTTTTTTGTGCTTGTCTTGCTATCCAGCTTTAACCTTAGGAGGATGGGTTCCTCTTTTGAGTCGTGGTTCCTCTTGAGGTTTCTTCCTCTTGCTCTGAGGGAGTTTTTCCTTGCCACCGTTTTCCTTAGCTTGCTCATTGGGGGCTTGGACCTGGACTCTCGGTGAAGCTGCTTTGATACAACCTTTGTAAAAGATGCTATATAAATACATTACACTTGACTTTTGGATGCCAGCAGTTCCATCACTCTGGATTTTACATTGTCGTTGTTTGTTATGTTGTTGTGAGTGATGCAAAAGATACTCTGAAATCCGATTTGAGAGGCCACAGCATAAAGACACATCCCTAAAAATTAAAAGCAGTTTCCTATATGCCTTCAAATGTGATTTGGATCCAATTGGCAAAACTAGACTTCATCTGTTTTTTTTGCTGTCCAGACTATGTGAAAAATTAGTGTGGATACAATCTGGAAATGCCAAAAACTGGGCTGGCAGTCTGAACACACCCTTAGTGCTAAGATGCTTTTGGAAAACTTGGCCCAGCTCAACACATAGCTGCAGTATAATTAGGCTCTAAAGCCGCTATATGTAAGACTGGTTTGCAGAAATTCTGAAATATTGAGTCAGGAGACAAAAAAAAACCCCACTAAAATACAGTGTGCATGTGCTGCTGTGAGTCGCTTTGTAAAGGCTTGAAGTGCTAGTTTGAAAGTCAGAGATGTCAATTGGAGAGTTTTTTTTGGACGTCATGAATCTTTTTATGTGTTAGCATCACACACACGACTCAAAAAGTAGGTCCAGCTCGAAGTAAAATCAACATCATACTGACAAAGACCATAGTAGACCATTCACTCGTATCCTCAGAAGACTGGTCTCTCACCAAGTTTTGACTGAGTTCTCTTTGAATTCTCTTTCAGCTCATTTACAATGATTAAATTCATCAATTCAGGGAAGGGATCTGAAGGGCAATGCATGTTGCAAAATGTTCTTCTGGAAGTTAAGTGTGATCATACATTTCCACCAGAGAGGTCCCCAAATCCCCAGAACAAGCATACTAGAGTGAAATATTTACAGATTCACTGAAAACAGTACTGCGAAGAACGCTACATGTATGTCTGACAAGCTTCAAGTGTCACTGGATGAGCTAGTGTTAAACCCAGTTTTGTGTTCTGCCAGCCAGGCCCATGTTTGGGGGCAGAGCCAGCTCTGACCAATGTGATGCCATGGCCAAGATTTAACTGAAATGAAAATCCTGAATTACATCAGTTAATGACTAAAAGAAACTGAGTTTAATTCAGTGTTATAAGCAGGGCTGGCTAGCTAACTAGACTAAGATGGCAGTAAGTGTTTCCCTCAGGGCAGACAGTAGAAGGTTTGTGCAGCACGCTTACAAGAGAAAATGTATTTCTCAGAATTATGAACGTTATTTCCCCAAAACACCTTAATAGTCTTACCAACTCCTCCTATGAGATTTAGGGTGGGAGTAACAGACACTAGCAAACATTACTGAGGTAGCTAACTTTGCTCTGAACATCTGACAGTAACTATTACTGTGTGAAAGGTAAAGTATTCATTCATCACATTACATTACCTCTGTCTATTTGCCATTGTTTTCTTTTCTCTCCTGGGCTCCAGAGGGCTTCATCCTTTTCCACATATTAGCTGACACCTTCTGTGTTGTTAGGTAATCTGTGTGCTTACCAGTAATCACATTTTCACTGAATCATTCCCTCAGCCCTCACCACTACCACCACCACCACCACCACCACCTAGGGTGGCTACTTTCATAACCCCTAAAAGAAGGACATCATAAAGGGGGCGGAGGGGTCAGGCACAATACTAGAACAGAATTAAAATCATAACCTGTTTAACACACAAATGACTGCTTTACTCACCTAATTGGGTGGAATGGACGACATTCGTGTCAGACAGGAGCTTACTAATTGACTAGCATTTAGAGGGCTGACCTGCGGTTAGCCAGTAGACGAGTCACGATGTCACATGACCTTGTTAAACCAATGAAATGCAAGGCATGTATGTCGACATGGAGGTGAGCCGATGGCACACATAATATTGTTCGTGAGTGAACGTTGTAAATCTTGAAAAGAGGACTAATTGGCGTCCGTCCAGGCATTACGCCGAACAGAGGACAGGGAGTTGAAAAAACGGACGTGTGCCAGTGCACCCTGATGAATGGACAGCACCCCTAGCACTCGTCTATACAGCCTATACTGTACAACATGTGTCTGTTCATTTTGGCTAAAATATTCAGGTTTCACTGTGAAGGACTGGCGGCCTGTCCAGGGTGCTTCCTTCCTTCCGCCCAATGAGCCCCAGAAGGATAAGCGGCTTAGAAGATGAATGAATGAATGAATGGATGAATGAATGAATGAATGTTCAGCTAACCCTGCTTTCCCTTAACGTCCGACACAGTTGAGGCAACATATTGTATTTTAGCATATGATTTACGCATTATGTCTCTGTGAGGGCTAAAGTACCCCCCAACCCCAATCTGCACTATTTCCACCATCTTTAATTTTAGAAGATATTCATACCATTCCTAAGCAGTGACAGTCACATCTCACAAAAGCAATGTCAACAGTGAGCATTGACATCAGTGAGAGCTGACGCTTGGCTGAGGAATGTTACCATCAAGCCAGACGTCTGAAATAGTGTCTGGTGGACGTCACTGTTTATAGTGAGAACAAATAATGTTCCTCACCTCACTGAGAGATGATGTTACAGTGTCAGATAATACAGCTTCGAAAGCTGATGGCCTTGAAAGAAACTATCCGTCTATATACTTATATTTTGTGCTGGCTGACCTTAGATATCATATCATTTGAAAAGGCATACACTCCATAAACTCCTACATTCAGGCCTACAGCCTTTATTGACTGCGCTGTTACAAAACACATCTTCCATTTTAGCCACTTCAGAGCACTTTCTCCGGGAGGAGGGGGGTGGGGGGATTAGACATAAAATATTAAGATATTGATGAATCTGTCTGCTCCCACAAAAGTGAGAGAGAGAGAAAGAGAGAGAGAGCGGGTGGAAAGAGAATGAAACCATAAATGTCATGTCTTATATTTGCCGTGCTAAATCGTCTTAAACCGCAGGCAGACGTTTTGAACACTTGCCCTTTTTCCATTTACGAAAAGTCAAGTTTCTCAAAACACTGAGAAAAGCATAAAACGCTTAGTCTCTCACATTCAGACAAAACGCTCCGATAATGCAATGTTTGTGGAAGAAGACGACGTCAATCACAATGTCTCCGAGCAATCAGCTCTACATTAATTGAGGTTGTGGTTTAACTTGACTTGTCTTCACTGCAGTTCCATCTTCCTGCAGGGGTCATGATGCTTGCTACTTCTTTGCCTATAATGAGTGGTGTCACAATGTGACACATGACTGTAATTCCAAGGCTTTTGGTGGTAACAAGTAATAGATTTAATGGCAATTTCAAAGTAAATAACACAATAATTACTATTACTGAAATATCAGTGGGTTGGAGTGTGTGTTCAGAAAAGGTAGGGCCACTGGTTGCAGGAAATTAACGGAACGTTACGCCACACCATGACTCCAGGCCTTCTGGTGCTGACCACTGTGCATCTCCACCAAGACAAGAGCAGGACTCGTCACTGAAGATGACCCGCTGCCATTCTGAGTCACTCCTTGACAGTCTGGTACGACATCATTGCAGGTGGCGTTGACATGGTGTTAAGGACAGTCGTCGTAACAGTCTGCGTGCATGTAGTCCTGCGTCGTGTAGCCGTCTGTCAATGGTGTTGGCACTAACAGGATGTCTCCTGGAGAGCATCACTGCTCGCTGAATGTCCGCAATCGTGGCTGTTGGGTCACTCTGCGCATGTTGGACAATCCATCAGTTCTCCCTCTCCGTGGTTCATGTAGGTCTTTCAGATCATTTATGTCGCTGGATGCTACCAACACAACAGCACAAGTCAGAATGGAAGGTATGTACAGCAGAACAACCTTATAAAGTCAGTCAGGTACAGAGATAAGGCACGTCCTTGCTTATGTCACATGCATGGCCCAATTGTACCCTTGTGGAGCCTCGTAGATCTTTGCCTCAGTGTACTTTAAACATGAAGTGTACAGCTTTGGACTGCATTTTTGACCTGCATCTCATCTCCTTACTTTGCATTTCTATTCTGCCATAATTCCCCTCTAAACTATTCATGCTGCTGAAGCAATTTACTTTGGCCGATTGATGCTACTGAACGCTATACGTTCGACCCAGGCAGAAAGAAGTCTGCAAGCTTGGACAAAGCCCTTAGACCACTGAGCAGAAAAGAACAGAAGAATAACAGTCCATTATATAATCACCTAAAAAAGGTCTACAAGCACATCAGAGGAAGGGAACCACAGACCAGAGAGCTGCTTTTGGCTAGATATGGTGAAAACACCTGCTGGACTGATTTCAGAGTGAGTGAAAGTAGAAGCTATGTGTTTCCAAGAAAGTGGCCAGGGAGAGGAAGTAGAAGGGAGGTGTTTCTAATAAAGTGGTCATTGAGTGTAAGCAAAATGTAGGTGTTTCTAATAAAGTGGCCAGTGAGTGGAAGTAGAAAGTAGGTGTTTCTAATAAAGTGGCTGGTGAGTGGAAGTAGAAGGTAGGTGTTTCTTATAAAGCGGCCAGTGAGTGGAAGTAGAAGGTAGGTGTTTCTAATAAAGTGGCCGGTGAGTGGAAGTAGAAGGTAGGTGTTTCTAATAAAGTGGCCGGTTAGTGTAAGCAAAAGGTAGGTCTTTCTAATAAAGTGGCCGGTTAGTGAAGTAGAAGGTAGGTGTTTCTAATAAAGTGGCTGGTGAGTGGAAGTAGAAGGTAGGTGTTTCTAATAAAGTGGCCAGTGAGTGGAAGTAGAAGGTAGGTGTTTCTAATAAAGTAGCCAGTTAGTGTAAGCAACAGGTAGGTCTTTCTAATAAAGTGGCCGGTGAGTGAAGTAGAAGGTAGGTGTTTCTAATAAAGTGGCCGGTGAGTGAAGTAGAAGGTAGGTGTTTCTAATAAAGTGGCCGGTGAGTGAAGTAAAATCTCATGAAAGACTGTAGACAGAAAACGCGAGCCATGTGGCAGATCTGTGGCAGATGTGGAGTGTATTTTTTAACAGTTCACCCAGAATTGATCTCTCCCCCACCTTTATGTTAATAAACCAAGCATGACATATTGGTTACTCCATTACTTCACACGGCTGGCAGAGCAAGCTTGGTGGCCTGTTAATTAGAACGGCAGAGCAAAATCCGAATCGTTAAAGCAAGACAGCATGCCACCTTGAGGGATGATTAGCCTTTCCATGCCATTAAACGCTAATCTCCCTGGCTGTTAGTGAGCAAAATGTCTCCAATTATACACGGCAGGTCACCGAGAACAGACATCACTAATATCTATGCGCCCGTATCTGATGAGGAATCAGTTGTGCTTTGAGAGGTCTGTGGTGACGATTCAGTTTCAGTGTTTAAATATTCCACCAGCCATGAAGCACTTCTACTCCTGGTGGTTGTTCTCTAACAAATCAGTTCTTATATGTAAAAGAGTACATCCTGTTCATCGATTCCAGTCTCAGTTAAAATACATACCTGCAGTAGAACTACTTCAACAAAAGCCTTTTAAAATGCTGTCTACAGTTACGAACACAGAGTTGTTGCTTTATTAGAAGAACCTTGTACCTACAGTACTACAAAGAAGTCCACCCGTCATGTATTTAGTATTCAGTCAAAGAGAATCTGTAGGGACATTTTTCCATACCTGGATTGGATTTTATGCTTCTCACCATCCAAATATTCCCAAACACTGTCAGCAGTCTTGAGGTCTGGACTCTGGAGTGGTCACTCCATTGTTCTGAGAACACCTGCAGTCTCCTTTTCTCAGTGAGGAGCTTCTTGAACAGCTCCACATCCTTTCAGACCCATAGCATTGAGGTGTCTCCTCACAGTGGAAGGATGGACAGAAACACCTGTAGATGTTTTCAGCTCTGAAGCAAGAGTGCATTTCTCAAAGATGAGAGCTTTAAGTGCTGCTTATCTGATGGGGGCAGTGTTGGTGGGTCTGCCAGGTCTTCCAGGTTGTTAGGAGTCCTATCTTCTCTGTAGGTTTGAAAATGCTCATGCACAATGAGTATATCTAACAGTTCTTGTATCTGATCTCCTCATAAATGATAAATGAAGTGTGGCTTTTTGCACAGTACTGTACACCCGTTGGCCATCTTATCAGAAACCCACCATATACAGTAAGTGCACTTTGCAGACTGTAGCATGTGTCTTGCCCCTCAAAGAAAAGAGGCCACCATACATGAGGCTACAAGGTAGTACAGCAAAGCTTCACGTGAAGCCAGTAGATTTGAGCAGCTGACACATTTGACACTGTCCTCTACAGTATTATCTAGAGTGTTATCTGGAGTCTCAGGGTGCATGGCTACTCACCAGGCACAGGAATAGACACTGACCTATCCGTGACAGCCGTGATACAGTATGTACCACTGATAATTTAGATCCTTATCATTTAAAAAGCATCCACTGGTCTCTTTATTAGAAACCCTTGGCTTGGATTTCCACTTTGCTGGTGTACAGTTGGACACTGTAGCCTGCTGATGTTAGCTGTCCTCTATCAGTGGCTAAATACACTCATCGTCAAATAAATAGCTGGACAAATAGGCAGGGACGTGCCTTGTTGCTGTACCTGACTGACCGAACAGCCACGATTGCAGACATTCAGCAAGCAATGATACCCTCCATGAGTCATCCTGTTAGTGCCAGCACCATTGGCAGGCGGCTACACGAAGCAGATCTACATGCCGTTAGGACCGTTAGGACGACTGTCCTTAACACCACGTCAATGCCGCCAAAGACTGCAGTGATGTCGTGCCACACTGTGATGTTCTTTACGGCGCAGTTGTTTGGGCAAAACTTCTTTAATTTTGAGCAGGCACCTCAACACAAGCCTTAACACAAGCTAAAAGAAGGCCCAGCACTTCAACATAGCATAAAATGGGAAGGTTGTTCGTTTGATTTGCTGGCATAACGTGCTACCACCCTGTATAATCCTTGGGCTAGGACAAATGCAACTGTTCCCACATGGTTTCTACACCATAGGACCTAAGTGTCCATTTCTGAGAATATGATAAACATGATTGCATTCCTTCATAACTTAGCAGCTTGATAAAACAGGGGCCCTATACAGCTATACTCCCTCAGATTTAGAGCCTATATGCGGTGCATGAATAACCGATGTGGCAGCATTTTCAGAGAAAGGATACAGCACCTTTCCTCATTTCCCCGTGCTCTCCACCATGCAGGCTGTGTCACACAGGAAGGTGAGCGGTCCATAATGAGCCAGACTCTAATGAGAACCAGCGCCCTGTTAGACCCTACGCCGTCTGAGTGCCCTCTCTGACGCCATGGACCCTTATTAGAGGATGAAATGTCACCCAGCTCCAGAGGATATGAAATGTGCACTGCACCGGCTTTCATTCCTCCGGCACTTTCGCTCCTCACCCTGACAAATTTTTTTTTTTACCTGGAATGAACTGTACTCTTAATACATACTGACCAGTGCTGAATGAGCTTTCATTGGTGCCATCCTCAAAATGAAAGATGGACACAATTATAGGTATAAAGAACGAAACCAAAGCACAAGGAGTAGAATACGCTGTGTTTGAGTTTTCAGCCATCCTTTTAGCCCAAATGATAGTCGGAGCCCCTTGAATGTCCTTCAGGAAGCAGACAAATCCGGATATAGAGGTCGACCACAGCCAAAGACAAACCCAATGAACACTGAGTCCCACCAGCAGGAAAAGCCAGACTTTTCTGTCTTAATTACATTTACATATTATGGTATTTTCCATTTGGGCAATTATTTGGGGCTACGGTTTTGACAAGCGAGCTTGTCAAAGTTAAAAAGAAGAAGCCAGCATGCAGATCCACTGCTGCGGTTAATTAAAGATATCCTCATTACAGTTCTGGCATTTCCATTGTAGAAGATAATCAGAGACTGTTTATGCTGTTTTGTCCCCTGGCCACTGCGAGGTAGCTCATAATTGTAGCTGTCAAGGTGACGAGGCACAAGCTAGCGGCTTCTTCGGCTCTTCTTTACTTTCTTATTCGTACTAATAACTGTTTGCATGCTAATAAGCATTAAGTCGTACGTGTTTCTGTCAAAAAGGCTGGCTTCACTGCCCACGGTGACCGCTCCCTCACCAACATAGACGTAGACTATGATTGGATACTGTTCCAATTAAACAGAAGCAGTATCACATTTTAGGATTTTCTTTGGCGCCACATTCTCCATTTAGCTGCACGACGTGTTGTTGTTGTTCATGCATTTGGTGAAGTCTGGGGAAATTGATGAGATCCTCTATCCTGTATCAATTACCCAGTCAAATCACAGATAAATGACATGACCAGACCTCCTCTGGACAAACTAGCCCAGCTTAAGCAGGGCTTTAAAAGTTGGTTTGGCATTTTCTGCTTTTCTTGATCCAACTGAACCCAAAAACAACCAAAAAAAACAAAACAAAACTATTTCCTTTTTCCTTTTTCTCAGTGACAGCTTCTTGGCAGCTGCACATTCCTTCAGAGCAGCTGGCATACTTGCTGGTATACCAGGTGGCTGTTAGGAGTCTCATTTTCTCACATTCTTGAACTTTTCGTTTTTCTTTTGGAAACCTCTGTTTTTTTCACTTTCTTTTATTTCTTCCTTTCCTTAAGATGAATATCTTATATCAAATATCCTCAGAATATATACTGAAAAAAAACAATAACTTTAAATATTTAAATATTTTTTTCCAATACACTTTTTTCCAATTCAGCTAATATCTCTTCACGCTCTGGAAAAAAAAAAACCCTGGTGTTTGTAGAGCTCAGGCCTGGTAAAAGTGGCTCGGGTCGAGCATCACAACACTCCTCCAGCCAGTCAGTAACAGAGGGCGTTCGGGGGGAAGGAGAGGGGCTATGTGCTGAACTCCATGTGTTGTCAAGATGGACAGACAGACGAGAAACAACCAAAGAGGGGAAGATCTAAAAGGCAAGACTGAGAAAGAAGTTCTCCAATCACACAAGGGTAAAGTGTCATGCTAACATCAGTGAGCCGGTTCAGCGGTGGAGAGATCTCAGAGAGTCGACAAGGCTGAAGCTGGCTTCCTATTCACCATCTTCTTCTAATCTCTTCAAATTTCTCATTCCACCTTAAATGCTGCAGGAGTTACATTATGGAGAGCTTCTGAAGGAGCATTGAAGGGAGGCGTGCATTTGTTTTGCTGTTGTGTTCAAATATCAACAGTCGTTCTCCAGGATTGCGAACAGTGCCTTACTGGCTGTTTTGACTGGAGCTTAAATATATAAAGGATTGTCTTTGACCTTTTGCACAGTACCGTGGTTTGCATGCTGTGTTTACTACTGGATATTCAGTAGAGCAGTAGTGGAAAATGCTCCCATCGTCACAGTGAGGAGCAGACCACCACTGTCAACATGCAAACAACACTTTTGAGGACATTATCTTTTTGGACGTTTGGTTCCTAGAAACACCACTGTGAACAGTTCAGACTTGGTAAGCTTTTTTTCACTAAAGAAATTCAGAAACTGGACAAGTTTCTGGATGGAGGCCACATCAATGCTCAGACACTCTTCCATCAAAGAATTGTGCAATTCAGCCAGGATGATTGGTGGATGCCTTCCCTGATGTTGTACTCATTGTTCCAGGTCATCCCAGAGGTTTTCAAGAGGATTCAAATCTGAGGATTGTGGGGGCCAGATGTGTGAAGGCTCCTGAATGTTCATCATGCCAATCAGTCACATTTGCAGCCATGTGAACCCGAGATAGGAATGTCATGTTCCTCTGTGAGATAATGAGCAATTGGCAAAACCTGGTTGTTCAGCAGCTCAATGTAGACTCTGTGGTTCAAACTTACTGTCACCTCAACCAAAGAACCCATTTCCATGTGATTACACTTATCATCAAAAAAATAGTTCCACAAATTGTTGCACTCAGAAGGAATCAACCGACAGGAATGAAACTTGGTGGGCAGGTTTGACATGCAAATGATCAAAATTTCAGGCTTGTGCGCGCATGTGACATAAGCAAGGAAGGGCCTTATCGCTGTACCTGAGTGACCCAACAGCCACGATTGTGGATATTCAGCGAGCAGTGATGCCCTCCATGAGTCATCCTGTTAGTGCCAGCACCATTGGCAGACAGCTGCAACACACAGGGCTGCATGAACACAGACCGTTATGATTACTGCCCTTAACACCACGTCAACGTTACCAAACTGCAGTGGTTTCATGCCAGACTGTCATGGAGTGACTCAGAATGGCAGCGGGTCATCTTCAGCGTCCCGCTTTTGTCTTGGTGGAGACGACCAACGAATTTGTGTGTGGAGGCACCGTGGTCAGCACCAAGATGAACGGTTTACGGTGGCCGAGAAAGCATAACGCACTGCAAGTTAAAAACGCGCTGCAAAGTCTCAAAACACAAGCATCGAAATGGCACGACTTGCACAACATTAGCCAAACGCGCTGCAAGATCTCAAAACACAAGCATCAAAATGAGACCGCTTGCAAACCATTAACCGAACGCGCTGCAAAGTCTCAAACGCGCAGCAAACACTGAAAACACATGCAA